>JANBXA010000007.1:31662500-32862500 GCA_030556225.1 Cricetiscus sungorus | reverse complement strand
ATGATTGACATTGCCAGTGCAAGCACTGTCTATTTAACTTATAATTGAGGACACAATTGGGAGTGAATTGGGTCCGGGCCTTTTGTGGTTCCAGATAAATCAACTGTGACTAGTTAAGATAAAACTGTGTGGGGCTGGAGAGATGGCTTAGAGTTTAGAGTACCAGCTGCTTCCCTAGAAGACCCAGGTTTGAGTCCCAGCACCCACATGCCAGCTCACAAGTGTCTGCAATTCCAGCTGCAGGAGACTCAACATCATTTTCTGATGTCCTTGGACACCAGTCAAGCTCATGGGTGCACGTACAGACATGCAGACAAAACGCCCATACATATACAGTACATTCATTTTTTTAATGAGATAAAACTATGCATACAAAGAGATCCTCCAGAAGGAGTAGGGGCTGGTGAGGTCACTGTTAAAAAAAGACCCCACCCCGCCTGGTTGAGTTTTCTTTTTTTTCTTTCTTTCTTAAAATCAAATCAGAAGCAAAACCATGAAGTCAGTTGGTTCACTGGTTGACAAATTGAGGGTGTGGCTCACATGGGAGGTACATTTTTCATCTGCAGGAGGGATGAGGGGGTTCTGATAGGGGACATGTTAGTACGGAATGAAAGAGCCACTAAGACCCAGGTATGAAGACTCACACCATCCACCGGACCCCTCCCTATCTGTACTTTGTCAATGGGGACTAGTGCATCCCTCTCAACATATGTGAAAGGATACGGAGATGGAGATGGACTAGCCACTGGAATTATATCCCAGGACATAATCCAATTCGGACTTGGTGTCTCAGAAGCAGTTTGACCCTTGCCTTTGCTGAGAGTGCAGCCTCCCCTTTTCTCAGCAGTCCACAGGGCCCTTCCCCCACTGTCCTGAACTAGGACAACCAGAGGGGACTTCAGAGAGGGATTATGTGGCTTGGCAGGTGGGGGGTGGAGGTGGGTAGGGCACTATTTCCCAACAAAGACACTACTCAGACAACAGACTTCCTTGGGAAAACTGTAATCACCAGGCTTGGAGGAGGCCAATTGCTGGCAGGGTTTATTGGCTTCCCTTCACAATAGTGTTTGTTTTTGTAGGTAATTAGAGTTTAGTAGCAAGCTATAAAGAACCTTTGGAGAAACTGTACACAGTCTATAGCTAAAGGGTACTGAAGTATGCCTGTGTCTAGCCATTCACTTCTACAGACCTCCTATGCTAAGCGGACAATATTTGACCCAGTACTTCATCTAGAAGAAAAGACCTCTGTGCTTTCATATTCAAGGAAGAAATACCTTTGTGTGGCATGGCATATGTGTGTCCCAGTGTGTATACAAATATCACCAGGATGCAGACTACGGTGCTGGATGCTGCCACAGGACACTGCAATTCATATACCAGTAGCTCAAATTATCTATTTTCTTTATCTTTTGAATTTATGTGTATATGTGTGCGCCTGTGTGGGTTTCTGTACATCCCATTCAGATGGGTGTCTGTGGAGGCCAGAGGACATCAGATCCCCTATAACCATAGTAAGCAGCCAGATGTGGTGCTAGGAATTGAACCTGGGTCCTCTGCAAAGAGCACTACATGATCTTAACCACTGCTCAGTAGATTATTGGCGTTGATTCACAATAGTGTTTGTTTTTGTTAGTAATTAGAGTTTAGTAGCAAGCTGTAAAGAATTCTCCAAGAAACTGTACTCTCCAGCCCCTCAACTCATCTTTAAGAGCAGTCTGTCATCTATCTGTCTATCTGTCTGTCTGTGTCTGTCTGTCTGTCTCTGTCTCTGTCTGTTATGGTCTCAGGTTCATTGTGATGTACAGCAGGCTAGCTGGCTTGATAGTTTCCAGGGAGACTGCTGTTTCCCCTGCCTCATCTCACCACAGGAAGGTGGGGATTATAGACACAAGCTACCTTGTCTGGCTTTACCTGGGTTTTGGAGATCAGAACTCAGGCCCTTGCATACTTAAATGGCAAGCACTGCCTCCACTGGGCCATTTCCCCAGCCACTTCAGATAATCTTTTTTTTTTTTTTTAATTACATTTTATTTAAATTAAAAACAATCCTATTTTACATACCAATCCCAGTTCCCACTGCCTCCCATCCTCCCACTCCCCCCACTATCCCCCCCCAATCCCATTCCACATCTACTCCTCAGAGAGTGAGTCCTCCAATGCAGGAATCATCTAAGTCTGTCAAATCATTTGGAGCAGGACCTAGACCTCCCTCCATCTGTAACTAGGCTGAGAGAGTATCCCTCTATGGGGGAATGGGCTACAAACAGCCAGTTCATGCACTAGGGATAAGTACTGGTTCCAATGCAAGTGGCCCCATAGACTGCCCAAGCCCCCAACTGACACCCACATTCAGGGGGTCTGGGTCAGTCCTATGCACATTCCCCTGCTGTCAGTCTGGCGTCCATGAGCTCCCACTTGGTTAGGTCAGCTGTTTCTGTGGGTTTCTGTAGCCCAGGCCTGACCCTTTTGCTTATCACTCCTCCTTCTCTACAACTGGACTCCAGGAGTTCATCTCAGTGTTTAGCTGTGGGTCTCTGCTTCTTCTTCCATCAGCTACTGGATAAAGGCTCTAGGATGGCATTTAAGGTAGTCATCATTCTCATTATAGGGGAAAGGTATTTAAAGTAGCCTCTCCACTACTGCTTAGATTCTTAGTTAGGTCATCCCCACATCTGACAGAGGGCTGATCTCCAAAATATAAAAAAAAGCTTAAGAAGCAAGTCACCAAAATACCAAATTATCAATAAAGGAATCTCAAATGGCTGAAAGGCATGTAAGGATTTGCTCAACATCTTTAGCCATCAGGGAAATGCAAATCAAAACAACTCTGAGATACATCTTATACCTGTCAGAATGGCTAAAATCAAACACCAATGACAGTTTATGCTGGAGAGGGTATGGAGAAAGGGGAACACTCCTCTGTTGTTGGTGGAATGCAAACTTGTATAGCCACTTTGGAAATCAGTATGCCGGTTCTCAGGAAAATGGGAATCAGACTTCCTCAAGACTTAGCAATTCCACTCTTAGGCATATATACACACTCATACCACAAGGATATCTGCTCAACTATGTTCATATCAGCATTATTTGTAATAGTCAGAACCTGGAAGCAACCTAAATGCCCCTCAACCGAAGAATGGATGGAGAAAATGTGGTACATTTACACAATGGAGTACTATTCAGTGGGAAAAAACAATGATATCTTGAAATTCACAGGCAAATGGATGGAACTAGAAGAAACCATCCTGAGTGAAGTAACCCAGACACAGAAAGACAAACATGGTATGTGCTCACTCTTGAGTGGATATTAGACATAGAGCAAAGGACAACCATCCTACAATCCACATTCCCAGAGAAGCTAGGAAGTAAGGAGAACCCTAAGAGAGACATGCATGGTCCCCCAGAGAAGGGGAAAAGGACAAGATCTCTTGAGCAAATTGGGAGCACAGTGGAGGGGGGTGGGGATAGGAGAAAGAGAAAGGGAGAAGGGCAGGGGGGGGAGGAGAACATGAGGGATCCAGAAGGTTGAATTGGGGGAAGAACAGAGAAGGAGAGCAAGGAAAGAGAAAACTTGATAGAGGGAACCATTAGGGTTTAATGAGAAACTTGGCACTAGGGAAATGCCTTCAGGTGATCTTACCTGACTTTTTGTCACAGAAGTTTCCCCATCTCTGAAGCTCTGCATTCTTTTATTCACTTAAATTTCTTTTCATTTTATATACCAACCCCACTCCTTAGAGTGGGTAAGGCCTTCCCTGGGGAGTCAACAAAGTCTGGCATATCAAGTTGGGACAGGACCTCTCTATCAAGGCTAAGCAAGGTATCCCACCATAGGGTATGGGTTCCAAATAGCCAGTTCATGTACCTGGGAGAAGTCCTAGTTCCACTGCCAGTGCCCCCCACAAACAGATCAAGTCACATAAGTGTCACCCACATTCAGAGGGTCTAGTTCAGTCCTCTGCATGTTCCCAGCTGTCAGTTCATAATCCATGTGTTCCCACTAGCTTGGGTCAGCTGTCTCTGTGGTTTTTACCATCATGCTCTTGACCCTGCTTGTTCTCATGATCCCTCCCCCCTCTCTTCAACTGAACTCCAGGAGCTCAGCCCAGTGAAGCTGCATTTTTAAAACCCTTACGCAGCGGACGCATTCCCAGGTACTAAGGCTTTCCGGTTTTTTAATGGTCAGAAAATGCCCACCAAGGTCATGGTAATCTATGTTTGCCCCTGCCCCTAAGTGAGTCACCAAGGTTTTCACTGATGGAAAGCAGTGATATAAGTACAATGGAGAAAAAGTAGTGAGGACCAAGTATTGTCAGCACCAGTCAGAAAGCAGTGTAAGCACGGGCAACAGTGTACATCAGAGCCTTTGGCTGGCTTTGTTAGACAGGCCAATAAATACATGTTCCCGGTACTAGGCACACAACATCTGCCCACCAAGTTCTCCCTCTCCGTACCCACATCATAGTATCCAACAAGTCCAGAGGAGCCAAATGCCAAACCTCCTACAAATGGGTCCAGACAAAAGCCAAAAGAGGTGGAAAGGCCTGAGATGTCATCATTGCTTCAGGAACACCATTGCTTTTCCATCCTTTGTATACACTGGCTTTACTCTTGCAACAACTGAACATAACAGTTAAGGCCCTGGGCCCCTTCCTGTGGAGGTCATTAGTAAACCTTTACAGCCATTTCCCAAGAACTAGATTTCCATTTATGTTCTATACAATCCAACATAAATTTTCCCACTGTTCTGCATGCTCTGGTTTCCTCAATTTAATTTTTTTAAAGTCCTTACACAGTCATATCGCAGCTTTTTCCTTCAGAGAAACATAAAACAGACATCCTTTCTAGCAGAAAGGGTAAACTTTCAGGCCACAGTTGTAGAATAGGCTGGCTATGTGCCCCCGAGACTTCCTGCAACTCTTCTCACACCCAGTTTCCTCCTCTGAAAATGGAGGAGGCTGCCCCAGATTCTCCAGAAGGCACATTAGACTCTAGGGCTTTAGAGTTATTTCATATTAAAACATAAAAACAAAACAAAACAAAAAAAATCTTCCCCTTCCCTTCCACATGCAAAGGTATCTATTCTGATTCTTCCAAACAGAGACACCACATTCTACATTTAGAAAGTGGGGCTTTGGAAGCGACTGAAAAGGAAACAGAAAGCGAATCATCTAAGGATAAATGAATGGTGTCCTTGGAGTGAATTAAAAGACCATGCTGAACTTGGAAGAGCAGTGCAACTAAGATGCTAGGAAGACCTCACTGCTGGCTTTGAGCATAAATAAACTTCACGTTAACATTTTCACACTCAAGAGTCTATCCGTGGGGTGGACCTTTTTATTACAGAAACAGCAAAGGCACTAGAATTCAAATGGGAAATGTGTTTAGAGAAGAAGGAAGGAGGCAGAACATGGGAGTCTGATACTTACTTGTGGCCCAGCTCATGGGCGATGGTAAAGGCCAAATTGAGACCATTGTCTTCAGCAAGCACACATTTCCTCTTAGCACTGCACACGCCTCCTAAGTAAGCAATTCCTGCAACAGAGACACAAAACACATCCTCTTCAGAATGGGAGGCCCTGACCTCCAGGAAAGCCCACACAGTCAGAATCACGCACGACCTTGAAAGGAGCAAACGGGGATGCTGCCGTCTACCAGGCTGGACCTGAAAGCCTGGAACACGCCTGCGACTGGCTTCTACAGGGTGCTTTCGAATGCATCCGATAATGACAGGGACCACAAACATCTAGCAAGCCCTTGATGGGGGTCAGGTAGAGTGCTGAGTGCCTCATCAAAGCATCTAACTCCATTCTCATCACCGAGAACAGAGGCAACCCAAGCTAGGTTCAGAAAGGAAGAGTTTCCCAGGGTCACCTGGCTGGGTATTTGGGGCATAGAGTGAGAGACTGGCAAAGCAAGCTAAGCCGTATGCGGAATTTAAGGAGGATGTCCTTCTTGAATTTATGTGTCATTGAGAAGGGCATCCCTAGATTTTGTACTTTTGCCTCCTTTAATCCTGACCCTTAGGGACAAAGGCAGCACAGAGTAGGGGTGTGAGCAAGAGGCGGCATGCAGAGGGCAGGGGATCTGGATGCACATCAGTAAGCCAATTGCTGGGGAAGGGCTGGGGTTCCCCCCCCCCAGAGGAAGGCTCACTGGTGAGGGCTGCATGTGTATGGCATGGATGGCTGAGGAGAGCAGGGGTACAGTGCTCAGTCACAGGGCAGGGAGAGGGAATCCTGCTCACCAGGCTGGCTCCAGGCTTCCTACTCTCTATAGCAGTTCTCCACACTTCTCATTCTGTCCCCAGGATGTCCTTCCTGTACCACCCAGGCACCTCAGGGCTATGGCAGCAAGGTCTCTGCCCTCCCTCCACAGAACCTGTATAGACTAGAGGAGGGGGCTAACTGGTCTCCTTGTGAGGCCACTTTGGGTAAAACTAGAGCTGTGCAGCAGTAGTCAGAGAGATGAAAGAGAAACACAGCTGTTCTTTATCTTCTGGCTCAGCACCAGGCTGTGACCACTTGAGGGGGAAATGCCCATTCACTACAGCCATGGGTACCAGCCCACCCGCTAAGCTCCGTCCTGCAGTTCAGTGCTCCATTAATTTCCCTGGAATGTTGCAAGAGGGAAGGATTTGTCTCGGGACAAGGGAGGACAATCTAGAGGGCATTATCTCATCATAAATGACCTCTCCTCCCCACCTAGAAATAAACACATCTCCTTAGCACAAAGCCAGCTTTGCTGTCAGTCACTGCGTTTCTAGTGCCTTTTGTTACTCATGGTCACGCTTGTACTCCCCCTTCAGAGCAAGGGGGGGACACAATGCCTGGGGGGTGCCATGAAAAAGAAAAGAAGAGGTTTCAGGACAGCTTAGAGGTAAAGTGCTTACTGAGGGATGTGAGGGACTGGGTTTGGTCCTCGGCACCACAAAGAAAAACATTATCAAGCCAGCACAAAGTTCAGGCACACACAGGGCATCATCTCTTTCTGAGTTCCCCCATAAGGTACTGAGGGGCCTTACACAAAGGCTTTGCAGAGAGATGGGGTTCTGGGGGCAACCCAGATGATGAGCTGTGCTGTATGTACCACAGGCCTATTTTTCTCTGGAAATATGCTTGGCCAAGTTTTCAGAATAGTAGCAAAGGAATAAGTTAAATGCTATTTTGGCCTCAAAATGCATTTTATGCACGTGGATTTAACAATCCAGCAATGCAGATGATGGGTTGAAAGAAAACAATATCCAGAAAAGATGCAATCTGACTGCCTGTTGACTTCAAGTTCTGTTCTGTTTTAAAATGCTTTGTGGGTTGCTGCTGGCAGTCTACCAGTAAGTGATGGTGTGCTGCTACACAATCCTGATGCTGTATGCATGGAACACACATATGCACGCACGCACGCACACATGCACATGCACACACACACAAGCGCGTGCACACACACACACTACAGTGTGTAACACAGGTCACAGCCATTCTGGGTCAATGAATCAATTATGGGCAATCAGAAGCATACATTCTAAGGCAGTCACATGGTGAAAGAGAATGAAGGCATAACATGTCCAGATGTGCTGAGCTTGCTGTCCTGAGCATGCCTGCTGTGGGCTCTGCTGCTGAACCAGCAGACCTGAAATGCCACACAAATACTTTCCTGGGTCACGGCAGCCATTTGCACTCTGAGCTGGCAGAATGGGCTTCCCATTTTAATTGGGTAGCATGCAGTGCACTATGAAAAGCAGCCAGCAGAGAGCCTTCCAATAATTGCATTTTAATTTTTCCAAGGTGCAGATGCTTGGATTAAAAAAAAAAAAAAAAAAAAAAAAACACCTAGGAAACAAAGGATCAGTTTATTTATAAGAATTCTCTTGCACAAGGGTGGATTAAGGGCTATTGCTTTTAATGACTAATTGCAATCATTACCAGCCTTGTGATAAAACCCAGCAAAAGAAAACACATAAAAGAAAATAGCCCTTGATCACAAAAAAAAAAAAAAAAAAAACGCAAGAGCTGTGTGAGGTTATGAGCGAGGGCGTCAAAATGCTTAGGATGTGTAAACAAAGACTGGAGAGAATCCCAGGTTGCCGTCAGTGTGAGGTCTGCTGGGTAAATAAATGGTGATTAAACCATGGAGCTTCTGTGGAAAACAAGCCACCAGCATTCAATGCTTCACGGAAAGAAACAACTATTCAGGGCAAGGACCCTGGAGACTAGGGAGCCCTGGTACAGTCTGCAACCTAAGGTTTCCCGACTGCCCAGGAGTTGCCGTCACTGTGGTGGCATTATTGGGAGGGGATGGGGTGTCCAGGGACATACTCCTAAAGCGGATTGTAGGGCTCAGTCCCTTTCTCCTTTTTTACTCCCTGGCTATGTGGTGAGTCATTTCTTGCACTTTTTGCAACTCCAACCATACCCAGGACTAGCACAGGAGACTTGAAAGCAACGGCTCTGACAGACATGGACTGGAACCTCTACAGCCATGGCTAAGACACACCTCTGCTCCTCAGAAGATGCTTCCCTTGGGGATGCATGCCAGCAGTGGGAAGCTAACCAACACAAACCTTGATCACCTCAGACCCCAAAAAGAACCAAACTGGAAAAGGCCACCAGAAGTCCACATTGGTCCTTGTCAGGAAATACGGAAAAACTAGTTTTGTCTGTATCAATTTACTTAAAAACAGAGACCGAAACATCTGCTCTGTTAACATGTTAACTTCATGCTGCAGAGCCCCCTTAACTGCAACTCCTGCCAGAGAGGGTTTTTACACCCCATTATGGTGCTTCTACTGGCCTCAAAGCTCCCATGATTTCAAATTCCCCACAAAAGAAATCATAGTAGGATGGACTCATTTTAAAATATCAGCCCCACATGTTTGCATGCATAGCTTCTTGGAACCAAAGGGAAGCATAAAGATAAACTGTCACTTATTAGGAGTTACCCTCTAAAGGTAACTCTCTCATTAGGCACAAAGCCTGGCCCATCCCTACAGAGAAAGTTCTTCTGTTTGTTTGTATGTTTGTTTGTTTTATAGTCAGTAGGTACTTGTGTTAACCACTCTCTCCTCATTGTGACAAATCCCCAAGAGAGGTACTTCAAGGAGGAAGGTCTGGTGGATCTGTTTTGGCTCACAGTCTGAGAGGATTCAGTCTTTGTCTGGCTCACTCATAGATGAGACTGTGGTGAGGCTGCCCATCAGTGGCAGACAGGCATTGGCGCCTGCAGTGGGAGGAAGGGAGTGGTGGCAGGGGCAGGGCTGCTCACTTCACAGAAGCCAGAAGCACAGAAGACAGGAAGGGCTCCACGTAAGATATCCCCAATAGAAGTTACACTCCCAGCAACCTACCTCCACTACGGCCTGCCTTCCACAGCTCCACCACAGTTTTGGATTGAGTAATGAGTAAGCCATTGTTAGGTCAAGGCTACTGTGCTCTAGACCTCTCTGGACATGCCCTCACAGACTCACTCAGAGATGGGATTGACTAATTGCCTTATCTTGTCTCTATCGAATGAAGTTAATAATCGAGATTGACTATCAATGTTGGAGCATGTTAGACATGAGGGGCGTGCTGTCTCTAACACCTCCCCTGACAGCTGGCACTTCCCCCAAAGCTTGGCTAATGGACAACAATGAATAAGCTTGGGAGAAGAATATTTTCATACATGTGTGCTTCCACAAAGAGGTAGATGGAATAGAGCAAAGGTGTCTTCTATTTAAGGTCAAATGTTCTTAATCCTAAAGATAAGAAGACTCAAGAGATACACACTCCAATCTCAGTGGTCGTTGCCTCTGGGATGTGGTTAAGGAGGTAGAGACCTTTGAAAAGCCTTCCCCTTTTCATCTTATCAGGAGCTACAGTGGGACTATTGAGATGGACTAGGAAGTAAAAATGGTTGCCTCTAAGGCTGAAGACTTGAGTTTGATCCCCACAATCCACACAGTGAGGAGAGGAGAGCAACTCCCACAGGTTGTCTTCTGACCTCATCTCATGCACCATTGCATGTGCACGCCCCAGCCTGCTAGAAAAGAAATAGAATGTGAATGAAAAGAGACCAAATAAAGTTATTATACTGGATTTAAACTTCATACCATCAATGTATTGTATATTTCATCTATTCTAATGGCATGGCAGATGCAGGAAACAAAAACAAAAACAAAAACAAGGCCCTGCTGGATTTCTGCCCTGGCGTACATCTCTGCACGAATCAGACGATGCAGGAAGTTCCCAGCCAACTCAATCGAGCACATAAATGCATGTGTGCTCGAGCCAGGATTTGTCCCGCCTCTGCTGAAGCCCTGAGATAGACAGAAGTAAAGCTCATATTAAATGCTGAGTGTAGAGGACAATGATGAGTTCTTCTGATGCCAGGGGATGTTCAACTCATTCTTCCAGGGGAGAGAACCAGGCCACCAGCAGAGCCCTCCACCCTCCTCCCTGACCATGCTGACCACACGTGGGCCCTCCCTCTTCTCTCTTTCTGTAGGGACACAATGTTGGAGAGGAAATCAGGTGAAGAAGCTTAATCATTTTCCTTTTCAGTAGAGAGCTGCATGAAAGCTTATAATTCATAAACTCAGGACTAGCTATTTGATCTGCTCCAGACACAAGGGTAAACACCAAGCAACTGTATAAACCCAGCTTCTCCAGTAAATCACAGTGTGTAAACTGCCTGCAGCTGTTGGCCTTGTTGCCTGTTAGTCAGATGCAGGGGGGCTCCGCCTGTGAGCTAACAGTCAGGTTTTCCTTGCCAACTGCACGTCGTGACAACACCAGCATGCTTATCATGCATCCTCATACTGTCCGTGACAAGGGAGTAATTAGTATCTATTCAGTTGATGCTCCTGTCTCTGTGGAATATCTTGTGTTCATGTTTCTTGACAACTGTCAGTTCAAACAGTGAGAATAGGTGCAATTGAACTTGGGGATAACATTTAAGAGCAAAGGTCTTAAAGTCTAACAGATGACAAATGAAAAATAGCTACTGCTGATTCTCATTCATAATGATAGGCAGGTCATATGCATAGATATACACTTTGTTACTGTGCATTATTGATTCATTCACATTAAACATACATGTAATTCATGCTTAAACAAGATGCATAGCTGTCCTTCCTCCCTTTCTTATATTTTCTCCACAAGGCTCACTCTGGCATCTTGCTCTTAAGAACACTGTACACTTGAACCCCAAGCTTGGAAGTCATTTGAAGCAGCGAAATGCCGGGGGGGGGGAGGGGGGTCACAAAAATGCAAACCATGTGGCACTAAGTGCACTGAAAAGGGCACTTGTTATGGTATGAGAGTTGGAACAGGAAGGCAGAGGGTGGCCTTGTTCAACCTCAGCCGGGAATGTGCCTGTCTGTGACTCACACTTTTCACCACTCTGCACACGTCCATGGACGGCTGCCAGAAGGTTTTGAGGATCGGAGCTGCAAATATGTCTTAGCGAGTGGCAAAAATAAATCAGGGTATCCTAAAACAAAACCCCCAAACCCAGAAAAACAAACAAAATCCCTCATGTCGGGCAAAAGAAATTGCTTCTCGGCTGCAATAAAAGAATTCCATTCTCATGTCAGCACTGTTCCTGTTTCCACTCTCCAAATTCCTTGATCAATTTGGGTCATCTCCTCTCTGTTTCTGAAATCCATTTGGGTCATCTCCTCTCCATTTGTTTCTAAAATCAGGGAATCGCCAGGATTCACTCACTATGCAGGATATCCTCTGCATAGTGAGTCACTGGTCTCCTGGGGGACCCCGGAGCCCAGTGGAATCAGGATCTAAAGAAGAAATCAGGAAGCGTTGCTTGTGGTAAGGCTCTGGAAGGCTGGCAAGAGAAGTGGCCAGAGACACCCTCTACCTGGGACTCAGTAGCTCTGTACTCTACACTTGCTGTACCCGTGACTTTCTGTCTTACCTTGGGCTCCTATCTCCTGGGACACAGTGGACTGCTCTCCAAGGCTTTGCCTCATCTTAGCAATTCCCCCACTAGGACATGCTCTGGTTGACCCCAGTCTCTCTTTCTGGGTTCCTTAGTGTCAGCCACATAGAAAGACGAGCTAGCCAAGGTCTTTATTTCTATACCATGCAGATTATTGGAGCAATGACCTCAAAGGTCACTGGTCCCTTTCCTAAACAGCACTATAGACAAGGTAGACTAACACTGTAGACTAACAACAACAACAACAACAATACAAATGCCCACCCTTTACAGTCTCTGACAAGATGAGCCCAGGGGAGCTGAGAAACTTAACAGCCTACACGAGATTAGATGAAGGAGTAAATGAACAGGGTAAAAGTTCTGTAAAGCAGATCATGGAAGGTTCAGTAGTTCTGATTTTGAGCCTTAATATAACTTAGAATAATCAGAACAGTATGGTACTGACATGAGATAGACATACAGATCATGGGAACAGGACTCAAAGTCCAAAAGAATAAATCCACACATTTCGGGTTTGTTGATTTTTGACAATGGTACTGCAATCATTCAATAAGCAAGAAGTATCTTTTCAACAATAGTGCTGGACAGCTACATGCAGAAGAAAGGTATAGCCCTACCTCACACCACACACAAACCTTGAGTCACAAAGAATGAAGCCCCAAAACACAGGCACTAAAATTAGAGAATCCTCAGAAAACAGTGAAGGAAATCTTGGCCTGAGGGTAGGAGTGCCTTCTGGAATATCACAGTAAAAGCACACATCAGCAGAGGGAGGGGAGTTCTATTTTCTTCTGGGAGGGGAAGATCTGGGGAGTGGTATGGAGTCACCTTCATCTTAGGCATGAACGAGCTGGCACATTCTCCTTGGAAGATTCCAGTCATCCCCCCACCCTGTGCTCTGCTTTATTCTTAGTGTGACCCACAGCAGCAACCCCACCAGTGAACGGAGTTAGCTGGTGTGTTCAATACCCCATGGGAGCCTGCTCTGTCTCAGGACCTAGGTCGTATTCAGGAGAGGTCATGGGTGCTAGGCTTTCTCTCTGTGGTCAATTTGATAGTAATATCACAGCTGAGGATACATACAGACACTCCTGGCTCAGTTTCCCAGGCATATCTAAAATCCTAAGCTCTGGAAATCATGTAGCAAGTTCTGAACCAGGAACTGAAGTTTCTGTGTTAGTTGGAGCAGTGGCTCCTATAAGCCAAGATCGTTGATGCAGTAAATGAGCTGACTGTAAATCGTCAGTGTAAGAAGTAAATTCCCATGGCATTTAGAGGTTGGAAGCAAAACAGTTTATCCCAACAGTTTGCTATACTCTGTAAAAAAAAAACAAAAAAAAACAAAAAAACAAAAAAAAAACAAAAAAACAAAACAGACCAGGGGAGGGGCGGGGGGAGAGAAATAAATAACTGTTGATATTCAACAGACCACAACCAGTATGAGCCAAGTGTGTTGAGATTCTGCACAGATCTCCCACCCACAGAACAAGATGGCATTTTTCATCTACAGGGCCCGTTGGGTAGGAGGAGACCTCCACAAAGCCAGCATCATGTTCATCCAGTGACTTGGCTTAGGGCTCAGGGGCTTCTGGAACAGGCAATTCAGTAAGCACGGTCCCCAGCAGGTTCACCTCAGGACATGGGAGGGGCCTTGAAAATCTCCTATTCTGACAAACACTTCATTGAGTGTTTCCTGACTCCATGTCCATGATGGGCCTCAAGCCAGGCAGAGATTCCAAGCTGAGCAGCAAGAACTGCAGTGCGGAGGAAAATGTCCCTGGCAACATGGTTGTAGCCGAAAGACAAGAACTCAGGTAGAAAGGTAACCTGACAAGCCCTGGCCCCAAAACGTGCTACTGTGGCCTCTCAATGACACCTGCCCTGGGGACCTCAATCCAGATCTAGCCTCTCTGATGACTGGAGACAGCTGCACAGGGGTTCCCTACTTGCTTTCCCTGTGTTCTTCTTGTCACCTGTTACAACAGAAGTTTCCCTTGCTTCTGCTTGCTAAACAAACACTCCCAATCTCCAGGGACCTCAGGGGCTCCTTTTGTCAGCGCCTGTGGGCAGTGGAGGACAACTCCTATTTCAGAAGACCTCTGTGCCTGATCATGTGACTGCATCGGAGATGCTGAGGGACCCATCATGGGTTTACCATTCAGGAGACATGGTCACTTAGCATACTACACCCCAGCAATATATCACTCTCCCCCCGTGCATATGTGTACACCAGTGTGCCTGTGCAAATGGTTATGGGAAACAGCCCTGCAAGCTGGCAGCTTGAAGCTGATACCCACACTCCTATCCTAACAAACTACAGTAGATTTCGAAATCTGCTTAGGAGGCAGTGGGAGTCATTTTTGTCTTTGACAAAGACTCATGAAGTTGCCCAGGCTGGCCTTGAACTCACGACCTTCTTACCTCCAGCTCAATAAATCCTCCTGTCTCTACTCCTGCATGCTACAGATGAACGCTACCTCAAAACACTCACAATCTATTTTGGCCTATGATTAAAAAATGAACTGTATCAGTGCCCATTAGTGGCTTTAAGATCCCTCTATTTTCTCACTATAGGTTGGTCCCCACTCCCTTACTGGTAAGCTAGACTGCCTCCCCCTCTGCCTAGGGAAAGCTAGTGTTTTAGGTGGAAGTAAGGCTGGGAAGAACCATTGCCTAAAATACCTCCCCTGTGTGGGAATTGAGACATCGTGGGCTTCCAAAGGTCTGGAGAGCCCAGGGCAATAGGAGATCTAAATGTTCCTGCTGGAAACGCAAACATCACTTGGAAGGATGGGTACATTCCTATCTCTGAGACCCGATCATGCATGCTGAATCCTGATCTCTCAACACTTGTGTTTGAATTGAATTTTGAGCACCCACAGACACAGACAGGGCCATGAGGAAGGGCTGCTAACAACCGAGAGGAAAACCTAGGAAAGAAGGCCAAGTGCTTGAGGGTGTGCATGAATCCACTGTGACAGAGTGCCCCCCCCCCACACACACAGCAACTCAGGGAAGGAAAGGTGTATTTTGTTCCACAGTTACAGAGATGTCAGTCTGTAGTTGCTTGCTCCACACACTTGGGTAAAATATTATGATGGCAGAAGTAGGTAGCAGGCAGGAAACAGAAAGAAGGAATTAAGGGAAGGGGCCAGGGCAAGATACGTGCTCTTAGTGATATATTCCCAGTGACTCACATTTGCCTATTGGGTCCCAGTTTGTACCTTTACCATCCAACAGTAATGATACCAGACAATGCATCAAGGGGTTAACCCACTCATTAGGCCAGAGCCCCCATGATCTAACTATCTCTGGAAATGCCACACCCCCATAGGTGTTTCTAATTCCCTGGACATCTCCCAATCCAATAAACCATGAAGATGAACCATCATGGTACACTAAGAGTAACCATGCACGTTCTTTTCATGCCATTTGTAGTCGGCCCTTTCTCTCTGCTTCTGTGATAAAATACCCCGACAAAAGTGGCCTAAGGAAGATGAGGGTACAGCTTATACGGATTCAGGCATAATGCTGGCCTTCCCCTGTCACCTGGCAGAATGCACTCAGGCAGTACTCTGGTCAGCCCAGGATTACATGATTGCATAGTCTGCACGCAGGTGCAAAGGACCCCTTTAAAGGACAGCCCCCTGCCCACTTACCAGCTCTTTCCCCTCTCTTTTTGGCTCTTCCCTGCTGTTCCCCTGGGGTAGACGGAACTTTTCCTGTCTCCCTCTTCTCTTCTGTCCTCTCTCTCTGTGTGTCTCTGTGTCTCTTTTCTCTTTCCTCTTCCCCCTTCCCTTTCTAATAAAACTTCTCACTTAAGCTCTGTCTGCCTGGCATATTTTCCCCCTGCCTAGGTCACCCTCTCCCACCATAGAGTCCGCCAAGATTCCTCCTACTTTATCATAATAAAGCCAATAATTGTGGGGAAGTCATAGCAATAGGAGCATGACTGGGCAGCTGGTGACGTTGCATCTGTAGTTAAGAAGCAAAGAAAAACAGCCAGTTCTCAGCTCACTTTCTTTTCTGTATTTAGTATAGGATCCCAGTCCATATAATGGTACTGCCTTCAACCAAGGTAGGTGTTTTTTCCTACCTAACGTAGACTGTTCCTCATAGGCATGACAGACACTTGTCTCCTACATTGAGTAGACAATGTTGATCACCACACCAGCATCATGGACTAAGTTTTATGGACTATGTATGTGATTGAGCCACAATAATGAGTGTAACTTCATTTCTAGACAGGGATTTTAGGGAAGCAATAAAAATTAAACAGGTTATAATAGTGGGGCCTTGATAAAACTTCTGCCCTTATTACAAAAGGTACAGACACAGACAAGCAGATGGCACACGTTTCTTACCCTGCTTTCTGAGTATGTACAAGAAGCCTGATGAGGATGTGGTGAGAAGGTGGCCATGTATAATCCAGGAAATAGGGTGTTCACCAGAAACTGTCTCTACAGTACCTTGAACTTGGCTTCCCAACTTTTATAATTATGAGAAAAATAAGCTTGTTATTTGTACCATCTAGTCTAACATAGTTTGTCAGACAGCACAAATAAGCTGATCTACCCAGAGGGTAGCCCAAGTTCAAACAGAGGTGCCCTGTGTCTGCCTTGCTCACATGGGCTACCCATAAAAGATGCGGCCACCAGAATTTATGGCCCTCACCCTTGCACAGCACTCACTCGAGACGCACTGTGAGAACTGGCTTGATGATCAGAACATAGCTGAATAATCAGGAAACCAAGTTGGAAAGTTGCAGGTAGACAACTGTGGTTGAATTGAAGTGCTGATGTACCCACGTGTAAAAATCACACCACACATCAGCTAGCTGTATCCAGAGGCACACGAATGGTCTTCCTTAGCCATTTGGCAGCAGGGTACCCTGTCAAAAGGAGACCCTACTGCTGCCTCTACTGGGTAAGTTTCAAGGATGACAGGCGACAGGACACTCTAGTTGTATATGGTTCAACTCAGTAAGTCCAACAGCTTCCTGTTTTCACTTTAAATTATCTGAGACCCACAAATGTAGTGTCAGTGGACTTGAGGGAGGGGATTACTGCTACAAAGGCCCAGGAAATGGTCATGCAGCGAAAAAGCCTTGGCACAGTGACAAGACCAGTACAGGGGTATCTACTGGGTAGTGGCTGCTACTATTTCACCTGGGAGTGGCCACAAAGATGCTTGCTTCCCATAGTAAGTCACTAGGTGGTAAAAAAAAAGTCTGGTTGTGGTCATTCCATGGAGGGTGGAAACCAAAAAGAATGGCATACTAGGGTATATCTAAGGGCTGAATCTCTCTTGCTCTTAATTTGAATCCTGGCTCACAAAGGTGTTTCATCTTCAAGTGTTTATTGAGTGGTGGTAGGCATAGTTATAAATGTTTATATTTAAATTATGTCAGTTGATGGTTGTGAAATAAAACAGACATACAGATAAATGAAATAGGACTCGGTGGCTCTGGTTTAGCAACCTAGCAGTCATCCAGAGGACAATTTGGAAAACAGAATATATCTTAAGTACACGTAAATGTCACTGGTCTACAAAGCCACATGGATACATTGGTCAATGTCCACTCTTAGCTATGTCTCCAGCTTCTCCTGTATTTTGTGTCAATCTCCAACCACTTGAGTTGTTTCTACAATTCACCTTTACATCATCCAAGGACCATTATAGTGCTATATCCCCAAAGCTTACCTCAGACAACCTTGAAAACAAGCTCCTCCCCCTTCAGACTAACTTCTGTGCCTCTAAAGGATGAATAAAACACAAGTCCTAACATAAGTTAGCCAAGTTAGCAAAGAAAAAGAGACACTTCCTCAGAATAATTAAGAAACCACATCTCTTGCTCAGTCTTAGGCCATTCTCTTGGGGGATGAAATTTGCGATTTCAGGAACTTCAGAGCAAGCATGTGTGCTTGCAGTCTGAACTTTACTCTAAGTACCTCCCAGGCCCCTGCTGCTCTTGGGCTGTGAACAACGGCTCACACCAGGCCCAGAGCATCTCCAGGCACACACCACCTCTATAAGTCACACCCTACCAGGGCACCACAGCCCCTCAGCTATGGAACTATTTCAACATAGAGAACAAGCTGCCATTTGAATATTGACCCAATATTCACAAGCCAAAGTTAACCTACCATGAGAAGCCCAAGGGAGGCCCTAGGATAGTCTCAGCTTATACTGGACAGGAGGTAAAAACAAAGACATGCCATTTCATTAAGGAGTATATGTGTCCATGCGTGTGTGCGTGCATGCCTGTGTGTGTATGTGTGTGTGCATGCATGTGTGTATGCATGCGTGTGTGTATGTGTGTGTATGTGCATGTGTGTATGCATGCGTGTGTGTATGTGTATGTGCATGTGTTCATGCATGCATGTGTGTGTGCGTGTGTGCGTGCATGCATGTGTGCATGCATGTGTGTGTATGTGCGTGCGTGCATGCATGTGTGTATATGTGCATGTGTGCATGCATGTGTGTGTATATGTGTGTGTATGTGCGTGTGTGCATGCATATGTGTGTGTATATGTGCATGTGTGGATGTGTGCGTGCGTGCATGTGTGCATGTGTGTGTGTATGCATGCGTGCATGTGTGTGTGTGTGTGTGTGTGTGTGTGTGTGTGTGTGTGTGTGTGTGTGTGTGTCCCCATTTAGAAAGAAGGTTAATGAGAGCTAGACAGAGAAGCAAGGTGGGCACCAGGTTCAGCCAGAGGAAAGAGGTGATCTATGTCAACTATCAGCAGTTAGGGCAGTCAGCCAGCATCTGGGAATTGTCAGCGGTGGTGGTACAGGAAATGCATGGCATGGCATCTCTGGCCCTGCCTTGGAGTGAAGTCATTTCCTTGCTCTCAGCTTATAGATGCAGCTCATCACCAGTGACTACCTTGGGTGTTAGGATGATCCCAGACCACAGAAAGAGCATGCATGTCCATGTCTTGTTTTTAAAATGTCAAAGAGAGAATAAACAAATGTGCTTTTGCTTTTTAAGTAATTTCATGCATTTTCATATTGCCTCTGTGCTGATGGTGACTGCCACATGCCATCTCCAGGGCCCAGCTCCTGTTTGCACTCTGCTGTCTTATTCCTGCCCCAGATACAGCCTACCCCACACAGGTCTGGCCAGCCTAAGTTTCCCTCCCTTTGGAGTTCTAAGGTTCACAGGCCCACTCAGCCCCTTTCCCTAATTCTAATCCATCTGCTATTTCCTGCTCCTCAGAGCCTCTGGAATTCGTTTCCTCTCTTGTGGTCCCAAGTCCAGACCTTTGTCATCACCTTAAACTTGGATTGTTGGGAAATCTCCTCAGAGGTCACTTGGCTGTTCCTCCCCTTCCAGACTGGCCTTAAAAGTAGGGTCTCTCCTCCCGATCCTCCTGGGAGGCACTGTCCCCTCTCAGGGTGATGTCTTAGAGCACCTGGGGTTTGCTGGCCTGGTCTAGCTCCAGCTTCAGTGAAATACTGTGTGTGAAGGGAATCAGGCAGAGGATGACAGAGGATACCCAGTTTCCTTCTCTGGCCCCTACAGCTATGGAAAGATGCATGTACCCAGCCATGTATATATGTATGCACATACCCTTCCCAAAGCAATTTAGTGCAGGGGTTGGAAAGTAGTACCCTAGAAAGAACCGGGTCAGGGACTACTGCATTCTGCACTGGCAAGCCAGCACATCTGGACCTGAAGAATGCCTGCAGCTTCTATACACATACATGCCCAAGCATGAGTTCAAATGCACGCACACACACACACACACACACACACACACACACACACACACACACACACACACACAGACAGACACACACACAGACAGACACACACACACCTGGCACCACACTGTAGAAGACACTATTGTCCTCACTTACGGATGGATGCACCCCCACCTTCACACTGCATGAAGGTAAATCCCCAGGTTTGGGATATCACCAAACAGGAAGAACCTGATGAATGCAGACACTTTGCATGAGGACCTTCCTCCAAGCAGTACAGAGGAAGTAAAAAAGTCTCTGCTTTGTCACGGGGTGGGGGGATGGAGGGGGGAGGGAGGGTGCATAGACAGTCAACCTGAGACACAGACTCACAGTCTGTTCTGTTCCAGGGACCACAGGAGACAGCAGCCAACTACAGTGCAGATTCCAGAGAGTCTCTAATTCAAAGAAATTAATAAGATACTCACATGAGCATCTTTAACCCCTGAAACTGCATACTTTAGTTTTGCATGTGGGTTTCTTGCAAAAAGTTTTCTAGCACTGAATGGATTTTCAAAGGGGTCTATGACTTCAAAAGCACTTAAATACAGGAATCCCAGGACATAATCAAGGACATTCCTTTGGAAAAAGTCTTTTCTATACAGCTGCGCCAGACCAAAAGACCCTGGGAAAATTACCCTTCAGCACCCAGGGATTTCCCAAGCATTCCTCAGAAGGTGGTAACCAATAGAATTTGGTAGAATGTGTTTCTCTTTGCCAGATCTCAGCCAATTGACACATGGAATGAATGAGGCAGGGTCTGCTATGAGTCACTGGGAAAGTTACTTTTCACAGAACAGCCAAGGTAATGAGAAGGTTGAGGTCTGCATCTTGTCACCTAGGTACAAGCATTTCATCAAGAAAGCACTCTGCATTGAACGTGCAACTTAAATTGGGCACCGTGAGTGTAGTTAGAAAACAGAAAGGAAGAAACAGCAGACGGGTACACACCCAAAGACATCTACATCCACAGGTGACTTAACTCAACCACTCTGACTTTGGAACTTCACAAGGGTAGCTAAACCATATACATACAATAGAAGCAAACTGAATTTTCATCTGTACCTGGGCTAGTGATATGGAACCCAGTGACAACCGGCAGCAACAGTCAGCTACCCCAATCATGAGTGGTAACGACCATGCTTTACAGTAGACTAAGTTTCTTAGGTAGATTAAGTGTACTCTATGCTTCTCATGGCTTAGGCCACTTCCATCTTATAAAGGGTTCATTGAGATACACCCCTTTGTATGTCAAGGGAAACCTGCATGAAACCCTGGCTGCTAAAATGTATATGTAAGCCTTGAAAAGGAAACCCCTGCAGTCTGTTAGGCTGTCTCTCTGGTACTGTTTGTTGCACTGCATGGGTTTGGGAGTGCATGGGAATGAATGTGATGCAGAAGAATGCATAAAGATTGTAAGGAACTAAGTTAGTTCTTTCTTGAAATGAATCTTGTTATGGTAAATATGAGCAAAATCGCCTTGTAAAGACATATGTCTGCTGTGGAATAATCCTTCTGCACTCTGTGAATATGCATTACTCTCATTGGTTAATAAAGAAGCTGATTGGCCTGTAGCATGGCAGGATGAGGATCCTGGAATGGGGAAGGTCAGAGTCATGGCGCCAGCCTGCTGCTGAGGAAGCAGGACAGGTAGTAAATGAGGTAACAAGTCATGAACTATGGGGCAAAGCATAGATGAGTTAATTTAACTGGAAGCTAGTAACAAGCCTAAGCTATTGGTCAAGCCTTTATAAATAAGATTAAGCCTCTGTGTTGGTTATTTGGGATTGGTAGTGGGGATTGGGAAGGAAACATCAGCCTACATACATCTTTTTGGTGACATAGTTAAAAATGTATATACATCTGTTCTTTCCCTTTCATGACTAAAAGCAAAGGGGAATTTTCTGCTGCATGCCCATGGAGGACAAATACATCCTAAGAGCATCCCCCACACAAACCCCATCAATGTTTAAACAGAGCAGAATGCTGTTCCCATAGGGCAGCTCGGTGTCAGTCTTTCATAAACAACCAACTACACAAAACTCTCAGAGAGATCGCCATGCAGGAGAATCTCTTGGGGCAGAGTAGACTGCACACACTTTTGTTTTTCTTCCTCTTTTCTGACATTGATTTTAAACCACACTATTAACCAGGACACCCCTCCACTCTTTCCAGTCCTGGAAACTGCAGCATTCTAGGTTCACATGTCTAGGCATGCACCCCCCTTCCCCACAGTATGAGGCTGAAATCTTTTCTGGTTTTAATACACATGTGTGCACATGCATACACTTATATGTGGAGGCACCACCCTCAGGAATGTCATCCACCTCCATTGAGACAGGGTCTGTCAATGGCTGCAAGCTTACCAGGGACCCTCTTGTCCCTGCTGCCTAAGCAAAAATATGCATTACTACACCTGGAACTTTTACATGTGTTCTGGGGATGGAACTCAGGTTTCCAAACTTGTGAAGCAAGCATTTGTTAGCCATTTCTCCAGCCCTGAAATAACTGCTTAAGGAAACCCATAGTGTAATCCTTGTCTCATCAGCCACATCCCAAATACTGCTTATGTAGATTTCCTGAGATGGACCCTAGTTATGAGCATCTCCAGGAAGTAGACACTTTCAGCACTACGTTATCTAGTTGTGTGTCAACTTGACACAAGCAATAGTATCTAAAAGGAAAGAACCCAGATTGAGAAAAATGCCTCTGTAAGATCAAGCTGTAGGCAAGACTGTAGAACATTTTCTTCGTTAGTGACTGATGGGGGAGGACCCAGTTCATGGTGGGTAGCTGGGCTAGTGGTCCTGGGTTCTATAAGAAGGCAGGCTGAGCAAGACATGGGGAGTAAACCAGTAAGCACCACCTGCCATGGCCTCTGCTTCAGCTCTTGCCTTCAGGTCTCTGCCCTGACTACCTTCAATGATGAACAATGGTGTGGGAGTGTAAGCCAAATACACCGTTTCCTTTTCATCCTGCTTTTGGTCACGATATTTCATCACAGCAATAGCAGCTCTAAGACACATCATTACACGATAAACTCCTTTCTTCCCCGAAGAAACAACCACTTCTTAGGAAGAGAGGGCTACCCAGCAAATTGTATAGTCCCATTTGTCTATTTTACTCATGCTGGTGTAAAATTCATCTATTGAAATGTCATTTTTTTCAGTACAGACCAATCCTAACCCTCTGAATGTTGGATCTGCCATTCAAAACCATAAGCCAAGCATCCCCTGCCCCTGTATCATGCTGGGCAGACTCTGACAACAGCAGAGCTACCCCTCCGGATACATCTGGGATGCAGCCACAGTTAGAACATAAAAACACAACAACAAAAACCACCTTGAGATCAACTGGCTAACACGGGAATCAATCAAACCACAGGTGGGAACAAATTCCCCAAAGTAAAGCAAGATGCTGACATGGATGGTCACTTGCTCATGAAATAAGGGGATTCTTTGGGAATGAAGTCCATGGTTCGTTTCTTTTGGGGGCAGCAGATTCTAAGAGGATGAGGAAGGTAGACTGTGGGCAGGGGTATCTGGATCATTCTTTGTCACTCAATGCCTCAGTGCCTGATACCTCATTTGGAATATGTGCCTCAAAGCTACACCTCAAAGAGGTGAGGAGAAAATTAATCCTATGTGTAACTCATATTATGTAGAAAACACTTGAAAAATAGAATCTGGTGCTATGGCGATTTTGATCAAATCTGAGAATGGCTTTGCAAGTACAGGAAGCTCTAGTTGCTGGTGTGACACTGGGTGTCAGGGAACTGAAGACAGAAGACTGAGCAGCCAGGCTTGTGGAAATACTACATGTCTTAATACCATGAACTATTCTCTTTATATAGACTTGGCTGTGCATGTGGGTGCACGTGTGTGTGTGTGTGTGTGTGTGTGTGTGTGTGTGTGTTTGGGGGTGGGGGATAGATCTCTTAAGAGTTACCATGTGCCCACTGGAATGGCAAAAAATTAAAACATTTAGAACCACACTGTTCCTCCTCACTCTTGCTCTGGTCTCCCTTGCCCAATTTTAATCTGTCATAAAACTAATTTTCTTCAAAGACAAGAGCAAAGGCTCCCTGATACTGTTACCTGCCTTGAATCCCCTTGTTATCTGCCAAAGTACTTGGGCACATCATCCAGAGGCCCCTGCAGGCCACCTCTGCCAGGGTCTTTGTATTTCAAGCATATCCACTGAGCACTAAGCTAATTCTTGGGGAATGTGGTCCTTTACAAAATGCTCTCAGACTTAGAAGTAGGAGACTTTAAAAAACCACACAAGGACATTTACTAGCACTAAGTCATATATATGGAATGCACTCCTTGGGAAATCACACATTCCTTTCTTGTCTGAGGTCAAGGCATTGTTCAGATTTAGGCCTTCTATGTATTTGATCAAACCCACTTCTAAAAATAAAATTAGTTTCCTAGGGTAGAAAATACATTGGTCAAGAATGGATATTAAATCTATAACTTGAAAAGGGGAGAAAAAGAATGAGATGTTTTATATGCAACAGGAGAAAATATGTATGTTTTCCTACCAAAATGTCATTTAGCCTAGACAATCCAATGAAGGAAAGAAAAGTCTTCTAAATAAATGATGGTGGTTGCACGAGGATAGATTTAAATACCCACTTTATTTCAGATTCAGAAAAAACAAACAAACAAACAAACAAAAAACAGCACAGCTCTGAATATAGGAGCTAGAAGCGGGAACTCTCAGAAGAAACCATAGATGGAAATTCTTGTGACCTTGGGCTACACACTACTTCTTAAGTATAACAACAAAAGTATAAACAATAATAGAGGATTTAAGGTCTTTTATACTTCATGGGATACTATTAAGAAACAAAAAAGAAAAAAACCCATAATTACAGACTACATTTACAAAGTGTTTCTTTGATCAGGAACATCTGTCAACCAACCCATCAATCTATCACAAAGGTAGTCAGTCAATATCACTATCAGGAAAATACCAGTCAAAGATGGGCATAGTTGTGCACACAACGATAACCCCAGGATTTGGGAGGCAAAGGCAGGATGACCAGGAATTCAAGGCCATTCTTGCTACAAAGTCAATTTGAGGCTAAGCTGTGCTACCCTGTCACAAACAAGGAAGAAAATCCAAACTACATAAAGTTACCACTTCACATTCACCAGGATGACTTTGATCAAAGAGGGTTGTTGTTTAGTATTTGGAGAAACTGAATCCTTCCCACAGGGCTTTCCCACATGTGAAATGGTGTATGCACTTACGAATATAGCTCAAAATGTGAAATATAAACAGAGAGGTACCACATGACCCAGTGAGCCCTTTCTTAGTTATATAGTCAAGACAAGTGAAAACTGGCCTATAGAAAAGCTCATAGACAAATGCTGTTGAAAAATTACTTAATGACTCAACAAAGGGGGGAAAAGAAACAAACCCAAATATCTACCCACTAAAGGAAAAAATAATCAATAAAACCTGGTACAGTAGATGAAATATCTAGAATAGGCAAATCCACAGACATGGAAAGCAAATTAGTGGTTGCCTAGGGCTTGGCAAGGAGAAGGCAGGGTGGCTTTTAACAGGAACAGAGCTCATTTCTGGGAAGATGAAAATATTCTAAATTAAATTATGGTGATAGTTGTACAACTTCATGGTTACACTAAACACTGAAGTATATGTTTAAACAGGTGAATTTTATGGCACACAAATTGTACTTCAAAAGAGATGTTAAAAATGTCATCAAGCAGTCAAATTTTCTTTAAAACAACATTCCCTTTTTAATTACAAAACTATAGCATAGCAGATACTCAAAAACACTGAAGAACTTAAAAACACATACACAAAAACCTCTCTTAATGTGAGAATTTTATTGTCTTTAGTGGGGCTCTCCCCTTTGCATCCCAGAATCTCAACCCAAGTTAGATAGAAAATGGCTCCCAGTACACCCAGGAGCTCCAAGATTCATCTTCTCAGTGGGCTCAGTCAATATCCTTAGTGACTTAGAAGCAGGCAAGGAGAGAAACCAGAGAATTTCTGGCAAACTTTGACAAGAACGTCTGACTGCTTTGTGGTCTGGAGATCGTAAAGAGAAAAATAATTCTGACTTCTCTAAGGAGAATGGGGGTCCTTCCACCTGACTAGAGATCCTCAGGAACAGGTAGAGAGAGATCTGCAAGCATTCTCCATTTGCTGATGCTCCTTTCATGCAAGAAGATAGAAACAACCATTTAGTTCTCCCACTAGCCTTCCCACAATTCCTCCTATCTTCCACCAAGCATCCACATTCCAGCATTTTAAATACTATGTACCAGAGGCTGGGACCAGCAACCTTGAATTCCATAGTCTCATAAGAGCTTAGGAAGCAGGTATAATAATTCTTCCCCTTTTTCAGGAAAGGAAAAATGAAGGGCAGCGGGACCAGGCGGAAAAAACTTGCCAAGGAGTGGGGGTGGGGATCCTCCTCACTGAGCTGCAGGGAAATTCCTGGAGTCTTCCATTTTCTGAGAATGTGAGTATTGTTCAAAAGTTAGACTTTCTGGATACAATTGTGCAATAGAAATTGGATAACATTAAGAATCGAATAAAGAGAGAAATAAGGAAAGAACTGGAAATCAAAGAAGAGGCTGAAAATCTGAGGAAAGTCACAATAAATTTTAAAAATTGGCTTATGTAGTCAACATTTTGAAAAAGATTTAGAAGAATCATATTACAAGGTACAAGAATTAAATGTGCACATCTTGTTGTATCGGGTCCAGAGGACCTGAGATTGTCCAAGGACTGCAGGTACTCTTGTAGTTCTGCTAGCAACAATGGATTGATGGCGTTACAGAAACAATTGGATGTATTGGATGTAGAACTTAAAGAAAAGCAAGGTGCAGAGAACATGATACAGATGGACTTAAGTGGCTCTCCACAGCTCAGCTCAGCAATGGCTCCGGGATAGCAAGGCAACACTAGAAAGTCAGCTGAATGTACATTCTTCAGGCTATCCAGACCCATGAGCTGGCTTCTGATAATGCAAACCTGTGATTAGTCATGTAGGCAGCATTTTAGGATAGAGTTTGCAGTAGCAGAAGGGGCAAAGAGTGTCATGAAATTACTCGACTCAGGAAGAGTAACAGACAGAAAAGCAACTTCAGAAGCCTAAGGGAGATTCAACAAATCAAGTCAGAAGTTGGACCTTTAAAAAATATTCATTACTCAAAGGTTGGATGACCCCCCCCCCCACCAAGAATCACCCCAAGAGCAGTATTGTCACTAAGGAGCTCTCAGTTGCACCATCACCAAGCCTAAGCCACTGGCCAAACTCTGTCTTCAGGAAACTGAGATGTCAATGTATATGTGTCCCTGGGTCCTAAGTGTCTGTGTATTCTCAACATGTTACCATGGTGACTTCTGATGCACACAGTCTTATCATCCATCCACCCCCTCGGTTCTTTAGTTAACAATACCATCCCGGTGATCTGAAACTTTGACCTTGAGCATTCTTCATAGTGGAAAACAGACATGTGTGTATCAGGCTTCTCATCAATCCACTTCTAGATTAGGGAGACAAGCAAGCCCTCCAGTCCACCAGGGACTGCCCCCTGTTTTCACCTCAAATTCACCTCAGATGTGCATGAAATTTCTATTTACCCTGAGCCATTTGTGGTGAAAACATTTAAACACAGAAACCAGTGCAAAGAACAACAACTAAATCCAGTCTCTTTCTTCTACTTAGACCCATGAGTGGTCATGCTTTCTGTTTTATTTGCTTTTTTTTTTTTTATTTATTCCTGAGATGTAATTCACACACCTTAGGTTCACTCTTTTAAAGAATACAAAATCAAAGGTTGTATTCTTACAGAGTTACACAACCATCACCATTGTCTACTTTTAGAATATTCTCATCACTCCAAAAAGCAAGCCTCTGTTTATGGTCATCCGTTCCTCCTCCTCAAACATGCCTTCTGTCTGTGCATTCACCTGGTTTGGAAATCCCATTTACATCAGATGGCATGATATGTAGTTATTCTTGCCTGTTTTTATTCACCACGTTTTCAAGGATCAGCTTGTTGAGGTATGTACTAGCATTTCTTACTCCCAAGTAGCATTTCTCTCTATAGCTGGATACACCAGGATTTATGCAGATGTTCACCACCTAAGTGACATTCAGCTGTTTCCATTTGGGGACTATTGTGAACAATGCCCTATGACCATTCATGTACGACTCTCATGAACATGCTTCTGTTTTCTTAAGGTTGGCTTAGAGGTGGAAATGCTGGGTCACATAAAGACTGCTTAATTTTTTGATCAACCAAGGTTATTATGCTTTTTTTAGTTTCCATTACCTTCAATTTGATGAACAAAAACATATGCATATTTCTTAAAATAGTGACTTATAAGATAGATGATTGCCAACTTTATCAATTAAACTAATAGTTCTCCCCTGTTTTTCTCCTTTTAGGGGTGGGATGCAAGAGATTCTAGGAACCAAACTTAGGACCTGGTCATGTGCATATGTGGAAGTGATCTACCACGATGCTACAGTATCTTAGCAAACCTCAGAGTATCCAGGAGATATGCTGGAAACACTGGAGATTTGTGCCAATAAATATTGCTCTATTTTCTTTTTTTCTTTTTTTAGTTTGTTCTATGAGAGTGATACACGGATACCTTATTGGCTGAAGATTCTTGTATCCTGGTTAAAGTGTGGATATGGGTTGTTTCCCAATGTGGTAGAGTTAAGTACTTGCGCATCTCTGAGAAGCCATGCTGCTTTGGGGTTGCTAAGTAGCCACCTTGCAGAGAACAGTTAAGGCCCTTAATGTAAATGGTGACCCAACGGACTATAGGCCTTGTGTGTGCCTCCAGATACTGTATCAGACCAAAACATGCCCCCACCTTGGATCCTTTGATGCCAGTTTGATTTTGCTGCTAAAACCAACCTAGCAATTCAAATCATGCCTACTTCTTTGTAGTCACCAGACTCAATGTAGACCATGCTATAAACACCTGAACTAATCTTGGAAAGGAAACGGGGCGCCAGGTAACCACTGTGGAAGTGGCACACTGGGCAGACAACCCTGCAGTAAGTCTGGGCACCTGGCTTTCGATTGTTCCTAATACCAAACTGGCAGGCAGGCCAGATGCTCCTGCCAGCTCACTTGGATCAAAGGGACCATGACACGTCAGAACACAGAGACCTGATAAGAACAAGGGTGGCTTTGTTCTGCACCAGCCTTTGAAAACCCTGGCAGCCTTGCACTGGAGAAGGCTAGTCTACCTAGCCTTGGTGCCAAGCCCACAGAACACCAGCCAGTGACATGTTCCCTTAGGCAGCTCCCATAGCCTCTTTACACCAAGCACAGGGGCTTGGGACATTCCCTGTTGCACCAGAGGTCTGAGCTTGGCAAAGTTTGGGGCAGGGAGTGTATGCAATTACTAAGTCATACACAGGCAGAGCTATGGAGGAAAAATGCTAGGTATGCAAGGTTTACCTTGATGAAAAACCATTGTCCCCAAAAGCCCAACAGCCCTTGTAGGGCAAGAGTTACTAACTCAAATGTTCTAGGTACCTGGCAAGTGTCTTAAGGTAATTGCTTGTATAATAGCCTTTGGTTATAGATAAACTTTGGTGAGATTCTTTTCCTTTTTCCATTTAGGTATGTGTATTTGTGTGCATACTCTGCATGCATGTGGCTATACATGCACATGTGAGTACAAACAGGTAGAGCCCCAAGGGTGATGTCAAGAATTATCCTCCATTCTCTTCCATCTTGTTTATTTGAGGCAGGGTATCTCAATCAAACCCAGACCTCACTGACATGGCTAGGCTTGCAAGCCAGCTCGCTCTAGGGGATTCCCAGTCTCCACCTTTTGAGACTGGAATTACAGGTGGACAGCCATGCCCTCCTGCCACTTATATGGGTTCTGGAGATTGAACTCTGGTCCTCATGTTTTCACAGCAAATGCTCTGCCCACTGACCCATCTCCCCTAACCCTTTGATGACACTTTAATGACAAAAGACTATCTTCTGTGACTTAATTCTACAAAGGAATATACTCATATTTTTTCTATTCTAAACTTTCTATATTTTGATAGATTTGACTAATAAAGTCCATCTATGTCCTCTCATTGTGCCCCATGAAGAACAAACTTGAGGGTAATGGCTATTTCCACTTAGTATCAGAGAAGGGAGGTGGGTGGGGATGGTGGAAACAAAGGCAAGTTAGAAACTGTCTAAAGGGGTAGCCATCAATCTAGCAACAGGAACACCCTACAGAGATGTGGGCCTGAAGCTGACAGATCCTTCCAAGTAGCAATAGGTGACCACAAAAGTTCCTTTTGTCTTAAATATTAGAAAACAAATTTAAAAATGAAACAAAAATAAGCTTGTATATGGTGCAGCTCTGGAGTAAGCAGTCTGTTGCTTTTGCATGGGCATGTGGCCCCTCCCTAATTCAGTGGCCCTGCATGGTCCTAAGCACCTGTCAAAGGGCAAGTGATGTGACCTTGCCTTCCTTCCCACTACATCAGGAGCAAAGAGCCAGGCACCCAGCCTGAGATGAATGAGAAGCACAGCAAGTACTGCCCTGGTGGCCTCTGCATGTAGGGATGTCTACACGGATCATGGGCTATGCAGTTACACAATGAACACATCAAACCCAAGTCTGAGACAAGGAGAGCACCCTGCCCCCCCTCGTAGTTGGAGCAGGGAAGTTCATGGTGCAATTTCCACTGAAACCAGACATTTTATACTAGTGCTGACAGGGGTAGAGAAATATCCAGAATACACACAAGGTCATAGTCACTGTGAATTCTCCAGCTGGGGAGGAGGCAGACTCGAGAGGGATTTAAGGGAGAAAATGCTGGCTATTGTGGAGGTGAAATGCTCTCTTGGCTTATAATGGTCCAGTTGTTCACAAGGCCATTGTTTGCTGTGCAACCCCTCAGATCTGCCTTACCCTTCTGGCTGGATTACATTTCCAAAGACTTTGAGTGACACAGAACGCTTTGTCCAGCACTGGAACTCCAGGAAGGGGGGCTCCCTTAAGTTACAGAGAGCCTGAGGGGCCAGCTCAGGGCTCCCTACTATTCAGCTACTTGCCAGGGATGGGCCACCCACAGATTTGAGGAACAGGGATCAAAGGAGACTGTGAAATGAGACAACATCAAGCACCCTAAAAAGGAGATGCCATGTTCACCTAACTGAGGAACCCCAGAAGTGGCACCTGGGGTGAGATAGCCTGGATTCCAAAAGAGATCTATTTACTTACATTTATAGCGAAAGAGTCCGTCCCAACGGTCCCCTGTTGGAAAAACATTTACTTATCATAACATAAGCCTGCTGGGGGACAAGCAGGGATTTTACAGAGCTGGAAGAATCCTTCGTTTCTCCTCTCACAGTTGGAGAAGAACATACAGAATAATTTTCATGTCTGAAAATGCCCCAGAAGTCTGGGGGTGGGGTGGGCAGTTCAAGATTGGTCATATAGCCAGGTGTCTGCAGAGTCTTGATGGACAGACAGGTCTACTAATGGTTTCATGAAGGCTTTGGATGCAGCACACACAACAGCAGCTTCCTATGGAGGAAGATCTCTGAAGAACCTAGCAGAATATCCCTGGCCCAGTGGGGGAGGGGACACAGGGCCACTGCTACGAGGGAGGTAGGCCAAGACAGAAGCTGGCCAAGGACAATGGGCTGCCTGCCACACCTGGCTTCATTGCCCAGTGGTGAGCACACAAGTTAATGCTGTGCAAGAAGGAGTCATAGTTGTTAGGTTCAAAGCCAGCAAAACCTCCAACACCACCGTCACTTTTAATCATGTGCTTCCACTACTGGTTTTGCCCCATGAAAGTAAAGAGTTGTGTCCATGTCGTTCTGTCTGTAGCTCCTGGACAATGGACCTTTGTAGCCAGATAAAAATCTCTGTCTTCAACTCTGCTTCCTCCTTTCTGGTTACTCAGTGACAGCGGTTTTACTTGTGTTTCAGGGCCGTAAGAAGGAGCTAACACCTCACCCAAATAATCCTTACCAAATGCCACTCAACCAAATCTTTCTCAACTTGGGGGTTTCTGCTATGACATGATATCAGTATGTCATAGCCTCTAGCATCATAACCTTTGACTTCAATGAACTGAGCCTAGGGAATTACTCAGGTGTGTGTGTGTGTGTGTGTGTGTATGTGTGTGTGTGTGTGTGTGTGTGTGTGTGTGTGTGTGTGTCCATTTCTTTTATGCCCATCTTTTTTATTAGATTGTAAACATCCCAAAGGCCGGATCTCATCTGTTTGACACACCACTGTGACACAAGCATTTCGTGTATCAAGAGTTCATGAATCCAAGTGAAGTCATTAACTAAATGCTCCAAAAGTTCATGCAGAAACTTAATCCCCAACTTTCTGTTACTCCTGCTTAGAGGTGGGATCTTTGTGAGACAATTGCAACTATCCAGGACATGAGGGTAGGTGTTGTGAGAAATTTGATTGCAGTGTATAAAGACATGTCACTCTAATTTGTTTAATAAAAAGTCAAATGGTCAATGGCTAGGCAGGGCTTCCAGATAGAGGATGCTGGGAAGAAGGGCAAGATGTGTAGAGTTACCAGCCAGGCACAGAGGAGGCAAGAAAGCAACATGGGCAGTACAGAGGAAAGGTAATAAAGCCACAAGACAGAACATAGATTAATAGAAGTGGATTAATAAAAGTTATAAGAGCTAGATAGTAACAAGCCTAAGCTATGAGCCACACTTTCATAATTAATAGGTCTCTATATGGTTATTTGGGAGCTGGCTGGTGGGACAGAAAAAGTTTGACTCTAGGTTGGGTCCCCGATGGCAGAATTAGTGGCTTTATAAGAAAAGGAGGAAGGGTTTAAGCTAGCATGCTTGTTACATGTTTCCATGTGATCTTGCATGTTTTGCTGTAGCAAGAAGTCCCTCGCCAGATTTGAATAGCACATCCTCAGATTTGCAACCCTCAGAACTTAAACCTCAAACAAGCTCTACTATTTACAAGTTACTTGGCCTCTGATAGTGTGTTGCAACAATAGAAACAGGTCTTAAAGTGATTAGTAAGTAAACTGGCCCTTAAAATATGGGCTCGAATCAAGGGAAGAGGAAGGCTCAAGTGAAAGGGTGATCTGGGCACGGTCTGGAGAAAATGTAGATACTGGCCAGGCCCGAGTACACATCCTGATGTGAGTGACCACATGAAACTGAGGAGCACACACGTGACGACAAAGGCACACCACTGAGATACCACTCTCATTCAGTTCTTCTAAGGGTGCACTCTCAGGCAGCTGTAGGACCCTGAGCCAAAGTGAAGCTGGAGGGACCGGTCTGCTGTGGGAAGGAGCCAGGGACTCACTAGATCTCTCTCAAACCCTGGCCTTCTTGCAGGAAGGTGGGAACCTGAGGTGGATTTGGTACATCCTTATCACCTCTGGCTGCCTGAGATGCTGCAGGGAGAGAAGTTGGATGGTGCACCCAAGAAACTTCAGAGGTTGAAAGGAGTAGCTGCTGTGCCCAATTATCCATTGCTATCCTGGTCTCCCCTTAACCAGAATTGCCAGCAGGGAGACCAAAGTGGTGACCAATCATGGCTGCACAATCCATAGGGGGCGTGGCTCTTCGGAATCATCCCTTAATTGCTCTAACATGGTAGCTCCCTTGTTCAAAGTAGGCAAGGAGAAGCAGTGTGAAGCTCTGAACAGCCCAACAGTATGAGAACAGGACTCAAAAGATCGCTGCAGGCCGTGAGGCTCTCCTCTAAATCACGATCCACCCTTTCCAGGTGTTGATGGAAGAGATGGCTGTGTGCCAAGCTTCCACAGGCCACTGTTCCAATTCTGCTCTATAGTGTGCCATGTCTATTTCTTCCCTTGCAAACTCCAGCCTTGGAATTTCTGCAGACCTCCAGGACCATGGGACCACCACATTCATTTTGGTGGCCTTTGTTTCCTTAAAGAGTGGCACCCTATTATAAAAGCCGGTCCCCAGACTTCACTAGGGCAGAGGGGCTATGGATTGAAAACTATATCAAAGCTGTTCCCCCTGAACTGATAGACTCTACTCTCCTGGACTGTTATCTAGATAGGCCAACTTCAATTGATCACACAGCACTATGCAATGACAAGAGACACATATACAGCTGAAGCTGCCCACCCAACACCAGCAGCATATACACCAACAGAGGCAGATGCCATGTCCTCTCCACCAAACCAAGGGCAAACAGCTTCCTTTAAAGACTAGACAGGGGACATAGTTCAGCTCTTACAGTGTTTGCACTACAAGCATGAGGGACCAAGTTATATCCTCAGAGCCTACACAAAAAAGCTAGGCATGGAGACCTGTGTTTGTTTTAACCTGGGAGTTAAAGATGCACACATCCCTAAGGTTCACTGGCCAGCCAGTTAGCTTAACCCACTCTGTGAGCTCCAGGCCAGTAAAAGACCCCATTTCAAAATCAACCAACATGAATGGTTCCTGAAGAATAACACCCAAGATGGGTTCATGCACGCACATCACACACACCACACCACACACACCAAACACACACCAAACACACACACACACACACACCACACCACACACACCAAACACACACACACACACACACACACACACACACACAGAGAGAGAGAGAGAGAGAGAGAGAGAGAGAGAGAGAGAGAGAGAGAGAGAGAACTCACACACTCATTCACTCACTTTCAATAAACAGGAAAGTCAAGGAACCCTCCTAGTGGTGGAATACTAAGCACCAGTGAATAGTGGACACTGTCCTCTGCTGAGAGGCAAACACTGCTTTCTTAGCCAGCACCAGAGTGTTGTTCAGAGTCATCTGAAATGACAATGTGGAGAAAAGGCGACTGTGTCAGCCTCCCTCCGGGGCTCAGGCAGACAGGCTGGCACAGTAGCTGTCAGCTCCAACTCATTCTGCTCCATGTCTAGCCATCCAGCCAAGCCTGAAGTTCTAGAAACTTCCTGGCCAAGCTTGCATAAGCTTAGGGATAAGCCAAACATATTAACCTAGAAAACAGTTGAAGAACACCAATACATCCCAGGGGATGTCCATGGAGGCCCCAAGGTACCCATTCTTCACGGTGGTCTCAAAGTGATTTCTAGGTTTCTGTAAGACCCATCATACAAGTGTCTAGAGATGAGGGCAGGCTAAACACTAACAGATCCTGGTATGTTAACTTTTTTCAGATGTTGGTTCAGAGTTAGAGGGGGACAGGAAGGCCCAGATGCCAGTGCCAAACCCACTAGAAGAGGGGGACATGCCTTTAATCCCAGCACTCAGGAAGCAGAAACAGGTGTATCTCTGTGAGTTTGTGGCCAGGCTGGTCTACACAGAGAAACCCTGTCTTGAAAAACAAAAACAAAAACAAACAAAAAACAACAACAACATAAAAAAGATAAGGTAGTCTTAATAGGCCATTGCAACAGCATCTGCCTTAGACTTGGCCACTGAGCTAGACAGAAATGGCTAGCATTTAACATTGCCCTCAGCCCAATATCTCAGCAAATCCTTAAAAGGAGGGAAGGGGGCTGATTTTAAAGACAAGGTCTTATTGCTTTCATGAAGGTGCCTTGTGGATAGAGTATGCTTGGAAGAAAGATAAGTACAAAAATAGTTACACACCCACCAGAGTACAAACACCAAAATTCATCTTACTCTGAGATTCAAAACCCACTGTTTATATCAAACACCCCCAGACACAGGTGTTACCAGTCTGCCTGGGGATCCAATTAGGAAGCCATCACTCTGTCTCCCAGCAGCCAGAAGACAAGAATGGTCCACAAAGGAGGAAGGGAAGGATTAGTAACATAGCAAGGTAGGTCTTGGATGGCAGCCACCCTTTCCTCTGGGCGCTGAAAACTCTGTTGGCACCAAAAGAAATTGTGCTGTTGGAAACCCTTCCCAGTGGAATGCAGACTGAACGCCCGCACATCCCAGGGCACAAATAACCCAAAACAGTCTTTAAAACAAACACTTCCATCGGGGTAATTGAAGTGCCTCATATCAAGCAGTGGTATGCCTCGTTAAGTCCAGGGCTGTGTCATGCTATGGCCTATGATGCATTCAGTTTTGGACTCATGCCATTTATCAAAGACAATGAAATCCTCAAGGCACATGTACTTATCATCAGATAATCCAATGGAAAGTTTAATTGAGGCTTCAGTGATATGCCTCTTGGCGGTAAGCCCCCATGTCTCACTCTTTGGCTTATTCTTATTTCATTAAAGTCATTTCCCTGTGTGCCTATGGTTCTTAATTCACGAGCCACTGGAACTCCCCAGACAATAATCACCTTCTCACAGGAACACCAGGCACTTCCACATATGCCTGACCCAGCAGGGAAGAGGGAAGAAGATCTAGCCAATTACTGCTGGCGCTGATGCCCTGTCTCCTGGGACCATCTGTGGGCAGGCCACTTTTGCACAGGCTATGTGAGCCATGTCTTCATGGGACTCAAAAAGACTGACGTCACACTGTCATTTCCCAGCATGCCCAGGGGTATCTTGGGGCTAGAGGCAGTTCTGCATCTCTTGTTTGGTTGGTCAATTGTGGGCTCTTCCTGAACTCATGGAATCTTGTCCAAAAGGGTCTCCTATTGTCTACTGATGCCTTCTGAACCATGCAGGCATGCTTCCCAGCCTCAGATTCCTCCCTGATGGTATTATATCATCTTATAGCCATCCTGGGGAGAGCTGGGTGATCTCTAGTCAGTCCTCTGCACTTTTCTTCCTTTGAGGCCAACTGGGACTGAGCACAGACATAAAGTAAACCCTTGGCACACTTCTCTTTCTCTGCCCGCATGCCTAATTCCTGGACCCTCATTTTACTTATAAATTAGACTTAGTCTCCAACTGACCAGACTCACAAAACGAGTTGTTACCCCAGCCTCACTTGGATTGTCTTCAGAGCCCACAGATGAAGTAATGAAGAGATATCTTTGTTCTAAACCATTCAGATAGAAGTGGGTGGGGCTGTAGCACCTGGCCCATGGCAAGTCCAGATTCACTATAAATCTCAGAATATGAAACTTTCTCAGGAGAGCCAACAAAGCTGGACCAGCTGTAGAAAGCAATCTACCTCACTAGGACTACTGCCTACTGAGATCACAGGAGAGGCTAGCCACACTCAGCCGCCTTCCTTTCCACAGGGTGAGATGAGGCTAAAGGCCTACTGTTGACACAGGCTCTGGAAAGCTGAGGGGTGAAAAGTGGCTTTGGATATGCAATCTATTGCTGGATGAATAGCAAGTCACACAGAAGGACTAAATATCTTCCAGCAAGCCAAGTTTTCTGTGGGATGAAAGCATGGGGGTCACTTCCTATTTTCCCCACTGTTTCTCCACACTGAAGGTTTCACCTCAGGGAGCCATGGTGTGTCCCTGCTCAGTTCTTCTGGGTAAACTATGCGAGTCAGCTGCCCCCAACCCAAGCCTGTTCCTGAATAATGGGATGACTTGGTCCATAAACACATATAGACAATATGTTCATGTCTGACCCCACCAAGTTCCCATGGCAGTTTGTGGCATGGAGACACTGGGTTAGACGTATTTAAAGAAATGCTGTGCCTATTAATTGCCCAAGGTATCAGAAAGGAAGACTACCCATATCTCACCAACAGAAGGGGAAAAGCTTAACCCTGGTGACTCACTATCTGATTTTGGTTTTCAAAGGGAAGGGGTTTAGATTCCTTTTCTCATCCCTATGACCACATATCTGACAGGAAGCAGTTCTAGGGAGGGAGGATTTATTCTGCTTTGCAGTTCTAGGTGATCATTCCACGGTGGAGAGAAGCCATGACAGCAAGCAGGGAAGGTAGTCTGGGCTGCTTCCATGGTGTCCACACTCAGGAAGCAGAAGAGATGAATGCTCATGGCAAATTTTCATCATTTTATTCAGTCTGGGACCACAGCCCAAGGGATGAGGCTGCCTACAGAAAGTAGATCTTCCCACCTCAGTTAATCTAATTACATCTAATATTCATGCCCCACAGGCTAACTTGACCCCTCGAGGGATACCCAGAGGCTTGTTTCTTAGGAAATTGTAGATCCTGTCAAATTGACCACATTAACCATCACAGATGGGGTCAAAGATTTGATAATGAACAGTTAAATCTAAAGTTTATTTATGAATTATATAAAATGGTATCAAGAACTTCCTTGGGAAATTATTGCCTTTGTAAAACAATAATCATAAAAGGGACTGTAAAATCCCTAGAAGGTAACAAGACCTGCACTGTCTCAATATCATTGTCTTGGAAATACATGGCTTCCCATTCTTACAATAAATCCTAGATTAATCAGTCTGTTGGAATTAAAGCTTTAATTTCTGGTTCATGGCTCGAGTTTATCATTGATTGCTTGACCCTGTTGCTTTGGACCTGTGAAAGGACAAGATATCTTTATGGGACAATGTGGCTACTAAGGAGACCTAGTCACCTAACAGCAGAGAGAAAGCAAAAAGAGAGGAAAGGGTCAGGGTCCAAATGTCCCCTTCAAGGGCACTACCTCAATAAACCAACCTTCCACCATTGAACCCACATCCTAAAGGTTCTGCCAACTCCCAACAGGGCCACAGCTTGGAACTGAGCCTTTAAGGTGCAGGCCTTGGGACATTTAAGGACAAAGTGACAGCATCTGTCATGTGCTTGTTGCTGAAACATAGAAGGGTGTGTGAGGCTTACATTCTCAACACAGAGGCAAACACATTGGGGTGATGGTCCCTGTGAAGTGGAAAGGCTGCTCTGTCTAGCTTGTTGGAGACCATCTGAACAGAGACCTAAGGGAGAGAACTAACATAGATGTCAGGGGAGGTCCGTGCCATACCAGAAGAGCAACAGTGAGGCACAAGACAAACCCAAGGAGGCAGCAGCCCAGGGCTCTCGAAGCAGGAATTAAAGCCAGAAAGCAGCAGGTGATTTGGGGACCTACCTGTCTCGGGGTTTCTTTTAAATGTGCTAGAAATCTACTGGAGGATTTGGGCAGGGAACTTGTGTTACTTAATTTTGATTTTTTTTTTAACTTTTATTTTATGTGGTGTGTCTGTCTGACTGTCAACTGTCTGTCATTCTGTAAGTATATGTCATGTGTATCTGAGGAGGCCAGAAGAGGGTGTTATGTCTCCTCCAGCTAGAGTTATAGGTGGTTGTAAGCTGATCAACGTGGGTGTTGGAAAATAAACTCTGGGTGCCTTGGAAGAGCAGTGAGTGGTTTTTTACTTTGGAGCCACCTATCTAGTCCCAGATTTAGACGTTTGGAGTCATCCTCTAGCTGTCATAGATGCTGAGGAGAAGAGTAGGTGAGTAATGCAGCTTGGACCTGAGGAAATGGTGGGTAAAAGGTAAAGGGAGCCTTAGAAATAGATTTTGAAGTTACATTCTAAAAAGACATCTGTGTCCTTGCTTTTGGGCATGAGACGACTGAACAGTGATCCCCAAGAAACCGTAACTGCCCCAGGAATGTCACGCTAGTGCAGTCAGAGAAGGAACTTATCTCTGGGAAACAGATCTCACAGAGTTCTGATCACTTCTCAGATCGCTTCACAGAAGAGCCTGGAGTGAGATAATGCGGGCCAGCAGTGGGCAGGCATTGCTCTTCGGCCATGCACACCTCTAGCTTTCCGTTTAAACCTCGTATTAGGACCCAGACAGCGGACATGCGGCAGGGGTCACTTGCCCTCTTTATTTGTCCCTCTTTCCAGTCTTGAACAGGTCTCCCCTTTCTGCTTTTCACTCTTACTTGCTTATTTAATTGGCTTATTGAGAACAGGTGGCTACACCTAGCTTGTGAGGGTTGCTAGGGTGCAGGCACTCACCCCAACAATACTGATAACCGAGCAGGCAGGAGCTGGTGGTAGATTCAAAGTGCTTATCAGGCATCTTCAGAAATGAATCCAACAGAATGTTTGGTTAACTACTAAATTTTGTTTTTGCAGTACTGGTGACAGGATCAAATCGAGGCCTTGAGCAAGGTAGACAAGCCTTGTGACACTGAGCAATACTCCCAGGCAATAAGCAGTTAATAAGACTCCCACACCCTTTCCTAGAAGGTAGGTGGGCTCTGTGACAAAGGCTATCTATTGGTTTCACACTCTATCCACACCTCTTTGTCTGCTGTGCTCATCACAGTTATGCTTAGGAGGGAAAAAGCCTTAAGACATGAGGTGTCACAGTGGTAAAGGGAGGAACCAACCTGTCCCTAGAGGTCCTGTCCCCTTAGCCCTATCTGTAACCCTGCATTCTTAGCTCCTGCTGACTGTTGCACTCAGCACTTGCAGAGCTGGGCGTGTGCCTCCTTCTCTGACACCACTGACTGTCTTGCAGGTTCCTTTTCCCAGATGAAATCTCTTGGGGTTGGGGCTTTATCTCAAAACTTATGTTTATCTTGGCAGCCAGAGCTCTGTGGCTCAGGAACCGCTGCAACTGGCCTGTGAGGCTGACCCCAGGGACTCCCCAGCCTCTGTGCTGCTGTTGCCTCTCTGGGAACCCTTCCATTTAATCAGCAGCAGAGCCAAGGAGAGAGATGAGCCATCGTGGCTGCTCCTGAACAAACCCCCTCCACCCCCACCACTGCCTTTGCACAGCTGTTTTGTCCTGTTTGATTTTGTAACCATGGGGTACAGGAGACAATAGAAAATATCTGGAATATTATGAAACCAAACAAGAGAAGAGCAGCAGGAACTTGAGGGGAAAAGCAACGGGCTTTTACAGTAACAACAATAAAGTGAATCGCTTACTCGGCATAACACCCTGGGAGCTGTGAGAGGAGGGCCTGGTGCTGTGCACCACAGCTCTTGTCCGTGCCCACTGCTGCAGCAACCTGGGGAGAGGTGGCCAGCCGAGGTGTGAGGACAGCATTTGGCTACAGCTTCTGAGGTCTGCTGAGACATGAGCTGATTCCAACTGCCAGAAAAGCCACACCTAGCACCTGTGCTGGGAAGAGAGGCAGGGGCTCTGTGGGCTTCCCAATGCTCCTCTTCAGGTTTTCGTTTGTATGAACGTTGACTGTTTTGCCAGGCCAGGAATTGAACCCAGAGTTTCATACGCACTGAGAGATAGCCCCAGTCAACCCTTGGTGGATTTTTCACGTGAAGTTGTCGGCATCTGATGTTTCCTAAGCATGTAAGCTCAGGTCTTTGTGTGCACATGACCTGCCCCTTCCCCACCACACACACACACAGTTGGGGAGAAGAGATTCTGACTTTTGTCACCAAGATATAGTTCAGTGTAAATGAAAGTTGACTATACTTGTGGCTGCACGGCATGCCGACCCAGGCCTGGCTACAGGGGTTTTAATATGTAAGGGTTAGAGGAAGTTGACTACAGTCACAGTTTTTCCTGTTGGAGGAAAAACTTTCCAAATTTTTGCTGATGTTAGAGCCTAGTGTGGCCCTTTGAGAGCCATTAGCTCCAAGTATTTTTTTTTTTCTCCACCAACACAAAGGCTACAACACCTGTTGAACAGGAAACAATGAAATCAGGTCAATGTAGCTAAGGCTTAGTGGCACATCTGGGACAAGGAGAACGGCTCTGGGATAGGTGCTTTGTGTTGTCTTGTAGAGCAGATACATACTAACTTCCTTGGGGTTAGGTTTGCTTCTGACTTAGTGGGGCCCATTCTATATGGAGAGATTCCTTGCTCAGCCTAGACACAGGGCTGTGGGGGTCAAGAGGTGCCTTGTCCTGCCTCAACCAGATGATGGGACAGGCTTAGTAGACTTCCTAGAGGAGACCTTACCTTCTCTGTGGAGCAGATGGGAGGAGGAAGGGAGTGGGGGGAGCAGGAGGAGAGGAGGGAGGGGGAACTAGAATTGGAACATAAAAACTGAATTAATAAAAAAAAGATATAGGAAAAAAAAAAGATTTGCTTCTAAGGTTAACATGCATGTGAGCCACCCCAGTGCTTCTAAAGTAGAGAATGCTGGGCCCCACCTGCAGGCACCGGACTTGAGGGATCTGGGTGGCACTGTTGGCATTAAAGCTGCTGATCTGTGGCCCACACTTTGAGAACCCCTAGTTTATGTTATGGTATCTGAGGGCCCTTTATTTCCTTGTGGTGGTTTGTTAATTTAAAACAAACCTGGCACAGGCAGCCTGATGCTGGGGTAGCCTGCTCGTTGTTTACTGTTATTTCATTATGACTCGTGTGCATGTCTTAAATGTTTACCCTTTTACAAGAGGCAGCGATGATGTGTTTCCGAGTTCCTTCCCACGTGTTCCTGGTTGAGTCTGTAGCGCTCTAACAGCTGACCTGGATTAGAGACGGTAACCAAACTGCTCCCCGGGGACTGTGGATGTCCATGTTCATTAGGATATTGACTTACATCCAAGGAATTGCCTTGCCCTAGAGTCCTGCCACCTCATCAGATTTTCCATGAACCTAGTGTTGGTCTTCAGGAGAGGCTGGATGGGGGAAGGTGTGGTTTTGAGCCAGAGCCTGTGGTGTTACCCTGCCAGGAGCTAACCCAGCTCGGCTACTGACAGTGGGATCCTGAGTTCTTGGTGGTCTTCTTGCTTCTACCTAAGCAGAAAAGGTCTGACTGTGGAACAGTTGTCCACTCAGGAGGCCCACTGCCCACCCTTGCTGTACCTTCACAGATTAATGCTAGCTTGATAACTCAGAACTTCTAGAAGCCTGGCAAGCCCAATGTGTTACAAATGCTTCCCAAAATGTCCCTTCTCTGCAAAGACTTGGGTCATGCTATCTAAAATTTCAAGTCTCACACCATCAATTGTCTGTCCCTCTCCTTTACCATTTACCTGTTCTACAGTCTGCTTATTGATGTGGTTTGGTGCTGAATGTCTTAAAATGCCCACACAGTAAAGCTTAACACTACTGGGAGGTGACAGAGACTTTGAGATTGGGGCTTACTGGGGGACTTGAGATCATTTAGGGTATTCCCTTCAAAGGATTTGAGACCCAGGTTTCTTTCTTGCTTGAATATTTATGTGCTCTGTATGTGCTCTTCACCCCCCCATCTCCCAACCAAGCATTTTCTTTCTCTCTTGCAACATAGTGAGGGAATTTGCTCTGCCATGAACCATCTCCATGATATTCTATCCTCCCAACTGGGCCAACTAAGCATCAATGGACACTTGTAAATCTATGAGTAAAAACATCTTTTCTCTGGCACTGGAGAGATGGCTCGGCAGATAAGAGCACTTGCTGCTCATACAGATTATGTAGCTTTGGTTTCCAGCACCCGTGCCATCTCACAACTTTCTGTAACTCCAGCTTCAGGGGATCTAATGCCTTCTTGCTTCTGCAAGCACCACACACACACACACACACACACACATACACACACACACACACACACACACAGGCAAAACACAAACATAAACATTTTAAAAATAAACGTCTTGTCTTTGTAATTCATTATGTTGCCTCAGGTGTTTGTTGTAGTCAGGGAAAGCTAACGTACTCACTGATCATCATGGGAGCCCACTCTCTCTCCACTATGGCACAAGCCCCACAAGAATGAGAGTCTTTATCTGTTTTGTGCACTGGCACTAGCATTCCCAGGGCTAGAGTGGCACCTGGCAGACAATACTACGAATGTGAAGAAGCAGGGTGTCTTCAAGTACAAGAATCCATCTGAAAAATAATTCATGGTATAAAGACACTGAAAGGAAGCTAATAACAATACAGTAATGAGCGATCTAACAAAATAAGGAAAGAATGGGCACAGGGCTAACAGGGGCTGGGCTAGAATTGAACTCTGGGCATCTCAGTGACTTAGCTAATCTCAGCTTTGTCTCTCATGAGTGAGGTAATTTTACAAGAGAAGCATACCCTTTGGTGTCTCTGTTTTCCCTTGTGCTAACAAAATAAAGCCTTAGTTTACAAGATTACTAGGGACTAGTGTGGTAATTTGAATAAAATGGCCCCCATAGGCTTATATATTTGAATGCTTAGTCTTCAGGGAGAGACACTATTTGTGAAGGACGGGCTTTAGGGCTTCAAAACCTGGTATTAGGCCCAGTTCTCTCTCTTGGCCTGAGGATCAGAATGTACCATGAGTACAGCAGCCGTGATGAAAATGGACTAAACCTCTAAAACTGTAAGCAAGCCTTCAATTAAATGGTTCCTTTTTATAAGAGTTGTCTTGGCCATGGTGTCTCTTTGTAGCAATAGAACGAGGACATGGCTCTGCTGGAGCCACAGAAACTCAACCTCCCAAGGACAAATTAAAGTCGACTTGGTTCATAACACCACTCCCTCCCCTGCACGTAATATGGAGAACCAACCGTGTTGATGCTTCCAACGGTTTCTACCTTAAATGTCTCCCAAATGTTATGTTTTACTGGCTTGGTCATGAGCCTGTGATACTATTGGGGATGATACTTTGGAGGATGGAATTTGGGGGTTATAACTTTGAAGGGGAGGGATATTGGGAATGCAATACAGTCCTCTCTCTCTCTCTGCTTTTTCAATAGAATAATAAATAGCTTTACTCCAGCACAGGTTCCTTTCCATAACATTCTGCCTTAGCACAGGCCCAAAAAGCAATGACTCTAGCTGACCACAGACTCAAGCCTTTTAAACTGGAGTTATGCACGCACATTTAACTTATTTATTTATTTATTTATTTATTTATTTATTTATTTATTTATTTATTGGAGACAAAATCTTGCTGTATAGCTCAGGTTGGCCTAGAACCCAGACTGACCTTGAATTTAGGAACCTCCTGCTTAAGCCTCCCAAGTTCTAGCATTAAGGGTATGTACCACCACAACTGTTTCTCCTCTCTTGTAGCTTGCTTTCTCAGGCACGTTGTCACAGAAAGGCAACCTTTCTGTGACATTACAAAGTGTAATGAACAAGAAGAGGTGACATGAGCCCTGAAGGGATCTTTCTTCAATATTGAAGGGAAGAGACACAGAGAATGACTCTGGGACCAGGCAACCAGCATCAGTTCCATGCTCTGACATCTAATGAACCACCAGGCTTCTTGACCAGCCAAGCATTGTGGAAGGACCACAGTTCATCACCGGGGACAGCTCTAGACCCATGCCAGTCCATGGGTGGCAAAGCAGATTTAGTTCCTCTACAGTTTGTTAGTCTAGAAATGCAAATCCTTCCCCTTTGCTTTGTTACTTTAAATGTGTTATTGTCCTTCTGTGGAGCTGCTCAGAAGTCCAAGTCCTAGGAGCCCTACTGAGATATTCATCACCGAGTCCTCCAACATGTGTCATGCACACATTAAATTTCTGTTTTCCTTGTGTTACCTTGGGATACTTAAGATGAATGGAGAAAAGGGAGTTATCTTTACCCACTCTGTAAGTGCAAAGCTGCTTTTTCTTCATCCTCTAACATCACTCAAATTCTAACTATGTCCCTAATTCTGCACTTCTTGGGGGAGAGGGAGCCACCTGCCAAAATTGTCAGGGTTTTCAGATCTCAACGCTTGCAAATCAAAGAATCTTAGAGAGATTCAGACTTCCTCATTTCTGAACATGGAAGCTAAGTGCTGCCAAACAGAACCCCACTCTCGGTGTCTCTACACTCTTCTCACTCCTATAACACTCAGTGTTTGGGGGACTGTGACTACCACTTCCTTGGATGACCTTAGAATGATCAACGAGGACCCCTAAGCACTGTTCGAAGGCGGTTTATAAGGGAAACCTTAAAATATTATAGTCACTTCTAATCTCATCCCATTGAGCAGAAGACTATTGTTGGTTCTTGCCAGGAAGTCTGAGAAATTCAATCTCCCTAGGGGGAGGATCCTGTGAATATCAGCTAACAATATTTGCCATAATACCCTGGACCATGTCTCAGGTCCTAATTAGGATTCATCCCACCCTTAACCAAGCATGACTCAGCCCTTCTCTAGCCATGGTCAGTCCCTTTCCTAATCATGATACACCCTTCCCTAATCATGGTTCAGCTCTTTCTTAGCCATGACATAATCTATTCCTGCTTGTGACAAGGTTTTGATCACAACCATCCATACCAATCCCACCAAATACACTTGAACTGAAATCCTAAAGACTAGGCCAAGAATTAGTTTCTGCTCAACAGTAAAACAGGAAGTTTCCTTTGGCCAATAGTTCTCAACCTGAGGATCAAATGACCCAGCCATAAGGATCACATATCAGACATCCTGTAGATTATATATTTATATTATGATTTATAATAGTAGCAGAATTACAGTTATGAAGTAGCAACAAAATAATTTTATGGTTGGGGGTAACCACGACATGAAGAATTGTATTAAAGGGTCACAATGTTAGGAAGGCTGAGGACCACTGCCTTAACTGAATCACCTCTGGCCCTCCCAAAGCACTCTGGTTTCTTATGATGTATATATGGAAAAGCTGAGGTTAAAACTTCAGAGCCAACTTCCAATTTCACAAGAAAGGGTGGAGGGTTCTTCAGTTTTTAAACTCACAGTGCCCAAGGGAACCTGATAAGCTGTCTCTATACGATACGGGCTATAAACATTCTCCCCTAAGATGAAGCTCTGAGCCTCAAAGACCACCAGATGCTGAGCCTGTGGTCCGTCCCCAGCACCACAACAGCCTGGTGGCTGACCTCATCTCTTTATACCAGGAGTGCAATGGCTGAGCAGCTGCTGGGAAAATGAACTCATGGGAAGACTAAAGTGGCAGTTTTATTGCCAGATACAGTGTAGACTGCCCACAGTCCAAAAATATCGGTGAGCCATGTGGCCTAACTGAGCCCTATTTTCTGATGCCACACGGCACAGCTAGACAACCAAGAAGACAACTTCAAAATACTAAACAGATTCTTCAGTCCCAGCATCACTCCCTGCTGTGCCTTTCCTCTCCTTGCCCTGACTCCTGTTCTCTGCCCTCCAGCAGGCAGACTCTCCCTTCCAGCCTATGAAGGAACTGTTCTTCCTCCTCCTCACACCCCAGCTAGAGCCAGCCCCATTCTTATTCCTCCTTCCATAGAGGAAGAACTCCCCTCTGCCTGGGAATTGTCCTCCAAGTGAAGTTGCTTTAAAAAACAAAAACAAAAGCAAAAGCAAAATACCTATAGAATTAAATTTACAATTTCTCTCCTTGTCAGCTCACCTAGGGAAAAAAAAAATCAAAACAAACAAACTCCATCACGGCCAATTAAACACAATACAACACTTACTCTATTAACCATTTCTCAGTGCTGTACAGTTCAGTGGCAATAAAAACATTCATTCATTGTTCACCCATGACCGCCACCCTGATTAAACATGCTTCACCCTCAGCAACTGATGGAGAAAGGGTTTGTTTGGCTCACAGGCCACAATTCATCACTGTGAAGAAGCCAAGACAGAACTTGAGGCAGCTTGTCACATCAGCAGTCAAGAACAGAGAGGGGAATGAATGTGTGCATGCCCCTAGTGCTTAGCGTGCTTTCTCAATTCTGTATGTTTCAGGACTCATATCCAGGGGATGACGATGCTCACAGTGTGCTGGGACTTCCTACATCAGTTAACCCACTAAACCCCTTGGGAAAATACCATAGGCCAACCCAATGAAAACCACCATTGAGACTCTCCCAGTGACTCTACAGTGTGTCAAGCTGTCAATTAAAACTAACCATCACAACATCACAACCACTCCATGTTTCCTCTTGTAAAACTGATGTCAATCCTATTTGACTCCCCGTCAGTGTTTCTATAACTTGAAGCATCTGAGCATACAAGATTCATAATTTTCCTTTGGGTAATACAATGTTGGGGACCTCCCTGTGTGGAATGACAGATGACAATGGAGACCATCTGGACACTTCCTCTACAAGTACTCTGCCTGCACCTGAAGAGAGGGTTTTTTTTTTTTTTTTTGCTTTTGTTTTTGGTTTTTTTTTTAAGACAGGGTTTCTCTTGCTGTCCTTGAACTAGCTCTGTAGACCAGGCTGACCTCTAACTAAGAGGTCTCTTCCTCCTGAGTACTGGGATTAGAGGAGTGTGCCACCATTGCCAGGCAGAAGGAAGGATTCTCCATGAAACTTTAAGAACCGAAGGGCAATTGAGGTTTGACTGAGAATAGGAAGGAAGGAAACCCGCATGTGAGGGCAGGTGAGGAAGAAAACCCGGGGTTCTCCAGCACTGTATGCATATCTCAGCACTGTCTAGACCAGAAAGCAAACTGCCCAGGAGGTCAAGACGCTTAGAGACAGTTACTCTTGCTTGGTTTGGAGCAGCCTGGCAGCTCTTGCCCTTAGTCTGCCTTGTTATAACATTCTTAATCCTTTATCTAGATGCCTTCTGTCACAGGCAACCTCAAAACTTCCCTGAAAAGGAAATATATAGGATACAGTCAAGAAACCAGTGTACACAAAGAGAGGCAACAGAAAATATGAATCTCGTTTGTCAACATGGGGGCAACGCCTTCAGACTAGAAGTCCCACAATACAGCATCTCCTTGAATCATTGTGAGAACTGTAAACTTACCAACAGTGTCACACGGTTCATCTTTGTGAACGCAGAAATCTGTCCTGGGGGGGAAAAGATACAGTCAGATGTATGTGGTGCCCTGTAGAAATAGGAGAGGAAAATATACTAATAATGGCTAGTGCTACCGAGATGTCACTCTGGTTTGGACAATTAATGATGACAGTAAACCCAGTTACCATTTTAGATTTTTTTTTTTTTTGGCACTTTTTGTGAGGTGCGCATGCATGTGCCATTGGACACATGTAAAGGTTTGTGGTGGTTTGAATGGAGTGGCACTGTTAGGAGGTGTGGCCTTGTTGGGGTAGGTGTGGCCTTGTTGGAAGAGGTATGTCACTGGGGGTGGGCTTTAAGATTTCAGAAGCTCACGCCAGGCCCAGTGTCTCTCGCTTTCTGCTGCCCACTGACCCAGATGAACAACTCTCAGCTACCTCTCCAGCACAGTGTCTGCCTGCATGCCACCACGCTTCTGGCCATGACAAAATGAACCAAACCTCTGAAACTGTAAGCCAGCCACCAATTAACTGTTTTCCTTTACAAGAGCTGCTGTGGCCACGGTGTCTCTTTACAGCAACAGAACCCTAAAAAAATGTATGAGTCTCTTCTCTTCTTCTACCAGGTGGCTTATGAAGACAGAATACAGGCTTACTGACAGGTACCTTTACCCACTGAGCCACCTCACCAGCCCAGGATGCCCCCTTTTACAGCTGGACTTCTTAACACTTAGCAATTCTTTCAAGAGTTGAAAAACATTAAAAGGTATTTCTGATCAGACATAACTAATTACCCGTCAACTGCACTGGTATTTCAAGCCACTCGACTTGGAAAGCTGTAAGCATCATTACTTACATCCACAGAAAGGCAACAGAAAGCCATTTCTAAAGATGGTGTGCAGTTGAGGATGAGTGTGAAAGCAAAGGTACAAGGCCTGCTTAGCCCTGGTTCTGCATGTCCCGTGGGTTCATGATCACCCCTCTTGATGAAATGAAGGGCTGTGCTCTGCATTTCCATCAACAAACATCCCTAAACTTCAGCCCTGGTTCTGCATGTCCCGTGGGTTCATGATCACCTCTCTTGATGAAATGAAGGGCTGTGCCCTGCTTTTCCATCAACAAACATCCCTAAACTTCCCTCCACAAATTCCCCCAGTTAGTAGACAACCATGAGCACTGGTGGAGCCAGTATCCTGGCTAGGAGAAGGAGCTAAAGGAGGAGAGTGGTAGCTCCAAAGCAGCCATGATTCATTTACCTTAAAATACATAAATAAGTAAATCCTAAAACTGGCCTGATACTAAGCACAAGTATGACGGCAGCTGGCAGCCCTGGTCCCAGCTGACCTCCCCTGGATGACACTCCATTTCCACTGTAGCACTCAAAGTCCTCCATTAGTCCTTTCGCCTTAGTCATGTCCACTCACAGCAAATTTGGTGCACCAGTTACACTGGGAACAATGTCAGAGCTTGTCCCTCTCCTTCCATTCCATCCATCACCATCTGTGTGTGCATTATTCAACTTAAATCCCCAGTGGGTGTGTGTTAAGGAGCAAATCCCGCATGTGTACATCCCTTAGCCTACTGCCGCTAGACATGATCCTGAAGATCCAACTGGCCCACTCACACCCACAGGCTGGGCTTCTGGAGGTTAAAGGTTCTGTTTGATGACTTGAGGCACAGATCCCCAGGTAGGGGCTGATGACTGAGCATCTTGGGACAGAGTCATCTCTCAGAGCACACTGGGCATCTTGCAGGGGAAATGACAGGGCAAGGATTGGAGTAAAAGCTAGAAGGTGTGACCAGAGACAAAGTGGGAAGACAACTCAAAGCGAGTGTGTCTGCCACTCAGTGGGTTTTGCCTCTGGACATTTCTAAGTTTTTCATAAGAAATACATATATTTTGAGCTGTCAATTTAATATTATCATTTATCAATTGACAGGTCAATGTGTACATATTTATACATTACAAATATGAGGCTGCAAGTTTACATTGTGAAATGACCAAATCTAGCTAATAAAAATGTCCACCACATTTGATACTAGTTTGGGGTGTTTTTTTGTGGGGTTTTGTGGGGGGTTTGTTTGTTGGTTAAAATACTTAAAGCCCACTTTCACAGCGATCTTCAAGCACAAGCCACTATGAATTGTACAATAAATACCTAGAACTCTGAGAGAAAAATAAAAGCCTTTAGGAAGACCAACTCTCGTGGAAAAAAATTTAATCCCTTTACTATCATGATTTTACCCCCAAGCCAAACCATTTTTGTGGAAATCAAGTGGGCCTCACATCCTAAGTTGTCAGAGCAAGCCTCCTGTCCTCACATTACTGAGATTCCCTGATTGCTGAACAATAAGCAGAACGGGCAGGGAGATAACTGACTGTGGGGTGCTGAGGATTGGGACTTGCATAGATATCCCAGCAAGACCCTCAGCCAGGCCTGCATGCTTGCTCACTTAGGTGTCTCCCTGATGTTCTCTACAGAAGCACCAAGCCGGGCTGGGGGAGAAACGCTATGAGCCTGTCTTCCCAGGTTAAGCGCAGAACCAGAGGTAAAGCCACTCGGGCTGGATCCCTGGTTTTCTGTGTTGCCTTCATTGGCCTCCAGCACAGTGCACATGGTGGCTGTCTATGGCCTGGACACACACAGCTGCAGAAAAGCTGACTCCCTCTTCTAGCCATGACTGTCATGTTCACATCCTCTCTGTAGCAGCCGGTGTTCAGGAGAACAGCTCCCAGGCTTAGCCACAGCCCAAAACAGAGAGAGAAAAGGAACTCCTCACACTGGCCAGATTCAAGGCCAGAATACAGGGGTGCTGTCCCTTGAACAATGCCTGGCCTCTGAGATTTCCTATTAGACAGAAAGGATAGCTTTCAAGAGCAGCCACTGCCTTGCATTCCATTTCATTGCAGAACGCAGGCCTGCTATCATCTCAAGCACAGGAACTGCAGCCCCAGCTTCAAGTTAACCACCAGGCTTCTCGTCAGACTCCTTTTCTACCCATCCCAGTGATGCTGCTGAGTCAACATTTGCAAGGACATCCTCTAGGGATATGGCTGAGCAGTGATTCATCCACTGAGCTTCTCTATAGAAGCAAGAACAAGGGCTTAAACTACCCTGGGGTATCATCCTGAAATAGAAAGAGAAAATGTGACCCTAGGCATGTGTGTGTTATAGTGTGTGTGTGTGTGTGTGTGTGTGTGTGTGTGTGTGTGTGTGTGTCCCCGCGTGCACGCACTGGCTCACTCAGCCATGTGCATGGTGGGGGTAGGTCAGAAGATGATGTCTGGATGTTCCTTAATTTCTCTCTACTTCAGTCTTTTGAGACAGGGTCTTTCACTGAAACTGAATCTTACCAATTGGACTACAGAAGCAAGCCACCAAAACCCCACCCAATCCTACTGTCTCTATCACGAAAGTGCTGGAATAACAGACATGTACTACCTTATTTGGTGTACTGCCTGGTTTTATGTCAACTTGACACAAGCTAGAGTCATCAGAGAGGAAGAAGCTTCAGCTGAGGAAATGCCTCCATAAGATCCAGCTGTAAGACATTTTCTCTTTAGTCATTGATGGGGGAGGGCCCAGCCCATGGTTGGTGGTGCCATCCCTTGGCTGCTGGTCCTGGCTTCTAAAAGAAAGCAGACTGAACAAAGCCTTGAGGAGCAAGCCAGTAAGCAGCACCCCTCCATGGCCTCTGCATCAGCTCCTGCCTCCAGGATCCTTTCCCGTTTGAGTTCCTGTCCTGACTTCCTTCAATGTTGAACAGCACTGCTGAAGTGTAAGCCAAATAAACCCTCTCCTCCCCAACTAGCTTTTTGGTCCTGGTGTTTTGTTGCAGCAACAGACATTCTAACTAGACACTTGGCTATTTGTGGTTTTTATAAATGACCTAACTCAGAAGTTTTGCCAACTCTGATTTTGATGACATTTATTTTCTCTGGGGGAAAAAAGTGCTTTTCATTTCCAAAACAAGGCCCCTTCCAAGTGTTTTCTTTCTCCCTTCTAGAAGTCTCCCTATATCTTTGCAGCAACTGATGCATTGTATACTTGAAACTGATGAGCCCATTTGCAATATTCTCATCTCAGAATATCATTAGGAAGATGGGTAAGTTACAGACATGTTCATTAACTTCTCAGGAAAGCAAATAGCAGGAATGCAAAAAGCATTTTTAAATATGGTGTCAGGAGGGAATCCCCCTAAGTTAATAAAATCTTTGATAAACACCAGAATTCCTAAGTTTTATACTGTTTATAAAAACCACTTTCAAAGTAGGGACACTTGAAGTTTAGCTGAAAATTCCAATTCTGGGGTTGTTTAAAACAAGCTCCTCTTTAAGAAGGATTTTTAGAGCTAATTTAATTATGCCTAATTAATTTCATGGGGGAAGATAATCATAATAATTTATGGTTGGGCATAAACATAGCTCCACTAGACTCCTGCTCACTTACCAAGTAGAATTCACTCTCAAAATCATTGAACCCCAGGCAGACACCTATCTGGTCTCTGCCTCACCTGTACTGGAATTACAATCTCCCCTGCCCTTTTCCTGTGTGTGTGTGTGTGTGTGTGTGTGTGTGTGTGTGTGTGTGTGTGTGTGTGTGTTTGTGTGTATAAGCATGCACAAACATGTGTGTTTATATATGTCTGCATGTGTGTGCTAGACACACATTGTGTGTATCCCCAGAACAGAGATGGTTAAGTGCCTGTTAATGTGACTTTATTTTGACAAGGACATTGCAGGCATAATCCACTTAAGCAGTGGCCACAAGCTGGCTGGTGGTGGTCTACACCTTTAACCCCAGCACTTGGGAGGCAGAGACGGGCAGTTTTCTGACCTGGCAGAGCAACCCAGTCTACAGAGCTAGTTTCAGTGTCTTGAAAAACAAAACAACTGAAATAAAAAAGTGTTCACAAAGGGTTAAGGTAGGTCCTACTCCAAAGAACGGGGTCTTCTTAAGAGGACAATCTGGACACAGGACAATCTAGACATGGAGAGAAGCATGGAGAGAAGGCCATGTGATTGTGGAAAGGCAACTCAAGTGAGGTGCCCACAAGACAAAGCCTGCCAAGGGTGGCAATAGCCATCAGAAGTCAGAAAATAAGGAATGACCCTTCCCTTGAGGACCTGAGGAGAGTGAAGACTTGTCCATATCCCAATTTTGAATATGTAGGGGATAAATTTCATCATTTAGGGTCACCTGCTTTTGGTCAGTGGCTATGGTACCATCGCAATGCAATTGGCTTGTGTTTTCAGAGGCTACCCTGGGTCTCGGCTATGTAGTTCTGAGCCCCTTGTTCTGGAACGATAACCCCAGTTCTGCAGTTAGGAATGAACCTTTACCCATGATTCAAACAGTCTTCACCTGACTTCCATGGGCATCCAGAAGATTGAGTTTTCTGAGGGGATCCCACTGTCCTGTGGACAGTGTGTCCTGCAAGGTTGTGTAGGTTGCCCATGGACCTACCTAGAGTCTCTCCATAGACAACTCACAGCATCCACTCTGCTCCCTACCAAGTTGCCTAAGTTAGTCAGCAGCATCCACAAACCCTGCCAGCACCTCTCTTGCCACCAAGATATTAGGGGAAGGAGAGGGGATAAACTACATGGATTTATAGACAGTTCTGTCTCTAGATGCCTAGAATTTTAGTATTCTTCTAATATTACCAACAGTATTAGATGACTAACACTGTGGGATATACACTGCTTACAGACAATAGCTCATTATTTGCTCAACCCTAACCCCCATTTGACTACTGAGAACCCAAAGCCCAGGCAAGCGAACATAGGCTTGACTTCCACATCTGGATTGCTAAACATGGCCTCCAAAGGATACTGCCCTTTTCCTCTTGCTTACCAGATCCAAGCTGGCTCCAGGCTTACCTGGTCACAAACACAGCAGCATCCACAGAAGGTGAATCATCCTTCCCTCCTGGTACCTGGTTATTGCCAAGGTACCGTGCACCCCCATACTCCTCATTCTGCCAATGACAGAAGCTCTCCAGGGACCGCTCACCATGGTGCCCGATGGACAACTTGGCCTAAAAGAAATAGAAGGGTAGTCAGAGAAAGTGTCATCTAGGAAGCCAAAGTTGCCACCCAGACTCTATTGTGGATGGTATATGCTCTTGAAGACAGAATTCGATGACTCTGCCCTGAGATAAAAGCCTAGAACCAAAGGATGCTCAGGAGGTCTCAAGGCCATCAGGAACTTTATTTATCCATGAGTTCAATGATGACTGTCATTAAAGCAAAGCAATCTACTTCTCAGAAACATAACAGGTTACAACACCCAGTGCACTCCCTGCTTCCTTCACCTTCTTGTAGGTAGCACTGGCTTGAAGGGAGGCACTCAATTGAAACAGCAAAAACAAGGCTATGAAACAGGGCAGGAGCTCCAGGAACAAAGTCACACTTCTGAGACCTCCCACAGCTTTCCACCTGTGTGGAGGCCTCATGCCAGACTTTCCAGGGACAGGGGAAGTGTGTGAGCCCCTGGCTCAGCATTCCCTTGAGATTCTAAGACTTCTGCGTAACTCCCAAGACTCTCTTCTCTCACAATAGGGCCATCTTCAAAGCCAGGAAGGTGAACAAGCCAGTTTGCCTGAAGCTCTCCCTAGCAGTCACAGTCAGGGGAAACTTCCAAACTCTTTAAGTTCTCGGGATGCACTCACCGGGCGTTGTCGCAGCAGGACCAGCTTGGTAACTTGAATGTTAACTTTAATCCCGAGGCTCTGGTGCTGAAACATGTTGTATACCTTTTAACAGAGGAAAATAAAGATATAAATATCATTCTTCACATACAGCAGTGTTCTGGATGGTGGCTTGTAACAGGAAAAAAAGACACTAAATAAAGACTAAAGAAATCTGCATAAACTATGGATATTAGCTTAGGTATTAGTTAATAATGATTTATAGCTTGTTAACAAACATACTGTATAAACCCAAGACGCTAAAAATATGGACAGTTGTGCATGTGAATTCTATACTACCTGCTCAATTTTTAAAACTGTTCCAAAATACAGTCTTATTTTTAAAAATGAAATGCAGTTTGTATTCTTCTAGTATGAGAAAAACTAAAAATAATAATTACATAAAACTCAAATTTCAGTATCAATAAAGTCTGATTTAATGAAAAATATATATGAGAACATTTTCTCAGATCCCATTAAGGTTTTCTAGCCTAGAGATGGTGATGCATCCTTTTAATCCCAGCACTTAGGAGGTAGAAGCAGGTGATCTCTGTGTTGGAGAGCAGCCTGGTCTATAGAACAAGGTCCAGGGCAGCCAGGGCTACACAGAGGAACCCTGTCACAAAAAAAAAAAAAAAAAAAAAAAAAAAACAGAAACAAAAACAAGCAAGGTTTTCTGAGACCAAAAATCCTCACTAAAGGTGAACCCAGGGCCAAAGAGAGCTGAGCAGGTGAAGGTGTTCACTGCACAAGACTGATGACCCACATTCAAGCACCAGAACTCACATTAACCCCCACTACCTCCCCCCCCAAAAAAAACCCAGATGCAGCATCAAACAACTGTAATCCCTGCTCTCCTGCAAGGAGATGGCAGGCACAGACAAGAGAAGCACTCAGGCCAGCTAGCCTGGAGGGTTCAGTGAAACAGAAACAAGAAGACAGAACAAGGTAGATGGGAAGAAGCAAATGGAAGTTGTCTTCTGATCTCCACACATGATTGTGGCACAAACATGCCTGTATTCACACATACATGATGCACACACACACACACACACACACACACACACACACACACACACACACACACATACAATTAAAAGAGAGCTCATATCACCCCCACTGTATATAATAGAAAGTTCTAGAATCACACACACGGGCACATGTACATTACATCCAAAGGGAATGTACAGCACAGGTGCTGGGGAGACAACTGAGCAGTGATCCACTTGTTGGTCTTCCAGATGACCTAAATTAGGTTCCCAGCACCCATGTCAGGCAGCACACAACTTTATGTAACTCCAGTTCCAATCTGAAGCATTCTTCTGGCCTCTGCAAGCTCTCACACATGCATGACATACACATACATATTCACAAATGAAAATAAAAATTTGAAAATGTACAGCATGGGTGATTTTGAAACAAAGAAATGGGTGTTAGGTAATTCTGGCACAAAAGTCAAAACTCTAACCTCAGGCTTTCATGCAGAAGGACCAAAGGCAAAGGGGAGACAGACACTTGCAACTTCCCAGCCTGTGCCATCTTTGACCCTGTCTACCATTCATGAAGGTTGGCATCTGTATCTTTCCCACTGATTAAATGGGCTCTTGTAGGTGAAGGTACCTATTAAAGGCTCGGAGTCTATTAGCAATGCCCAGACTCAAAGCCAGGCTCATCTAGTCTAAATGTCCATCTCTTGCTGTGTTCCTCTAGGTCCTCATTCTAACCAAAGGCCTGCCACCGAAGCACATTGTAGTGACAGAAAGGGACATGCTCCTCTCAAGTCCCCCCCCCTGTGGCCATTTGGTGTCCCCCAAATACATATACATAAAGGTTTGGCTCCTAGTGAGAAGACTTTAGGTGCTGGAGAAGGGCTGTGGGTCCCCAAGCTGGCTCTCTTGTCTTTTAGCATCAACATTTGCCACACCACCGTCATCCATCTGCCTTTGCCAGACTCCAAAGTAGTGGATGTGCCAGAATCAGACCTGAGCCTCCCAATCTGTGAGCTCAATAGAACTTTTCTCTATAAAGGTCTTGTTTTAGGTATTTCGTCATGGTAGCACAGACTGACTTAGGTACAAATAGGCCTCTAGCCAGGAGGACCGGCTATTAAGGGTCTCAACATCGAGCAGTCCTAGGAGGTCTTCTGAGAGGAAGAATGAAAGGAAAAGCCATAAGGCAGAGGACATGGGGTTCACGTGGATGAAGGCTCACTGTACTGCAGGTGAGGCCAGTCTGAGTTCCTCTCCTGTACTGCAGCAAAGCTGGGCCCTGAGAGCTTTGATGGACAGTATAAGGGTGGCCATAAATGTAGGATATGGAGAGAACAGGGGTGAGGACTTCTTTAATACTCCTCTTAGATTTAGCTCATAGACAATCCAGAAGGGGATTTCATACCAACAGCATTAAAATGTTCTCTCCCTCACGCTGCTAGTCCACTCTCAACTCAGCAGTAGCCGACAGTGATGACCTCGGCAAGTGGTAAAGCCAGGGCCTGTTCAGACCCAGTGCGGCTGCCCATCAAGAGGACAGAGAACCTGCAAACTAGGCAAGCACAGACTATAGGCAACCATGTGACAGAATCAGCTGTGTCACAGCTTGGGCCTTATGCACTGAACGCTGCTATAATGGTTAAATGAAAATCTATCTTTGTGTAACTTAATATTCTCTCCCACAAGAGAAAACAAGAGGGGGATTATCCACTAGCTCTGTTCTTAGTCCCCATTCCAAAATGTCTTATCCTCAAATACAACAGCTGTCCTTTTATATGCTGGGTCATCCATCCCTAGGCCAATTCTGAAGTTGGTTCTTCATTATCTTTTCCTGACCCTAGGAAAAGAGGAGAGCATACATTTTTTTTTCCTTCTTTGGATATCTCCAGAACCTCCTAATGGCTCTAATTCAATATTTTTCTGAAATACCCAGTATGAGGATTGGGCCTTAAGTGATATACAACAGTTCCAAATATTAAAATTCCAAAGAAAGAAAGCTTGTTGTTATAAACGAAAAAAAAAAATTAGTTGTACAGGGCTTTGTCACAAGGGGCTGTTTAAATAGTGTGTTTGAAGTTCAGGTGTAGCTCAATGAGACAGCAAAGACGTAGCACACAGGGGGCCCTGGGTTCTGTCTCAACACCTAAATATAAAATAATTAAGTGCATCTAAATATAAAATAATACTTGTAATACTATGTCAGCCAAGCCCTCAAGATATTCGGGAATATCGTGGGTTTAAAGAAATAACATGCAGGTTGGCAAGGTGGCTCAGTGGGTAAAGGCACTTGCTGCTTAGGCTCATGACCTGAGTTTGAACCCTGGAACCCACACAGTGGAAGGTGAGAATGGACTTGTCCTCTGATTTCTACATTTGTACTGTAGTGTGGATATATGTGTGTCATGCACATACACACAAAATAAAATGTAAAAAAGTTAAAATATAAAGAATTTGAAGTCAGACATGGTGAGTGTACTGGGTAGTCTTATGTCAACTTGACACAGGTAGAATCATCTGAAAGAAGGGGACTTAGTTGAGAAGATGCCTCCATGAGATCCAGCTATAAGGCATTTTCTCAATTAGTGATTGATGGGGGAGGGCCCAACCCATGGTGAGTGGTGCCATCCCTAGATTGGTAGTTTTGGGTTCTATAAGAAACCAGACTGAGACAGCCGTGGGAGAAAGCCAGTAAGCAGCACCCTCCATGGCCTGTGAATCAACTCCTGCCTCCAGGTTCCTTCCCTGTTTGAGTTCCTGTCCTGACTTCCTTTGGTGATGAACAGCAATATGGAAGTGTAAGTTGAGTAAACCCTTTCCTCCCCGACTTCTTTTAGTCATGGTATTTCATCATAACAATAGTAACTCTAAGATAGTGGGGTTCATACCTGTAATCTCAGTATTTAGGATACAGGGGCAGAGGAGTTACAAGTTGGAGATATGCCTGGTATTCACAAGTTCCAGGCCAGGCTGGGCCAGAGCATGTGACCATGTCTCAAAATTTTTTAAATGCTTAAGTAAAATAGTAATGTGCCAAGGCACTTCTCAGTGCTCTGGTCTGCCACATCAGTAGAGAATGCCGAACCCATAGGCTTCGATATGAGCCCCAAACGGAAGACAGGGCAAGTGACTGAGTTAGAATCACCCACTGGCTCCTTGACACTACTATGTGCATACTGTGCCCCAAGGCTTGCTTGCTTCTCTTGGGATAAATGTACAAAAATATGATGTGAGATGAAAGAAACAAAACAAAAGAACAGCCTCATGCTCTGATAGTTGGGGGGAGAGAAAACAGAAAATGATCTAAATAGGAAATGGGTATACAATGTCAGTTCTAGAAGATGAGGCCATCCTGGATGCTGGTTAGACAAAAGGGGAATGTACTTAATGTTACACTTACACATGGCCATGAAAATACATTCAATGATTTGTCAATTACAAGTGAAATTCATTCTTAAAATTTCCATGCCCTAAATGGTGGTTTGAGTAAGAAACTGATGCTGGCAGTGACTCTGGCATTTGAACACTTGGTGGCCCTATTTGGGTAGGTTTAGAAGGAATGGCCTTGCTGCAGGAAATGCACCACCAGGCGTGGGCTTTGAGGTTTCAAAGGCCATACACCATTTGAAGTTCTCTCTCTCTTGCTTCCTGTCGGTGGTTTGAGATGTGAACCCTCAGCTCTCAGGTTCCAGCCATAGCCTCTATGCCTGCGTGCTGCCATAGATCCCTGCCATGATGGTAATATGATCTTAGACGCCTGTAACTATAAGCCCCCAACAAACCCTTCCTTCTGTAAGTCGCCTTGGTCATGGTGTTTTATCACAATGAAGAAAGGTAACTATTACACAACCATTGACTAGTAAGGACAGATGGCATTTGCCCCGTGTGATGCAGGCATTCTGATTCTATGGAATAGCTAGCTAGCAGAATTCAACCACCATGGCGCAGAGCACCCTGTTACCTGCTATTTGCACATATCTACTCACAGAGCTCCACAGGGTACAGAGTAAGGCAGAATGGAAATGGGAGATCCCTTCAGGTCAGGGAAGTCAGATGAACAAACCACAGTGCAAACCTGAAACATGCATGCAAAATGCTGTGTCTCTTTCCCGTGGAAATTCATGCTCAGGAGAAGTCCAGAGGCTACAGTGCCTTATGCTCAGGGAGACACCTGGCTGGGCCTGGAGCAGTGCAGCCAATTGTCTGGAAAGTCTGTCCCTAGTGTCCAACTCTGGCTATGGTCCAGTAAGTATTCAGAGCCCTGGCTGCCTTTGTCACATTCCCTTGGCAGCCTGAGCCAAGCAGATAGACTGGCTGCCAACAGCATACTGTGGCTCTCCCAGCTGGGTGATTTGGGGACACAGCGATGGTGGCTATGACAGGCAGAGACGGGAAGAAGGGATGAGAGATTAGGACAGATGGGGGTGGGGTGGGTGAGCAGGTAATGGTCGTCACATATGGTAGGATTTTCACAAAGTTGTCACTAGGGTGAGCCAGAACCTGCCCAGAGTCCCACCCTGCCCCATTTAGACCTCACCCCAAAAACTAAGAGCTAAATTTACTAAACTCACAGCAACTTTAAGGGAGTCCCAGGCATAAGTTGGAAATGCATAGTCTGGAGTCCCCAGACTCCCTGAAACAGAGACCAGCTATATATGTGTTGAAGGTGTCTCCCAGGGCTTCTGGGATATGCTGAAGTGTTGAGAACCAACAAGCACTCTAATACTGAACTGCTTTTGGGGGTGACCACAGAGAGACTCATTGTCTGTTTCATATGGTAATAAAGTGAAATTGATGTCATTTTTCCTCCAAACAGCTTGCCTGGATGGTCTCGGGTTTTCATACCACTCCACGGTTGTTAAGGAAGCGGAGAGCAACCAAAACTCTGCCGAGTGGCCCTGCTTTCCAACTTGGCTGCCCAGCCACAGTGTTTCTGGTGCCACACCACCTGTTTCTGTCTGCAATTTTTACCTTAAAACATTCCTGCTCTGGTGTCACCCGAGGACCCCCACCATAGGAGAACCAGATCACATTTGCACAAACAGCTCTACAATACATGAGGGAAAGCCACAGCAGTCTGCTGCACACCCCTGGGCAGTGAGGTCATTTTGGACATCTGTCCCAGAGGTAATTTCTGCACAGTCTCTAGGAACACAGAGCCAGGAGCAGGACTCATATCCCCCAGCTAAGACAAGTAAGAGCTGCTTTCACTGGGGATTATGTATGTGAGGTGAACTGACCCACATTCCTGCTATAGAAGTATTTGATTATTATTATTATTATTATTATTATTATCATTATCATTATTATTTTAAAGGAAAGTTTCTACACAGCCCAGGTTTGCATCCTACCTCAGCCTCCCAGGTACTAGGTGTATGCCAGTGTGCCTGGATCAGTACCATCTTAAAAACACTAATCAGTCCATACCACTCTTCTTTTTAGACCTGTTGTCACTGTTGGCAGTGACAACACCACACGCGTGCACACACATGCATACATGCTCACAGTTGCAAGCACACACACACACACACACACACACACACACACACGAGAGAGAGAGAGAGAGAGAGAGAGAGAGAGAGAGAGAGAGAGAGAGAGAGCAAACCCCTTCCCTCATGCTCAGACAGCAAGGGCAGTCTGGCCAAAGTTTACCAACCCTCCCAACCTCCCTTCTGTTGGTGCCACATATTAGCTCACTGCCACCCTCTGGAAGAGGAGATACCCCCTGAAAGAGGTACCCAGTCACTTGCTCTCTTATGGTTCAGTATGTGTCAGTTCCCACCCTCTAGGGTCCCTTCTCACTGACTATATTGGATAGTTAGTATCTCCGGCTCCTCCTGCTGAGACCTGTGGGGATAATGCATACCAATGATCCCTGCTGTACACACAGGTGGGCATCAAGTTCCCTTGCTTTTGGTGTCTTGTGTGGGTGGAAAGGTGTCAATCACTAAGCCAAATGGAATCAATACATATCTTTTATCTTGATAGTAAAATCCATACAGGGTACAGCCTGTAATTTCTACCATGCTTCCACACACAGTTCAGTGTCGTTATGTACGTTCACACTATTGGACAGACACCCCTACCATATGCCTGCAGAACTTTAACACCCTGTAAAATAAAACCCTGTCCCCATTAAACACTTAACCCCACTCCCTTTCCCAGCTCCCCAAGCAATCACCATTCTATACTCTGTCTTTATAAATCTGATGGCCCTAGATATCAGACATAAATGGGATCATTTGCTACTTGTCCTTTATGATTGGCTTTTTTTTTTTTCACTGAGCATAATGACCTTTAGGGTCATCCATTTTACAGAACATGTCCAAATTTCCTTCTTTTAAAACTTGAATATAACATTTAATTTTGTGTATGTCTGGTACATATTGCTTATGCATTCATCTATTGATGGGTGCTTTGGTGCTTCCACTCTTGCTATGGGAATGATGCTACCATGAACCCCCTTCTGCACCCTTCTCAGATTTGTGTCTTTGTGTACAGACAAGGATTCTGCCTACTAGAAGCTTCCAGAGAAGACTTGGGCTCCTGAATTCCACCTGCACTCTGATTCCTGAAGGAGAAGAGCACAGGCAGCAGATGTCCTCAGGACATAGGAGTGGCAGCAGGGATCCAACAACACACTGAAGCATCCAGGAGTGTGGTCCAGTCCAGTTCCTGACATACATACCCTTGACTTCTCCTGCAGCCTGCCCTGCCCTAATCCTCTCCCCCACAAACCTTCTCAACTCCCTTTGATCCTGGATAACCCCTATACCTCTAACACACGATTCCTCTCTTGCCTCATAAGCCCAACTATGGGTGCTGTGTCTTATCACCCACAACCCCAACAAATACAGGAGCCACGCTTCCCACACCAGGTTTCATAAAGCTCCTTGCTTCCTATCTGGAAAGCAAGCCCATGTTGCCCAAAGCCATTTCTCCTAGGTGTCTCTCCTCTCCAACATCCACCCCAGCTTCTGCTGCAACAGGGTGCATCAGGGAGGTGGCTCCTAGCAGCCAGGTGTCCACTTTTAGCCTGGCTCAACTTCGTCCTTTGCCATGCTTCTTAAAAACACAAAACAAAACAAAACCCCAACCAAACAAAAACAAAAAACAGGTGTACTAAAGGGAGACTTTTCATTGCACATGACTGCTTAGTGGCCATATGAAGTGGGTAGATAATATAATCACATATATGTGGACTGTATACGTGATTCACTTCCTACTGGGTTGTAAATACAACATAAATCCTTGTGCTGTGACTGGGATGCACAAAATGCTTTTCAGAGCAAATGATTCAAGGAATTAAAAAATTGCCCCCAGACTCTCTTGCTCTTTCGTTCCTGTCTCTCCAGACTCACTCTTAGTCCTGTGGCAGTCTTCCTGAAGGAGCCCCTCCTCCCACCCTGCCTTCATTGCCTGGGATCTGCCTCTTGGTGTGAACCCAGAGTTCCTCTGGGTCTTTCCTATCTCACCCTCAGCCTTCCTCCTAACCCATCTCCATTTGTTTGTCTCACCCACCAACCCACAGAAGCACTCCTTAACAGGGACTGCACAGCCATCACACTTGCCTAGGATCCAGAGCAGGCAAGAGCAACTCAGACCATCCACTCAACAAAAGGCAAAAGCAGATAGCACCACCAAAACCCATGTCAATCATCATAACCCAGGTGCATAGATCCCAGCTCAAAAACCCAAATGTGAACACTCAAGACAATATGTCTCCTTCAGAAGCAAGAGACCCCAATGCAGAGAACCTTAGCTGAAGCAGTAGGCAAGGACTTTAAACACACCAATTAGGAAAATGTTCAAAGACCGTAAGAGAAAATATGAACACATGTCTTACCAAGTAAATACAAAGAGTTGGATGAAATAATAAAAATGTTTCAAGAAGAACTCAACGGAGAGAGAGAGAGAGAGAGAGAGAGAGAGAGAGAGAGAGCGAGAGAGAGAGAGAGAAGCAAAGAAAACCCAAATTGAAAGAAAACTGCAAATAAAAACCTCAAAACTTCAAAACTTTGGAGAACAGTCTCACCAACAGATTACAAAACTTAAGTTCAGGCATAAAACATCTAGAAAATCTGGAATACTATGGACAGACCAAACCTATGGCTAGAGAGGGAGGAGAATACGCCAGGTCAAAGCACAGAAAGCCAAAGCAAGATCAAATAATCAACTAAAAGAGACCTTTGATCCACAAGGAGACAGAATCAGTAATTAAAAGTCTCCAAGCAGAAAAAGGCCAGGGCCAGATAGATTTAGCACAGAATTCTACCAGACCTTCAAAGAAAAACTAATGCCAATGCTCTTAAAATTACTCTGCAAAATAAAAACTGAAAGAATATATTTTCCTAATTCTTTTTACAAAGCTACTATTTTCCTGATACCAACGCCACACAAAGACCAAACCAAAAAAGAAAATTATAGTCCAATATCCCTTATGAAAATAGATGTAAAAATTCTCAGTAAAATATTTGGGAACCAAATCCAAGAACACATCAAAAAGGTCTCCCACCATGATCAAGTTGACTTCATCCCAGAGATTCAGGGATGATCCAACACATATAAATCAATAAGTGTAATTCACAACATAAACAAATTGAAAGGCAAAATTCACATTATCATCTCATTAGATTTTGAAAAGGCCTTTGACAAAATATAGCACCCTTCATGATAAAAGTCCTGGAGAGACTAGGGATATAAGGGAAATACCCTAACACAATAAAGGCAACTTATTATTTTATATGTTACAAAAGATTCCTAATTTATAAACTTTTTTTAAAAACTTTCTTTTTATTTATTCTTAGTGTCTTTTACATCATGCCTCCCAATCCCACCCATCTCCTTCTCTCCCAGAATAAAACAAAATAAAATTTAAGAAAAGAAAGAGGGGAGAGAGAAAGGGAGACTCTTGTCATGGGAGCTGCAGTGTGACAGTGAGCCACACTTAACCCCTTTATCCATACATCTTTACATGCAGGTGTTCATTGCAAAGAGTCATTAGTCTGGTTCATGGTCTCTGGGCTCTGCTACACCATTCACACTAGACCCTCACTGGACTCTGTCTGGACATCCTATTGCTGCCCTGTGTCATAGAGATGCTACAACCCTAGTCCAAAGACTGACCTCCCCCTAACGCCCACCCCATGATCCAGCTGTTCACAGATGGGGTGGATGTTGTGGTGGACCAACACTTAATCCTGGTTCTGGGCCTGGGCAGTTTCAGGGTTGATCAGCCGGCCAGCTCTCCCCTGTCTTCACTATTATGGTGAGCTCCCCAGCATTTCCCAGGGTAGTTCATCCCTTGGAGCTATGAGCAAAGGGTGGGGGCAGTTTTCCAGCTCCTATCCTCAAGGTTGGTTCTCCCACACTGACACCTTCACCGCCAGCTCTATTGTGTTATTCAGGTGAGGCACAGGGGCAACTCTCCCGAGTGCTATAGCTGTTGAGAGGTATCAATAACTCTATTGCTCTTATGACCTCAGGCATTGATAGGCAGGGGTGGAGGCATCTCTCCCCCACCCATGCCACCACATGACAGATTAGTAACAGGGAAAGCTCTCCCATGCTCATAACTTCGGGGATGGATCAACCACACTTCTGCCAACAAGGTCAGCTCTACTACGCTACCCAGGTGAGGTACAGGGTCTACTTTCCTTAGTGCTGAGCTAGTAATGGGGAGGGTCAATTTGTTTATCTGTTGTAGGCAGTAAGGGGAGAGGGGTAAGGGGGTGCATATCTCCCCAACTCACACCACCACAAGACCGACAACTCTCCTATGCTCACAACTTTGGAGCTAACTCACCCACACCTCTGCCAACAGGGTTGGCTCTATTGTGTTGCCCAGGTGAGGTGCAGGGACTCCTCTCCAGATGGTTGCCACTAGCGGAGGTACAGATCTCCTGCTTTTATGACCTCAGCTCCCCAACCTGCCTCAGGAGTTGATGAGTGGAGGTAAGGGATAGTGGGTTAAGGTAGGATATTATATCTCTCCTACCCATGCCAAAAAAAGGTAATGTATAACAAGCTCACAGCAAATATAATCCAAAGGAAGAGGGACCCAAAACACTTCACCTAAAATTGGGAACAAGATAAGGATGTCCATTCTCTTCATAGCTATTCAAGGTGATATAAAAAGGAAAGGAAAAGTCAAAGTGTCTTTATTTGCAGATGGTAAGAAAGTATACATAAGTAACCCCAACAATCCCACTGGGAAACTCCTATAGCTGAAAAACACTTTCAGCAAAAGTGGCTGGATCCAAAATTAACTCACAAAATCAGTAACCTTCCTGTATATAAACAACATACATATTAAGAAATAAATCATGGAAATGGAACTTTTCACAATAGCCTCAGCGTGTGTGTGTGTGTGTGTGTGTGTGTGTGTGTGTGTGTGTGTGCGCGTGCACGTGTGCGTGCGTGTGTTTGAGATAACTCTAATTAAGCAAGTGAAAGACTTGTATAATAAAATCTTTAAGGCACTGAAGGAAATTAGAGAAATAACCAAAAGATGAAAAGACCCCCTATGTTCATTGATAGAATTGGTAGGACTGATACTGTAAAAGTGGCTATACTACCAAAATCAACTTACAGATTCAATGCAATCCCCATAAAAGTTCAAACCTAATTCTTTACAGAAATTTAAAAGATGACCTTCAACTTCATATGGAAACATACCCAGGATAGCTAAAGCAATCCTGAATAATAAAAGAACCTTTGGAGGTATCACCACCCTAGATTTCAAGTTGTACTACAGAGCTATGGTAATAAAATCAGCATGGTACCGGCATAAGAACAGACAGATTGATCTTTGAATTAAAGACAACTCCATATACCTACAGACACCTGATTTTATCAAAGAAGCAAAAGCAAGCAAACAAATGAAAAGCCCACAATGCCAGAGAAAAGCCAGCATCTTTAATAAATGATGCTGGTCAACCTGGGTGGCTGAATGTAGAAGGCGGCAAATAGATTCACATCTATCATCCTGCATCTCAACTTCAAATGGATCATGGACCTCAACTTAAAACCAGATCCTCTGAATCTGAAACAAAGGAACATGGGAAATAAGCTGGTACCCAAGAGCACAAGAAAGGATTTCTGAACCAGACATGGGATATCAATAGCACAAAGATCAACAACTAATAAATGAGCCTTCATCAAGTTGAAATCTTCAGTACAGTAAAGGACACCACCATTCAGATAAAGCAGCACCCCACAAAATGGGGAAAGACCTTAACCAATTATACATCTAATAAAGCATTAGTATCTAGATCATATAAAAAACTGAAAAAAACCTGAACATTAAGAAAACAACTCAATTTAAAAGTGAGGTACAAAACTAATCAGAATTCTCAAAATATGAGACATAAGTGACTGAGGAAAACATAAAGAAATGTTCAACATCCTTAGTCATCAGGGAAGGAGAAATTAAAACTACTCTAAGATTTCATCTTATACCTAGTCAGAATGGTCAAAAGCTGGGGAGGATTTGGAGAAAGAGAACACTCATCCATTGCTTGTGGGAATGCCAACTGGGACAGCCACTTTGAAAATCTGTGTGGCTGTTCCTCAAAAATCTGGTAATAAACATCTTCCTTAAGATGCAGTTATACCATTCCTGGGTATGTACCTAGAGAAGTCTACATCCTACTACAGAGATACCTACTCATCCATGTGCATTGCTGATCTATTTATAATAACCAGAAATTGGAAACAGCCTAGATAGCTTTCAATTGATGAATGGATAATTAAAATGTGTCATTGTGGTACAATTACACAATGGAATAGTGCTCAGCTGTTAAGAAGGAAACAAATTACAATCTTTTCAGGTAAATGGATAGAGCTAGAAAAAAAATCCTGAATTAGATAACCCAGACCCCAAAAGACAAATGTTGTATGCTTTCTCTTATATATTGATGCTAGCTGTTAAGTTTCCAAAATGTAGGCTACAAACTGAATTACTACAGAGGTTAGGTATCTAATAAGGTAGCTGGTACAAGGAAAGGACTTCCCAAGGAAATAGAACATAGGGAAAACTAGGAGAATTAAATGGGGGTTGGGAATGGGAAAGAAAAGCAAAGGAGAGAATGCCAGGAGGGACAATCAATACTAACGGGTATTTTTTAAACCATATGGAAACCTACTACTATGAAAGATTCCTAAGGTATATACATATATGGAAGGAATCTAATTAAAGTACACAAACAACAGAGGAGACCATACCCCAGGCTAGACATCTTATGCCACCAAGAGAATCCTTCAGTCCCCGGAACAGATTAGATCTGGTTGAGCTGTTGCTCAAAGGGGCCCTGTGGAAACACCCAAACATCACAGCTATCACTGAGGCACTGGTTACCCTCTACAATCTGATGATAAGGCCCTATTGTTTAATAGAGTGCTCAGTCACACCATGGAATGTTGAGAAGTAAGCTGGTGCTTAACTGGAAGCTTCACAGATGACTAGTCTTCATGCTGCCAGAAGGAATTCTGCATGCTACTATAAAGGAAGGGTAAGCATCATTATCACCTGGCTGCAAGCCCTGTGGCCTACCACACTGATGTGCTTTTGAGATATACTGGTGTAATAGTGGCACAAATGTTAGAGGAGTAACCAACCACTCTCTGATGGAATGAATTTAAAGCCCACTCCATGAGATGGAACCCATACCCGAAACTGTTAAAGGGACCAAGACCCTGGCACTACAAACATAATGTTATTATTCTGTTAAAGAATCAGCAATAAAATGACACCCAATGCCATAGTGCTGTGCCATAGACTCACATCATAGACACTTCTTTCAGTAAATGGGAATTAACACACAATTGTCTAAAACTGGACAGTGTACAAAGAATGGGAATCTTTGAAACAGCCAGTCCTAAATAGGATATCTTCATCAAATTCTTCCTATCAAGACTCGGGAATCTATATGGATGATTCCAGGGAAACAGTGTCATCCAGAAAACAAGACTGATACACACAGGAATTCACAGAGTCTATGGCAGCATTCACAAGAACTTAGTGCAGGTTCGAGCCAGATGGGGTCCCAGCATTGAGACAGATACAGGGCCCCACCCCTCACTAAGAAGCTATCTGAAATTGTGAAGTCTCACTGGGTAGAGAAAACACACTCCAGGTCAGAAACCACATTGGAATAGATGGTCAATGTGAAATGTACTCATTGGTATTTTTATGGAGGTTGTGTTTTATTTTGCTATGTTTTGGCTTTTTTTTTTTTTTTAAATCTCACTAGTCTTGCTTATTTGTTTGGATTTCCATTTTTGTGTTTTCTGTTTTTCTTTTGTTTCTTGGTTTCGGTTGTTTTAAAGTTGAGATAGATGAAGAATAATAATGTGAGGTGGGTAAGGAGGTGAGAGGCTGTACATCTGGGAGGAATGGGGTAGGGGTAAAACATGAATCAAAATATATTATATGAAAAGAATTAAAAAATATGAAAATCGAGGAGAAAAAAGGTTAAGTCCAGCTTTGTCCTGATTTCTCCAAGCTTTTATCATTGAGAAGGCAACGAATTTTCAGGAAATACATACATACATACATACATACATACATACATACATACATACATACATACATATTTGTTAACATGACTTCAGTGTTAAGTCTTGGCAAAGGACGTTGCTCGGAGGCACCAGTCACTAGGACCAGACAGTGAGTAACGGGAAAGGTGTGCAAACAATCCTATCCTGAGGTGCTTATGACAGTTACTGGGAGAACACTTGATAAGCAGGATGGGCATTTTAAAGCACAGCATCCAGTGGCATTAAACACATTCACACTGGTCTTCAGCCTTCTCCAGGGTCCATCCCTAGGACTTTCTCTACTTACAAAACTGAAAGTCTGTCCCCATTAAATACTGGCATCCCATTGTCCTCTGGCATCCTGCCATTCTACACTCTGACTCTGAGTGTCACTACTCTGGGTCTTTTTGTGGTTGCCCTACTTCACTCAGCACATGTCCTTAAGGGTCATCTGTATTACAGTTGTGTTTCACAATTTCTTTCCTTTAAAAGATTTACTTTCTAAAAAAGATGCATTTTTTTTATCTTACATGTATGAATGTTTGTCTATATGTATGTTTGTATACTATGAGTGCCTCATTTCCCCCCTGAAACAGGAATTATAGATAGCTGTGAACTGCCATGTGGATGTTGGAAATTGAATATGGGTCCTCTATAAGATCAGCCAATGTTATTAACCGCTGAAGCATCATCACACAAGCTCCATGTTTTCTCCCACTTAATACCTTCATATACACATATGGCACATTTGTCTATCTGCTCAGGCATCATTGCATGTTTGGGTTGCTTACAGCTTTGGGCTACTGTGAATAACACTACCATAACACGAGTATCTATCTATCCATGTATCTATCCATGTCTTTGGTTTTTCAAAAGCTGAATTGACAGATAAGTAGGGCTTGTCTCATTCTTGAGAACTGTCCTATTTCTTACAGCAGTTGTACTATCTCACATCCCCATCTGATCTCCTTTCTCTATACTCCCACAGATGCTTGCTCAGTTTTGCTTTTGCATATGTGTTTGTTAACTTTACAGTAGATCCTATTAGGTGAGGAAGTATCTCACTGTGGGTTTGGCTTTCATTTTCCTACTGGTGATTGGTGCTAAGCATCTTTCCACACATTTATTAGCTATTTGTAAATCTTTCCCAAAAATATCTATTCAAATACTTTTCAAATTTTAAAGCCAATTTTTTTCTGTTGTTGGCACTATTGTTCATTTTTAGAAGACTATGTTCTCAATATTATCTGATAAGTAATTTGTAAATATTTCTTCCATTCTGTGAGTTGCCGTTTTATCATGTCAATGGGGTCTTTTGATGCACAAGAATTTTTGATTGTGCTGAAATCTAACATGTCTATTTTCCTTTTTTTGTTGTCTGTGCCTTTGACATATCCTAGAAATTGCTGCCAAGTTGAATATCATGACCTCCCCTCCTTCCTCTTCCCTCTATGTGTTTAGGAGTTTCCGTTCTTAAATACAGCATATTTTACATTTTGTATATGCTGTCACAGGGGACTCTGATTTACTCGTTTGCCTGTGGGTGCCCCAATCCCCCCTATTAGCATCTGTGTCAAAAACCATTTGACCAAAATATATTAGTGTCAACTTCTGGGTTCTCGCTTTTTTCACCTGCCTCAAGGTAATAATACTGGAGAAGTGTTTTGATTTTTTTTTTTTTTAACTCTGAAGAAAATCTGAGGTCAGGAGCATGAGTCTCCACCTTTGTTTTTTTCATTCTATATTCCATATGGATTTCAGGATTATTTTTCTAAAAACCCCCACTCATCAAGGAACTCACAGAAACAGCACTGTAGATGTTTTAGTAACACTGATAGTGTAACTGTCTGTAAATCCGTCCCATGGCTTCACACCTGTCTCCTCTTTGATCTCTGCCACCAATGTTTCATGGCTGTTACTGTGTAAGCTTTCCCACCCTGACCGTGTTAATATTCAGTATTTGGATACTGTTGTAAAGAGGACTTTCCTCTAAATTTCCTTCCCAGCCTGTGGATGCTGGGTTTGCACTGCTACTTTGCTGTTTAGTGGTGGCCACACACAAACACACACACATACACACACACACACACACACACACACACACACACACACACACAAGTGACCTTCACGGTTTCCTCTAGTGACCACCACATCACCTGTGAACAGATACCATTCTGTTTGTTTCCCGCTTAGGTGGCATCTATCTATCTATCTATCTATCTATCTATCTATCTATCTATCTATTTACCTATGTTGTGCTTAACTTCTCTTGCTAAAGCTTCTAGCACTATGCTAAATAGACATGGCAACATAGAACATCTCTACCTTGCTTCATAGGAGAAAGGCTTTCTACTATCTACCACCAAGTACTATGTCAGCCAAGGGATGTTCATTTATGGCTCTTAGGATAATGAGATCGTTTGACTTTGTTCTTTTTACATTTTATTGTAAAATGGTATTGAATTTTGCAAAATTCCTTTTCTGCATTGATTGAAATAATGATTAATTTCTCCCTTTGCTTGTCTGGGTTTTGCCTTGTGAGTCTGGGTGTGATGTACAGGGGCACAGGGTCTCTGACCACAGAGACCCAAGAAGGAGTGTCAAGAAGTGGATAGCTGCCTGACAGTAGAGTTACTATTTTCTACAGCTCAGGTCTGAATGGCAAGGACCACCAGTCCAAGCAGTTTTTCTTTGCAATCCAAGGAAGCTGAGGAGCCAGCTGCTTCAACCCTGAAAGCCCAGAGAATATAGTGTGGAGAGACAGATGGGCTCTGTGGACCTGCTGCTGCATAGGGAAGCTATGCAATGATGGGGGCCCAATCCCAGCCACAATCCCTTCCCTTCTCACCAGCTCAGAGTTCCTATTCCACAATAGCTACGGGCAAGAAAGACATCTGGGAATTTTACAAGTCAGGATTTAGAGGACTGGAGAAGGGGAGTGGTGGTGGTAGAGGGTGGTCGTGTTTAAAACAAGACATAGTGTCTGGGGTTGAACTGGTTTCCCTGTACTGACCAGCACGTCAGGAAAGCATTGACATGAGTTGAGCCTTCACACAGGAATCTGGGGACCCTGACTGATTTGCTTTTGGCTTTCAGCAGCCCTGGAATCACATTCATAGGCAACTTGTAGGGACAAACCATATTGTTTACACAATGCAATTTCCCTTAACGAGCTATAGATTTCCTCAGAAAACCTCAGAATCCAAATGGAAAGTGTGTAGCTGCCAAAACCAGGACTGTGAACCACGGACAACCTAGTGTAAGCTGCTACAGAGTGAAAACAAGACTGGGACCTCTCTGCCCTCCTGTCCTACAGTCTTTATGCCCCATGGAGGATGGCAGGTGAGGTGATACAGAGTAATATCCCACCCTTAACGAGCTGTGATTAAAGAGATTCCTAGGTCTAAGTCACTTTATAAAAGCAAATATCAATGCCTTATGACTACTGGCACCTCTGCTGGAGCTCCAGGCCCCCACTGGAGATCCGCCTATCCCTGCTGGACCACCATGCCTGATCTTTGATCCAATAGCTGGGCCTCTGGTGTAGGACCACCCTGAATCCATGCCTGCCTGATCTTTGACCCCCATTGCCAGACCCCTGCCTGAGGAGAGACCTCCTAGAGAGCTTGGATCACCCAGAGCTACAGACATCGAACTCCTGACCCACCTAAGCCCACCGGGTAAGTAATGATAGAGGCTCCACCTGCACCCACTAGAAGGAGCGATGGGAAGATGGCAATACAAGAAAACACCTAACAATAGACAAGCATGACACCACCAGAATCTAGTGACTCTACACCAACTAGACCTGAACACACCAAAGCAGATGAAACAGAAGAGAATGACTTAAAAAAATATTTTCATAAAAATGATAGAGGCCCTGAAAGACAATATGAGAAAATCCCTTAAATGGAAGAAAAAAAAAGTAAAAAATTGGAAGAAATAGCGGAAAAGAACACAAAAAAAAAATGCAAGAAATGAACAAATCTCTTAAAGAAAGTAAGGAAATCAAAAAACAAAACAAAACAAACAAACAAACAAAAAAACAATCAAACAGTTGAAGGAAACAACTCAAAACAGTTCAAGACTTGAAAACTGAATTAGAGACAATAAAGAAAACACAAACTGAGGGAATGCTGGAAACAGAAAAACTGAACAAACAATCAGGAACTACAGATGCAAGCATAACCAACAGAATACAAGAAATGGAAGAGAGAATCTCAGGTGCTGAAGGAAAATAGATTCATTGACTAAAGAAAATCTTAAATCCAACTAATCCTTAACACAAACATCCAGGAAATGTGGAACACTGTGAAAAGGCCAAACCTAAGAATAATAGGCATAGGAGAAGGCAAATAAGCCCAGCTCAAAGGTTCAGAAAACATATTCAACAAAATCATGGAGGAAAACTTTCCCAATCTGAAGAAGGACATGTCCATGAAAGTACAAGAAGCATACCGAACACCAAGTAGACTGGATCAAAGAAAAAAAGACCCCTAAACACATAATAATCAAAATACCTAACATACAGAATAAAGAAAGAATATTAAGAGCAGCAAAGGAAAAAAATGCCAGGTAACATATAAAGGCATACTTATCAAAATTACACCTGATTTCTCCATGAAAACTCTCAAGGCCAGAAAGTCCTGGATAGATGTTCTACTAAGAGTCCACGGATGCCAGCCCAGGCTACTATACCCAGAAAAACTATGAATCACAATAGATGGAGAAAACAATATATTTAAGGAAAAACCAGATTTTCACAAATCTAGCCTTACAAAAAGTTCTGGAATGAAAACTCCAACCCAAGGAAGTTAACTACGCTCACAAAGACATAGACAATAGATAATCCTACTTCACCAGAACCCAAAGGTAAAGCAGGGCAAATATATTCACAACACCACCCTCAACAATAAATCTAAAACAAACAAGCATTAACAATCAGTGATACTTTCCTTCAACATTAATGGTCTTAACTCACCTATAAAAAGACACAGGCTAACAGAATGGATACCAAAACTGAATCCATCCTTCTACAGCATACAAGAAACACATCTAAGCTTCAAAGACAGACATTACCTCAGGGTAAAGGGTTGGGAAATGATCTTCCAATCAAATGGACCCAAGAAGCAAGCAGGTGTAGCTATCCTAGTATCTAACAAGTTAGACTTAAAACCAAAATCAATGAAAAGAGATAAAGATAGTCATTTCGTATTTATCACAGAAGTCCATCAGCCCAAGTCTCAATTCTGAACATCTATACCCCAAATACAAAGGCAACCACATTCATAAAATAAATGCTACTAAAACTCAAACCTCACATAAAACCTCTCACACTTATAGCGGGAGACTTCAACACCCCACTCTCACCACTAGACAGGACCACCAGTCAGAAACTTAACAAAGAAACAAAAGAACTAACAGAACTTATGTCTCAATTGGGTTTAACAAACATCTATAGAATGTTCCATCCAAACACAAAAGAATATACCTTCTTTTCTGCTCTACATAGAACCTTCTCTAAAATTGACCACATACTAGGCGACATAACAGATACAAAAAAATTGGAATAGGCCCCTGTATCTGATCAGACCACCATGCTTTAAAGTTGGAATTCAACAACACACAAATCTCTGTAACCCTACAAACTCATGGAAACTGAACAATGCACAATTGCACCATACCTGGGTCAAAGAAGAAATAAGAAAAGAAATTAAGGACTTCCTAGAATTCAACGGGAATGAGGACACAATATACCCAAACTTATGAGACACCTTGAAAGCAGTGCTATGAGGGAAGTTCATTGCACTAAGTGCCCATATGAAGAAAACAGAGAATAGTCTCATTAGAGAATTAACAGCACAACTGAAAGCCTTAGAACAAAGAGAAGCAAACTCACCCGTGAGGAGTAGACACTAGGAAATAATCATTTTGAGGATTGAAATTAATAAGTAGAAACCAGGAAAACAATACAAAAAATTCAATGCAACAAAGAGTTGGTTCATTGAGAAAATCAACAAGATAGACAAACCTTTATCCAAACTAACCAAAAAGCAGAGAGAGAGAGAAAGAGAGAGAGAGCGAGACAGAGAGACAGAGAAACAGAGAGACAGAGAGACAGAGAGAGAACATGCAAATGAACAAAATCAGAAACCAAAAGTGGAACATAACAATGGACACTGAGGAAATCCAGGCAATTTTCAGGTCATACTTTGAAAACCTGTACTCCACAAAATTTGAAAATTCAAAGGAAATGGACAAATTTCTGGATAACTATTACTTACCAAAATTAAATCAAGAAAATAAGCAACTTAAATAAGCCTATAACCCCCAATGAAATAGAAGCAGTCATCAAAAGCCTCCCAACCAAAAAAAAGCCCAGGGCCAGATGGCTTCAGTGCAGAATTCTACCAGAAATTCAAGGAAGAACTAATACCAATACTCCTCAAATTGTTCCACACAATAGAAACAGAAGGTTCATTATCAAATTCTTTCTAAAAGGCCACAATTACCTTGGTATCCAAGCCACACAAAGACACAACTAAGAAAAAAAAATACTACAGACCAATATCCTTCATGAACATTGATGCAAAAATACTCAATAAAATACTGGCAAACCGAATCTAAGAACACATCAGAGAAATCATCCACCATGACCAAGTAGGCTTCATCCCTGGGTTGCAGAGATGGTTCAACATATGAAAATCTATCAGTGTGATCAACCATATAAACAATCTGAAATAGAAAAAACACATAATCATCTCACTAGATGCTGAATATGCCTTTGACAAAATTCAACATCCTTTCATGATAAAAGTCTTGGATAGATCAGAGATAACAGGAACATACCTAAACATAATAAAAGCAATATGCAGTAAACTAACAGCCAACATCAAACTGAATGGAGAGAAGCTTAATGTGATTCCTCTAAAATCAGGAAAAAGACAAGGCTGCCCTCTCTTTCCATATCTCTTCAGTATTGTACTTGAAGTTCTAGCTGAAGCAGTAAGACAACAAAAGGAGATCAAGGAGATACAAATTAGAAAGGAAGAACTCAAACTATCACTACTTGCAGATGATATGATAGTTTATACAAGCAACCCAAAAAAACTCTACCAGAGATCTTCTACAGCTGATAAACACCTTCAGCAAACTAGCACGATACAAAGTAAACTCAACAAAACCAGTAGCCCTACTATATACAGACGACAAAGGGACAGAGAAAGAAATCAGAGAAACATCACCCTTTACAATAGCCACAAACAACATAAAGTATCTTGGGGTAACACTTACCAAACAAGTGCAAGACCTATGAAAAACCTATATAGCAAGAACTTTGTGTCTTTAAAGAAAGAAAATAAAGAAGATACCAGAAAATGGAAAGATCTCTCATGCTCTTAGATAGATAGGATAAACATAGTAAAAATGGCAATCTTGCCAAAAGCAATCTACAGATTCAATGCAATCCCCATCACAATTGTTCACTGACCTTGAAAGGATAATACTCAACTTTATATGGAAAAACAAAAGACCCAGGATAGCCAAAACAACCCTGTAAAATAAAGGAATTCACCATCCCTGATTTTAAGCTCTACTATAGAGCTATAGTCCTGCAAAAAGCCTGGTATTGGCACAAAAATAGGCAGGTAGACCAATGGAATCGAATTGAAAATCCTGATATTAACCCACATACCTACAAACACCTGATTTTTGACAAAACAGCTAAAAGTATACAATGGGAGAAGTAAAACATCTTCAACAAATGGTGCTGGCACAACTGGACGATGGTGTGTAAAAGACTGCAGATAGACACATGTCTATCGCCATGCACAAAACTCAAGTCCAAATGTATCAAAGACCTCAACATAAATCCAGCCTCTTAGAACCTCTTAGAAGAGAAAGTGGGAGGCACCCTTGAACAAATTGGTACAGGAGATTGCTTCCTGAACATAACTCCAGTAGCACAGACACTGAGATCGACAATTAATAAATGGGACCTCCTCAAACTGAGAAGATTCTGTAAGGCAAAGGACACAGTTGACAAGACCAAACGGCAGCCCACAGACTGGCAAAAGGTCTTCATCAATCCTACATCTGACAGAGGGCTGATCTCCAAAATATACAAAGAACTCAAGAAACTAGTCACCCAAACACCAAATAATTCTATTAAAAAGTGGGGTACAGAACTGGAGAGAATTCTCAATAGAGGAAATCAAAAAGGCTGAAAGACACTTAAAGTGCTCAACATCCTTAGCTATCAGGGAAATGCAAATCAAAGCAACTCTGAGATACCATCTTACTCTTGCCAGAATGGCTAAAATTAGAAACATCAATGACAACTTATACTGGAGAGGATGTGGAAAAAGGGGAACACTCCACCACTGCTGGTGGGAGTGAAAACTTGTACAGCCATTTTGGAGATCAGTATGACAGGAAAATGGAAATTAGTCTTCCTCAGGACCTGGCAATCCCCTTCTTAGGCATATGCCCAAATGTTCCACATCCATGCAACAAAGACATATGTCCAACTATGTTCGTAGCAGCATTATTTGTAATAGCAAGAACATGGAAGCAACCTAGATGCCCCTAAACTGAAGAATGGATAAAGATGTGGCACATTTATACAATGGAATACTATTACTATTCTGTGGAGAAAAACAAAACAAAACAAAACAAAAAAATGGAATAATGAGATTGATGACTAACCTATCCACCATCATAGAGCCCCGCCTCTAGTAGCTGATGGAAACAGAAGCAGACACCCACAGCTAAACAGTAAGCCAAACTGGAATCCAGATGCAGAGAGAGAGGACAAGAACATGCTACAGAAACCCACAGAGACAGCTGACCTGAACAAGGAGGAGCTAATGGGCCCCCAGACTGATAGCTGGGAATCCAGCATTGGACTGACTCAGACCCCCTGAACATGGATCTCAGAAGGCCTGGGCAGTCTAAGGGACCTCTGTCAGTGGAACCAGGATGTATCATGGTGCCCAAAAGGACTTTGGGAGCACATTCCCCTTGAAGGGCTACTCCCTTAGCCTATAGGCAGGAGGCAGGGCCTAGTCCCTACTCCAAATGACTTAACAGATTTAGATGACCCCTCCTGGAAAGCATCATCCTATATGCAGAGTGGGGGTGGGTGGAAGGGAAGGGTGGGAGGGGGCATGGGAGGGTGGGAGAGAGAGGATGAGGGAGAGAAAGGGAACTGGGATTTATATGTAAAATAAGAAAAATAAAAATAAATAATTAAAAAATGAAAACAACAAACAAACAAAATGACTACCGGCTCCATGAGGACATGTGTGGGCATAACCAGCAATTCACCATGCTGTGAGAGTACCACTAGAACCCCTCTGCTGAGGGGCATATCTGATGGACAGGGTAAGGGTAAGAGAGGTAAGGCTTTTCACAAAGAACAGGAGCAGTGGGGGAAGGGAGCCTCACACAGCAGGGGACAAGGAATTCATCCTCTTGACAGGCAGGTTCACCACTGTGGGACAAGCATCAACACCTATTTCCCGTGGCCAATGAGGTTCCGTGAAGGGTTTGGGCCTAATGTTATGGCCATGTCCAAGATGCCCAGAGCCTCCATGCCCTTGAACTCCCTTCAGATTCTTGGAAATGAGCTGCGGACTCTTGTCCCCACAGGGAGACTGCCCTGGTGAGCTTCGTGCAGGTCTTCCAGCCTTCCAGATCTCCAGCCCCAATTACAATATTGTCAGAGCAGAGAATCCAGCAGGGGGATCCTCAGGTCCTTCCAGCTTCTGGGTCCCCCCTTCCCCATGGACCCTTCCAAACCACCCATGATACCTCAATGTGAACAAAGAGCCACCTGCATACTTTATCACTCATGAGGACCATGACCCCCTACTACCCTCCAACATGCAAGCTGGGAGACACTAACTTAGTCTTCTCATCACAGCTGGCTTCCATCTCAGCACCCAGGCTCTATCCCCTCAGGTAAAGAAGAGCAAATGCATGCTGAGATAGCCAGGGATCTGCACAAACCCTAGACTAAAGAGATCATAATTATACCAGGCCCCAAGACAGCATAGATTCTGGGGAAGGGGAAATATCATCACCCAGCCCCAAATGCCTTAGAGTAGCCTATTCTCTTTAGAGTTTAGTAGCCCTTGTGGTCCCAAATAACAATCTTTGTCTCATTCGGCTGTACTATACCCTAATCCCTTTACCTACATCTGGCATTGTTAATCACCTTCCTGCTCCCATCACCCCTTTCCTTAGGGATAACCTCCTCCCAGGTTCTTCTGCCTATCCCCCAGGGTTGCTGTACCCCAAAAGTGTCTACTCACAGTTGAATCTGGGCAATGCTGGATACTCTTAAGGCGTCAGGTTAAGAAGCCCCCCAAGCTCCTATTCTAGCCAAGCCTTCTAGCCCAAATCCCTCTCCTTAAGCTCAGCTTGTCCTCTGAGAAACTCCTCCTGATGTCCAAATGTTCTGCTCCTTCTCTCCTCAACCAGCAGCTTCACCATCTGTCTAGGCACCCACGTAAGACCAGGTAAGTAGGGTTTTCTACTCCTGGGACTTGCTGGTCACAACCAGTCTTTCCCGCCCTGCCCCTGTGGTCCCTCCACCCACCTGCCCTGCTCATCAGTTCAGCTCTTCCCACACACAGAGCTTCTACTCCTCACCCAGCACACAGCTGCTCTGGCTCCTTCTCCTAACACTGAGTTGACAAGAGGCTCCCCTACACTTGGGTGGCCCCAGTCTCCCGGGTAAAGCCCCTGCCCCTCAGAAGGCTTGCTCACCTCTAGCCTCCACTGTCCACATCCATCCACATTCCTTCAAGGCTCCTCCAGTCCTGCTGCAGCTGTATCGCCTGACCTCCCTATAAAGGGAGCTAGTGCCCCTCCAAGCTTTGCACCTGTTGGACCCACAGCACGACCTTTCCACCCATTCTCACCCCATTGGCACTTCCTTCCTCTTCTCCAATCAAGGTTTGGAAACCTCATGCCGAAGGATGGCCATAAGCAGCAGCCCTCCACCTGCACATCGGGGGTCCCTGTGGATGTCTCTATGGTAGAATGGACGCTCTGCCAGCTAAGACTTCCCAAGGGAAGGACCAGATTGCATGTTACACTGGTTGCCCCAGCACAGAACACAATGTTACAGGTGTTGCTGGGAAAACAGATGGCTGGGTGGAGTGTGGCCGCCTTTGAAGAGCCTGTGGTGTCTAATAATTGAGGAGGCCGCCTCTCCCTCACCCACCCCCTGTGTAAAGAAGGTTTCCCTCTATCTCTACTCAAGGAATTGGGTGACCCCTTTCTTGGCTTCGTCATTGGATAACTCTCACAGCTCCTACAAGTTCTTCAGGCACCTGGTAAACTGCTTTTCAACTGATCCCAGTTTCTCCAGGTTGTCTCATCATTATGAGAGCGTCATGAAAGGGCTGACTCTCCCTTCAATATGGCTGTCAGTTGCAATAGGTCTTCCATGTGTGATCTTAAAAGTGTGGTCATGAACATTCCCATCACTGGGCAAACCTGTGCATTTAAAACATCACAGCAGGTAGAATCCAAATCTGACCTTCTTCTGTTCACTCATCTACTCCCAGGGTCACAGACTGTGAACCCAAACCAGCTGCAGCCTTGCCTCAGGAGATAAGGGTACCACGCCTCCCTCCAGAGCTCCCCTCATCAGGAAATCTGGATCCACCCATGGCAGGACCCTGTTGTGGACTCACCATGTTCATGACAGTGAGGATGAACCTCTGTGCAGCCTCTGCCCCGTGGTACTGCACCATGTCGGCATCGGCCACCACCAGGGTCTCCACAGTGTGTTCATTGGTGAGCCTGATGGCATTCCTCCGCTCCCTCCAGTCCCGCGATGGCTTGTCCTTCTGGGGCTTCTTTTCTAGAAAATGATGGGAGACATTTGTGCAGTTCTTGGCTTATTGATTTATGAAAGCATACCATGAAAGGCCCTAAGAGAATGGGTCAATCTCAAGTGGCCTGGAATGAACCCCAAGCCTTCAGATCTCCATGGTTATAGTGGTAGCCTATGTTCCCAGCCACTGGTGGCACCAGATGGGAGCCAGGGACTGGGCATCAAATGAAACTCTAGCTTGTTCATCCTTACAGCCAAGGAGGTACTTAAGGCTGAACAATAGAAACCTGTTCCTAATACTGAAAATGGAGAGTCGCACACAGCAAGTAAGGAATGAAGCCTGCACCCAGAAATGAGGGATATGGGGGCTCTTCAGGGTAATGACACTGGCATGTGTGACAGGTACTCCCACTTTCCTAAAGACATCTGCAACCAAGGCGATGGGATTTGTTGAGGCTGGGATAATCCCTTGTGAGATAAGCATCCCAGCAACTGTGCTGAGAATTGAGAAGGGGCCATAAAAATCAGCAGGCATTTTCAGAAGCATCAGAAAAGTATAAGATTACAACACACACCCAGGCTGTTCATTTGCTTTTTCCTCAAAACAAGGAAGGGTAAATAGTGAATGAGTGGGATTCCTCTACTGAACTTTTTGGGTAAACTGCTCCTCCATGCAATCTTACTTAGACAAACATTTATTGTCACTCACAGAGCCCACCTCTGAAGGTGGAAGTCTGCTGAGTGAGGGCTGACATGGCCTCTGTATGTGGTAATGACTCTGCCTGGCACAACAGGCGACTATGAATGGAGTGCACCCTTGGAATCCAAATGTGAAAAGCAATTTGATACTTCCCATTTCCATCTTAGCAGTGGTTTACACGGAAAGGGTTCTGCAGCATTGTTCCCACAGTAAAACACCACACATGTGCTGAGTCTTCATCAAGGTGACCCATCTTCATTCCAGGAGCAAAAAAGCAAATAGCATGAACATACTGGGTCTCTGGGTTGGGTTTTGTAAACAGTATTGCTGCTGCTCAACATGTTCTACAATCTTGAGAACCTGGGAAGCCATCAAAATCCCCAACTGTAGAGAAAGTAGCCAAGGTTAAGAAGGATTCAACCTTGAAAATCAGGTCTAGGGAGACCCTGTAATGTGGAGTGACAGCTATAATCCTTATACATGGTTGGGTCCCAAATTTACAGAAACACAATATGAACAAGTACTCTCGAGGAAATGAATAAGTAAATGAGCAAGCAAAAGCTAAAACGTTAATTGTGAGTGATGTGCGACATGCATTTTCTGTTCTTCCTCAGCACTTTCTATACCTGTACAATGACAAAGGAGTGATTTAGCTATCCACTTATTCAAAAACAAAATCTGAACTTATAAAAAAAACTACAAAAGCCACTTTTAAACTCTAAATGATAAAAACAGAAGGCATCTGGAAGCAAAATATATCACCAGACTCATCCTAAATTTGTAAAATGTAAGACAAGGCTATCTCCTCACGCCACAGAATGTTTCAGCCTTCTGAACCTCACAGGAGAACAGGAACAGGACAAAGACTTAGGTCTTGGATGGCATTGCCTTTGTGTATCTGCAGAATAAACGAGGCTCCTAGCTGGAAATCTAGGGACTCATACACACATTCTCCAACACTAGAGTGGTGCCCATTCTCTACTCTCCCCACCCTTGCAAGCCCAAGTGGTTTGGGTATGAGCAACCTGTCTGACCTGGGATGTGTAAAGAATCACTCTGTTTTGTTTTAAAGCAACAGAGTTGAGGGACAACCTTCCCAAGGAGGAGTTTTGTTGGAACCTGCATGCCAACCTTCACCCAGGAGAACAGCCACAGCTCACAGGTGGCCTTAGCTTGTCTTAATGCCTACTCAGAATTCATCTCTGGACACTGCCAACTGGTGTTCTCACCTGCAGATGTACCCACTGGCTGTGCACACTTGTTTTTCCACTTTGTCATAGCACAGGAAAGACCTGCATTTTGAAGCCAGTCCTAACAGATGCATTAAAACACCACTCTAAGAGTCTAAACTATGAGTCTGGAGAGCCCAGGTATGGCCTGCCACCACCCGACAAGAGGAGCAGATGCACCCTGGACATTTAACACTGGGTGTCAGTCTCCCTAGTCTACCCTCCAGAACTAATAGTAACACCTGCCTCTCTCTCTCCATAATGAATCTGACAGACTATGTAATATGATGTTATGTGCTAGACATAATACTGCAGCCTGTAGACCCAGCTACTTGGGTCTTGAGACAAGATGGCTGCTTCAATTCGGAAGTTCAGACCATCCTGAGCAGCAAGTAAGATCCTGGCTCTAAACGAAGCCAGAGGCATGAAAAGCTGAGAGTGAACATGGACCCTGGGGGCATCAGGAAGCAGGTGAAACACCATGATCAGGGCCCTGTGGTCTGCAAGGGTTTTCACTCTGGATGTCTCATTTGCTCCTCCTATTGTTAAAGTCACCTGTAACATCCTTGGCGGGACATCCTGAACAAACTCATGCAAGGAACAAATGAAGATTCTCACTTAATGACAGCCCCACACTTTAGTACAGGCCAGGCCTTACCACAAAACAAGTGTCAGAAACTCTGGTTTTATTCTTGCTTGGAGTTTGTTATTTGGCTTTTTTTTGTAATCAATGCACAATATTGTCTACATATTGACATAGCATATTAATTGGGCACTTGCATAAAGTATGCAATGATTAAATCAAGGCAATTAACATTTCCCCTTAACATTTATCATTTCCATCTGCAGGAAGCCTTGGGATCCTTCTTCAATAGTTACCTTTAGAAATAAATCATAAATTGCTGCAGATCATAGTTGCATTACTATGTGACAGAATACCACAACTAGGCCATGGGCCTGCTGGATCATGCTTGTGACCCCAGTACTCAGAAGGTTGAAGCAGAAGAGTCACAAGTTCAAGACCAGCCCTGGCTACACAGTAAGATCCTATCTCAAAAACAACAGAACTTCAGAACCAGTTTCTCCTACCAAATTGCACATGGGTGCAATTATCTAACCCCTCCATCTCTCTGTTTCTCTATTCCAGTGCTTCTCAACCTTCTTAATGCTTCATCCCTTTAATATGGTTCCTCATGTTATGTTGACCCCCAACCATACAATTATGTTGGGGTGACCCAACCATAAAATTATTTTGTTGTTACTTCATAATTATAATTTTGCTACCGTTATGAATCATAATATAGATATCTGATATATAGGATATCTGACATGCAACCCCTGTGAAAAGGTCATTCAACACCCCCAAAGGGGTCATGACCCACAGGTTGAGAACCACTGCTCTATTCAATCTTCTCAACCCTGGATTTGGGGACTCCAATAGTCTTTCCATGCAGGTGTCCCTCTTGGGGGTGGGGACAGGAGGAAGCCCTTGGGAGGGGGCCCTCCTTCCTTCCACTCTTATTACCCCCCCTCCAATAGTGCTCTAAGGGGGTTACTGCATTGAGGAGAGAGCCTCAACACATGTTTATCTTAAACTTCCTACAGGGTATAAATATACCCATATGGAGAGAGCACAGATGCCACCATGCCCATCAGCACCTTCAAGGCAAAAGACACTTAGGACCACATAGTGCTGTTTCTCATCACTGGAGAAATCATGTGCCGGTGGCAGGCCTGTGACTGTATGGAGGTGTCCCCAAGCTCTGCTGCCAAGCCACTGTGGGAGAGGTGGGGACCCTCACACTGCCAACCAGAACACACCCTAACCAGGTTGGACCCTGGCTCTCTGCTATTCCCCGGGACACGAGGAGTCATTTCTAAAGTCAAGCCTGCTGCTTCCTTTCTCAGCACATTGCTGGGATGCTAATCACCTGGAGATCTTAAATAACTACTCCCACTTTCATTTTGCATTTATTCTCCTTTTACTCCAATTAACCATGGAAGCAGACAATTTGAAAGATTTATAGAAGACACCAGGTATTTTAGGACAAGACAAAGAAGAGGGAAAAAGAAGACCTATGAAGCTATGAAGGGCAGTCTAAATGTGAGACTTTAACACTATTTAATCAATGGGTTGGTCTATAAGTTGGAGAACTGTCAAAAGCGCTCACACAAATGGAGACCTGCAATGAAAGCCTGAGTTTGAGCCCCCAAAACTATGCAAAAAAGCTAGGCACGGGTATAACCTATGCATGCCGGTAGCCAGGCCCATGGAGTTGGGCTAGACAGGACAATTCACTGGGGCTTGCTAGCTACCAGCCCAGTTCCAGGTTCAGTGAATGACCCTGTCCCAAGGAAATAGGTGGAGAATAAAATAACAGGACACCTTATGACCTGCTCTGGCCTCTGCACACATACAGACACCTACATCAGCACATGCATGTACACACACACCACACAATTCACATTTACCACTTTCATGCATACAAACGCCCACACATTAAAAGTACGTAAGGGGGGTCAGGTGGTGGTGGCTCATGCCTTTAATCCAGCACTGGGGAGGCAGAGGCAGGTGGATCTCTCTAAGTTTGAGCCCAGCCTGATCTACACAGTGAATTCCAAGACAGACAGAGGTGAACCCTGTCTCCAAAAAAAAAAAAAAAAAAAAAAAAAAAGAAAAAGAAAAGAAACAAAACAAAAACAAACAAGATAAAACAAAGCACAAATGATTGTATAGCTACTACTAATTTTGTTCTTGCTTGAAGCTCTGGGTTTTATCTCCAGTTTCTAAAAAAAAAAAAAAAAAAAAATAAAAATATTGGACTGAAATCTGTCCCTGTCCTTGAATTCCTCCATCTCCTGCTGTGCTAGACCCTAGTGTCCTAAAGCCATTTCCAGAGATGGTCTCAATGTATTCTTTGTGCCCAGGCACAGGAAGAGCATGTCTTTCTCCATCACAGAAGCAAATTAGATGACAGGGAAAAACAGAATGGAGGAAATAAGGGAAGATGTCCAAGAACACTGGACAACCTTGAGAGGGCAGGCACTTCAGGCCACGGTGGCAAAAATTAGTGTCACTAATGGGAAATGCCAACAGTTGAGTAAGGGAAGACACACGCCTGCCTTGCTGTCAGCCTTTCCCATATCAGCCCTCCAAGGCCAGAGGCCGGAATGTGTCCTCACTGTGACTCATGGGACAGGGGACAACCAGAACATCAAACCGGACCTTGGCTCAACCACACAAACATTGGTTTCCTCCAGCTTTCTGTAAGAAAGTTAGGGGACTCCAGGAGACCCCTCACACCAGTGTGGTGAGTTGTAAAGAATCCACCTGGGTTAAGAAGAAGGCCATCTGTCCCTTATTCTCACCTTGCAGTTCAGAAATGGAGGCTGTGTGACTAAGGCAGTCCTCCAGCAGGTGGACTATTGCCATGAGAGATAAAGGGCAAAGACCCTGAATGCCTTCTTCCTTTTTGTGACCTCTTTGCATGCTATGGTTAAGAAGACTTACTGCATCCATTGCCATGACCACAGGTGATATGCATTTTGGTCCCCAGCCCCCTCCCCTTGTGCTCCACTCTGATACTGGGGCAGAACACTGCCAGAGACCCCAATGAACCTCAGTGTGTTTTCTGAGTCACCATCTAACAGAACACGCTCAGTGAGTTGCCAGTGATGGAGATGGGTTAACACAGGCCAGGGTTCTTGACAACCCAGCATTCCCAAATCCCAGATGCCAGGGCCATGCTCTACCTCAAAGTCAAGTTAGGGCCTGGGCCAGATGGGACCAGCAGTGGGTGCTTAGGTATGGCATTACAGCCCAGATACACATAGCTTACACACTCGAAGCTCTCCAAAGAAATCTATCGACTCAAAAGAAAAGGAGACAGAAATGCTTCTCTAAAGAAGAAAACAATATAAAATAAAATAAAGGCAAAGAACCTGTTTATAGAAAACTACATTTTTCATTTGAAATAATGATCCCATGTGTGCATCTAAGCTCCCAGCCAGGTGAAGTTCCTGGCAGCTGTATAAATCCAACACTCTTGAAAAATAATGCCCTCCTATTTTTTGTTTCTTACAAGAAGGAAGAAAACATGTTGGTTTCCCTCTCTCTCTTTCTCCAAGTATGAATTCTTTAAATAACTTTCTCCAAGGCCAAGTCATTTTTACAAAAGCCATCTTTTTTTTTCATGTAAATTCCTTAAAAAGAAAGGTGGAAAATAGTTGCCATGTTCTTTTTCTCTGTGTGGTTAAGACTCCAAACGAGGAGCCGATACCCCTGAAGCTCAAAATCATCTCTACACTGGGCAGTCTTTGTGACCCACGTATACACTCTGCCAAGGGAATAGGGCCAGGGTAGGAGAGCTGGCCTGGCCCCATTGTGTCTTTCCAGCCATGCTCAGAGCCACAAAGACACCAAGCATAGAGAAACCACTGCCTACAAGTAAAAGCAGAAGGTACCTGGTTAATGGATATTTATCAAGGACCCAAGTGTAGCAAGCACTGCCACAATGTTGGGGACAAAACATTAACCAAATAAACAGAAATACAACTCAAAATTATACATGGGACAAGTGCTATATGAGATAACCTAAGGGAAGATAAGTGAACCACAATTTAAATTAAGGGCATGTTGCATTACTACGATAAAATGCTGCCGACAGGTAACATTATGCAGAGAAAAGGGTTTATCTAGTTCAACATTCCAGAAACTCCAAAAGCATTGGACTGTATTAGTGCTGTTCTAGTGAGGGTAGCAGATGCCACACAGGACACTTCCTGATGGGACTACATGTGTGTGGATTGGTCACTTCTCAAAGGGCAGCTTTTTTGAGACATACCCAAATGACGTAAAGGCCTCCCACTAGGACACATCTCCCAAGAGTGCCACCTTGTGGACCTACCTTTCAATTACACTAGATTCTTTCAGCCACTCAAAGGAACTCTTCACAGGCCAGTCAAACCTCAGCGAGGAGGCTTCCCAAGGTCAGGACATGGGTCAAAACCAAGGGTAGGAAGAGTTAACTGGTAGGGATCATAGAAAGATGCTGGCTGCAAGTCTAGTAAAGAATGGAGTATCCCTTTAGGTGACCTAGAAATGTCTCCTCCTTGGAGGGTCAATGCCGTGAGGCTAGTCCGGGACCTAGGAAGGTAGATTCACTCTAAAGTGTTTTTCCTTCCAAGTCTCCCACTGTCCAGTGAAGTTCTCAGAACCGCCTGGAGTTGGCACGAGTAATCTCTTTCATTCTCTTCTGACTTTCTTTTTCAGATTCTGGCCAAAAACCTATGGAGGGGTTTCAAGTCTACATCGTTTTTCTAAAGCCTTCTCTCCCCACCATTAGCTTCATGTTTCACCATTAAATCAAGTGGGAAGACCCCAACACACACACACACACACACACACACACACACACACACTTCTCTTCTCCATTTTCCTCTAGAGCAACTGCAAGATTTACAGTTCGGCTGCCCTAGAATGTAGTAATTTGTCTTCATGCTTCCAGTTGAGTCCGTTATTTTTTTATTAATAAGATTAAGAACCCCCAGAGGGGCCCTCTATTTTTCCAGTATTATATAGTGCTTTATTAATACTCCACAAGATTTCTGGTAAAAGACTTTTTTCCTCCCTTCTAATTCTTTAATCAGGAGAGAAAATGACCACTTCTGACACCTGATGCGGCCTCAGGGTGCAAGGCCTTGTATTTGTCACTTTGCCATTGCTGTGGCAAACAGCATATCCAGGGCAACTTTTAGAATAAAGGGTGCATTTAGGGCTCCAGTTCTAGAGGGCTAGAGTCCATAGTAAGAGGGAAGCATGGACGTAGGCATCAGGCATGGCAGGTGGAGCAATGGGCTAAGAGTTTGATGGGGGTGGAGTGGGGCTAAAACCACAGAAATGTGCTCTGCTGAAGCTGGGGGTTTGGAGTGAAGGTGTTTCTACAGCTGGGCCCCTCTGAGGGTTATGAAGAAAAGGTCTGGATCTCTCTCGTTGGCTTGCAGAAAGCTGTCTTCTCTTCCTATTCCTGTGTCCTTGCATGTTGTATGTGCCCAGACTCATTCTTTTTGGTTTTTTTTTTTTTTTTTTTTTTTTTTTTTGTTTTCTCAAGACAGGGTTTCTCTGTAGCTTTGGAACCTGACCAGGAACTCACGCTGTAGACCAGGCTGGCCTTGAACTCACAGAGATCCACCTGCCTCTGCCTCTGCCTCTGCCTCCCAAGTGCTGGGATTAAAGACGTGTGCCACCAACACCTGGCTCAAACTCATTCTTTTAATCATACCACCTATTCTTCTTTCCTTCCCTCTCTCTCTCTCTCTCTCTCTCTCTCTCTCTCTCTCTCTCTCTCTCTCTCTCTGTGTGTGTGTGTGTGTATGTGTGTGTGTATGCACATGAATGTTTCTGTGAGAGTCTGGCATGCCATGTTACAGTGGAAATGTGGAGAGAGGACACTCTTAGGTGTCCGTCCTCCACTTCCTCCTCTAAGATGATATCTCTGGCTCGATGCTAGCTGGTCCATGAGCTGCCAGCACTTTTCCTGCTTCTGCCTCCATGTTCACAGGCACACACTACCGTGTTGGCTTTTCATGGGTTCTGGGGACCTGAGGTGAAGTCTTCCCACCTGTGCAGTGAGCACTTTCCACAGAGCCATTTCCCCAGCCCCTTATGGGGATGCCATTCATATGGCTTACTATCCGATCCCCTCTTCTTTCTTCCTAGAAAGATCCTAACAACTGCAAAAACAGGTACATCCTGAGATACTGGGGATTCTGGCTTCAACACATAAATATGTAAGGTGAGGGTAAGAGCTGGGCTCAGGCCATGACAGATATCCATTTTCTTTCTACCCTTCAGAAGCATGGCCAGGACATATCACCACAGTATGTACAGCCACCCAGCCAGGACAGTGCGGAGAGTCCCATGCGGAGAGAACCACGCTCTGATGCATTTGGCAGTTTGAAAACCCAAATACACACACCAGTGTTGAGAATTATCCAAGACCTCTTGACACCCTTTTCAGTGCAGTCCTAGCTGAAAGATTAACTTAGGCTACTGGAGCCTGACAGCTTTATCTTCTAAGCTGATGGAAGAGGGCTGAGGGTTAATAGAACATTCCACCAACCCACAGCTTGGGGGAAGAAATTAATTAATGTGTTCATGTTTCAACCAGAGCAAGACAAGACAAACAGAAACCTGCAGAACAATCCGCCCTTCTCTGCACCTGGAATCCCCCACAGAGACCCTGGGCATTGTTGCTTTTAACAGAAGGCTTTTCATCTTCCACAGGAAAGCACAAAAATCTTCAGACAGCTGACGAATTCCTTCACCTTTGAAGGGGCCAGCTAGAAACCCAAATTCTCCAACTTCATTACTCCCACCCCGAATCCAACCAAAACTGAAGGCTCTGTCCTCCCCCAGCTCCTAAAGCCTGCCCACACCCTGTGAGCTCCCTCAGTCTCTCCCCAGGCTGCCAAGGCCTGGAGGACTAGACTGGCCCTTCTCTCCTTTCCACCAGCTACACAGATGGTGCCACAAAGTAGGTGTTCAACATTGTCTTAAAGTGAGTTAGTGAGAGAATGAAGTAAACGAATAAACAAATGGAAGAATGACACACTTCAATATTCCCAGAGCTGAGGAAAGGACAACATAGCTATGGCCTGTGAGCCCCTAGGCTGTTCAGGGGTTCTTCCAGATACATCAAACACCCACAATCTTTCCACAGCAGTGTGTATCCACAGAAAGCCTGTGGGGTCTCCAGGTGTCCCCTAAGATGCAGGAGAACACTTGAATGATGGCCAACTAGCACAGGGAGGGGAGAAGAGGCCGGGTTATTCCTTTGTGATTCTTTCCTAAAGACACCTTTCCCAAATGCAAGGACCCTGGAACTAAAGGGTCCTTCTTAGCCACAAGCTGTGGCCTTCCTGGCTCTCTGGTAGCCCTGACGCACTTGGGCGCCTACCCACAGCACTTTGGTGCACACAGTGGATTACCAAGACGTCACCAATGGGTCCTTCAGAGCCAGGGCAGTCATTTCCCAACATACTTACCTCCCTAAGCAAGCAGCCTTGAGCAACACCAGAGTAAACAAACATGACTGGCCAGGGGAGGGTGAAAACTCACTTCTGGCAACTCAGCTTCATGAGAACATCGCACACTCGTTTTTAGGGTACTCTAGAAGACCAGAGCCCTGCACCCCAGCCTCTTTGAGATCACCACTTTCCCAGAGCTCCCAGATGTGCTGTAGATGCATCTAGAATGTTCTTCCCTAGAAGCTAATCACTTGACTAACTTGTACACATAACTCCAACGCTAGTTTCTCAAGAGGCCTTTGCCAGGATCTTTCCATGTAAATCTCTACAGCATACTATTTTCCCCTTTAGAGTTCTCACCATACAGGAAGACCAATGAGCAAAGGGGCCATTGCTAGACCCAGCCCCCAGAGCCTTGCAAGTAGTTCACTACTTAAAATGTAAGTGAACTAAAGAGAAGATGACACCATATTAGGGTTTTATAGTACTATGTTAAGTGATTCTTGGGCTTTACCACCTCCTCATGTCTGTGCTCTTAACTTTTTCAGTGTCACTTCTGAGCATTTACCTTTTAATTGAGGATTTTAATGTCTTTATATTTATTATAAAATTTATGATTGACTTTCTGCCATGCTTTAATTCTCTTTATATTTTCTCACATTAGCTAGATTCATTTTATCATCTCTAGTAACTGACTAGGCAATTTTACTAGGCAATTATCTTTATCATCTGAAGAGACATGTGTTTCCCTGCCTGATTCTGATAATTAATGTCCAAAAAAAGGCAGAATTTGGGCTTGTACTTTTGTACAAAGAAGAACCTGGAATCTTGTCTTCTCCCAAACCCCCTTTAGCCCTGCTTGTAAATATAGTTATATTGTAACTATAACCTGGGTTGTAGTATATAATTAAAGTGCTACACTTTACTTTTTTGAGACTATGTGGTCTTTAAGTTCTCACTGTATAGCCAGGTGTCCCTCCTAGGTGCCGGAAATTTTAGGCATACATATGCCTTTGCTTTCACTGACCCTTAATTCTATAATAGCTTCATTGAGATAAAATTCACATACCACACATGAAATTCACATAAGGATATGATTCAGTGATTTTTATTATGTTCACAGGGCTAAGGGCCCACCATACTTTGAACAGTTTAATCGTCCCCTAATAAAACCCACTCCTTTTTGAACAGTTTAATCGTCCCCTAATAAAACCCACTCCTTATTTTTTCTCTGTCTTTCTCTACTCTAGCTCTAACAAGTAATTAATATCCTTTCAGTCTGGATACTTTTTCTGATCCTAGACATGTCACATTAGTACATCATATGTTCTTCCTGGCTCTGTTTACTCACAAAGTGACTTCAAAGTTTATCTGTGATTGACATGGCACATATCTAGGTATGGTTCTTTTTTATGGCCAAGTAAGATTCCACCCACAAACATACTCATTTTAGTTACATTTGCATGTATATGGGCATTTGGGTGGTTTCCTTTTGTTTTTTTTTTCCCTGTAAACAATCCAACTCAAGGACATTGATGTGCAAGTTTTTACATGTTTTCAAGTCCCCTAGATATAGATCAGAAGTAGAATGGCCGGGCCATGGGTCATGTCACATTTTTCAAACTTTTAAGAAACTTCCAAACCTTTTCTAAAATGGCTGTCCCATTTCATAGTCCCAGCAGCAGCATGTGAAAGTTTTAATTTCTCTAAACCCTTGCCAACACTCACTATTGTCCTTTTCTTAACTGTAATCTAGCTGTTATATGAGTGTTGTGAAGTGTTATCTTGGAGTGATTTTGATTAAATTTCCCTGGTGGTCACTGGTGCCCAGCATGCTATATATTGATTATCTGAAACAGAACAAAAGGCAGACTTGGCCCTGGGATGACAAGCTCATGCCACAACGCTCAGCTTTTAAAACATTAATACATAGATTGTGGGGATGAAGCTCAGCCCTCTGAGCTTGCAAGATGAGTGCCAAGCTGACTGCATCATCTCTCCAGCTCCTTCTTTGCTGGTTTTTAAGAAACAAATTGTTTTTTTATTACTGAGCAATAGGGATTCTTCAGACATCCTACATGTATATTCCTTATCAAATGCATGGAAGTCTTTGTCCATCTGTGAGTTATATTCACTTATATAGAGATGTGTCTATGTGCATATGCACTTAGCCTAAATGAGCCTACGTGTACCACATGCATACGGGAGCTCACAGGGGTCAGAAGAGGGTGTTTGATCCCCTAGAGCTGGAGATATAGGCAGCTATGTGCTGTCTTTGCTCACATGGGACTTCCTTCTCCCACTGCCCATGGGAAGATGGGGCTAAGAGCAGGTATTAGGGGTTGGAAAGCACATTTTGAACAGCTGTGGGCAAAGGCTCCTTCAGAAGTCTGACCCAAGGAGAAAGACAGATTGACACAATTATCTATGCCAACTAAGAAGTGATTTTACCTCATCCTGAAAAGACAATGTCTCCTTGTTTGGGGGAACCACAACCCATATAGCTACCTTAACCAGCCCAATCTACAGTATCACTATGCCATAGGAACAGAAGAAAGGACTGGCCCTGATGGATATAATACCAGGTCCCAGGATATACATGGGACATAAATAGGACCACTGAAGTCCTTTTAGGAAGTCTGGTATGACCGACCTACAGGTACCCAAAACACAGAAGCTGTAACTGCCAGGTCCCATGTATTAGTCCATTTCCTATCACCATAACAAAATACTCCAAAGTTGGGCACCTTATAAAGAAAATAGGTCTAGAGGTTAAAGGGCATGGCAGTGGTGCTGGCTCTTCTCTGGTTCAGAGTTCACTGAATATGGAATCACAATGGCAGAAACACACACAAAGAACTGGATCACTTGATGAAAACGCAAAACCAGAGCAAGAACAGAGGCCACAAGAATCCCTTCTTCTAATGACCTGGTCACATCTAGGTCCCACCGTTTAAAAATTCATCACTAACACTGACTTACCGGAGATGCTTCAGGGATATGAACCCTGAGAAGAAAACACCCTGAACCGTAGTTAGTAGTCTACCTTTGCTGCCATCAGGACAGACCTACCTGAGAACAAGGCCAACACAAAGGACAACAGAGGCAGAAATGGTGCGTGAGAACAGCACTGAATTTACACCTCTGTAAGCCCTGGGTCCAGCCAGACTTAGCGTTCCCAAACCAATTTTTTTTTTTCCCATAGGGTCTTAGCTTTCTCTTCAAAATGCTCATTCATGCTTATCCAGCAACAGTAGGAACCATGATTTTACAGATGGAATCAGCTGAACCCTTGTGAAAGCAACATCAAGGAAGTGTTGTCACGTGGGTGGCACAGTGCCAGGAATGCGGATGGCATTCCCTTGTGCACACAGAGCAGCATGCAGCGGGGGCATCCTCAGGCCCTCTGAGCACAGGGCTGCACGTCCAGCTGTGGAAGGAAGCTGTCACTCGGCCATGCACTCTTGAGACAGCCACACGCGGCAAGAGTTGTTCATACACATGTGTCCCAATATGTGCCCCTCGCTCGAAAATCTGATTTACACATTTCTGATTTTGTATGAAAATATAAGAACCAACCGACAAGCATACTCAGAGCAGCTGGTTCAGATCGAGCCGAAAGTTTCTCCCCTCCATGGGAAGGTTCCAGATTTCTTTTAAATGGTAAGCTCATGTACTTATTTAAAGTTTGGTTCATTTTACAAAAATCTCACTTTATAAACAATGTTTGGGCAACATGTATTATGGGAAGCATTACAGCCCTGTAGAACACCCCCCCTCCCCAACACACACACAGAGACAACTCACACATATGCCCCACAAAAGCCTACAGTGGAGCCTCGTCAGAAGGCTGTTATAAAAGTATTTTATTTTATCTGGCATCCAGAAATGATGTGTAGCCGTCTGGAACATGGGCCAACAGCTGCCTGCCATGGCCAGCTGTGAGAAAACAGTAGAGGGACAGTTGTGAATCCCAGAAGCCCCCAAAGACAAGCAAGTGGCCTGATGCCATCAGTTAAGAGCTGGTAGAACCCTCAGATCACCGGAAGAACACGCGCAGGGCACTGTCCCTGGCAGTCGTTTAACCAGCCGTGTTCCCACCGTGACTTGAACAGTTTCTGTCTCCCGTGCTCTTTCAAACTATGCTCCTTTTTTGGGGTAGTTAGTGGTGTATTAAGACTCCAAGTAACTGCTCTTTAATATGCTCCAAGCTGGATGGTCTTCAAGAAGTCTCTACTGTCCACACTGGAATCAGGAAAAAAAGTCATGGGAAAGGAAAACAGAAATCCAGGCAGCGCCTCCAACCTCATTTGGTCTGGCTGCTTATTCCAGTTTCTTTCCCAACAAGGCAATCCAGAGTGTGGTCGCTAGAGAAGTCTGACCCAACCTCTGGAGAGGCCAGTCTTGGGAGCATGAGGACAGGCTCACTCACCTGGGCACACCCTGAACGCTCGATATCATACTCAGCTAAGGGAAGGAAGCTGGACTAGGGTCACCATCACCAATTTCATGTTCTTATTTCCTCCTAAGTCACGGAGTCCCCAAAGTCAGCAACTCTCTAGCCCTTGCAGTAAAGGGGGACTTTGCTTGTGGTGGGGACCTGTCTCAATACTGATGCCCCCAAGAAAGGCTATGTTTTCAATTATACTGTGGCTGGGATCTGAATGCCAACAGAATGTCCCTCCTGCCACTCCCCCTCCCCATGGCCCTCCAACACTGTCTGTGACATCAATCAGCTCCATCTTGAAACCTCTACAAGCTCTTAAGTTTGTTCACGAATGTGTACTTAAGAGCCTTACCAATACCGCAGAGCTCCCCATACGCTCGCATGTCTTTCCTGTTCCTCTCTGACAAATGAGTGTGCAAGCCATGCCCGCACACATGCTGCTCTCAGTCGCTATGGTGGCTGGGGGTCACAGTGATGGTTCATTCCGCCCTTAGTGAGAAAAGTGCCTTCTCTAGCAATCTGAGGGAAGGGTGTGCTATGATCTCGTTGGGATTCCCCCAACAGTCTGACTGCCTGCCTGGTACTGATCCCAAGGTCCATGCCACTTCCCTGGTAGCCATAGAACCTTCCCAGCCTCCCATACATAGTAACTATCCACACTAGATTTAAGGAGCCAGGTATGTAGACAAAATATCAAGGACAGAGCCACCACTCTCTGGAACATCTTTATATATTTATTCTGTCTGAGAGACAGGGAAATACTATATGGAATATATAAAGAGCTCAAAAACTAAACACTAAAATATCAAACAATCCAATCAACAAATTGGTCACTGATCGAACAGATACATTTCAAGAGAAGAAGTGTAAATAAACATAGATACATAAAAAATGTACTCAGGATTTTATACAAACCAAACAACATTGCTATGACTTCAGCCAGAATGGTGGTATCAGTAAAACAAAAACAAACAAAATGGCAGGCGCTGTCCAGGACTCTGGGGAAAGAATGTTATTGACCTGCTGGTGGTAATGTAAGTCAGAGCACCCACTGTATTTAAGGTCCCTCAAAATTAAAGCTAGACCTGTCATATGCTCTAGCCAGACACACAAAAGAACCAGCTGTCCTACAATAGACATCCCTGAAGAATGTTTACTATATGGCACTATTACACACAGCCAAGGTGTGATATGGTGGCTTGGGTGTGGTGCATGGATGGATAAAGACAATGGGGTACTTATATGCAATGGTGCATTATTCAGCCATAAAGAACAACATGTTATTAATACACGAAATGGAAGATAATCGAATGCTAAGTGAGGGAAACCAGACCATAAGCATAAATGCTGAAATTTTCTTGTATATAAAAGCCTGGGTTATGGGAAGAAAGAGGGCTGTTAGATGTATGGTAGGGGAAGTAGGGAGGGAAAGGGAAGAAAATTAAGGACCAATGTCATCAAAATACATTACACACATGCATGCATACAAATGTCATCATGAAACCCTTCCCCATCCCTAGTGATACGTGCTAATAATACCCACAGATTCTCAACTCTGGTCAGAGATCTCCCTGCAGTGGGCAGCGGCTAATGCAGAGACTTGTGACTGGTCAAACTGCTAAGGATAAGTGAGAGCTGAGTGTTTAGCCCCATGGTGGGGATGGCATGGCCAGGGAATTAACTGAGTGCACAAACAACTGAGGTTGCATACTCAAAAACAGGGCCCACCAACATCCCAGCATGGGTGAAGGGTGAGGGCCCATCCCTAGCTGATAAGCAGTTAATGGGTCCTGGGGGAGGAAGAAGAAATAATTTTTCTTCAGTGGTATTGCCTGGTATGCCTAAAGTCCAGGAAATATTCCCATACCATGCTCATGCAAACAACCTTAATGACCTCAGTGAATCATCTTCTAAAAGGTATAAAAGGAGGGATGGGACATGAGGAAAGGACAGAATTGGCTGGGAGGAAGAGGGAGAGGAGGAAGAAAAAGGGAAGAAGGGGTTCAGAGAGGATAGAAGGGGGAGAGTAATAGAAGATGGTATAAATCAAAATACATCTTATACATATGAAATTGTCAAAAATAAAATTTAAAAATTTGTGTATACACACACACACAAAATAGTATGAACGAAGGGGGTGTTATGATTGCACATGTATGAATACACATATGCACACATATACTAGTAAAAATGAAGGGGTTGTTATGATTTAATTTGTGTGAATACACACACACTAGTAAGAATGAATGGGGTGTTATGATTGCATGCATGTGCATACACATTCATGTACACACACACACACACACACACACACACACACACACACACAGAATGAATGTGGTGTTACCACAGGAGAAAGAAGAAAGATTGAGAGTAGATGATTTCCTAGCAAGAGACAGTGTTGCCCTCAAGGACAAGCAGATGCGGTGGCGAGGCTGCCCATCCACTGCTGGAACACACATGTTTATACTGAAGGAGGCAGATTTTCAAACTCAGAAGCAGAGCAACCAAGCCCCTGACAGGAGAGTTGAGCCTTGGTGAGTCTTGAGTGCTCAACTCTGACAGGATGATTAACTGCCTCCCAGAAAGGAAACCCATGGGCCAAACGTGACTCAGATGACACCCTGGAGGACAGAGCAGGCCCAGAGCCCTGTGGATTGTCATCCCCTCATGGGGAGAGAGAGGTGAAGGGAGGAAGACTTCCAAGATACAGTCAGAAAAGCAGCAGGCAGCCTTGACCGTGGAGGTCAACAGTTTATTTTCTAGGAATAAGTTGCAGTTCTGTAAACACTGAAGTAAAGAAGAGTCACAAAGGCCAAGCAAGCACACCCTAAGAGGATGCTGACAGGACCCCATTTCACAAGCCCTGTCTCCAAGTAATGGCTATTTCCTTAGAGAGGAAAATCCATCCACCAAGCATCTGCTAGCACAGCCAAGACAGGAGGTGCCCCCAAGGCAGATGTAGATATTGTCCATTTACAGCAGGGTCCAGGATCCAGCCACATCACCGCCAAAGATGACCACCAGCGGTGCCTGGCATTTTCTGCTCTACTGGGCAGAACACTTAGCTTTATTGCCCCCACCCCCACCCCATGCTTCATTGTCCAGCTCTGATCAGACCCAGCGACGGGGATTTGATCTATGACTTATTAATGGATTGAGAAAGGTAGGACTCCTTCAGCCCGGAGCGGTTTGTGCAACCCCACCCGGGTTCCAGCCAGTGAATTCCCTGTCTGGTTGTGCACAAGAAATTGCCCGTTGCTTAGGGAGAAGGCTAAGCACAACGAGCCCACTGCATCTGCAGCTGGAAATCACCCAATGAAACTGGGCAGCAGCTGTCCCGATGAGACGTTTTTGTTGTTGTTGCTGGGATTTTCCATGAGAAATTAGTATACTAAAAAAGCTAGACTTCCTTGCAGAAGCGGGAGGACTATGCAACCTAAAGCCATTTTTTTTTAAAGTCTGTTACTCTTACCCCTGCTTCTAGTGGACTTTCTGGCCAGAGGCCTCCCGCTGGGAGGGAAGCCCTGCTACAACCCTTTGCTTGGTCACACATTCCCTTTCCAGCTCTGTCTGTTCTCTCTCTTGGAGGGAACATGACTGCTGCTGAATCAAAAATCAGGCACTTCAAGGAGAGTTGGTAGGAGCGTTGCCCACCCCCCACTACTGTCTGGAACTCCCAGCTAGTACTCAGGCCATACATGTACCCAGCCACCTGGACCAGGCCTTCTGAGGGCCCACAACCCTCCTCCAGCCTCACAGAGGACCAGCTGCCAGGAGTGTCTGCGCCACCTGGACAGCTCAGGCCAGTGTGCACTTTAAATAATAAACCATGCATTCCTGATCTGTCTGCAGCGCCAGGCAGATTTTCCTATTTAAGCTGGAGGCCTTCTCTGCTTTGAGTTACTAAAGTGGGGTGGGCGTGAATTGCATTGCATAAGAGAGTACTGGGGAGAAATGGCATAGTTTCGTGCCCAAGTACTCTGTTTAGCAGAATGGTGTGTGGGAAAAAGGGCTCTGAGGCAGGCATAAGGATGGCATGACGTCCTGTTCCTTTTGTCTCCGTGTAAGAACTTCAGCCTTTCTTTCTCAGTGGCGGAATAGCAATGTTCGAGATGGAAACATTTTGCTTGTCCTCCAGTGGTATCACCCTGTTCTCAGAGGAACATGCCCAGCTGATAAGCGGGAAAGGAAAAGCAGTTACTTTGTGCTGGCTGCACTGCTGATGCTTCCCACTGGTGGGAGAAACAAGGCGATCTCTCTCTAGGTTACAACAGACTTCCTAAAGTTATCAGTGTCCTGATGTCCAGAACTCATGGGACTGGAGTCTTGCAGGAGGACACAGACTCTGTAGATGTGACGTCTGAGACACAGAGGTCACCCTGGATGCCTGATATGTCCTCCCACAAGGAAGGTGGAAAGGAATTCAATTACAGAGGAGGACTGGCAGAGGGGTGCAGCCCTGTGAGAAACATCACAGGCTTTGAAAATGGAGGAAGCAGAAGACTGAGCCAGCACTGTGGTGGCCTCTAGAGCTGGATGAGGTGAGGAAATAGATTCTGTTCCCAGAGTGTCCAGCAGGAACAAAGGCCTGCTGACATCCAGTGCAACCAATTTTAGACTCCTGGCCTCCCAGACTGAAAGAGAACTGTCTGTTTTTTTAAACAACGCGGAGTCTGTGGTCATTTACTATAGCAGCCACAGGGAAAAAATGCGTAAGTGGCTGAGTATTGCCTTCAAGCCAGGGTGCCCTGGATACTGCCAAGACAGTGAACGGCAGATAAAGAAGTGTGACGCTCAGAACATAGACAGAGCATCCAGAGGTTCCAGAACTCCAAGGGAGGCTGTCAGAGTGAACTTGCTAAAGAAGCAAACAGTATCTCACTTGAGCCTCTAAACCCAAATACAGCACAAAAAATGAACCAAAAAGTCAGTTTCACAAAGTCTGCCTTTAACACACCAGGGCCAGAGCATCTGAAACCTTGTTTGTATCCCATCCAGCAAGATGGGCTGTGGTGGCACACGCCTTTAATCCCAGCCCTCGGGAGGCAGAAGCAGGCAGGTCTCTGTGAGTTAGTTCAAGGTCAGTCTGATCCACAGAGCAAGCTCCAGGACAGCCAGGGCTACAGAGAGAAACCCTGTCTCGAACACCCTCCCTACAAAAGAATGAGCTCCTAATACATCAAGTGAAAAGGGATCTTTGTGCACTTACATGTGGGAGAGTGGCTCACACTGCTAGGAAAGCATCATAGAGCAAAACTTAAGCAGGCCAGCTTATATGGAAGAAGGGAAATTACAAAGGAACCAACAGTCTCAGAGCACTGTGTTGAGATGATTCCAGAAGGGACAGTACCAAACCTTCACAGACCAGATGGCCTGCATGATTCATAAACTCTTCCAGAGCACTGAAGAAAGGCCACATTTTTATAGAGCCAGTGTCATGTTAATGTCCAAACTGAGAATGACATACAGACAAGCATATGCACAGACAGACAGACAGGCAGGCCGGCAGGCAGGCAGGCACACCACATACACACACACACACACACAGTTATAAAAACCATTGCATATAAATTATGGATGTAAATATTTAAGGTAAAATTTCAACCAGCAGAATGTACCATCAACTGAAGAAAAGAATAAACCAAAACCAAGTGGGATCTTCTTTTCCAGCTATTTAAGGTTGGTAAAATATTAGGAAACCATTGATATACCATATTAATACATCTAAAGAGGAAAATCATATGCATGTCTACATAATGCTATAAAAGCCATTGGAAAATTCAATAGCTGTGTCTAATTTTAACAATTATATGCTCACTGGCCAAGGCTGAAGTAGTTTGAGCATCACAGTAAATACATATAAATGAGGACTTGTGGAGGAAAAGGAGTCAACGAGTCTACACAGATACAAATACCGAAGTCATGGGTAGGAGACAAGAGTCCTCCTTCCAGGAGGACAATAGCTGAGAGGATGGAATACACGCTGGGCATCTGAGTCAGTCTTTCAAAGGCCTCATGGTAATGGTACGAAGAATAGAGATGAAGCTAGAGAGAAAAAGTTGATGCAGAGCAGGCTGTCTACATGATTTCTAAGTGCCCTGAGCTCCTTGATAATTGCCTATGGGAAGACAATAACAATCCTTAATTGGCCTATGTTAACCTAGAAACACAAACTTTACCCAGCACTAAATGTGTCCAGACTATCTTTGACTACGGTGAGACTCACCCAGGAGAACAGAGAATCTTCTCTGTTATTCTTTCCAATCCAATTGTGATGAAACACCAGACAAAAGTAAACCTACAGATATCCGCATGCTGGCTAGTCCTATGTCAACTTGACACAAGTTAGAGTTATCTGAAAGAGGGAGCCTCAATTGAAAAAATGCCTCTCTCTATAAGATCAGGCTGTAGGCAAGCCCGTAGAGAATTTTCTAAATTAGTGATTGATATGGGTGGATACAGCCCATTGTGGGTGGTGCTGTACCTGGGCTAGTAGTCCTGGGTGCTGTAAGAATACAGGTTGAATAAGCCATGAGGACAAGTCAGTAAGCAGCACCCTTCTATGGTGTGTATGTCAGCCCCTGCCTCAGGTTCCTACCCCGTTTGAGTTCCTGTCCTGACTGCCTTTGATGGTGAAGAGTGATATGGAAGTATAAGTCAAATAGACCCTTTTCTCCAAAACTTACTTTTGTTCACAGTGTTTCGTTGTAGCAATAGTAACCCTAAGCCAGTCCTACAAAACAGCCAGGCCATATTAGCATTTCTTAAAAAGGGATTTACAATAAGATACAGTGACTTGGATGAACAGATGCTTCACATAAACCAAACAGTAGATCAGGCTGTCTCAAAGTTTGTGTCAATTAGGTTCCAGAGACAGCAGCACACACACAACTGATGAAAAACCCCTAGTCATATATGGGTGCCACCTGACACCCAAGTAGCATGCATCCAATGACTTCTACATCACCCTCTATGCCCAAGTAGGGGGTGCGAGGGAGGGCAGGGGCGCTGTGGGAGGCAGAGATGGATTCCCAGCTAAGAGGCAGGACTGCTGCATCACACTATCTGCTCCTATCAGCTCCAGAGAGGCCATAGCACAGCGTAACTCCACAGGACTAGGCCCCATGGACCATAAGGTCCTTCCAAACATCCTCTCGTCAGATGAGAAAGATGCATGGGAGCCCTTGCGGGGTGTGCTTGAAACCTGCACAATGTGCTTTTGCTTTTCTGCAGTGACCAGAAAGCTGTAAGAACTAAAGTTCTTGAAATGAATGCATTTCCAAGCCCCAGAGACATTTACACAGCATGGAAGGGAAGGTCTCATTTATGCCTAAGAGGGGCCACGATGCACAAAATCCAACTTTCAGGGGAGCTCATGGCACATTTCTGATACATCTAATACCAAGTGGCTGCAGTGAGCAGCAAGCTATTCATGAATTACAGCTTCATATTTTTTTAAAGTTGTTTTAAGTTTTAATTCCTTTTGTGGCCCGAATATCTCTATGCCCCAACTCATTCTTGCAAACTATTAGGAGGTAGGGCCTTTGGGGGTGATTAGATAATGAATGGGGGATCCCTTACAAGTGAGATAAGTGCTCTGATCAAAAGGCTCCGGTGAGTTTCCTTGCCCTGTCCCCAGTGTGAGGACACAGCAACAAGGTCCCATCTCTGAGCCCATCACCCAGTCACCAAAACTGCCAGTGCCTTGATCCAGACTTCAGAATTCTAGGAAATAAGATCCATTTCTTTTGTTTGTAAGCCACCTAGCTTACGGCATTTTGTTACAGTAGCCAGAAAGGGCTAAAATAATACTTTAGCCAAATACAAAGTAAAGAAGGGGACATTTTCATGTACAAGTACAGAGATTTCACACCTAGAACAATAAGTGAGTCATGTGTGGTCTAAACAATCTAGTAGCCGAAAAGGCTCAGATATTGCCAAGCCAGTAGTAAGAAGCCTATCTTGTCCAATGGCGAGGACCAGTGAGAACACATGACACCAGTCAGCAGCCCAAGAAACTCAGAGGAGGAATCACTCAGAAAAGACATCATACAATTAAAACTCAGCAAAGTAATAAAAGGCAAAAAGCAAGCATATTGAAATATGACATAATAAGAAATAAAACTGGAAAGAATTAAATATAATTTTGAGAGATACAGAACTTAAAATCAAAATCCCAAAGAAAGACTAAATAGAGTTTAGATCCAGTAAGGGAGAATCTGCTGATCTAGGGACCCAATGGGAGAGAACTCTCCAGAACACAGAATAGAAAGAAGACCAAGGGCATGAAAAGAAGCTACAAAGCATGGAGGACAGAACAGCAGGAGCCATACTTACCAGCTAGGGGCTCCAGGGGGGAATCAGTGCTCACTGATACTCTAAGAAAAGGAGTGTGAGTGTGTGTGTGTGTGTGTGTGTGTGTGTGTGTGTGTGTGTGTGTGTGTATGAGTGCGTGTGAGTGTGAGTGTGTAAGTGTGAGTGTGTGTAAGTATGAGTGTGTGTGTGTAAGTATGAGTGTGTGTAAGTATGAGTGTGTGTGTAAGTATGAGTGTGTGTGTGTAAGTATGAGTGTGTGTGTAAGTATGAGTGTGTGTGTAAGTATGAGTGTGTGTAAGTATGAGTGTGTGTGTGAGTGTGCGTGTGTAAGTATGAGTGTGTGTGTGAGTGTGTGTGTAATTTAAAGGTAACGAGTGGAAAGAAGGCGGAATAGATAAAAACTCATTAAAGCAATAGAAGGAGCTGTGGGAGCAGTGGTACCACCTACAAGCAGAGGAATAGCAGGGTACAAGAAATAGAAAACAACATATAAGATGGCATAAAGAAGTTCAACTTATCACTAGCACCATAAATACAAAAATATTCATCCACCACTGAAGAAAGAGAGTCCTAAGTTGCAATGTGTTCTCAATTCAGATTATATTCTTTTAGGTTGTAGTTGAGACAGGGTTTCACCTACTCTTCAGTGGAGCTGGGGGCTTCCCAGAGTTCCTGTATTCCAGACAAGTACTCTACCCACACACTGCCTCCCCAGTGAGATGTATATTACTTTTCATTTTCTCTTTTTAACTTTTGAGGTTTATTTATTTTATATGTACGTTTTGCCTGAATGTATGCCTGTGCACCCACCACATGTGTCCCTGGTCCCCTCTGAGGTCATCAGAAGGCATCTGATCCTCTGGAACTGTTGGGAGCCACCATGTGGATGCTGGAACCAAACTTGGTCCCTCAGTAAGAGCAACAAGTGTTCTAGCTGCTGAGTCAACCCCCCAGGCTTGAGATACACATCATTTTAATAAACATGTAAAACTTCCTAACAGAGGATGGTTACAAATAAAAGTAGAGAAAGCCAAGCATAAAATAAAATAAAAAACTGCCAATTTTAGATGCAAACACAAACAGAAGGTCAAAAGCCTAAGGTGGAATAAAAATGGACAGTTAACATGATATAAAAGAATTGGTCTTTTATCTCCAATTAATTGGTCAGGAGTATAGATTCAAAACCTGTATTATTAAATAATACTATGTTACCATGTATAAAGCAAAAGTTGGCAAAATAAAAGGTGGAATTAGTCGATTACAGTACATTGTGAGGTTTTATATATACCTCTAAAACGAGTAAGCCAAACATGCTCAAAATAATGCCAACATGAATGTTTCTACAGTCATAACTTGAACTAATGAACACTGTTAACAAAATTAGGAAATATACATTTTAACTTTTAATACACACACACACACACACACACACACCAAGTGCTTTTTAAAAGCCCACTTTCTAAACTAAAATGCAAATCTCAGCTATGGCCAAAGAATCTGTGTTCTATGAAATGTAGTATGGTCAAGACCATTAAAGGCCTAAATCTCCAGAAGAGAATTGTAAACTTGAACAAAATGTGAAGGCAGACCAAGATAGAAAGTATTAGAAAATGGGCAACTGTAGAAAGATTCTGTGGGGTTGTCAACAGAGGAAAAGAAAGACCATCATAGGAGACCGAGGGAAGACCTACTCGGTGCTATGCTGGGTAGCCTGCAGTCCTTGAAGTTACAGGGCCCAGGGACAGAATGAGGACAACAAGCTGACTGGTAATCATGAGGAAGACTGTATGTAAGTTCTAACAAATTTCTGTGTTGTCCCTACATGGAACAGATTGTAGCTAAAGGATAGAAAAAGCTAAAGGAAAGGCGTATGAGAAAGCCATGTGGAAACCTACTATTTCATAGACCAATCAAAAATACAAATAGAATGACATAGAATATATGAGCTATGAATGAGGAGAGGATACTGAAGGGTAAAGGTTTAAGAAAGGATGAGGACAGGGGTTGGTGGAGAGAAGGGGGTTGGGGTAAGGTGAACAATACTAAAGATGTATTTAAAAGCCTAATAGGAACCCGTTAGCAAGCTAATTTCAAAATATAACTTTTAAAAGGAATATGAATGAAGGATTGTGCATGGATACACAAACTACTCCCAGGAGATATTAAATAAAAATTGCAATGACAAGCATGATATACCTCCCTAGTCAAAGAAACTCCAGAGGTCTCCAAAACAATACAGGCTGTTGCTACTGCTCTTGGTTACCCACTGTAACTACATGGTAAGAGCCTATTGCTGAAGACACTGCAAACTTTGACTTACGAACATAGAGAAATCAATCTCAAGTCAGTCAGGAAACTTCTGTTCTGCTAGCCAGCTTTAATAATACCAGAAGGTTCTATTCTATGCAGGCTTCTGAAGAGGAAAGCCATCAAAGGTCTTACCCAGTGCCAGACCCTATATACTACAATACTGACCTGCCAAGTAAGATGTACCCACAGATGCAATAGTGGCATGATTATTGTGGGCTAACCAACTGCTTTCTGATTTGTATTTGAAGCCTGCTACATTAAAGGGAATTCATGCCTAATACTGTAAACCTGAACAATAATAACAACAAAATATATATGGCTGCAAAGATCAGAGGCCCTAGAGTGAAACCTACTGTTATTATTTTGCTAAATGGCCATCATATCAAACCATCCTCAAATCATGTTTCTATTCACAGAGATGGACTGCTCTTAAACTCACTTAGAGACCCTCCTTCTGTAGGCCATGAAAATGTGAATCAATGCACTGACTCATAACTCATTCTGAGAATAAGTGACTGTGATTACTCAGCCCTAAATGGAACATCTTTATCACACCATCATCAAGGCTCAGGGAGCATCACACAAAAGCAAGCAGAAAAAAAAAAAACATGTTAAGAGGCAAGAATGGAGGAGGAGTTCTTTCTCCTGGATAGCATGGTGATTGCCCTCGCAAACTCATAGGACCCATGGTTATCTGTATCAGATCAAGCCAGCCAAACCTGTAGCATGGGTGGGGGAGGGACTCATGAGGCCCCGCCCCTTACTGAGGTTCTATTGGGAGCTGATGGCTACTGGGGTGGGAGAATCGTTCTTGTTTGGTAGTGGCAGGACCATGCAACTGGTAGATTACCCATGCTTCATTGGATAGTACCACACCCCTGCACACATGGGCAGTAATAATTGGACTTAGTTGGCGCTTTACAGGACAGATGGACAGATGGCTCAGCAATTATAAAAGCACTGGCTGCTCTCCCAGGGGACCTCAATTTAATTTCCAGCACCCACGTGACAGTGTCTGAAACTCCAATGACTGACTGTAACTCCAATTTCAAGAGATTTGATACTCTCCTGGCCTTCACAGGCACCAGGCATTCGTATGGTACACAGACATGCATGTAAGCAAAACACCCATGAACACAAAATAAAATGCATTTTAAATTGTTTTTTAAAAGGACTATTCTATAAGCCAAAGTGTCATCTTCACGAGTTCAGCTGTGCCTACTAGCAAAAGGTCATCACAGCCAGGCTGTTCATTGCTGACTTCCTGTCATAGAAAGAGGAACAGGGAGGGTCACTGGGAACTCACTGGAGTATCCAGCCTCTCCTCTCAGTCAGTTGTATATAGCCTCCAGGAGGCTGGGAAGAACTGGGCATGGGGGCTCCACCTATGAAGCTATAGGGAAGCCATCATCCATGCAGCTCTTCCAGTAGCCTGACCTTCTGCTTACAAGCCCTCACCCAGGGTCTTTAAGCAACACTAATAAATGCATTGTTTCCCCCAGGATGAACTGAGATGGAACCAAACTTTGGTTTATGGTTGGGACTTTATGAGGCCAGGGTTGGAGTAGACATTGCCTAGACACCCCTTCTCACTGGAGAAAAGTCTCTTGACAGTTGGATATCTTTGAAAAAGAATAGGGAAGGCATGAAGTTGGGGATGGGGGTATGTGTTGGGGAGAATCTAGGGAGAGTCAGAAGAGGGAAATAGGAATGGGTATGACCACATTTTATTGTATACATGTGTCACAGGATAAAGTTTTTAAATTGTTTAAAGAACTAGCTGAGGTTTGAGCTGCCACCCAAGATACAAATGTTGTAATCCAAGTCCAGTAAAATTGTTTCTAGTAAGACATTCTCCAGAGGAACAGAACCCGATGTCTCCACAATACAATGTTTACAACATCCAAAATTAGTCGACATGCCAAGAATCAGGAGCATGTGACCTACTTTCAAGACGAAGGAGACAAAACCAAATGTCCCAGATGTTACAGCAGCTCATAGGAATGTTAAAGTACCAATTATCACCATGCTCAAGGATTTGAAGAAAAATGTACTCATGATAGGTGAAAAGATTAGAAATCGCAGCAGAGACACTAGGACTATGAAAAGAACCCAGTGAAAACATCACATGAGCATACTCTCCAATCACCATGCAAAGAATTATAAATCATCTTTTAAAATGGCTAAGGATCTGTGTGGGTTATAATCTGAGTGGGTTATAAAAATACCCTATGGTCATTTGAGCTACTATGTGATAAAGCCAGTGGTTCAAACCCAAAAAGCCCATCTCCAAATTCATAACCACTGTATTGCACTGCACTTGTGGCAGCTCAAGCAAGCAAACAAACAAATCCTTTGACAGTACAGGTCAAAAGTTGTTTGCAGTGAAATGTACTAAAATGGAAATGCGTAGTCTTGAATATGTGATTTAAAATGACTAAAGAGCGAGCCAGTGGCTCACATATGAATCCTAGCGTTCAGGTGGAGGCAGGAGATCACAAGTACAAAACCAGCCAGGGATACATAAAGTTCCAGGTCAGCCTAGGCACAATATATATAAATATATATATATGAATATATATGAATATTCCAAGAGGGAAAATAAAAATATTTAGAAAGATAAACATTTAGTAAGGTGGTTATTCTACTCAAGAAAGTAGAGGAAAAGCAACAGAACTGTAAAGAATATTTTTTTAAAAGGAGGGAAGAAGTGGGGAGGGAGAAAGCAAGGAAGGAAGAAAAGAATGAGAAAAAGATGGCTCAGTAGTGAGAACAATTATGAAGACCAAAGTTGGGATGCAGCACCCATGCTACATGTCAGATATCCTGTGCATTCTGATAATGCCACATGTCAGATATCCTGTACACCCTAGGTCCAGGGGTGACGCAGAAACAGGGCTTTCTGGCTTCTGGTCCAGTTGAGAAAAGTGCAAGGCCCAGACTTGGAGAGAGAGAGAGACCCTGCCTCTGAAAGAATAGCTGGAGAGTAACAGAGAAGAGCAGCTGACACGGCCTTATGGCCTCTTACACACACTCACACACACACACACACACACACACACACACACACACACACATACTTACACACACACTTGCTTGCACACACATACCCTCACATGCCCATGCATACTCATGTATATATTGCTAACACAGACACTAATGACATATAGTAGCACAGACAATACACACATGCATAAATCTTTAATAATAAAAATCAAGAGAGCTAGGCATGATGGCATATGCCTACAGGGCCAACTACTGTGGAAGCTGAGACAGGAGGATTGTTTGAGCTCAAGAGAGACATACTAGCTGGGGCAATACACTGAGACCCTGTCTGAATACAAAATAATAGACAACAAATAGAAAAATCAAACAATATACATAAGTAGAATTTACAAATTGAAGTAGTAGAAAACGAAAAGCAGTAGAGAAGAAAAAGTTACTTCCTTGAAAAGATTGGGAGGCAAATGTCTACAGGGCACGAATAAACTTAATTTGCACCCATCAGCATAGATAAGGCTGAAAACCATTACTGAGAACTCACACAATATGAAATCCTTTGTGTAGATTCTAAAATACAAAATCCACAACACACAGCTTGCCTCTCTGCACAGAAAGCAGGGTGTGAAGGAGTCACACCAGCACTGGCATGGTGGCTTCTTCTGGAGAACAGTTCAGAGGAGAGTATGCAGCCCATGGATGTTCATTTCTCTCTGAAACAACTATGGCCAGACAGTAACATGGCTTAAATTGGGGTGCACCACACATATTCCATTACTAACAAAAAATTGCACCCTCTTTATTTTGTTAGTCTCCCCCCCACACCCCATCCCACCAGGTTGTAAGGGACCTAGTAAGAGGGAAAAACTTAAGTTTGAGACCTCCAAGAGAACTTTCCAGTCTTGAAAATCAAAACCTTGGGTTTTGTTGATTTTGTTTTATAGATTTATTTATGAGATGGATAACAAGAACAAGGAGGGCCATGAAGAGCCTAGGTCCCAGCTCAGTATTCTGTGGGGCCCATCCCCATCTACTGGATCTAGAACCAGAACACTGGAGTGATGGTGTCTCGATGAAGAATGAGCATAGGGATAATTTAACCATGGTAGCTGTAATAATAGCCAATTGTTTACTAGTGGCTAAGTATGAGTACACACTGATTTCAACATTCCCACAAGCTCAGCTATAGATGAGGGAAAGGAAGACTGTCATTCCGAACTTCTCTGAGATCTCCAAGCTCCTCTACTGTTTCCAAAGGAAACATGGGGGAAGTAACCAGTCAACCATGATCTCTATGCTTACGTTTCTTCTTTCTCAGCCAAGCATTGTAAGAGTGCCCTTAGTCACATCTATTGGTGGTGAAAGTGGTACCAGCCTCCCTCACAATGACTTGGAGTAGCAGGCAAGACAGTTCTCACCATTTCTATATAGAATGTGGTAAGCTCCGTGTTCTGGATAAGAAAATAGAGGCTGATGGCCCAAATTGCTTCCTGATCCCAAATCCTCAAGTCTCAATCCCCAAGAGCCTCAGAACATAGCTGTATTAATGCATAACAAGTAACTAAAATATGAAGTCACCAAAGTGGGTCCCTGAGAAGGCACAGAGGGAAGATGGGCATCTGCGAGCCAAGGAGAAAGGACAGGAACAGAGTACCTCTCACAGCCTCAGAAAGATCAACCTGTTCAACCGCTGTTCTCTGACTTCCAGTGCCCACAACTGCGCAGAGGTTTAAGCCCCACTTAAGTGGCATTTTGTTATGGAAGCCCCAACAGAATGAGACAGACATACAGAGATGGTCTGTCTCACTACAGGGATCTGGAAATGAGCCTCTAACACAAGCCTTCCTTCTGTGCCTTGTGGCATAATAATTATTAAATTAGTATCTGCTCCTAGTGTTCATAGAAAAACATTCTGCAAATTATATACAAATAGGTATGTAAAGTAGTGAATATGAGCAAAAGTAGTTTTTGCTACTCAAAGTAGCAGTTTAATTTTGTCATATGTGTACGGAATATGTGCATATTTGCATGTAGGTTGATATACGTGGAGGTGTGTGCATGCACATGTAGAGTGTAGAGGCCTGAGTTGACATGGGGTATCTTCCTCAATCACTCTCCATCATATATAATGAGGCAGGGTTGCTCACCAATACAGCTATTTTCACCTGCCACTATGCCCATCTGACATTCACATGGATTCTGGGGATCTGGCCTCCAGACGTCATGCTTGCATGGCAAAAGTAGTTTCTCCAGTAGAGCTATCTCCCCAGCTCCTACCCATTTCCTTAGGTTTCTTATTGCAGATAAGATATAAAACACAAGGCTGCCAGCAGCTTTGAGGTCCCGAGGATCTGCCTCTTGCTTCAACAGTATTTGGATGGAGCAGACCCGGGGACTCCCTCTCTGTTAGCTTCCAGCGGCTTTTCAGTCCAGTCTCTCCAGTCACAGCCTTTGGGACCATTTCCTCTCCCTCGGCTCCTACCACCAGCCAGCACCGTCTCAATACAGCGGATCAGCCATGGCCTCCCAGGTTCGTCAGAATTATTCTACCAAAGTGGAAGCTGCCGTGAACCGCCTGGTCAACCTACACCTGTGGGCCTCCTACACCTACCTCTCTCTGGGCTACTATTTTGATCGGGATGACGTGGCTCTGGAGGGTGTAGGCCACTTATTCTGTGAATTGGCTGAGGAGAAGTGCTAGGATGCCAAGTGTCTCCTCAAGTTTCAGAAGGGCCACGGTGGTCACGCACTCTTCCAGGATGTGCAGAAGCCATCTCAAGATGAGTGGGTAAAACCCGGGAGGCCATGGAAGCTGCCTTGGCCCTGGAAAAGAACCTGAACCAGGCCCTCTTGGATCTTCATTCCCTTGGTTCTGGTAGCACTGACCCTCATCCCTGTGACTTCCTGGAAAGCCACTTCCTGAATGAGGAGGTAAAGCTCATCAAGAAGATGGACAACCACCTGACCAACGTCGGGGCCCCAGCCAATGCAGACTGGCATGCCCCAGCTATCTCTGGGCGAGTATCTCTGAGCTGCTCACTCTCAAGCATGACTAGGAGGCCACGCCTTCCAAGGGGCTCCCTCCCTCTGCTCTGCACCAGCCAGCCTCAGGACCTTCACCGGAACCTCTCAAGCCACTAGGCAGCTTTGTAACTGCCCTGAAGCCCCTCCCAGGTCTTGGACCAAGTAAAAATAAAGCTTTTTGAAACAGAAAAAAAAAAAAAGATATAGAACATAAAAGACCACTGTTCCAACAATAGACACTGAGCAAATCAGAAGAAAATAATATGCATTGTCTGTTATCTGTTATCATTTAATATCATCATCACCATTATTATTAAACCCTAACCAATGAGTTAACATCTCAAAATCTAGATCAGTGGTTGGAGATCTTCCTGATGCTACAACCCTTTAAAACAGTTCTTCATGCTGTGGTGATCCCCGACCATAAAATTATTTCATTGCTACTTCATAACTGAACTTTTGCTACTGCTATGGATTGTGATGTAAATATCTGAGATGCAGGATATCTGATATGTGACCCTTATGGCAAGGTCATTTGACTCCCCGGGCTGAGAACCACTAGCTAACAGGAAGCAATCCCAGAGGGATTGAGCCTTTCCTAAGTGAGCAAAGCTCAGCTTTCACCCTTCTCTCTGGTCATAGTGGAATGAGGAGCTGATCAGTTTAAATTGTTCATTGTAGAAAGAGGAAGGAAGCTGCCATATCAAGTGGGTTGGGTCCAGGTGAGTGTGTTAGTCCACATGACCACATTTTAACCTGGAGTGTGATGGCCTGCAGGAAGCCATGGCAGGGATAGCAGGTGGAGTGGTGCCACACAGTCACCTGGGGACTGGGACGTATGCTCTTTCAGAAGCAGATCTGACCCTGACTCCACACATCTGAAAGTATGGTAAACTGACAATATCCCAAGCCAGCCTACCTCAAATCCCAATTCAGTAGAAGACCTTCCCCTGGTTGGATCTGCCTCTGTCAGTTGAGAGGGGAGAGCTGGGGACTGAGAGATTATATAAAGATAAGCTAGGTGAAACCTAACCTGAAGTCCAGCCTGCTTCACCCATCAATCCTGTGAGCCCAGGCCAGTCTGATTGCTTCTGTTTCTGACTAATGAATCTTAGTTGAGATAAAGCCCAAGTCCTGGCCAGCTATGTATTAGCATATATATGCATGATTAAACAATGCATGATTATATCAATTAGCATATACAGTTTTTTAAAAGTTACAGTATCTTTTAGACATTCATTAAAAATGACCTTATATTACTATATATACACCAGATGATACTAGAAAATAACTAATAATTTCACAAAGCAGTTATGACAGAATTTTTGTAAACATACCTCAGTGCTACATAGATCCAACTCTAAGGCAGATTTATATTCTAATTTCACCATCATTCAAAACTGTGATGGAATTCCTGTTTTTTTTAAATGCCTCATTGCAAACTTATCTTCTTTTCTACTGCTACCACCTGCATGTGACACCAGCCACAGTAAAGAAGTCAAATTGTTACTTGATGCCACAAAGACAGCAGTGGAAGATTCTAGATTGAATACAGAGAAATTAAAACACACACACACACACACACACACACACACACACACACACACACACAGAAGAGAGAAGGAGCTTTGAGGTCAAAAATGACCATTTTAAATTCAAAGAGCATGCCAACATATCTGAAGTACCATTTTAGCTGTCAAAAAAATAACCAAAAGCCCTTCACTGTTGCACCCAAAATAAAAAGTTTATAGACTCCATATTGTCTTGCCAGGTTGCAAACTGGTGTTTTATTTCATGGATCAGTTTATGGACTTCTAAAAAGAAATGCCTGGGGGCGGGGGAAGGATCAGCTTGTCCTTACACCAGGAGCCCACAAAGTTTCCCAGAAATGCAAGCTCGGTAGCATCTCTGGGAAGGAAGTTCTCCCCTGGGGGTCTTGGCTGTGTTGGTTCATCCAGTCCCAACCCTATCCAGACACAAGCTACTAGATAGTTACTAAGGTTCATCTTTCAGGTAGGTTCAGTGACTCAGGGAAGACCTATTAGATTCCTCCTCACCTGAAGGAGCCAGCTAGTCAGGACACTGTGGGGTCAGGTCTAAGGATTGAGTAGTAAAAGGTCAGTAACAAGGCTCAGTTAACCTAGAGCCACTTTATTCAGCCAGACTGAACATGCTACCCTGGGATTAATCTGATTAACCTTTGCAAGAAACTTCAAGAATGTACTTTACTAGTATTCCAGGAAGTTAATTTGCCAGGAGTTCCAAAGCCCAGGGTTAGAAAGCTAACCCAAATGAGAAAAGCCTTACTAGTTAAGTCCGTCTTTCTCAATGTGGTGGAAGCATGGACTGAAGATATCATGCAAAACAGAAGGACCAGAAGCAAGGTATGTTTCTGTGTTCAGGGTCATGCCCTACCTCCAGAGGCTTTCATTCCATCTGTGCTACACACTTGTGCCTCTGCACCTTGGAGAAAGCTGGCATTAAGATTTGAAAGAAAGGAAGGAAAGATTGGTTTTGAAGCAAAGTCAGAGATCTTTCTCTACAGCCCGCATAGATGCTCTTAGTTTTTTCCCACATCCACCCCACCCTGACCACTTGTTTTATTTCCTCCATCAATGGCTAAACAGTCCAAAGTGTGTTCCAAAACCAGCTGCGAGCACAAAAATGCAAACACAAGAACCATTTGTTATTTGGTCAGCAATTCTAGCTGGTACTCCCTCAAAGAGGATGGCAGCAGGTCATCAGATAAACATCCCATTAGCTCACTGGCAGACATGATGGGGTGTCGGCTTGAGTAAGGAGAATAAAACCCCATCTGCCCTTCACATCACTGTGTACTTCTGTGTGAAGTTTCTCATCTGAGAAATCCACTCTCAATGGCCCAAAATATTTACTCCCTGCAGTGTCCAGCCTGCAGGCCACATGCATCCCTGAATAACTACAGAGGTTCTCCACACACTTACAGATTAACAACACCATATCCCAACATCAGAGGTGGGACACCTCTGCTAGTGGGTAGTGTTCACCACCAGGCAAATGTTAAGACCACCTGGGGATTGTTGCAAGGTCATGTTATACTCCATGTTATACTCCATGTTATACTCCAGACAAGCTATAGCAGATAGATAGGAGTAGCTGGCCAAGCTTGCCGGGTGATGCCAACACACCTACAGGACTCAGAAAGAACATGGCAAAGTCACAGCCTCTAAACCCATGTTCATTATAAAGCAGATAACAGGGCCAGGAGTCGGGGGAGAATGATCCAAAAAAAAACAATTTACCAAGTTCATATCCATGAGTCAAAAGATCCTGAATCCCATTAAAGGATCTTTTAGTAACTATTAAGTTTATGCTGAGGTCTGTGTTCCCTCCCCCTTTCGTTAAGGGTGCTGACAGCAATTTAGAAAACTCTGTAATTGGGGCAGCACTCTTTCTCCTTGGATTTATTCATCATGGTCACTGCTAACTGTCCCTGCCACAGGCAGACAGCCCAAGAAGGGTAGCGACAGCAAACCTTGGGCAATGGCTGAGCCGCACTGTAAAGCAATTCTGACATATTTCCAAGGTCACCAGAGCACCAAACTGAGTCACATTCTATCCCCACAGCAAGATAAACCCAGAAGTGCAGAAGCGGGCTCCAGCCCAGGAAGAAATGCTATAGCAACCTGGACAATGCAGGTTATCCATTTTCAAGCAGACTGCTAGTGATACAGGACCATGAAATATTCTTAAGTACCTGACAACCCACAGACTTTCAAACACAGGTACAGAGCAAAAAACAGAGGGCTCCCAACCCAAACTACATATCATTAAAAAAAAATCCTTACAGCCAAGTCATACCCCAGACCTATTAGCTCAGGATGTGAGAGGACAGCTAAGTAAATGTCCCTGGGGAAACTGATGTACACGTCTGCTTCCCATGTGTGTTGCATGTGCATAAGATCAACATTAGGCAACTTCCTCAGCCACTCCCTTACTTTCTGAGCCCTTCTCTCACCGACCCTGGCACTCACCAATCCAGCAGTACTAGCTGGCCAGCCATCTCTGGAAGGCCGCTTGCCCCTGCTCCCCAGTGCTGGGATTATGGACATGCACCTCCATACCCTGCCCTCTGTGTGGTTCTAGGTCCTTATGATCGTGTGTCATGTACTTTACTGACTGAGCCATCTCCCCAGGCCCCTAAATGGTACTTTTAAAGCAGTGGTTTTCACACATGATCATGTATCTGAGTAGACCAGGCTGTGACACTCTAGACACTGCAGGTCTAACATGAGGCTAGAGGATGTTATGTACTGAAAAGTTCCCAGGTAATACAGATGCTGCCCACCCAAGGTTTCATAGGTTGCTCAGGCAACTCTCATTACATCATCCAAGGCTAGTGTATAAAAAAGCAGGTAAGCTCATCAGGGAAAGTTGTATCCCAGGTATGCTGCCAGCCTGGTACTTGGTAACAAGGTGTTCTGGCCTCTAGTTGCTCCTGATGCCTACAACCAAGGCTTTGCAGCTGAGCATGAGGGTACATCTTTAACCCCAGCCCTTGGAAGACAGAGGCAGGTGGATCTCTGAATTCAAGGCCAGCCTGATCTACAGACTGAGTTGCAGCCAGAGCTACACCGATAAACCTTATCTTGGAAAAACAAAACAGAAAACTAAGGCTCTGTTCTAATGAGATCCTGGGTTCCTTATAGAAATAAAATGTTTCAAAGGGCAGTTACACATGAAGTGTCAACACAAATAAACACAGAAAGAAGGTGGCTTTGGGAACAATGGAGCAGCTTCCAAAATATCCTCATATGACCATAACAATTTCTGCTTACAATAGGCGATAATTATCAGCCGGTGACATTGTAGTCATCTTAATCTTAATCAAGCAAGCAGGAAATTGACTATAAAATCCTCAGCACTATATCCCTGCCATCACGTGACACGTGGCTACATAAAGAAGGCAAGTTCTCATTTAGGACTTCAGTGTATGAGCCCACAGAGTGTCAGCTGTGCGTGCTCCATTGCATCCCCTCCACTGCATCCCCTCACCTGCCACTACTGTGCAGTGCTGCCCATGCTCCTCCACACCGCTGGCAGATGGACTGGGGGCAGAGGACCATCTGCGCCTGATCAGATGCTCTCTTCCGCTGAATGGGCCTCCTGAGTTGTTGAGGGGCTGGATGAACACCTGCTCCTGCTCGAGCTGGATGAGGCCAACCTACCCAGAAAGGAGAGAAGGAGACATTGGTTGGTCACCCTCATTCACTCATGCTCCTGGCCCGGTTGGCTGTGCTTGGCCTGTGCATTCTCTGTTTGCTGCAGAGCCCCGCAGTGAGTCACCACCTCCCTTAAAGGTCCCCCATTGAGTGGTTGTATTGGGAGGTTTGGATGGGCAGGTGTCTTAGTTAAGACTTCCATGACTATGATAAAACACCAAAACAATTTGTGGAGGAAAGGGTTTGTTTCACCTTGCAGACTACAGCATTATCAAGCAGGAACTGATGGGGAAACTAGGATGGAGAGTGCTGCTTACTAGTTTGCTCATTCTGCTTTCCTACAGAACCCAGGACCAACAGCCCAGGAGTGGCGCAGTCCACAATGGATTGAGCCATCCCCACAAGTCAGTAATTAAGAAAATGTCCTACAGATTTATCTACAGGTCAATCTGATGAGGTGATTTTCTCAGTTGAGAGTCTCTCCTCCCAAATGACTCTAGCCTGTGGCAACCTGACATGAAACCAGCACAGTGCAGGGAGTGAAGAGTGTAAAACTACCGTGAGATGCAGATATGTGTCCTTGTGTTTATTTTCCAAGACTGCTTTCAGAGAAGATGGCCCAGTTTACTATCATTTGCTTATATGGTGTGTGTGTGTGTGTGTGTGTGTGTGTATGTATGTTCACATATGCACATACATGCACACACATACATAAAAGTGCATCAGAGTGTGCACGAGGAGGTTAGGGGAAACTTTGGAAGTCTGTTCTTTCCTTTTACTATGTTGTTCTGAGGGATCAAACTTACTAGGCTTGGTGGATAGCATCTTTACCCACTAAGCCATCTTCCCAGTCCCATGTCATTTAAAATCTCTCTTTCTCCCTCTCCCTCTCTCCCTCTTTCCCTCCTTCCCTCCCTCCTTCCTCCCCCTCTCTCTCCCTCCCTCCCCCCTCTGTCTCTCTCTCTGTCTCTCTGTCTCTCTGTCTCTCTCTCTCTCTCTCTCTCTCTCTCTCTCTCTCTCTCTCTCTCTCTCTCTCTCTCTCACACACACACACACACACACACACACACACACACCGAAGCTGGAGGGAGAGGAGGAGGTATGGAAGGGTGAAGAAAGAAAGAAAGAAAGGAGAAAGAAAGAAAGAAAGAAAGAAAGAAAGAAAGAAAGAAAGAAAGAAAGGAAGGAAGGAAGGAAGAAAGAAGAAAAGAAGCAGACAGACAGACGGGCAGACAGACACAGAGAGATATGCTGGGAGTTGAACCTCAGCCCTGCCATGGACTGTGACATGCTAGAAAAGTACTCTACAACCAAGCTATATTTAAAGCCCTAAAACCACCCCTGTTACAAATCCATTTGAGGCTTTGGAGAGAGAGGTCATTTCAGTTAAGGAGTTATGAGCACTTATTGCTCTTGCAAGGATTGGGTATCTTCCAGCACCTATGTGGTGGCTCATAACTATGTTTAAACTCCAGTATAGGGGGCTTAACTCCTATGCATGTGGTGCAAAGACATACATACAAGGAAAACGGTCATACATATTAAATAAATCTCAATGAAGTCTATTCCAGCTGTTGAGAGAATGAGGCAGGGGGATCAAGAGTTTGAGGCTAGCCTGGGGTAAGTGACAACCTGTCTCCAAAGTGCAAAGGGAGTGGTCATGTGGTGATCAACAGTGGAGAAAACCTCCAAACTGTGGGCCGGAACACTGTGTTCCTAATGAGAAAATGTATCTTATCCCTCCTTGAGGAAAGGGACCAGTCCCATGTGTAGTATTAATGACTAGGGGGTGGAGACATGCAAATTTCTACCCTGAACTTGCAACATTCAAGAGAAGCTGAGAAGAGTATCTGATAGATTTGATTTTTTATTCTGTTCATCTTAGAAGCAATATCTGGGTGTGTAAGAGAGAGCTTAGGCCTTCCTATATCTATGAAAGTAGGCTGTCAGGCTGAGAATGGCTTGTGTAATCTCAAACTTGATTTCAGATGGCCAAAAGAACTTGAAAGTGAAATTGAATGTGCTAAATACTAACTAGGAAAAAAAAAAAACACACACACACACACACACACACACACACACACACACATTTGTAAATGAGCCTAAATATAACTCAAAAGCCTCTTAAAAGTGAGTGCAAATACTTGCTATTCAATAAGATTTATAAGTCAAATGAAAAGCTTAAAAAGTGTGACTTTCTAATTTGTCATTTCTCTTTCTCTGGGACATGGTCTCTCTATATAGTACTGGCTGGCCTACAACTCACAAAAAAATCACCTACCTCAGTCTCCAGAGTAGTAGGATTAAAACATGCACCACTATGCTCAGCTTAATTTGAAATTTTAATGAAGTAAATATTAGTTAGGGTTGGGGCTATGCAGAGGACTTTCCCTGGAAGGAAAAACTGACTGCACTGAGAGAGCTTGCCCTCCCTGCCTAAGGCACCTGCTATGTGCCTCTCCTTATACACAGTCAGCAAAATAAGGAAAACCTCTCACAAGAAGCTGAAGCTGCCGAGTAGAAAGGACCCACTCTGAACACTGGTCCATGCAGCACCCCCTCTCCTGAGCCACACAGCTCAGGACTGCCTTGGCCAGCACAGATTCAGATGAGCCAGACCCATCTTAGGGACATGCAGTCTGTGTGTGTGTGTGTGTGTGTGTGTGTGTGTGTGTGTGTGTGTGTGTGTATGTGTGTGTGTATTCATTTCTCCTTCCATATCTAAAGCCATGACAAGGATGAGGAGATGCTTCAGTTGGTAAAGAGCTTGCCACATAACCATGAAAGCAGACATGGTGGCACATGTTTATAACCCCAACACTGGGGAAGAGGCGAAGATAAGAGCATCCCTGGGGCTCACTAGTCAGTCAGTCCAGCCTACAGCCCACAGTTTGAAGGTTTTCTCCACTGTATGTTTCAGGCCAGAGAGGGTTCCTGGCTCATAAAAATGCAAGATGTACAAGATCTAGGGAAAGATACCCAGAGTTGACCTCTGATCCCCAAAGCATGTGTGCACATCTCATACAAGGAAACAACAACATACTGAACCAGGGGTTCAAAGCCCCGTGCAGCAGAATTTCCTTGAATAGGGTTCAACAGTGTGACCTTCTAGCAAGTCCTTCAACAGAAACAGACACTGCTGGTCTGGCGGGTAGTTTAAGAATACCATCCTCTGCACAGCATTGCAGCTTCTCTTTGTAATCTCAAGCCCGGGACCCTCTTCCTCAAGCCAAATGAGATGGGTACGTTCCACCATGCTTGGAGAGCAAATCAACTTCTCAGATCACCTACAGCCCAGAGTCCTTCCCAACATACAGTATAAGACCACACTTCCAGCTCTAAGCAGATCTCAAGGTTTCCATTTCATTAGAACCTTTGCCAAGAACAACTCACAGATTTTACTGCCTAAATGAAACTGTCTTTGAGTAGCTCTGCACAATCTACAGGACAGCCAGCTTCCCTCCCCCCCATCTCCTTAGAGGCAAAAACGAGTTTGCTTACTCAGATACCTTGGAGAGTGTGAAGTGAAGAGGGGCTGTGATGGGCAGTGCAGAAAGAGGCTCAAGTGCAGAACACTCCTTCCCTAACAATTGGCTCTCAATGCTAATGAAAGGCTGGGTTCCTCTGGAAGCTCTCTATGGGAGGCCAAAGCCAGCTCAAGTTCCCAGTGCTTTCAAAGCCAGTTATTCTCCCCATCCAGTGGAAAGCAGGTATCAGCCAGCTCAAATACAAGGGTTTGGAGCTGCAGATGTCACTCTGGTGGGAAATCCTTCACACACACACACACACACACACACACACACACACACACACACACACACACACCACTCTCTGTGTCTCTGTCTCTGTCTCTGTCTCGGTCTCTCTCTCTCTCTCTCTGCCCATCTCCTCATCTTCCTCTCCCTCTCCCTCTCAACTTTTAGTTTTTGGAAAGGTTTTTCTCGGAACATCTTTTCTTGGAGATCCCACATGGATCTTTCCTTTCACTGGGTAAGAGGAGGGCAGTGGTAAGGTGGATAAAGGAACAGATCAGCTGTACTTTACCTGGCAGCTCCTGGTCCTCGTAGGACCTTATATTCAAGCAGAGACATGACTAGGATGAAGATGTAAGAGAAACAACTACATAAAGTTTCCAGTCTCTGGGCTAGTCATAGAAAGGCCCCACCCTTTCCCCCCTCCAGGGGTCTTAGTCTCATCATCTAAGGACTCCTTGGGAGTCCCTAACACTCAACTGATCTACACAGACCCAGGGATAAGATGCTCTGTGTCCCATAATTGTATGCAACTTGTATCAAAAGAATTTATATGCTGCTTTTGTCCATCACCCACAACATTACCTGTAAGTACTCACCAACCCTCCTTATATTTCCCTGCCCTCCATTCTTTTCTCTAAGCCCCCTTCCCAGCAGTCCAATTCTGTCCCCATGTTATCAGACATTTTCACAACCTAATAGTTCCACTGACACTACCCTTCCTGATTTTTGCTCAAGTCACATCACAGTTCATAGACAAACTGAATGAACTGTCCCTGCTATCACTAAATTGGATAGCCCACAGTGCCATTCACTGGGGATTGTCATCGTGGGCTACAAGATGTATGGTATCACATGAAGAGCCCTGACATCCAGGCCCCACTCTAGGAAGGAATAGATAGAATGCAAGCACAGATATTTATTTTGAAACTCATCGGGAAACCCAATGGACAATCATAGACAAGGATCACCATGATAACTTTGAACAGCATGTAGAGACTCAAGCTACTGCCTGCCTTGACTTTAATGCCTAGAAGCACCTGGATTTATAACCTGGGCCACCCAATGACTGTTGGGCTGTAGCACTGTGCTGTGGCCCCAAGAGCTGTGGCCTAACTAAGTCTCCAGTCATCATCCGTGACAGAGAGACCAACATACTGAAATGTTCCTCAAGGACTGTTTCCCAGTGCAGGAGGCCATCAACAGTCTCTGCAGAGATAGCAGGAGAAGAGGAAACACCAACAAAGAAATACCTACCACATCATGTAGATTTAAACAACAACCCCCAGTGAAATTCTCTTAAAATAGAAAGCTTACATTTGGCTAGACTGGATATCCCACATAAAAGAATTACGGGTCCATAAAATGTAACCTGCTCTGGAAGATTAACTTTCAACACTCTTTTTGTTCTGGGTCCTTGCTTTGGGGCACTTCTGGACTCCTGTAAAAGAGGACATTATTTACCTTATAACACCCACATACACACACCAAACAGGACTAACTTTCTTTCCTGCCTTGGAGAATGTGTGAGAGGCTTTTATCGCTTCCTAACAGGAAGAGTGCTGCAGCTCAGCATGACCAGGAGGTACGGTTCAGATAGACACTGAGGGTGCAGGCAGCTCCTGGGGTGGTGATGAAACCAGGTGACTGTTGAGTGTAACCTCCTACAATTTCAGTGCCAGGAAGCCGCCAGCCCTTCTTCAGAAAGCTGCAGCTCCTGGGCTGACCAGAGTAGGTGGGCCTGGGTCTCCCCTGCTCTGAGATGAGTGACATAGGTAGTTTGAGGACAGAGTCAATGGCACCTTTGCTTCCTGTATAAGGGAGTCAGTTTCCATTGAATGGTTGTCCTAGGGCTCTAAGCCTGCCTCTGCACCTACCTCTGATGCTCTAGTGGACTTAGAATCTGGCAGGTCCGTACCTCTCCTACACTCCAACCAAACCCAACACACACAGAGACATGGGGGCACCCCAACCAACCCCCAGCACACAGAGACATGAGGGCAACCCAACCAACCCACAAAACACATTGACATAAGGGCACCCCAACCAACCCCCCCACACACAACACAGAGACATGAGGACACCCCAGTCAACCCTCTGCACACACAGATGTGAGGGACTGGTCAACTCCCACTCTGCATACACAGACACAGGGACCTTCTCATACCTCCTTCCTGCATACAAAAACATGAGGCCTTCTCAACCCTCTCCTTGCACACAGGCATGGGAGCATTCCCAACCCCCTCTCTGCATTCACAGACATGGGGGCCTTCCCAACAGCCACCCTGCTCACACAGACATGGGGCCTTCTCAACCCCCTCTACACACACAGACATAGGGGCCTTCCCAACCTTCTCCCTGCACATACCTCCTCCCTACACACACAAACATGGGGCCTTCCCAACCTCTACCCTCAGTCTTGCTACCACATCTACAAATGTTTTACTCCTGAACACAGACACCTGAATTTTCAATATAATTTCTTTTTCATAATTTGAGGCCTCTTGCTGGTCTCTCCCACCTCTGCAGTCAGACAGCTATCTGCAAAGGACTGCCAGCTATGTGTGTAAATTCTCCCTTGTGTGTCTTTCATCCTTCTCCTGGTCATCTCCCCCTCACAGGCATGAAGCTGTCATCCCAAAGGTCCCTCCTCTGGTCCTCCCCACCATGATCTCACCAGGATTCCCCAGACAACTGTTACAAAATCGTGTTACCTCTAGGCCTGATTACAAGCCTGGACCAATGGCAACATCTGCAGCCCCCACAAATGGCCTGTGGGTAGGGCTCAGCAATCAGTTTAACCAGCCCTGCAGGGGTCTCTGTTCACCTCAAGGTTGAGATCCACTGTTCTATGGAAGTATCACATGCCACAGATTGGCATCTGGTGTGCCATCACATCCCACCCACATATGTCCATTCAGTTCATCTATCACCCCCTAAATAAGCCACCCCACCCTACCCCACTATCAACTCAGGCCCCTCATCTTGGGATGAGGGCCCCTGACCTTGGTAGCTTGACCATCACTCTTCTGTCCTAGAACATGGCATCCACTCCTTTCAGCTCCAACTCTCTTTTGACTAATGCTCTACCCTACCTGGTCCCAGTATTCATCTTCCAGAATCTCCTTGAGCTTCCCTGGCTCAGCTTCCCCAAAAGCTGAAGGATGCCCTCCTTCCATGCACGTATGTACCATATTCTCAGACAGGGCTGTGTTGCATTTATCTGCGAAGCTCGATAGGGGCCTACCCAAACATTCTGCACATGGCAGGTAAGGAAGTGACTAGTGGGTTTATAACTGAATAACCTGTAGGGCTAGATGAGAAACCTGGGTCTAATGTCTTAATAAGTCAGGCTCTCATTGAAAGATTTCACAGATTCTATTTTATTCTATTCCATCAACAGCAAGCCAATGTCATTTATCATTTGGGTGGCTTCAGATGAGGAGAGCTTCAAGAGTTAAGGATTTGATCAAGCTCACAGTCTCAATGGACCAGGCAGTTTCTTTACATAAATGACAAAAACAGGACAATGCATTTGCATACCTAAGCAGAAAAGCATACCCCTGAGACAGGCCAACCAGTGACTGTGACTGTTGCAGATCTAAAAGTTACAGAAACATTTCCTGTCACACATTCAAGGTCAAGCTATCGTTGCCATTCAGCATTCAGGAAATAGGCTTCAAGAATGCAGTCAGGGGCTAGGAGATATTGCTTAGTGGGAGATAGCTTAATAGGGAAATAGTATTGCAAGCATAAACACCTGAATTTGATCCTCAGAACTTGTGTAAAAGGGAGGGCATGTAATCCCAGCATTCACACACACACGAGTGTGTATGTGTGTGTGCATACATACACATGCGCACACACGTGGGCATACACACCTACCACTTTCTATTTTTCTTTCTAGAAAATGATGCCACTTGGTATAATTTCAAAGAGAAATATGACCCCCCCCCCCAGGTCATGCTCCAGAAGGAGCCAGGGTCTGGCATCCTAACAGGTTCTGGGATGTTCTGGAAAGGGGCAGGTAGGTGAAGTTCCTGAGCAGGACAAATAGAAGTGCAAATAGCTTGGAGGGTAAGAAGGTCAAAGGAGAAGCCACTCTGAGACTGTGTGAAGGAGGCCAGAGTCCTTGGAGCTTTCTATTCAGATTCTCTTTCACTCTCCCACCTTCAGCTCCAAACTTCACAGCAGTATTTTGCCCTTCTTCCTGTATTCCTACCTCTTGGCATCCACTCAGTCTACAAAGACCCAAGAGCTGTACTTCCCAGTATATTTACGCTTTACACGGCCAGTTCTTCAGCCATATCTGTGCCTGTGTCAATATCATGGTAACTCACAATGCAGTTCAGTCTATTGGACCCCTTTGGAAAAGTCACCATATGCTAAGATTTTTTTTACCCAAACTAAGCCTTCCACAGCTGTACTTGACAATGAGACTTCAAGTTAGAAGACTGGGCAATTTAGTAATAGACCAACCACAGACAGCTGGATAATGCTATCTTGTAAAGTGCAAGGCCAGCATCCCAAGCCTGACTCCTGATTCCGAGGCAGTGACTGCCAGCTGCCCTCCTTAGAACAGCATGCCAGCCTCTTGTAATCTCAGCTGCTGCTGGAGAACTCATTGGCCAGGGAGCCTTAGTCCTCATCCACTCCTATCTGCACACACTTGTCTAAAATCCAAAGTGTGTACTCTCTACAGACTGCAAGAAAAGCCTCCAAGAGAGGATTATTTGTAAAAGGAACACATGCACTCACACACATACACACACACACACACACACCAATGATGGGTCACAAAAAACAGTGTTTGCTGACCAGCTAGAGGATAGGTGGTCATTGACATAACTCAGTGTCTAATACACATGAGGAAGACACCAATATGTTCAGCATGTGGCTGTGACTTAAGAAGAGGCATGCCTATGCCTAGGGGCACTCCACTCTTTCTGGTCCTTCTGGGGTGGCCTTGGAAATGGGCCTGGCTACTTAATGTTCCACAGCCAGAATGCTTTGGTGTTCTCTCTGGCCCCATGGCTCACCTACAGTATGCCCTTGCAGACCTCAGCCAAGATTGGGTGAACAGATTCTAATGGCGGAGCTTTAAGAGTACACATAGCCACTGCTCAGTCCATCAAACCCAGTGGCAGCCTCCCCTGAGACCTCCTCCCCCTTTCTAAAGCAGTCCTTTCGCCCACTCATCTCAGACAAGCCAGGAAGAGCCTTTGCTGAGATTGGCATTCTTTCTCTTCCTGAAGTGCCCCTCCCCCTACCCCCATTGCCTTGTCCACTCATCAAGTTCAATTTGGAATTCTGCTGGCCCCTCATCACCTGGTGCTAATCACAGGAGGCTTGGGTGAATTCATTAGGGAGAGATACCTTCTCCACCAGCCATTGCTCATTGCTTTCCAATTCCATGGTTACAGGAATCCTTCCAAAACTACGCTACATCTAAAGACTCCCTGAAATGTAAATAAAATGAAACAGCAGAAACAGAAAACAATTAATCCTGGGGTCTTTGAAGATCCAAAAAGTGCAGCTGGCATATCTCTTCCTGATAAGACAAAGAAGGGGAAACACCACAGACCCACACCTCCGCCTGCTGCCAACAGGGCAGGGTGATGGGGTGGGGGCCAACTTATACTCTGTGCCCCATAAACAACTTAGCAGTGCTCTATCCTGGTGATGTAGCTCCTTTTAAACAGACCCCCAACAGCATAAACACCAAGGAGACAGACAGAGCTCACACTACTCCTGTGGCTATGCAAACACAGCCATTTGTAGACATGAGCTGTGGCAAAATGTACTAATGACCAAGATGCTGCCCCAGCATCCACATGCTTATACATCTCCCATAGCTGCTGTCACTCAAAAGGGAGGACATGACTGAGACTAGACAGCTTGTAAAGCTTAAAATATTCACTTTCTGCTCCTTTCTGGGAATAGTCTGCCAATCCCTGCTCAACATGATTCTTTCAATACAAGAAGCCTTTTGAAATACTCCATCCACCCACAGCTAGCAAGGGCTATCTTCTGGATGACACTTCCTACCCATGCCTTGTAGCTGAGACCCCCCTGGCAAATGCACACACAGCTGCATACTTCCAAGAGCTTCTACCATGGTCAAAGAACCAACCCAACTTTATTGTCTGCCTGTGTGGACAATCATGCCAAAGGTGGGATGCAGGACAATTTCAGGTAGCTTAAGGTCAAAGAGTCTTTCCTTTGTGATCCAGGACCACCTTGACACGAGGAGACCAGCTCCCAGCCATGCCTCTTCCCTCCTGCTTTCAGCCCCTGTCTACGTGTAACTCGGGAAGAATGTCCAATGTGCAGCTTGCACGAACAGGATGAATAAGACAGACTAAACAACAGCAGCGTCTTCTCAAACTGGAATTGAAAAATCTAAAGACTTACAAGTCCACCCTCAACTGGCTAGGCGTGAACTCAGAGTCTTGGCTGGGTTCCTTTCTCTAAAGCACAGCGCCCTCACATGGTGCCGAAGGGCAATGCAGTCTTCCTGAAAAGCTGGCTCAGAGGCCATCTGTGAGGAGACTCAGCACTCACCCTGTGAGAACTTTAAATCAATGTTCTCCAGATTTCCAGCCTGGGCTCTTTCACAGATAGCTCCTCGCTTGGAAACTTTACACCAAGAAGTATAAACTCTGACCTCTCCAGAAACTCACGAAACCGCAGCAAATGGGATTCAGATGTTTCCATGTACAGTACCGGGATGTGACCTAGCCTTGAAACACTTTGGCAAAAACAGGAAAAATGATGTGGACCTTTGAGTCCCTCCCAGAACACGATACAGCCTGACCCGAGTCCTACGGTGATCTGAGACTTTCTCGCTCCCGCTTAAGTCTCCTTGCCCACAGCCCACACTCTTGACCCTGTTCCGAGTTAACACCTACCAGGCCCCACCGCAATCTGTGCCTTTGCCTTCTATTTAACCAAGGCTGCCAATTTCTCCCAGTTAAGCAAAAGTAAATCATACCCTAAAACAAGACCTCTGAAAATTAGGCTGCTCCCAGGACATTACCTCCACAAGTCCCCCAGCCCCAACCCAGTGCTAAGAGAGCAGAATCCTGGAGGCTAATCCTGGAGTCACGGACTTTCCAGCTTTGCTGCTGGTGTGTAAGTGAAGGCCGGAGAATTGTAGGTGGTGATAGGAGGTGGTGAAGGGCTGCCAAAAGCACAGTATCGGAAACCGCTATCTCAGAGGTCTCCTGTGACAAAGTGCAGAGAAACAAGTACATCGAATGCTCTGGGTGATTGATGTCAGGCTCTTCCGGGGCAACCCATCTGCGAGCCATGCGCTTTTCTTGGGGGCACCACGGAGAAGCGGAGAAGAATTTGGCTTGACACCAATGAAGCCAAGTGCTCAAGTGTGAGCACAAACAGGCAAAAACACCCCCAAATTCCCTTCACCTCTCGGTGTACTTGTCACAGGTGTCTCAAACACAGCAAGGCGAGGTCTTGGAGAAGAGGCAGCTTGAGAACAGGACTTACACCTGGGACAGGTGAGCACCCCACAGCTCTCAGTGTGGGTGGATCCAGACAAATGCCTGCTATGGGGTAGGGAAATATAAGGCCTCACTCTCTTGGTTTCACATTCCAGCTCACAAAAGCAAGGTTAACCATGGCCTGCCTGGGGATACCCTCCTAGTGTAAAAAGAAGACTCAAAAGATAAAAGAGAGGTAGATTACTACCCTGTCCTCAGACAGAAGGAATCAACACTAAAGTGTTTTCCTCGTAACACGTGCATAACACACACACACACACACACACACACACACACACACACACACACACACACACACACACCTTGTGCTGATACTGGGTGAGTGCATTACCCTAGGTGAGCTATAGCTAATTTCTCAATGCAACCCCACCTCGGCCAGGTTCAGCACACAACGGAAGCCAGGACAATGACAGGCCTCCCCTGGCATCCCATCTGTTCAGATGGCACAGTCTGGAAGGCCAAATGAGGGAAATAGAGAGGAAGGATCTCCCGCCCAGCCCTCCGCGGGACCACCCCAAGCGACGCGACAGACTGGGCAGAGCAGACCCATAGGGGGCGCGGGCAGTACCAGGCCGCCGGAGGCGCCGCAGGCGCTGAGGGAGACGAGGGAGCCCGGGTGGCCCAGGACTCGTCCTGAATAGAAGCACAGTTCGGCAGGGTGTTCGATGCTCCCCGCAGCACCCGCCTCCTCCACCTCGAAGACCGGAGACAGGAAGCGCAGGTCTCGGCGCAGCTGCAAGTACAGGTCGCGCCCGAAGGCCGGCAGGTGCAGCAGCAGGGCGCGCTCTCCGGTCCCTGCACGAGGGCCACTTGGAGATGCTCGCGGTCGCCGCCACCGCCGCAGCCCCACTACTCCCGGCAGCAGCTGCAGGTGCACGTCGTCGAGGCGCAGTCGCCTCGGGAGCACCACCTCCACGTCGGCCGCCGCGTCGCCAACAGCTGCGGGGAGAGAGGACATGCGTCAGCACCCGCCTGGCCACCATACCCCCCGCTGTGGCGGCTCCGGTACTGGCTCTCAGGGTTCCTTGGGCATCGCTCAGCCGTGACCTCTCACTCCCTTTCCTCCCCGAGCCGGGCCTCTGCGAGCCGGCGAGGCCATCCGATCGCCCCAGGAGACGGCTCGCCATCAGCTTTCTGAGGGGAACCGAAGCCCAGTTTCCCGGCGGAAGGCTTTGCCCTCCTCCTCCGGTGATGCTGTCAGCAGCAGTCCACCCATGCACCCGCGCGCCAGGATGCTTAGGGAGGGCACAGGGAAGGTGGCCGCGAGAGCAAGCGACACTACCTGTGCCCGGGTCCAGTCCCCACACCAGCAGCAGCAAGGACAGGACGAGAGGGGGCAGCAGGGCGCCGTCGCACATGGTACTCGGGACCAACAGCCCCCAAGACCGTAGTGGCAGAACAGGGGCTCGCGAGGCGGCGACGCCAGCCGGAGTGAAGCCCTGCAGCCTTTGGAAAAAGTAATTAGCGCTGCGGACAAACCCAACATGGTAAATACCAAGCCCCACCTTCTTCTTGGAAAATAGGAGGTGATTGGACTTTTGTTTTCCTCTGCCCCGCCTTCCCTGTCCTTATTGGTTAGAGCCGGTCGAAACCAACGTGCGTAGTTAGGTTGTAAGCACTTTCTTACACGTGGTTTGTAGGCAGTAGGTGGGTTGTGACACCAGGTGGCAGGCGCGAGCCGACTCCCGGGTGCCTAATTCTGTAGCAGCTGGGAGGACATCAACCTAGTCTTCAACTGGGAGATGGATCACCTCTGAGGCTGCAATCCAGATTCACAGGAAAATAGGGCAGACCATCCGGTCCATACAAAGAAAGAAAGAGAAAGGGAGGGGAGTCAAGTTCTTTATGTATTTAAGTGACTCCAACTTTTGATTTGTTTGGGCTGGAATGGCCCGGATGAGTTTTCTGGCACACCTGAATTTAAACCTGAGGGCTGTATCTCCAGTGGTAATTCACGCCCTGCACACTTCTTTGCATTCACAGAAGCCAGAAAGGTGAGAGCATGATTATGTTCCCTTGAAGATTGAGAAACTGAAGAAAACAGAACTTGCTTAAATTAGTCAGCAAATTTCTGGCTTGAATTTGTGACCCTGATTTCAGGTCAGGTGTCTCTGCTAATGCCAAGAGCCCTCTAAGGGTGGCAGGAAGGTATATTAACCGAGATTTGCATATCAGGACACTGGAAAGCTAAGTGGCAAAGTCTGATCTTGAACCCCCATCTTTCAGGAACAGAATGAGTGCACATTTTCCCAGCACAATCTAACCGGAAAATTCCTTTAACTGCTCTTTACAGGTAAGTCCACTGGCTTCTTTAAGAATGTCTTAGAGGGGATCTGAGGGTCACCGCTGCGGTGGAAGTTGCCTCTCCCTAGCTCACCCTTTTCTTGTTTTTTGAAATCAAAAAACCCCTATGGATCCGTTTGTTTGGGGTGTCAGAATCTAGACTCCACAGGATTATTTTATATTAACAGAAGGCATCCAGAAGTGAGTTGAACACTGTGAGCTTCCTTAAGTGTGATGCACTGGTAGGTTGTCTACAGCCCTCCACAAAAGCTTGTCACACGAGGTGACACAGATCTTGTCTCTGTTCCAGTGGCTGCCACTCACTGCTTGGCACCTGTAATTGATTCCAACATGGGCCAGGTTCTCTTGGTGGCTATGAGTAGGGCTTTGCCTCACTCCGAGTTTTGAGAACTTGGATACCAGAACCATGGCTTCAATCATTACAAGGAAAATAGAAAGAAAAAGAGAAGCTTGGCCTATCTGTGCATGATCACACAGCCATCACTGTAGTGATGGTCCAGAAATGCTTTTCTCCTCATAGATGTTAGTCAGTTTCTCCTCTGCAAATCAAGAAGCCAAGCTCTCTTTGTGGTGTGAACTACTAATAACTTGGAAAAATCTTGAATATAGAAACGAGGGCCTACCTAGGAGGTGCCTGGTGTCATAGGCACTTGGTTATATTTATTGAATATATGAATAAAAGGAGAATTGATCAAACCAGATGTCTCAAAGACTCCTTCTGCAAGGCCCCAGCCCTTAGCACAGCTGACTCCATGATGGAGGTACCATTCAGGCTGTGAAACTCAGCACACAGACAGCACCACCAGCCAAAATGAAACAAAGGCCTAATCCATCAATGTCCATATTTCTGGGAAAGTCTCTAAATGTACTAACCTTGTTTTTTTTTTTTTTTTTGTTTGTTTGTTTTGTTTTGTTTTTGACTTCTGTAATTCTGCTTCTGGCTAACTGTTCTTGTTAATTGAAGTATGATGTCAGTCCAGGAAATGTGTGTGTGTGTGTGTGTGTGTGTGTGTGTGTGTGTGTGTGTGTTTAAAAGCTCACCCAGAGAAAGGCTCAGGCTACAGTAAGGTCTTGAACACCCAGGGTAGTCATGAGCTGGCTCATAAGGACTTTCTATTGGCTTAAACCCGAGTCTGAGCAGTCTCACAACACTCCAGCTGTCAAATGTGCTAAGCAAGCATCAGTCCCATGCCCCTCTTGCTTCATTTCTTGTCCAGATCAGTTTCAGTTTGGCAGCTCCCCGTGGGGTAGATTAAAAACAGCAACAATGATTAGGGACCAGATGTTAAAAAGTCCTTACTAGTGAGAAAGAGAAGGGACATGGAAGGCCATTATTTAAATAACCCTGTCTTGCTAATGTGTGTGTGTGTGTGTGCCCAGAACCCCAAACATTGCTGATACATAGAGAATACTAATAAACAGTTGACACATGCTCAGCAGTTAGATGGTGTGTCTTCTTTCTCATGTATGTCACTCAAAGTGGTCTCCGAAGATCAAAGATGCTTTAAAAGACAAAATTGAGCAGAGAAACCATAATCAGATTTCTGTAACTAGATTGTACTTGTCAAATACACTTAGCTGCTAATATCAAAGCTCCACTGAGTTCAAATGCACACAGCGAAGCTGCTGATTATATACTATTTTTTTCATGTTCTAAAACCAACCACAATAGCCATCAATAGTACTGTCAGTGAGGAAAGATCGTAATCTATCGATTCATGGTGGGACAGTAACACACTGCGGTTTCTTTTGAAGAGTCAGTCTAAAAAAGTTAAATATACATCCCAGGAAGGTAAAAGACAGACACAGGTCCACCTGAGTTCTCATGGGCTTGGGCTGCCCAGAGTCACAAGATGCCAGGCAAGTAGATGCCATTATGATGAGCAAATGCATGGTGGAGAACAAGAAACAGACAAAAGGCAGGACTGAAGAAGCCAAGGCAGGCTGAAGAAGTGAGGAACACGCTGATGTGGGTGGCCTGCTTGCCACCCGGGGCCATGGTGACATCCAGGCCTGGGCTGCTGCTGAGGGCCTTATCTGGGTCTGCTGTCCTACACCAGCAAGGCTCTGTGTTGACATCTGGGGCCCATGTTATCATCAAAGGCCACATGGATGCCTGGAGTCTGGTCTGGGCCACAACCTGAGGCCATGTTAGTGTTCAAGGGCTGCATTTCCACCAGGGCTATGCCAAGCTGTGTGGCCTGTCCTGCGCTGCCACCCCAGGCCATGATGACGTCTGTGCCTAGCTGCTGCCAAGGGCAATGTCTAGGTCCATGGGCACTGCAGCAGAAGAAGCTGGTCCAGCCCCTCATGGGAGAGCTGAGCCCATATTCAGGAGGGATGGCCCCAACCCTCACCACAGCCAGCCCAATGGCATGGGTGTAGAAGAGCTGACTCTGCCCCTCTCCTGAGGGGAGTGGCCCCAGCAGCTGGGACCACAAATCATCTACCACCAAGACCCATATCCAGGGCTTTGAGTTGGCCCACCTCAGCATCTAACCCATCTGTGACCTGTCAGTGTGTATGAAGGGACTAGCCCTGCAGAGCCATGGCTGTGGGGTCTCCATGACTTGGGGCAATGTAGGGCTACCTGGAAAAGATTTTGGTGAGGGTCCAGTGTTAATGGTTGGTGTACCAGAAGCCACAGGCCTTGAACCAGACCAACAACTCATCACAATGAAAATTTGTCAGTAAAGCAGAAAGGACAAAAGAGTAGACTGTGTGACACACCATAGCCCTCACCGAGGCCACTGAGAAGAATGAAGAGGTGTTGGAGAGGTGGGAAAGATGGAGGAGCAAAGCAGACATTTTTTTCTTTTGCTTGTTTTGTTTTACACTAATAGTTTTTTAATTTCCTTTTGGGGAGATGCTATGGGAGCCAGGGGGAATATGGAGGGACTGGGAAATGAGGGATTGGGGTACATGATGTGAAATTCTCAAAGAATCAATAAAAATTATATATAAATATGAAGTTACCATATAGTTCAGTGTATAGGTAGAGATTGCCAGAGGCTGGAGAGAGGGAGGTTTTATGTAATAGGCATAGAGTGCCTGTGTAGGATGATAGTAAAGTTTGGAAATAATGGTGCTTGTTGTGCAACACAGCTAATGCATTTGATACTACTGAATTGTACACTTAAAATGCTAAAATGGTGACTTCTTTGTTACAAAGATTTTATCACAATAAAACACACAAGGAAATATAACCCAGCTTTAAAAAAAAAAAAATGAGCAAGCCTTGAATAGACTTCTTACCAAAGAAGACAAACAAATGGAAAATAAGATTTGTAAAGATGGTCAAAGTTGTTTGTGTTTGGATCATATGCAAATTCACAATCACAATGAAATGACTATTATATACCTATTAAAAAGGGTTAAAAACTAACAACACATCAAGCCAGTATTGGTATGGGGTTGGTGGAATCCAAATTTACCAACTGGTAATGCTATGAAATAGTACAACCACTTTTATTTTTATTTTTAACTATTTTTATTACTTGCCTATTTATTATTTTTGAGACTTGATCTCACGCAGACCAGTCATTGAGACCGCTGTGGCTGGAGATGACCTTGAACTTCTGATCCCCCTACCTTTACTTCCTGAGAGCTGGGTTCACAGGCATGTTCATGTTTTTGATGTGTGTTGTATCAGTCCCAAGACTTCTGGGCTGGTAGGCAAGGAAAATAGACACAGCCCTTGAAAGTGTCTTGAAAAGTGAAGCACACACCTTCAGAGTTCCTTCATACTTACAGATGAACTCATACATCCACACAAAGACTTGTGTGTGAATGATGACATGCCAATTTTATTGTTGTAATCCCAAAATGGAAACAATCCAAGTATTTATGAACACGGAGAATGGATGAACAAAGTGTGGGAAGACCATACCCAGTAGTCACTATGGTTCGTTACAGAGGAAAGAACCCTTGATTCCCGCCACAATGTAAACGAATCTCAAAGTGAGTGAGAAAGCCATACTAAACTATACATGAAGCGTGTAATTTTATTTTGGTAAAATTCTAGAAAATACAAACTAGTGTGGTAGTGATGGTACATAGAGAAAGAATTCTGAAGGGACAGGAAGAAAGTTTAGGGGTGGTAAGTATGTTCATTGAAAATCATGATGATAGTTTGAAGGGGGCTTATGTAACAAGTTGTGAACCTGAAATATGTGCAGTTTTAGATCCCTATAAAGTAATTTTAAAACCAATGTTGAGCTTGAAAACTTAAATGATGGGATGCAAATTTGACCCAATACTCTTATGTAATTCAAGTTCAAAGCAAAAGTAAAGATGGCAGGTAGATGAAGTGGTAGATGTCAAATATGTAGCAGATCAGTGTCCTCTTGTATAAAGCAGAAGATGAGGGAGGGATTAAGAGAAAAATAAAAGAACAAAGGAAAGCCTTGGTATGGCTCTGTGGCTGTAACCAGCAGAGTAGGATGAAACCAGATCTGTCCAGCTAAGACCCTGGGGGACAGGGTGCCAAAGGCAGGGGCAGGAGAGGGGGTAAAGGAGGAGGCGGGCATAAGAAGAGAAGACAAATGGATTTTGAAGTCCTTGCTGGCAGTTCCCATCCCAGAGGGCTTGGCTGTGAGCCAGACAAGTCTGGGGCTATCTAAGAGTGAAGTTCCATGGTTATCAAATTCCCCTCCCTGGAGCTCCTAGAAGGAAGCTTGCCAAGAACAAAAGAGGGGAAGCCCATCACTCTCTCTTTCCTCTGGGCTTGATCCCGTGGTCCTCTTCACCTTTGTGTTTCTCTCAGACCTGCTGCAATGCAGGAAACCTGGGTGAGAACTGGACTGAGTGTGGGCCCAGGACAAGCCCGGGTGCTTTTGGAGGCTTTCACTAGACCACAACTGTGTCCTAGAGGCAAAACTGGAGGCTAAGCTCCCTCCTTGAAGCCACTTCCTTAGTGACCTGGACCAGGTGTGTAGTGTTCCTTATCACCTTCCCTATGGCTTGAGCTGCTGGCTAGGTGTCCCATACACTGCCAGGGCCCATTCACAGGGACCCACTGAGGGGGCTGAATCCCTTCTATGAACACCCATACATTTCACAGCACAGGAAAACCCACCTGACCCACAAAGGTTTTCCTTTGTGGGGCTAATGGCTGGACTAATAGCTGGGGAGTTGTAGGGAGGCTGGATAGGACTTGATGCCCTTGCTGAGGCATCCTCAAGTCTAATCCCTTTACATATGGAAATAATCATCATGGGTGAAAAGCAGTTCCCAAAGCAAGGATCAGAGCACATGGGCACCCAAGCGCTTCCCAGAGGTTTTCATGTGAACAAAGTCAAGGGGACATTACAGCTGTGCAAGGAAAGGGGCTAGGACAACAAAGGACACAGAAGGTTCCAGGAGACCTAAGGTCTCCACTTAGGCCCTTCACCTCTCCTGTACTCACTGACTGAACTTCTACCCCTTGTTCACTTCCTCTTGAGTCTGATCCTCTGTTACACACACACACACACACACACACACACACACACACACACACACACACACACACACCCATGATTCCCAGGCTACTCATGCACACAGCAGGTAGTGAGTTGTCCACTGCAGAACAGAAATAGCAGCTCTCCCTCCTCAGGGGATGCCAGGGCCAGACATCTTCCTTGAGTTCTCTAAGCTGAGTGATGACATTGAGTCACTCTGGTTTGGGATGCCTAGTCTTTGACTTAATTTATTGAATTGTTCTAGATGATTTTGTCTTTTAGAGATTAACTAAATGAGGTGACTGTCATCACTTACTTCATAGAATCAGGAGCCCACAGGCACTGCTGGCCAGCCATGCTCACACTCCCCTTGTCACCCTGAACTGTACAAGGAGCCCACCTTGCCTGTCATGTCATCCACCTTGCCAGAGCCCCGATCCCCCAGCTTCTGTTCAGCCATGCTACTTGTGTAACATTTACTGACGCCAGACTTGTCAGGACAAGGAAGAGTTCTGCTGGCTTATGAGAGGCTGCTCAGACCCCAGATAATGGGGACCAGAGCTTAGACTTTCCTGCTGTGAAGTCCTAACTCCCTCGGGTTTGTCTACTTTAATCTTTAAAATTTGAAGTGTACCACATAAACACAAGAACACAAAAAGCATATATAAGCATTCTTAAAACAATAAAATGCAAAGGTACAATGGACATGTAATAAACATATCTAACATGAATAATAATGAAGTGAAGGGGTGAGGGTTTAGTCTGGAAAGTGCTTACTATTCAAGAAAGAGGATCCAAGTCCAGATCTCTAGCACTCTTAGAGAAAGCTGGATCCAACGGTGTGGCTGTAAAGGCAGAGGTAGGAGGATTCCTAGGCTTGCTGGCCAGTGAGTCTAGCTGCATCAGTGAGCTCTAGGCTCAGTGATAGACTTATTTTCAAAGAAAAGCTGGGAAACAACTGAGAAAGAAGATATCCAATGTCTCCACATGCATGTGCATAGACACAAGCACACATACCACACTTGCATAAAAAAATAATAGTAAAAACATCAATATCCGTGCACCTTGCCCAGGCTACGATATGGCACAGTATCTGCTCTGTTAGAAGCAGTACTCCATGCTGCCTCATGTCTGGACCTCTTTCTCCATCAGAGGCAGCCTTCCCTGCACATGGGCATCAGTGCCCCCTATTCTCCTTCTACTTATTTATTCTCATCAGTATATTGAGTTCTGAAAGGGTTTTTAAACTTTTTTCTTGTATTGCAATAGACTTTATTTTTTGAACAGTTCAATTAGAGCAAAACAGAGAAAAATAGGTTCTCTCTCCCTCTCTCTCTCACACACACTCCTCCACTATCAACATCCTACACACAAAAATACATACGTATGCTACAATATGTGAGCACAAACTGGCAAGCCATCGCTATTGGGTGGCTGTGTGGGTTCTTCCTTAGAGAGGGACATTCCATTTATCTACTGTTGGGGACAAATACACAGTACCATGTCACCACTTTTTGTCCTGCTGCACACCCCACATCCTGGCAGCCACTGACCTTCTCACTCCCTCTGCGGTTTTCTTTTTCCAGAATGATCTACAGTTGGAACCAGATAGAATATAACCCTTTCAGACTGACTTCTTTTACTTCCTAATACATGTTTAAAGTCCCTTTAGGTCGTTTTGGCTTGAGAGCTCATTTTTTTCATAGTGCTGAAGGATACCTATTATGCAGGAGTACCTCTGTTTATATATCCATTCTCCTATTGAGGGATATCTGGGTTGCTTCCAGAAGAAGGCTGCTATAAATAGCCACGTGTTCCTTTTTATGTGGATATAAGCTTCAACTTACTTGAGTATACTAAGGGGTACCATTGCTGGATCATATGATAAAAGCATGTTTCATTTTATAAGAAGCTGTCTTCCAAGGTAGCTATAATATTTTGTGGTTCCACCAGCAGTGAACAAGGTTCAAGCATATTTCCTATGTTTTATTGTATCTTTATTATTTTGCCCTTTATATTTGGGTCTATAATCCATTTCCAATTAATTTTTTCTGGCAATAGTTATGGTTGAGGTTCATTTTTCCCCCATATAGTTATCCAGTTCCCAAAGCCTCAAAACATAAAAAAGACTAAAACAAAAGAAAAAAAGGAGAGAGAGGATGTGCAGGGACCAGGAAAATTTTTCTAGCTCTATGATCCGGATAGGCGTGTCACCTTCAAATTTGTAATTGAATTTTCCTGGAGCTTTGTATTGATTCCCTGATCTGACAGAACTCGATTGCTGGAAGTCCCAATTTTTAAGCTTGGCTCTCTCCTTCCACAGTTTCAGGGATTGAACTAGGGTCTTCAGGCTTTCAGACAAAGTGCTTTTGCATGCTGAATTATGGTTTTAGTTTATCTTGCATGATAAGTGGGGTGGACCTGATGGTCTTTGGGACGTATCACAATTTAACCACAAGTCAAGACCTATGGGTTTTCTTCCCTTGCTGATGTCTCTCTCTGCGTGTGTGTGCACGCGCGCGCATGTGCGCATGTACACATGTGCTTGCACAATGCATGTGCACAAGTGACTATGAATGCAGACAGGCATATGCATGCATGTAGAATGTAGGAATCAGTGAACAGCCTCCCCCCAACCCGCTGTTAGTCTAGCCCTTGCTTCTGTCTTGCTTGAGACAGGGTCTCTGTTATTCTTCTGTTTCGTTCTTCAGGCAGGCTGGCCCTGGAACTTCCAGAGATTCACTAGCCTTTGACCTGAAGCTCCTCGTGACAGCCCAGGGATGACAGCCTCTCACACTGTGTCCAGCTTTCACCTGAGTTCTGGGGATTCAAACTCTGGTCCGCTGGTAACTGATTTTCCCCTCTGAGCTACCTCCAGTGGTTTACTGTATACACTGCTATAGGCTATGCATCCCACCAGCCTCCAGGGAGGTCCCCCCCCCTTTGTCTCCAATCTCGATAGAGCAGTGCTGGTTTTACAGATGTGTGCCTTTGCATCTGACCTTTCTACGTGGTTCATGAACCTAATTCAAGTCATCAGGCTTGTGCATCGATAACATTAACCTGCTGAGCCACCTTGCCATCCTCAATATTGAAATTCTTAAATTGATCCCTTTGTGTTAGTTTTGTTTGTTTGTTTGTTTGTTTGTTTTTTTGAGGCATGGCTCACTCTTTAGACCAGGCTGGTCTGCAACCTATTGTGTAGCCCACACTGTTATCAAACTTGTGAAGATTCTCCTGCCTTGGCCTCTTGAGTGCTAGGAGTACAGTCATGAATCACCTGAAATGTCTTTTAAAAAACTGTTCTATCCAGTTTTCACTCTCTGTCTTCCTGCTGTAATTCCTAGGGACTTTCCTCATTTTTGTCTCAGAGTCCTTCAAGTTTTCCATTCGACATCGGATTTTTGCCTTGTTTGGGCCTATTGCCTATTTTCATCCTGGGAATATTTCATTTTGCTAATATCTTGTGCTCATTTAACTGCTGGCCTAACTTCTTTTGGAGCTTTTGGTGGTGGTGGTGGTTTATTTTGGTTTGGAGATTTTGTCTGTGTGTTCTGGGTCTAAGTACCTATGCACATACATGTGAAAGTCAGAGAAGAGCATGGAGTACCCTCCTCCATCACTCTCTACCTTATTTTTTGAGACAGGGTCTCTCAAGGAACATGAAGCTTCCTGTTTCTATGGTCGCAGTGCTGGGTTACAGCTGCATGCCACCATACCTGGCTGTTGTCTGAGCCCTGAAGATTTTGAACTCTGCTTTTCTTAGCAGCAAATGTTCTTACCCACTGAGCCATCTCCCCAGCTGTCTCCTCTAGTGTCCCAAAGATTAACCCTGTGCTTTCTAAAGCTGTCTGTCACAGGGGGTTCTGTTTTCTGACTAAACTAGGACTCTCCTAACCTCATGAGCCACAGCATTTGGAATTTCCCCCAGAAGTATCTCCCCAGTTAAAATGAGAGGCGCTACCACTCAGTTATACACAGTAAATATGTACAGCATTTTGTATGTTAGTCAGATCTTGATAAAGAGGGGCTTAGCAAAATACAATGGACACAGGCCAAGTTCCTGCTCTAAGGCGGGTGTTGACCAGCTCCCAAGTGGACATACTGCAGCACCTTCTTTCTTAAAAACTCAAGTCATTTTTGAGGATGGGAAAAATCCAAGGACTCAAGATAAGACTAGATTTCTATTATATCTGGTCCTAAGATGGATAGACAAGTAGGAATCCCTTCCAGGGGTGGCTAAAAAGCTGTGTGGTAGAGACGGAACTCAGGTGAGATTCCCTCCCAGGAGCTGGATGACTGTTCTGAAAATGTGGCTTTGGATGGAGACGCTTTATTCCACCTGGAAATGCAGAGGTAGGTGAGTAAGGTCTCTTCCTTCCTGTAGCTGGTCCTGTCCATATTCTCACCGAATAACTAGGAGCAAAGAAACACCATCGGCTGTTTACTAGATGACTGAAAACAAGGACATGACCATTCCAAACTATATGGGTGAGCAAGGGGTCTTATTGTAGATATGAAGATGGAACAGCCAGGGGCACCTGGAAGGGTCCAGACTGAACATGGCCAGAAGACTAGACCAGGCATTGAGAGATTGGGAGAGCAAGAAAGGAAAAGAGAGGAGAGGGAAGCCCAGAGCTGAGGAGCCCAGAGTTGAGGAGCAAGAGGACAAAGAAGACAAAACTAGGAACCAAGAGAGCTTATGGACAAAATGGCTGGGTTTTAATGGAATCAGAGGCTGGGGGAAGGGAAGGGAAGCTCAGGTGATGGGAGATGTCATTTTGTAAATATGTTTCTCGTATTGGTTAATAAATAAAACACTGTTGGCCAATAGAAAAGCAAGATAGGCGGGACTAGGAGACAAGGAGGAGAGAGGAAGAAGTAGGGAGGAGATTCAAGATGGAGGATGGAGAGAGCAGAATGCCAGGCCCTCTCTCTGGTAAGATAAGACCATGTGGAAATACTTAGATTAATAGGAATGGGTTAATGTTTAAGACAGAGCTAGTCAATAAGAAACACTAGTAACAGGCCAACAGCTTTGTATCTAATACAGCATCTCTCTGTGTGTTATTTGGGACTGGCGTGGCTCTGGGACCAGACCAACAAGGAAAATCTACTCATAACAAAATGGCACCTTTAACGTGACTAATAAGAACTTTCACTTAAAATTTTAAAAAGCTTAAAACAGGGTTTTAGAAACAAAAGAACAGAGACAAGCGAGGCTTCTTGGTAGCATCATTTTTCTCAGTTGGACTCTTTTTCTAGAGACAGAGAGGTTTCCTGACTCAGCATGAGTGGCAAAAATCACAAGGCTTTTAAAGAGCTCTGCTACAGCTTAATGGTGTGTACGAGAACTGGCAATGGCAGTGACCACATCTCCAAGCCAGAAGCATGCTGCTGGATGGCAGCATAGACCAAGGCTCTCAGTTCTGGCAGTAAAGGTACCCACCGCCATCTTGGATAGATCATAGCTAATACAGCTATGGCTTTCATTTTAGCAATGTTGTTGTTTACCAGATAAAAGACTCATGAACAGAAAAAGATAAAGATTTATAGTGAAGACAGATTCAGATAAGAAAAACTGCTAAAGGTTTACAGTGTGTTTTAAAATATGCATAGGCTTGAAAGAGAAAAAGAAACAGGATAAAATGGTTTTAAAAAGAATAATAAAAAGACAGAGAGTAACTGGGTATGACGGCACATGCCTTTAATTCCAGCACTTGGGAGAAAGATCTCTGTGATTTCAAAGTAAACCTTGTATACGGAGTTTATTCTAGGACACATAAAAGTTACACAGAGAAACCCTGTCTGAAAAAAAAAAAAATAGAAGAAAAAATCCACATAAAGATGGAAAGCACAAAAAAAGTGAGAGAGAGTCTGGAGAGAGTCTGGATACTATATGGTTTTATATTGTCTTTAAATTGTTTGACTGCTGAGGAAATAGCAACAACTGTTACAACAAATGCTGCTGTATTAATCCAATTTATATATTTTAATAATGCTCCAAATTTGGAATCCAAATAAGACTCCAAAATTTAAGTCTAAGGGCAGGTTACTGTAGAAAAGGATTTCTATTTTTGTTTCCACAGAAAATAAAATGCTGTAGATTCCTTCCAGACTAACATGGTTTGATGAAGCCAGACCCCCTGAAACAGCATCCCAAGTGATTCAGCATTCAAAACAGCTGAGACAAGGCAGCCTTGCAGACCACTACAGCTAGGATTTCTGCATCTTCTTATGATCCCCATGAGAGTGCCCTCTACCAGCAAGAAGCAGTTTGGAAAGAATGATGCCCAAATTCCTAAATATTATCTATAAATGTTTGTTTTCATTTAAATAGGCTTGGTTATAAATGGTTATTGACCACAACCAATCTCTTTTTAAAAGTAAAAAGGGGATTAAGGTATAGATATGAATACTTTGTTTTGGAATTGATTTTCATTTATAGATACAAATTTAAGGTCAATTTTGTGATATGTATATTCTTCCTCTTGTTTAGGTATTGTGTTTATATAGCTCATTTAAAATGTATAATTTAGTACAGATTTTAGTTACCTATAATAGTCAAAACTTTAATTAGGTTTTACATATAATAGTCAAAACTTAAAGTGTTAGTTAGGTTTTCTAGATATATAGAGATGTATTTCAATTAGATAGGCATTCTTCAAACCTTTCAAAGACCTACAGAATATGACATTTAAAATGGTTTAGGGTTTTTCTTGACAGTTTCTGGCAACACCACCTGCATCAAAAAGGAAGATGGACATCAAAGAAACTCATTATGGAGTTTGCTTTCAATATGGCAAGACTGGTTGAATTTATGCTGTATAAACTGGACATGCAGGACCCACAGGAAAATGACTGCTGATGCAAGATGGACAATGCTACAGGGTTCCTGCTTCATGGAAGAGTCTGCCAGTCTACAGGACACAGAAAAAAGTGACTGATAAACTGTCAATACAGGTGGACAGTTTAAAGTTTCCTGCTTTGCTGAGGAGTTTGCCAGACACACTATGGCCTATGGGCTGAAGATGGAACACTGCAGAAGAACTTCGGGTGACTGACCAGGCAAGATGTCTCTGTCATTTCTAGAGTTTATATATTATCCTTCTGTGGTCTTTGAAGGATTTGAAGACAGATAGTTATGGTTATATTTTCCTTAGTTAGGATTAAAGATAAGTTACATATAGGACTTTAGACTCACAAAGATAGGATAGATGATGGAATATTTTCTTTAAATCTTGCTAAATGTTAATGGACTATAAATATTGTTAACTGTGGCTCTTGTTTGATAACTGTTTTGTTATATATTTTACTATATTAAAGTTAAAAACCCTTTTGTATTTTAGACAGAAAAGAGGAGATGATGGGAGATGTCATTCTGTAAATATATTTCTCATATTGGTTAATGAATAAAGAACTGTTGCCCAATAGGAAAGCAAGATAGGCAGGACTAGGAGGAGAGAGGAAGTAGTAGGGAGGAGATTCAACATGGAGGACAGAGAGAGTAGAATTCCAGGCCCTCTCTCCGGTAAGATGGACCACGTGGAAATACTTAGAATAATAGAAAGGGGTTAATATTTAAGACAGAGCTAGCCAATAAGAAGTGCTAGTTGCAGGCCAACAGAATTATATCTAATACAGCGTCTCTGTGTGTTGTTTGGGACTGGCAGGGCTGTGGGACGAGACCAGCAGGGAAAACATACTCATAACACTCAGGGGATAGAGAGGTTTAGGGTGGGGGACAGTGGTGAGAAGTGCTGGGAGGAGTCAGGACTCTAATAGACACTTGTGCTGAGAGAACCTGGCAGCCAGATCAGGACTTTGTCTCCTGAATATGTGTTTGTCATATTCTCCAAAAAGTCTTTATCAGTAGCCAATAAGTGAGAAATTGGCACAAAAATCTCACATATAAACAATGTCACATGGCTACCACACAAGAAGTCCCTTGGGGGTACCCGTCTGCCCTGCTGTGTTTGCTTGCTTGTCTCTTTGCTGTACCAGGTCATGAAGCCACCCTGAAATGCACATGAAAATGGGTTTCTTTCTCCTGGTTCTTGGATGCTCAGAGTCAGGATACTGACAGTCTGTGTCTGGTGAGGGCCAGTTTCTTGGTTCACAGATGGAAGCATTTTTACTATGTTGTCTGATGGCAGAAATGTGAGGGTTCTCCTGTGGTCATGTTTATAAGGCCACTAGTACCACTGATGAGGACACACTTTCACCAGACAGTCTGGCTTCCTGACTAAAACCTATTTTTCTTATTTCATGTCTGAGTAATCACCAGCCATGGAGTCTTCTCTCCTCGGAGAAGCTTCTGAGCTCTGTCATCTAGTTTGGGGACTGCACTAGAACTGTAGGATCTGTCCCCAAATCACTTATGTTTTTGAATGCTGGGGATTGAACCCAGGGCCTTATGTGTGCTAGGTAAGCATTCTCCCATTAATCTACACCCCAGACCTTGCAATTACTTAGGTTCTATAAAAAGTTGTAACCTTTACTTTTTAGTTAGTACACTTTGGCAGAGTATATTCTTTCTTAGCCTCTGACACTTATATAAGCAATCCCCCGCCTTAAACTTCTTGCGTCTGAAATACCCAGTGTGATTCCAAACTCCCTGGCTGAACACTAATGAACAGACAAACGCAGTGTGTTTCTAATGTCTCTTATCAACTATATTCAGCGGGAGCAGAGGAGGTGTGTATTTTGTGCTGTGTATTTTAATCCCATGGACTGATAACACAGCGAGCCCCAGGAACTATTTTTAACCCATCAATGCAAACAGTGTGCTTTTACAGATCATCCCTTGGTGCAGCCTTAAATCTAAGCTTTGCCATTTTCAAGCTAACTAGCATAAGTATCCTTTAGAAGACTCTTTGGAAATGAAGGCAATACTTTCTGGTCATACTTTTTAGGTACTGTAGCTCAGTATATAACCTCCATTGTGTAGCTCAGGCTAGCCTCAAACTCACAATCTTCCTCCCTTAACTCTCTAGTATCGGGATTACTTGTGTGTACTGCTACACCCACCTTTCTGAACTCTTTGGTGTCCAAGGTGCCTCAAATTACATCATCCCAGGCACCCCTGCAGCACATCTCAGAAGATACCAGTGTTACACACAAGGAACAGATTTATAGAAGTGATCTTGCTGACCAAGGCCCTATATCAGTTTGTAGCCCAACTTCAGAAACTCCATTCTGGGCATGGGCATTTCCTGTAGTGCCTTGAGTGCTTCCCTCATCCCAGCCACAGAACAATGTGCATTAGCATGTCAACCTTGGAAACAAGTTCCTGGCCATATTCATGCTCATGAGGTCGGCCTTCTCATGTTCTGTCTTATTGACCACCTTGCATGCCTACTTGGTTGTCATGGCAGCTTGGCCATGATTGCCCACTGTGTCCTAGTCTGACTCTGTCTGCCTTCTTCTGTTCCTGGAGGCCAACTCTACTAGGTTCGGGCTAAAGACCCTGCTCACGAGTATCCAGGTCACAAAACCAAGTGGTGTCTAGCCCTTGCTGATACCCGTATTCTTGGATAAGGAGCACCAAGCTGGGGCTTCTGGGATCTGGTTTATATCCTAGAGCACTGTGAACACTTGTGATGCTTTTCCTTTCCCCCCACAACAGCAGATGTAAAGAAAGTTAAGCACAAACCTTGGTGGTAATGCATGCCTGGGCCATGTCAATGCCACACAGCCAATGCTGGCTGCATAGCGTTTGGCTTCATGTCTGTTCCAGCCCAAATGGGCTGATGCAGGTGCTACCCTGGGGATGTGGCACAGAGAGTTGTATCAATCACGAGGTCCCTTTAGTAAAATGTCACTGCTTTATAGAGAGAATGTCCCTGGGAAAGACTGGTCACAGAAGCCTACACCTGCCAATGATCCCATGTGAAAAAGGAAGATAAGGGAGACCCATTTGGAACAGCGTAGGGGATCTTTCTGCCCCTGCAGTGGGAATAGGACATTCGAGGTACACCCAGCCTAAAGCTATATTGGTCAAAGATCTCATGGCGTTTGTGTCAAATTCCCGCAGCAATTGCTGGGCATTGAAGACAAAATCTGTGATTGTGTCTTGTGTCTGCACCCACCTGCCCCATTCTTCTTTTTCTCTTAACAAGAACTCAAGAGCCACCTGGTGGAAGGTTTCTCTAGCAACTTAGCTGGAAGCTTTTAGCAATAGGCAACAAGCTTCTCTCTGATTGGATCTGAGGTCCACTCTACAGGAGGGGATACCCCATAAAAAACACTAATGCTTGGGGAGATCATGGGTTCTGGGGGGTAACTTACTACTGTTCTTTAACTAAACTGACATGGTATTAAACTGCCTCCAAACACTCTTGTTTTATACCCATAGACAAAGACTACTCAGATTGAATCAGAGAGAGCTCTCTGTAGTTCACCAACTGCAGCTAATACAGTTAATGGCTGTTCGAGGTGCTGAGAACAAGTGTTCCGTGGGTGTTCAGCTCTAATCACTACACACTATTACCTCTAAGGCTCAGGAAAGATGGAGGAAGGGAGTGGGGTCACAAGGGATGTAAGAGCTTGAAGATAGGAGAAAGGAACAGTGAAATACCATCTCTGGTCTGAGCTCAGCCACTGTGATCACCATCTCCTGCCAGCAGCTGCCTGCTCTGGGCCTGTACAAGGCTGGGCCTGTCAATAGCCAGCAGAGGATGGGAGAAGGACTCATGGGGCCCTATCCCTCCTTACTGAACTATTGGCTACTGATAGATTCAGGAGAATCCCTCCTTGCTGAACTACCAGCTACTGAATCAGAAAAAGGCAAAAGACATTGTCTTTAGCTGTGTATCTACTGGTGAGCCAGGCAGGCTCCATTGAGCAGTTTCGAACACACAGACATAGAGACAGCCCTGGTAAAGCTCAGTGAGTCGTAAAAACAAAGCAAAGAGCCATGAATGAGGGATTTGTGGGGAGGAAGGGGAGGGAGGAAGCTTAAATGGGTTACTGAGGGTGATTTGAACACATTATATGCATGCCCGGAATTGTCAAAGAACAAATTTAACAAAGACTGTAAAATAAACAAAAACAACAGGTTATAGGGAAGCAGCTGGGACAACACTCTAGCATTGCTCCAGAGGGACTCAGAGCTGTTCTAAGGGACATACTTTTCCAAGTCGGTTTTAGAACAAGCTTGTCAATATCTCTAAACAAAACTGTGTCTTCTTTGTTCTTTTGGTTAGTAGATGTGTTACTTCGGTTAAAGATACGTGGAGATTTTATCTATTTGTGTCCGTGTTACAGGTTTCCAGTTTGATTTCACAGTGATTACAGATTATAGTCCATGAACTCTGGACGTTTGAAATGTTTGGGGATTTGGTTTTATGGCTCACCACACGGTCAATTTTGGTAAAGTGTTTGCTGTGCACTTGAAAACAATCTGTATTCTGCAATTATTGAGTGGGTTTTCCCAAGTGTGGCAGGTGACTTTTATTAATTTAATTGTTCAAATCTTCCATTCTTAATGGTTTTCATCTGTTCTATCAGACGCCAAGAGAGGTACTCAAGCCAGCCATCTGTGGTTATGGATTCGTTTCTTACTCCTTTTAATTCTGTAACAATGTTCTTCATATATATTTATCAACTACTGTCAGCTAGGTTTCAAGTATTATTTTGGCAGATCCATCTCATTCATTATGAAATTCTCCTCTCCCTACTTACTGTTCTCCTTGCCTCTCTCTAATATTAGAATAGTTAAGCAACTTTTTGGGTGGTAGTTTGCACACTGTACCCTTCTCTGTCTTTCAGTTCTTGGTGCGTGTGTGTGTGTGTGTGTGTGTGTGTGTGTGTGTGTGTGTGTGTGTGTGTGTAACACTAATGGAACATAGGGCTTCATGCAAATTAGTGCCCTAACTCATTGAGCTATGTTCCCCAGCCCTGCTTTACTTTAAGACAGGCTGTCTCTATTTTGGTCAAGCTTGCCTTGAACTCACTCTGTCCTTATGCAGATTTGAGCTTGTACTCTTCCTGCATTGACATCCACAAATCAGGGCTTACAGGCCTCCATGAACAGGTCTGCCTTTCAACATTTCTTTTTTCCCAATATTTACACTGCATGTCTTCTAAGTAATATGTCATTATAATAAATGATATAAGCAATATGTAGTCTAAAAACTCTAACCTGGAGCTCCATTTTTTACACATGGTGCTTACTGATAAATAAATTCCTGTTGAAATCCATCATAGCTGCTGTCGTAGGTTCACTTCACCTGTTGGTTTTCTCCTTTCCTGTCACTAGCGTGCTATACCATTCATTGTCTTGCTGTATTTCTGAGTACTTGAAACTGTTCCCAGGAATGAAATCAGTGCCACTGGACTGCTCTCAGAGGACCCAGGACTCTGCAAAAATGACGATTTATTTCTCATCTCAAGAGTATCAAGAAAAAGTACAGCAGGCAGTGAGCAAATTTTTAAAAGTTATTTTTAAAGCTCCCTGGACAATCTGATGGACAGCATTGCCTTACAGCTTTTTATGGCAGACATGGAAAATGTGAAATGTGACCTTAAAAATTTCTATAGGATCTACCTGTCTTCTGTCTTCTTTCCTGATTTTGCATGCCCATACGTGTGTGTGTGTGTGTGTGTGTGTGTGTGTGTGTGTGTGTGTGTGTGTGTTTATGTGCATGTACAAGCAAACATGGAAGGCACTGTGTGTTCTATTTGGCCACACTCCACCTTACTCCCTTGAAACAGGGTCTCTCATTGAATCTGAAGGTACACTGGTTGCCAGTAAGTCCCAGTAATCCTTGTTTCTGCCCCTACCCCAGCATTGGAGTTACAAGCACACATAGCCATGCCCCAGACTTTCTTTACAAATCCTCAGGTCCTGATGCTTATACAGCAAGTTCTCTTACCTGTTGAGCCATCTCCACAGTTTTCTTAACACTTGTGCTGCGTCCGCTGTCTCTTAAGGCCCAGAATGGCTGGCTGTCTCAGCCAGGAAGCTCAGTCTTGCAAGGCACAATGGTAAATATGTGTCTTCACATGTCTGAGATGCCTAGACTTAGACATGCAAATGCACCAGAAGCCTACCCTCTTCCTCGTCAGGCCAGGGCTCTGCCAGCCGGAACCCCAAGGCCTGGAGTATAAATGTCTGCACCAGCTCCTTTCTCTGCAGCTTGCCTCCAATAGAAGACTGGTGTGTTTCTGTTTACACTATGCATATAGATCTTCAGTTCTCTCTCAGAGGCCATATGATGTGTGCCAAAACTACTCAGTCGCCATGCACTGGGGGTTTGTTTTCATTTTATTGTAAGTCACTGTGGCTTAGAGGTTACAAAGTCACCTTGAACAGTTCTGAACCATTGTTTGCTATAGGAAAGGGGGTTATCACAGGAGCCCCCAATACTGCTATAGAGTGCACCTTAACCTCTTTTGAAGTGTATAGAGCTTCCAGCTGTTTGAGATCTGAAACTGGCATATCAGTTTTACCTTCCACAGTCAAATGCAGAAAAAGAAGTTTGAGGGTACATCAACAAACAACATTTCACTGTAAACAAGAAAAGGTTCTACAGTGAAAGAAATCCAAAATAAATCAAGGGAAAATACTTTGTTAACTGGACACATTTTAAAAAACAAAACAAAACCACACACATTTTAGTGTGACCTTCTACCAAAGTAAGAATGACAAACCAACAGCTATGGCCTAAGGTGAGTAGAGACATTTTAGCTACAAGATCACATTACAGATAAAATGCACAGATGGTGGTGTGCTCAGAAAAATAAATATTAACTTGAGACTTGTTTTTCTGTTTTTCCTACAATTCTTTAACAAGACCTTTTGTTGGGAACAGAATTCTGAAGAGTTTCTGTTTGTTTGCTTGTTTTCACGTAGCCTGAAGGTTTTAAAAACATGCCATTTTTAAAATTAGAAACTGAAACTCTCAGACCATTTAGTGTGCACAGGACCCTTGCTACTCAAGGTGCTTGGTGGGCGCTGGGCGCTCACTGCTCAGCAGTCAGAATGAGTTGAATACTGAGTCTGGAGCAAGGGTTCCACTTACTTCAGAGTATGGCGCTCCTATGCATGCACGCCACCCTGGGGTTGGCTTCCAGAGTGGTATGGCTCAGTGAGCAATCTCACATGGGTCCCACTCTCCCTATAGGCTCCCAAGCAACTGTCACAGCCCGTGGCATCTCTTCAAGCTTGAGGAAGAGGCTCAGGGCCAACAGCACAGGGAGCATTCCCAGCAATGCTCCCTTCCCTTGGCTCCAGAACACTGCCAGGGGGCTCTGGGGTCATCTGAGAATTACTCCTGGGAGCAATAGAGTTACCAGTCCAAATGGAAACAGCCATCTGGGCATTGGTATCTCTGGGTAGCTTACACACTAAGAGCCATTTTTAAGATGGGGTCTCCACACCAACTTCAGCCAGGGTTACGCCTTTTGTCAAAGCTGGTGTCCTAAGAGCCCCTGACACCCACAGGAGACCCAGCACCCCACTTCTAATGCCTCCCTTGATCCTTACTCTGCCCGTAAGGTAGTAGAGTAGTTGCGGCAGAGGCACTGTGAAGAGAAGACGCACCGTGGAGACAAGTGCCTAGGCCCCAAGGTGGCCCCTGAGGCCTGGAAGCCTGTCCTTCCCTGTGGTTCTGCAACTTGCCTCTTGCCACTTAAAACACACTTTTGGAAGATGAGGTGCTACTGTGGCCAAACACCTGGGTAAAGTGGGTTTCCTGAGCCACTTGTCAAACCACCCTGAACAAGGGAGAGGTGGGAAGGTGAGAACACGCAGACAAAACGAGTTCCTGAGAAAGTCAACCACTTCAAATTCTATAAGGAGGGGACACAGGAAGAACTAACACCTGCCTACAGAAACCGCTGGCCTCCCCCGCCAGCCTGAGTCTGGTTGTGAGGAAACCCATGGGTATCCCACTTTTGAACATTTTATCACAAGGCAGGATGACTTTAGTTGGAGACCAGCTTGGGTAACATAGGAAACTCCAATCTAAAAAATAAAATACAATAAAATAAAGGGCAAACTGGGGTCTCTGTGTGTCGGGGAGCAGGCTACCCAATGTCCTGGCAGCACACTGTGCCATGCGAGTTCCAGAGCTTCAAGCTAGCGGCTGTGCTGACCATTGGGAATGAGATGGCTGTTGGTCCCAAGGCCATTCTTCAGGTAATCTGTCCCTTTGCCTTTGGTGCCCTCCTCTTCTTCCTCTTCCTCTTCCTCTTCGTCATCACTTCTCACGTCCTGGATGCTCTAGAAAAAGCAATGAATGGGCTGTGAGTGACAGCAATCTAGGAGAAAATTTTCATGAATTGTACACATACAGGTCGAGGTTTGAAAGCTGGCTCCTGTTAAAGAACCCAATACCCACATGGCTGTATTCACAGAGGCACAAACAGTACAAGTCAGACACAGGTTTTAAAGGCTGAAAAATTTGGGACTGGAGAGCAGGCTCAGTAGTTTAGAATACTGTGTCTCTTGCAGAGCCTCAGATTCAAGTCCCAGCAGTCACATAGTGGCTCACAGTCTCTGTAACTCCAGTTACAGGGGATTTGATGCTATCCTCTGGCCTCCATGGGCAACACACACACACACACACACACACACACAGAGAGAGAGAGAGAGAGAGACAGACAGACAGACAGACAGACAGAGAGAGACAGGCAGAGAGAGAGAGAGAGAGAGAGACAGAGAGAGAGAGAGAGAGAGAGAGAGAGAGAGAGAGAGAGAGAGAGAGAGAGAGAGAGAGAGAGAATACGGATACATACATACATGAAGGACAAACATTCACAACAAAATAAATTTTAAAAATGAAAATTTGACTATAGCAATGGCTACACAATTCTATATCCATAGTCAAACTCATAACTAAAACCTAACAGGAAAAGCTCAGGCAAGTGAGGAGGCTCAGCAGTCTAAAGACCTGAGTCTGATGCCTGGGCCCCACATTATAGAAGGAGAGGACTAACTGCAAGTTCCCTGACTCATATATATGCCGAGTCATATTTCCTGACTCACTATATGGTGCATACCCCCACATAAATATAATTTTAAAATGTCCATTTTTTAACAATATGTGAATTGTTTTCTTTAGAAAGCAAACGTTAAACAAAAGCCTAGTCCTGGGTATGGGCTCTTTCCCTTTGAGTTACTGGTTGGGGTAAGGATGGGGATCCAGCCCTGAACAATACAGACTGTTGCTGTTGTGCTTAGCTGTCCACAGAACTAGTGGGTAAGAGCCCATTGCTGAAGACAATATCCACTCCCGTCACAGGGTTTGGAAAACTCAGGCTGGAACTGACCTGGAGGCTTCCTCCAGGAAGGCCAGCTTTCACAGTACCACAAGGTGCTGGGCAGGCTGCCGGAAGAGAAAGGCAGCATCAGTCTTGCCAGCTGTGAACCCTCTGAACTATAAGGACAGTTCATCTGGCCAGGTGCCAGGTGCCCATTGGCACAATAATGGCCCGAGTATTGGGAGTGGGGAGGCAACAACTATCTGATTGGATTTAAAGATGCTTGTCAGGAAGGAACTCATGCTTACTACTGCAAACTTGTCAAAGGATGCATGGCCAGAGAGGGGAGAGCCCACTATGATCATCTTGCCAAATGTGATAGAGTAGCCAACTGTCTTCTAAATATGTATTCTGAAACCCAAAGATTAGCCCAGCTCATACACCATGTCAAAGAGGATTCTTTTTGCAGTGGATGAAGGTCAACTCAGAAAACCACAAATGATCAAAGCATAGGGAATAGGTGACTGTGGAATGCTCATACCCAAACAGGACAACTATATTACCTCTCCTCTCTCCAGGGCTCAAGGTGGATGGATGGATGGATGGATGGATGGATGGATGGATGGATGGATGGTGGGTGGGTGGGTGGGTGGGTGGGTGGGTAGGTGGGTAGGTAGGTAGGTAGGTAGGTAGGTAGGTAGTCATACAGACAGATAGACAGAGGACATGAGTTTTGGAGGGAGATAAAGGGGAAGAGCCTGAAAGGAGTTCAAAGGGGGAATTACAGGTTGATTTAATTATAAAAATATATTCATAAATAAAAGAGAAAACAAAGATAAAAACAAAAGGAAGCACAATGTTTTTTTTTTCTAAGTAAAGTATTAGTCACTGGGCATTTAATTTTCAGGATAATTTTATTGCCAAGAATTGGACTGCTTTCTCCTCTTGTAGTATAGAAAGTTTCTTCAGTGGCAATTCTTAACTGAGCTTGTGTTTCTTCTCCTAGTTTCTTATAGGAATCCAGCAAGGAAATCTCCTTGAATGACAGTGCTCCTGGGGATGGAACTTCTACCAACCAGGCCTCGGTGTGAAAAAGAACTGGGAAAGTCTAGTGCCCAAGGTCACCTCAGGTCACCCCTTAGCCATCCTACTGCCTTTCTTAAATTTAGCTTAGAAGGAGAAAATCCACTGAAGGCAAGCTGTCTCCCTCACTTTTTTTGAGATCTGCTGATCTGGAGGAACAGACTACTGTATTCTGAATTTTCCAGAAATGCAAGGGTGCATGTAGTCAAAAGAATGGTATTCTGTTTTATTCAGAACCGCACAGTTCCTGAAAACAGGAACAAAACTGCCTAACACACACACACACACACACACACACACACACACACACACACACACACACACACACCTTTTCAGTAGAGAAAGTTTGTGACTATGAAGGCACAAGCATCTGTCAACGGTGTTATGTCACATGCACATTTCACACAGCAATGTACAAAAATGCCGTTCATTGTTTGCTTTTATGATGGGGGGCATTGTGCTATTATTTGAAATTATGTTTAGAGGTGGATTACATGGCCTAGGATTGAACTGCAGGCTAATAAAGGCTTGTGTGTCTAGTTGAACTGAGAATCACTGACTCTAACAAGTCAGAGGTCAGACAGGAATCTTGTGGATTTCCTGCAGATAAGACTCTGCTAGATTGATAAGCAGGTGTTTGTGTGCTATACAAGATGCAACAATACAGATTGAGAAGTGTGTTGTTCAAATAACAATGCTCTTTCCCGGGGGCAGGCTGGACTGAGCAGTTAGTATTAACAGTAAGATTCCCTGTCAGATCACTGAGCATCAGAACCACACTATTTGCTTTAATAGACAGGATTGATGCTGGTGAGTATATGGGAGTTGGAATAAGGAAGTGACTTTAACAAAGTCACCGCACAGCTTGGAGCCAGACAGGGCACAAACACGGTGCTCTACAGTCCCCTGCTGGACGAAGCCTGGTGGTGTAAGTGCTGGTAGAGAAAGGGGACCCAGGAGGCCTGTGATCCAGCTCTGAGGGAGCAGTCCTTTCCTCCCTGCCTGTCTGGCTGTCTCCTCGCCCCTCCTCACACCCATCCTGACCTTGCCCTTGGTACTATCAGGGTGGCCTTTAGGGGAAAAAAATTAAAATAGTGAAAATAATCCCTAGTAAATGATTCTTATTAGGTTAGACAACCACAGACATGTTCATTATATTTCAATTAAAATGGGTGTTTATTAGGGTATGGTAGAGCATGCCTTTAACACTAGCACTTAGGAAGCAGAGGCAGATGGATCTCCATGAATTCAAGGCCATCCTGGTCTACAGAGAAAGTTCCATGCCAGCCAAACAACAACCATTGAAAAAGATATTTGAGGGCTAGGAGATGACTCGATGGTTAAAGCACTTGCTGAATAAGCCTTTTGATCTGAGTTCAGTTACCCCAAACCTGCATAAAGCCAGAGACAGAAGCTAGTCTGTTACCTCTGTGTTCCTATGGCAAGGTGGGAGGTGGAGATAGGGGACTCCCTAGAATTTTGTGGGCCAGCCAGCCTGGCTTACGCAGTGTGGGTAATTATGAGAGACCTTGTCTCAAACAAGGTAGAAGGTGAGGCTGGACACCTGAAGCTGTTCTCCAACCTCCACATACATGCTGTGGCATGTGCAAACACACACACACACACACACACACACACACACACACACACACACACACACACACAAATGGTGAAGATTTTGGAGTAGATTTTACAACATATTCATGATTTACAGGGCACCATTTGAACACACATTGGCTAAGGGGTGCTAGAAAAATGAAACTTCTCCAATGAGCTGGAGTTAGAAAAGCTTAAAATAAGGACCACAGTCTGTATTCTAGGAAAGAAATCACAACTGCAATGCTTTCCAGCAACTAAGATGCCTAATAGAAATACAAACCCAAATACTTTTTGTGTAGGGGGGCCACATATGCACACATATGGTAAAGATAGCTGTTCTAGAACACTAACTGTGTCCTTTGAGTGTCAATGCTTGCCTTGCAATCTTGGATTCAACCAACTCCATTTATTTTACCATGCTTCTCACTTGTGTTTCAACTCAAATACTAGGTTCTGTTTGGGGCTACTAGAACTTGTCTCATTGGCCGTGAAACTTCTACAAATCTCTAAAGGACCAAATAAATAAAAAAAAAAAAGATATCATATACCAAATATATCGAAGAGCGGAGAGCGGAGAGCAGATCTGTGCTTCAGCAACAACAGGGCTGTGGGAACTCTGCATGGGCTCTATGCTCACCAAGGCATATGGGCACATGTGCTCCTCATCTGCTAACCCCCACCCCAAGGTCTTGGCAATCCCTGCTTTCTGTTACTATTCTGATCATTTGAGATCACTTCTCCTCAAATTAGCAAAACACATTCTAGCATTCAGTTGACCTTCCTCCAAAAATGGTCTTGGTCCTCTAAAATAAACTATTGGTACTCACTCCACAATTGAAGATGGATGAATATCAATTTTTCCGGGTCTTTTAACAAGCTCCCTGCAACAAAGCCCCTTTGTTCTCACAAAAGGCTCAGGAGAAATGTGAGTTTCTGGCATTGTCAACTGATCTCTGCTATCCTCATATAACTACACAGGACCACTCCCTGACAAATGGATTCACTGGGCTTACCATGTAGGCAGAGAGGGCTTGCATTCAGAGGATAGACATGAAAACATAGTCACTACGAAGGAAACCCAAGGTCAGTGTCAGAGCATCCCACACAGTAGCAGAAAGAGAAAAGCCTAGATTTGACTTTCTGCTTTAAAGCCCATCCAAAACAACATTGTTCCTCATGCTCTAGAAGCAGGGGCATAAAGATGAACATATTCAAAGACTAGCTCATCAGGAGACTTGAGGGTCAAGCTTTCAGTCTTTGGTATGGGAATGTCAAATTTCCCTACAGCTACTTATTAAAGAGACTGCCCTTTCCCTATTGAGTGGTCTCATTAGCAGAATTATTCACCCACGGTGTGCTCTGACACCAGCTTCATGGCCTGTTGTGTCTGCCTTCCTAAGTGTATGTCTGTAGTAAGTCTGGAAATCTGGAAGTAACATCTCCAGTTTTGCTCTTTTCAAGGTTACTTAGCTGCAGTGTTTGGATGAACATGGCCTCAAGAATGACCTGGTCAAAGATCCTTATTTGCAGAAGGGTGAAAAAAAAAGGCAGCTTTTGTGCTGGTCGGTATATACAAGATGCTTTCTCTTTAAGCTCAGTGGCAGAGACAAAAGTTTCTTTTATTATACTGCCCCAACTGACTGATGTAAAGCACGAGACTTTTATTTTCCTAAATTATGAACAAAACCTAATGAAGTTATAATCAAAATTTCATTTAGCTATAATTAAATTATTGAACTATTAAATTATAATGTTATTTGATTTATTGCTAATTCCTGAAGCAGTTCTTTCTTTTTACTAAGACTTAGAGACTTTTGCCAGTGAGCTTCAAAGATTAGTTTTAGGGCTTGACAGACTCTGAATGGGGTCTTCAGTTTCCAAAGATGGTAAAAACTGGAGATTTCAGGCCCTTCCTGGTGACACAGTTTGGGGACAACACAGCCCAGAGCACACTCTCTCTCTTCCTCCCTCCCTTCCCCTCTCCCTTCCTCCTTCTCTCCTTCCCTTCCTCCATCTGTCCCCCATTTGTATTCTTCCTTCCTTCCTTTCTTTCTCTTTCTGTCTTTCCCTCCCTTCCTCATTCCTCCCCCCTTCTCTCTCTCTCTCTCTCCCTGCTCCCCTTTCTTCCCAAACCAAACAAAAGGAACAGGGTTTCTGTCACACCCTTTGGATTACCTAAAATATATGAAAAAGCACCCCTCTGGTGATCATCAGCTAATGATGGGTACAGAATGACTTCACTATATAAATACAATTTGCTCCAGAGACAAAAACAAGTTGAAGAGAATGAAGGAAGGAGTCCTGAAACATCCTTTGGTAGCATCCAGGAAATCTGCCTGGCAATTCTAGTCTCGATGTCCACAGCCACGCCCACCAGGAAGCACAGCAGTGGAAAGGACAGGTGCAGCATTCTGTATACTAGACAACACTTGTGGAAAGTAAAAACACAGTGCATGTGCCTATATCCAAAGTCATAATGCAACAACACAGGCGGAAACACACTGGCCTCAAGAGTGCACACCTCTTCAGAGCAAGACTGGGGAGGGTGGGGATAAGAGTCTGAACAAAGTAGAATGACCTAACCTATCTTTCTATGCTATTTTCTCCTCAGTGATTTGGTTATATATTCAGCAAATGAGAAAGTGAAGAAAAGAATCTATAACCCAGCAAAACTGAAGCCCCATTTAAATGTAGATGACTTACAAATTCATATCCAGAACCCAGGACCATTCCTTAGGGCTTCAAACTCGAATATTCAAGCTAGCCAGTTTCTCAGCTGTCTAACAATCACATCAAGTTCTTGTGTTCTCTTCTGGTCTTCCACAGTTCAGCAAAACTGGTGCCATCCCTCACTCATCAGCATACCACAAAAGCAAATCCCCCAAAGTCCTTCTCTTATGGGAGGCTTTGTTCTCCTATCTGCTGCACTCAGCTGAGCACTTTGATACCAGCCCTGCAATAATCAGCTTTCCAGGAATGGTCTCAGCTACTTCCAACCTGTATTAAATCTCTAATAGCTAGGTTCCAGCTTCAGAACTGGCCTATAGCCTTGGACTGAGTGGTACAGCAGTCAGCTGAACATGTTTTAGTCTCTTGACACCAACTGATTTGCAGAGCTTGGCAGCCAGACTTGTGACAGACAACTTTCTGCTGGACAGTGCCACTTTCCCATCTCAGAGGAGCAAGGCTGCTATAGTTGGCATGATTTCTGAATAAGGATAATTCAGAAATCTCATTCTTGGCCATTATTTGAAGCTGATCTATACCAGAAATTCCCAACCCAGGAGCCACAGAAGGTGTGGAAGGGATGCTGAGTCATTGGTCCTTGGGTCCCTAGTCCTCTGGGCATCAAGAGTTGCTGTGCTCATTTCTTGCTGCTTTGGGTGAGTATGTCCCACCTCAGTTTACCTCAGTGTGCCAGGTGTGTGTGTGTGTGTGTGTGTGTGTGTGTGTGTGTGTGTGTGTGTGTGTGTGTGTGTGTGTGTGTCATCTGCTTTCAGGAGCCATGGGTGAAGGTTGGAAGATAGTATCTTAGGTTCTGACTACAAGGCTGAATGAAGCTGTTCCAGCAAGAAGAAGCCTTGGTCCATTTTCTTCTAGGAGGAAATCTCCCTCATAAATGTACCAGCTAGACTTGGAGACAAGAAGCTGTGTGGTGTGGCAAACAGCTGGATCCTGTGCTCCCTGCAGACAGCAAAGGGCATGCCTGGTGGGACAAGTGAGAGCAGCTAGCACCAGTGTGACCGGCTCTGCATGACACCAAACAAGTTTCTACCTGAAGTTTAAGTAGGAGTGGCAGTGAACGGTGGTATAATTTTTAGTACATTTTGATTCAATAATGTATATGTTTCATTAATTATACCTGCTGTATCTATTAGTTAGGGCCTGATCTGTATTTCACAAAATTATCTGCAAGAAAACCAAACCAAACAAACTGGATAATGAGAAAACAACAACAACAACAAAACAACCCATACATTAATGCAACAGGTAAAATGCTGCAAATGAGTCATCTCTGCCTGCAGGGCTTCCGCACTCTCAGGGTTTGACATCTGCAGCCACGGCAGCAATAAAATCATAACTGTGCTTTTGAAGCGCTGTAACCAAACTCAGTGCTTGGGAATCTGTGGCTTTGCAGTAATGTCAGGAGCCTGGGAGACTGGGAATGACTCATAGTGTCCCACTGCTTTGTGAATGACTCCACGTCTCTATCCACACTTGGCAGTAAAACAAAGAACACTATAATAAGCATTTTATGCTATTTTAAAAACAAACGCTTAGCTTACACTGTATGAAAAAAAAAAAACACAAAGAAACAGATTTAGTCAAAGAGCTCAATTTTCCAAGCTACTAGCAAAATACCTCCCTTTTTGTTATATTAATTCTCATTATCCAAGTTGACAAGGTCACAGGAAAATGAGACCATTGCATTTTTGCATTTTCTATTTCTCCTTGCTGGCACTCCACTTAATTTAAATTGGGTTCTTTCAACCAACCCTGGCCACAAATGGACATTTTCTTTTTGGTGATGTGGAATTTTCTAGAGCAATGCCTCTCAAACTTGAATGTGCACACAAATCAACTGTGGTTGTGGAAGCTCCATAGATGCCATGAGGCTACTGGTGAGCCCTCGGGTGCTGTGTTCCTAGCAGTCTTCAGGCAGTAACAAGGTTGATGGTCACAAACCCTCTCTAGATTGTTTTTCTCTGTGGAAAGAAAATGTTGAAGCCAAGAGTCACCTGAACCCTTTTGAGTTTCTATGATTTCAAATTATCTTGATTTCCTTAGACCCTACACTTCTTATTAACTACTCAGCCCAAAAAAGCAATATAAAACTGTAAGTATGCTTCATTTTATAATAAATTGTTATAAAAAGAATTTAGTAAGATAGTCATAGTGGCTCACACCTGTAATCCCAGAACTCAGTAAGCTAAGGCAGGAGGATCATAGTGTTTACAGCCAGTCTGGGCCACATAGGGAGTTCAAGGGTAGCCTTGGCTATGGAGTTAATACAAGGCTGGCTTGGGCTGCAGGGTGAAACTGTGTCAAAAGGAAACAGCAAAAATAATCATGTTCTAAAAAGAATCACACTTTTCAGTGTCCAGGAGAACTCCTCTTTTACTGCTCTGCTTCTCTCTTACGAGCTCAGGCTGCAGTTAGAGCACATGTTGTTGTTGTTGTTGTTGTTGGTGGTGGTGGTGGTGGTATTGGTGGTGGAAAATTCCTCTGGAACAAGCAAGTACTGCTTTTGTTCAATCATCCAGACTGGAGAACTGTTGAAGCTGAGTCACAGAGGTCTGACTTATACATAGGTCTGATTTTAGGAAGGAGACCCAAGAAATGGAAGGACATCCTCAGTCTCCTCAACATGATGGAGGAGACACCAATATTCTTGCTATTCAATCTTGTGCCTCTCACCTGGGATGTAAACTAGAGTCACTTCCATTGAAGAAGGAGATTGCCAGGGATCCCAGGGCCTGGATCTTACCTCATATGTCTTGTTGATGTAATTGGTCTGGTTTGGGGCCTGTCCATAAGCAATCTTTTGACAAAGTCTAAGAGTCCATCCTAATGCACTGTAGTCTACATAGCCAGTTAATCTGAAATTCTAAAGTCCTTATGGTGTGAGCAGCATACCTTATTCTGTATTGTTCTTAAATATGAATACACAAAAAACATGACTACAATATATCAGTGGCAGGGGCTGAAGCTCAATGTTAGAACAACTGTCTAGCATGCATGAAGACCTGAGTTTTGTTTTCAGTTCTTAAAAAAAAAATGTAAGAAGATTGACTGAATGACTGATAGCAGAGCTGGTGAAATGATAATAACTTTTCTAAAAGCTTCCTTGAATTCCTTAAAAGATTCTCACAGATGACTGACTATTTGGGCCTCTGTCACAAATGTCATGCTTCTTATTTTTGAATAAAAGGCTTAAATGATAACTTGATCAAGCAAAACAGAGCTTAGCCAGAAGAAGCTCATGAACTTCCAAGAGGCCAATACCATACACGTAGGCAATGTGGCTGGACTGTGAAACACAGGCGCCCTTGATCCATTTCTGGCTCAGTATACACTGACAGCACGAATACAAACACGGGCAGCATTGGCAGTAGACTCATCAGAAAGCAGCCAATAGTCTGCCTGGTTTTGTGCTGGTTAGATCTCAGGCTCTGTATAAAATGGAGGGTCATCAGGCAGGCAAGGGACAGCTCACAGCATACCTTAGGAGGCATGGCGATCACCATTTGCCTGAAGAAACAGGCAGTGTCTGAGGGTGTTTCTATGCTGGTAAAGCCAAACTCTTCTGGGACATTGCTGCTTTCAAGGCAGGGAGTAAGATACCTGTCATTAGAAGCAGTTCTAGCACAGAAGTTGAATTACTTGAGGCCCTCTGGAACTCATTCCAGCTGCCCCCCCCCCACCGCCACTCTCTTTAAACAGCTGCAGAAGCACCATGGCAATTGCTGGAATCAGACAACATGGCTGAGAAGAAGAAAATCACTTCGCCAATCCTCCTATCCCCACACATCCCCACAGGCCTGAGTGAGGAAAGGGAACTAGAAAGACCTGAACACAAGCAGAATGGAAGTGCAGGCTGGGGAAAGCAGTAAGAGAGTCACCCCCAGAGAGAAAGAGAAAGAAAGGCTGTGAGTTCCAGGCTGGGGTGGGGAGCGCCCCACAGTTCTCACCTTAAGCCCCACAGGAAGTGTAGAACTTAAGGGGAGAACTGGATACATGTACATGTAAGATATTATCAAAATTAATTTGCCTCTTATTATTTTCTTACACTCTTAATTTTTTGCATGTGTATGTATTGGTATACACGCATATATGTATGTGTGTTCATGGGAGTATAGCCACATATTATGTGTGCCATATGCAAATATGCATGTTTGCATGTTAGCATGTGTATGTGGAGGCCTGAAGCTGGTATCAGGTGTCTTCCCCTTTCCCTTTCCATTTGATTGTTGATAGGGTCTCAAAATTGAGCCCAGAGCTTGTGGATTATTTAGCCTGGCTAGCCAGCTTGTAATGGGGGCCCTTGCTGGCCAAAGGGCTTTATGTACTGAACCATTTTCTCCTTCTTATTACTTTTAAGCATCGCTATAATGAAATGTATGTGTAGGCAGTAATCTATGTTTATTGGTCATATTGCCCTAGAGGGAAGAGTCAGGAACAAAAAAAAAAGAGCCACCCAACCATTAGACTTCACTGGAAGCAGTCATCCAGCCTCTGGGAGTACACAGCCAATTGTTACTTAGAAGACACAGCACTGTGACTTGGGCCTCTGGCTGTTGCAGGAGAACAGTGATCGACTGCCTCCTCAGTTTAAACAACTAGAAAAGCTAGACAGGCATATTGAACAATGCATTTTAGATCCAGTCCACAAAAGCAGCTCAGATTAAGTCTTGGGAAAGGGAATGAAGTTGAGTCCTACAGCTTCTTGCCTTCTCAGGTACAGGTAAGGTGAAAGAAAGCACAGCAAAGGGCCCACAGCCCACAGGTACAGTGACACATATTATAAAAAGATCTCTTACATTCAAAGAGACTGGAACTTTTGCTGGACCCCAGGGCTGGGTTAATATTATACCTTGAGGCCACACCTTGTGGTCACATAAGACTTGAGACTACCAACCCACTGTGTCCTCAGCCTATTTGTTTAACCTCCCTTTAAGAGAACAATGTAACAACCAGCCTTATGTACCTTGGATTTCCCATGTAATCAACTTTTACAACCTAAGCTAATGGATAGCTGTAATATCATAATATTACATAATATGTATTCTTCCATGATCATGGCTCAATGTGTATGAGTGTTTTGCCTGCATGTATGTCTGTGCACCATGTGCATGTGCATGATGCAGGAGGAGGTCAGAGGGCATCAGATCCCCCAAAACTGCAGTAATTTAGAGTGGTGAGCTGCCTGCCATGTGGGTGCTGAGAATTGTAGTGCATGTCTGTTTGTACGTTTATAGTGTGTTCGTGCTTGTATGTGTGTACTGTGTGAGTGTTTGTATGCATGTAGTGCGTGCATGTTTGTATGCATGTAGTGCATTGTGTTTGTATGTGTGTAGCACAAGTGTGTTTGTATGTGTGTAGCGGGTAACAGCAGATAGGCAGAAAGCAGCCTTATAAAATGAATATCTACCATAAATACTGGAAGCAGTGTTTGAATGTTGTTTGATAGTGTTTGTTACCAGGTCTGTTGTAGTTAACAGAGTTGTGAAACTCTGTTAAATTTTTCTGTAAAGTATCCCATTCCTTCTCTATGCAAAATGCTTCCTGGGCTGTTCAATAAAAGAGGGATCACCCTTTGTTAGGAACACACACACACACACACACACACACACACACACACACACACACACACACAGAGTTCTCAAGACTCTCCAGCATTCAAATAGTCACAGACAGTCACAGACTCTGACTCATATACATATGACAGAAGACATAGGGAGAACAAAGTAGAGAAATCAAATTGGGCTTGCTCTTAGTTAAATGACACCAAGGGGAAGTGCTTGGATTTCTATCCTTAATGCAACACTGATACATTACTGGTGACCTGCATTTATTATTAATGCATTCAAACCTACTGCACAAAGGGCCAATGAGTTAAGAAAACCAAGTTGGAGTTCACTAAAGGCCAGGAAGCAGAATTTTATAAGACGAATAGTGGGGAGATGGGAGCAGTATGGGGGGAGTGTCCCGAGTGCAGCGAGGTCTCTTTGGTCCTGTCTGTGCAGATGGAGCGGGACTCCCTGAGGCCAAGAAGGCCTGGGCAGGTGTGACCTGGAAAGCAACCCCTGGAGCTGTGGAGGGCTGATTATGTGTTGTCCTCTTCTTGGCTACAGTGAGAACTCCTGGGATATGGGCATCTAGGGAATATGAAGGACTCAACAGCCACAGACTACAGGTTTCTGGACTCGGCCTCTAAGTCTTGAAAAGATCACAGCTATTGTTAGCAATCTAGCTGCTTTTAACAATGAAATTCTACTCCACTTAAAGAAATATTTTTTTTATAAAAGGATCTAGCATCTAAAAATTAAAAATTCAAGATTGCTAGTCTTGAATTAAAAAAAAAGAAATCACAAATTTTGCAAGCAGGGAAATATGGTACATATGCAGAGAGAAATTCAGTTAACACAAATAGACCCAGAAATATGGAATTTGAAAAAAAGGGGTGTTAAAATAGCTATTGGAAGAGCTGGAAAGATGGCTCAGTAGTTAACAGCACTTGCTGTTCGTACAGAGGACCTGGGTTCAATTCTTAGCACCCACAAAGCAACTCACAACTATGTATAACTCTAGTTTCAGGCAATATGATGCCCTCTGACCTCCTCCTGTCCAGGGACAGGAACAAACACATGCAGGCAAAACATTCAAACATATAAAATGAAATACATAAGTCGTGTGTGTGTGTGTGTGTGTGTGTGTGTGTGTGTGTGTGTATTCTATTCAAGGAGGCAGAGAGAAACCAAACCAAGGAGAGAAATATAGGGGATATTATTTTAAAGACCAAATGGAATTTTTAGGGATAAAAACACATATCCAAAATAAAAGATATTAGATAAGATTAATCACGGGCTAAATGCAGCAACAGAAAGGACCAGAAGTACTAAAAACATAGCCATAGAAATTATTAGTAATGAAGCACAGAGAGGGGAAAACCCCAAAATGAACAGAGTAAGTTGTAAATGAAGTTACAGGGGAGGAGGGGATGATAGAGATATCTGAGGGCTGGGATGCAGCTAGCAGAGCACCTGCCCAGAAACACAGGCTCAAGGCCTGGTCCTCAGCACTGAAAGGAAAACATTTTTAAAGCCAGAATTTGATAAAAATTATGAAGGCATGAATTTAAGAAGCTTTTAAAAACCCAAAGCTAGAAGGAAATGATAAATTATTTAAAATAACAGTGATAAAAAGCTTCTTACAGACAACATCCTAATCAGAATACTATGGAGAAACCTCTTTGAAGAAAGAGATGGTGGATGGGGGAGAAAAGACCGTAACACTCTAAATTCATCAGAGAAAATATTTTAAACAAAGGAAGAAAGTAAATAATTTCATGTAAACAGAAGCTTCGAGAACCAATGGTCAGAAGACCTGTACTTAAAACAAATGGGCACGTTCATGAGCACAAAGACCAGAAGAAAAGCCCTCTGATTCTTGGGGTCTCTCCTGGCATTGAGAAATGACATTTTCTTGGGACTGGAATCCAGTTTGGCACAGAGGGCACAAGTCATATGGCGGCACTGCCCAGAAGCCCATTGGAAGCAACATTCTATTATATTCCCCATGGGTGCTCATGGCTGTACGATATCCATCTTGTTCAGAGCTGTGCCCACTGCAGAAGGCAATACGTACTCAATGGCATTCTAATGGTGGGTCTGCTGCCTAGCAGACACTAGCTACAGCACTTTCTGTAGGTTTGGCTGAGGCCTTTGTTGCAACTTCTCCCCTGCCCAGCCCAGTGCCCTTTACACCCTCACAGAAGTGAGAATAGCGAGCACCCCAAATGCACGCACACACGCCACGTGCTGCCTCCAGCCTCCTGGACAGCTGCTTAGAGCCTTATCCTCCCCTCACCCTCTGAACAGACAGGGCCCTGGAGCCCTCTCAGATGCCTGGACTTCCTTCATCTCATCTCATACTACGGTTCTTTGTTTCATGTGTAAGAGAGTTGACCATGCAAGCATTACTGGAGAGTATTAGTTCTGGCATTAGTCAATGTCTCTGCTGAAGCTGGGCCCTGGTGGAGGATGGGTCAGACACAGCTATGACAGAGGACAGCCAATCCCATGCCTCTGAACAATGTAACCATGTTTCCAGGTTCACATCAGCACAGATGTGCACACTGGCTGTTGGCAACAGCAAGTCCATGGGCTGTGGGGTCACAGGAAGAGCATGTGCCTAGAGCTGCTCTGCCTGGGATTTCCTGATCCCTTGTGTGGTAAGAAACACCACTGCAAGAACACAGCACCCTAGAGAGCACGGATACCACAGATGGCATACCTGCTGCTCCCACATCAGAAGGCAGGGTCAGCCTTCTGCCTCATAAATCACTCAGGCATCAGAGCCCACAAGATAAAGCTCTTTAGAGCTGTTTCTTTTACCTTCTCATGAATACCATTTCCTCCGTATTATTCGAAGCTCTAGCTGAGATTTACTCAGTGGGGCAGAGGAGGTGGTCACAGGATGGGGCCACAGAAAACAATGGGAGAGTAGCAGGCACAGCATTGACCAGCGTGCAGTCTCCCTCACACCTGCTTTCACCAATCTCTTTGGCCCAGGAGTCCCTTAATAAAACATCCACATCCCAGTGTGGATGTGTAGATTTATTAACAGCCATGAATTATGTGTGGCCCCTTGTCTAAAGCTTAGGTTCTACAGAAGACATCTGTGTGGAAACTGAACCTCTCTCTGTCTCTGTCTCTGTCTCTTTGTCTGTCTGTCTGTGAGTAGAGGGGATAAGATGTGTGTGTGTGAGAGAGAGGGGGGAGGATTTCTCTGCTAAGAAAATGGCAATTCTCCTTTCAGAAGTACATGGAAATTCATTGAATTTTGTGTGTGTGTGTGTGAAACAATTTTTAAATCATGGGTAAAAGCAATGTCAGAGAATCTCTGAATGCTTTTTGCCTAGATCTTCCCTGCCCTCATTGTCCTTTCCTGCTGGTGCAAGATGTGACCCATGGTCTAGGGACCATGAGAGACACTATTTGTGAGACAGGAGGGAGAGCCTGGAACATGAACAGAACAGCCATCAGTGGTATGTTTGCTTTGATAGCTTTCTTCCTGGCAACTGCCTAGATGACTTCCTATTGGGCAAAGATGTCACTAGTCTAGTGACAACACTGGATTGATCAGATGGCTAGGCAGATAAAGGCACCTGCCACCAAACCTGAGGACCTGAGTTTAATCCCTGGAACCCAGGTGGTAGGAGAGAACAGACTCCTAAATTTTGTCCTCTGACCTCCACAAGTGTGCAAATACACACATGAAATAAATAGAATAAATAGTTGCAATACATTAAAAAAAAGAAAAAAGATCTGACAACACTGGCATTTTGAAAACCAATGCCAGAAATAACAAGGTGAACAGTGAGCAAAGGCAGACAATACACAATAAAGCAAGCCCAGCAAATCACCAACGTGGCTGGCTAATCTGCAGGCAATTTGGGGGAGTGGAGGGCTTGTAGATTCTACATGGACACCCAGAAGCTGAAGGTTCCTGGGAGCCCATCCTCAGCCAGCTCTGGCATCCAGCTGCTTTCCATACTGCCTTCCAAAGAAGCATGATGGACTGAAAAGGCAAACAGCTGGTCTACTACCCCATCCCCAAAGGCCCTGGCTTTCTTTAAATATAATATTTTCACCATCAGAGGTTGGCTTGCTTGGAATTAAGAGCTCCAGAGACATTTGGGTGTTGTCAGCAACAGAGGCACACTGCTCTACTGCATGTGGCAACCACACCATTGTCCCAACAGAAAGAGAAATCTCAGAAACAAGCAAGGGGTGGGGAGGGTTGCAACTAGCTAATTTACATACCACACTGCAAAAGTACATTGAACAAGTCATTCTGAGATAGTGTTGGGATAGTGTTATCCTGGGGTAGACTGATCAGCAGGTCACTGTGTCAGCTCCAGTCCCAAAGTGCATGAACATAGTTTCCCTGTTTCTTTGTTATCAGAATAGCCCTTCCCATTAACCTTGCTTCCATCTCAAATAGAGTTGTGTGGTTGGGTCTTCCCCTGAAACTTATTTCAGTGCCCTGATGTATGTGTCTACTACAGACCAAGGGCAAAGTAACAGAACTGCCAGCAGCTAAGAGTGCTGGGAAGAGGTGGGCACCGCCCCTCGTGCATCATACGATTTCTTGCCCTTATTTGCATATGTCTAGGAAGACACTTGTCTCCCCAACTGATTTCTTTAAGCAACTATACCCTTTAAGGCTATAAAATCACAGGTCCATGGCTATGTTCAGCCAGAAAAATCCCTGAATGGGGTGGACAGCCTTTCTGTAAACTTCTCAAGTGCCCTCCCTGAGGAGTTGGAGTTGGTTTGTCAGTATTTTGTAAAGCATTGATGAGAAAGACAATTAAGCAAAGAGCTGAGCCCATCTAGAGAGGTAGGAGAGCTCACCCTGTGACCAGACTCCAGTTCCTCAGTCTTCGCAATGCCATTCTCACATTCCCGTGGTGACCTTGGGCCGCCATGTAATTTCTTCACCCCACCTTTTTTGTCACTACAACAGGAGGACCATGGTGGCTTTATTAAGTGACCCTCAGACTCAGAGACAGCGTGAGTCAATGTACGTGAATGTGAGCGTGGTATGTTCATGATGGACAGCCAAACCTTCAGAAGTGCCAGGTGTCAGAGTGGATCATTTAAGGTCTCTTCCAGCTCTAAGGTCCTATGGGGATTCAATTTTGTTGTAGAAATAAATATACAATCTAAAAGGATTTGTAAACTTGAAATTCTTTAAGCCAAGCAACTTAGCACAGCTATTTATGAATTCACTGTTACTTCTTGAATAGACTGTGGAAACCGCTGGTCTGCACATTTATTTGGGAACATGGAAATATAAATTGAGAGTGTGATTTTTGGCTATTTCATTTCAACCATCAGTCTTTAGGCTACTTTTATGAAGCTTTGTTCAACACAGGGCATTTGTGTATCTGTTACTACCCACTAAAACCTTGGAGACCTGGAGGCCTCTTGGATGTTAGAGATTTTATACTTCTGTAATGTGATGACCCTGAGAGACCATGTCAGGGGATCATCTGGAATGTGAGTCATAAAAGTCACCTGGCAGAAGACAGCTTAGGAAACTCATTGGAGCCTTGGTTGAAAGCCAAAAGTCCTGACATCTGACATCAGCTGTTGCACACAGCCTGTGGAGGCCAATTGAGAGGCCTGACTGGGAGCCAACTGTCGGGCAACTTGCCGCGAGGCCTTCTGTGAGTCAGTAGGAAGGACGCTGCTGAAGGAGCAGTGCTCGTGATGACAGCAGCAAGGCCACAGTGTGTTCTTGGTGTGTCCAACACGGTGTGAACACCTGCTAGTGTCATCAGCTCAGGCTCACAAACGAGGAAACTCAGGCAATGGATATGGGTAACAGGAGCATGAGCACGCACCCAGGAAATGGTCTCTGGGAAGAACCCGTGTTCTTAGCTACTTGAAAGGATTAAGAATAAAGACAACTAGAAAGTGTTTCTTAGGCTTTTAATAAGTTTAAAAGCAATTAAAGGATGTGTGCTGAATTATATTTTTATTATTTTGTGTTGGGGGTTGTACGTGTGTGTGTGCGCGCGCACGCGCGCGCACACACGGATCCAGAAAACAATCTTGGACGTTGTTATGCAGGAGCTGGCTTCCTGTTTTCTGAGACGGGGTTCAGTTCAGACTCTTGGGGATCTTCCCATCACCACTCCCTCAGTATTGGTTACAGGTGTGTGCCGGCTTTAATATGGATTGGGGGACTTAACTCAGAGCCTTGCTCATGCACAGCAATAACTCTGCCAACCAAGTTGCCTCCTCAGCCCTGTGTTGCCTTTTAATCTCATATTTTGAGGACTTGGTATTTTTATGTACTTGCTATTTTTTACTCCATGCAAGTATTTTCACTTACTTTTCTATTACTAATTTTCTACACTTAATTCAAATGAAGAATAAGACAAAAGGTAAAGTTTTACACAGCGAGAGACCTCAGCTCCAGCCTTGGCTTTGTTATGAAATCACCAAGTAAATTCCATGCAGGCCTCAGTTTCCTCCCACTAACTAACTTGTTCCATTATTCATCGACTCAAAGCAGTGCCTACAAAGTGTCACTCTATCTATGAATGTAACAGACAGACACTGTTAGTTTCAGGAGGCTGGGCCAGGTTGCCAAGGGGATAGCGTCTCCAACCTGGCTATGATGGCTGAGTTCTCTGGCTCCTCCTGAATGTCTTGGCTATTCACCAGAACAAGATGTTATAGAGACATGCTTAAGTTGGCCAGGACCCACAGTAACGTTTAGAGAGAAGAAATGAGAGCTTTAGGATGATCAAATACTCTTAAGTCATGTTGAACAAAAGTATGCCATATTGCTTCCAATTTCCTCTAAAAGGATTTCTCATGTTTGCATGGAGAATGACAAGATGTCAGCCTGTTATGTTTCTTCATGTGATGTGTGTGGATTAGTAGCTCATGAGAAAACTGCCCTTCTTATAAGATTTAAGTTTCAATGTCAGTCTTGTTCTCAAGCAGTAAGATGCCTGCTAAGCATGGTCTATGTATATCAGAATCCGTTGTTTTATAACTTTATAACTATATTCTTTTTTATTCATGCATATGTGTATGTTCATGTGTGTAAGGGTGTACTTATATGGAGGTGCATACGTACATGTGTGGTAGGGGGTAGGAGGTAGGTGGCAACCTTCGGCATCATCCTTAGGAATATCATCCATTTCCTTTGAGAGCACATCTCTCATTGACCTAAAGTTTATCAGAAAACCAAAGAGACCATCCTGTCTTTGCTTCTCAAGTACCGGGATTAAAAGATGTGTCATCATGCCTGACTTTTTCATATGGGATCCAGGATTGAATTCAGGTTCTCCTGCTTTCAAGGCAAGCACTTTACTGACTGATCCTCTGCCCCCAACCCATAGTGATAGTCTTACTTTAGGATATTAAAAAACAAAAGCAAATAGTGGTCATCCATCGTTTGCTATGTACATGCAAGGACTCTGGTTATTAGAAAAAGTGACCATTACAAAGCATGATAGTTTCAGCCTTCTTTTCAGGCTGCTATATACGTACAGGAATACAAAAAATGAGTAATTATTTTGTAACTTTCTACCTGTTGTGTATTCTTTCCCCTGAGTTTGAAACACTCCATCCTGCAGGGAAGCACCTTAAACAGGAAGGTACACAACTCAAAATAGCTTCAGGAAGCTCCTGAATCTGACCAGATTTACCAGGCCCCACCCTGTCAGAGTAAGTAATAAAAGCCTAGAGTCCCTCTCAGACCCAGCTAAGCCAAACAAACTGTAAAGAAGACTCTGAGGCCAGATCAGCTGTCTGCAAGAAGCAGAAGCCAGCTGGATGCCTGGGAAAGGTTAGGAAAACTGAGGCACCTGGAAAGGACATTCCCCAATCCAGTGAGCTCCCTGCAAGCTGTACATTATGCTCCAAGTTTAGCTTTTGTGAGCTGTCACCCATGCTGGAATGGGCTTTGGTGATTCAGGTGTCTCTGAATCATTTCTGTCCCTGTAAGTAACCTCTCACCCATATTCCTGTAAATAATTCCAATAAAACCCATTGCTTCACCAACTTGGACTTGGATGGTATCCATACTTTGTTCTGATGTGAGTTCCCTATCAAGGGCGAAGACATGTATGTTACATCTCCCCAGTAAAAAAGTTTTGTCACACAACAACACCTAAAACAGTGTGGTTTGTTTCTCCAAAATTACCTATCTCTGCATATTCAAAATTACTTTCTGAGAGCCTGCCATATGTAAAGGAGTTGAAGGAACAAATTCTTAACCTCCACTATAAGACTTAAAAGGAATTTTTGGAGGTCTGTAAACTCCTGTAATTCCACTTTTAATGTATTCAGGAATTAGTCAGCTTGGTAACAACTAACTGCTTCTGAAAGAGTTGGCAGTTGGTTCCCTTGCCCCTCTAAGACTTTTAGCTCTCCTCTCTCCCCTTGCAATGCAACTCCTCCTTCAAATGCCATACTTTAAAAGGAGGCTTTATGGTTTTGGAAGAATTCACTGGTTTCACGGCCAGTTTTACCACTGCAGCAGAAAAGAGACAGCATGTGCGAGCCAGCTGAAGTCATACACACAGCAAGAATTAGGGCTGCAGGGCCATGCGGCCGTCAAATTGCATTTGGAAAAGCTTTTCCAAGTATTGCATGAGAAGCCAGGAATTCTTGATCACAGCTGCCAGGCTGCTGCATTTCTGATCTAGGCTGGCATGACCCATTCGGCACCAGAATTGTGAAAGTCACAGTGAAGCCAAACAAGGGCTTCTGCTGGCTTCCAAGTGTGGCCCTCCCTGGCTTCCTACATATACACACATACATATGATATATATAATGTGCAACTTATAAATATATATATATACACACTTATAATACATATACATGTGCAGCTATATACACACGTATACATACATAAATACATATTCATGGACAGCTGTACACCTGGAATATTGTCCCTCATCCGCTATTGTAAGGACGGTTTCTTTACCAGGACAGGAGGTCCGGGAAGGGTCTGTGGACCAGACGGAACAACAGGTTTAATTGAAGGCCCCCTTTTATGCCAACTACTACAAGCGTCAGTTGCTTATCTGTCCACCTTGGAACATCATTTGTGCTCTTCAACTCTGCCTGTCATGCAGAGATACCATTTTCATAGGAAAATGCTTAGAACTCCTATTAGCTAGAACACTGATCTAGAACATTCAGTGAAAGTTAATTTCTTGGCACTCCAGCTTTAGTGGGAAAGTCAGTTTTCAGGCAGCCTGGAGTGATGACATGAGCACCTTTAATCCCAGCATGTGAGAGGTAGAGGCAGAAGAATCTCTGTAAGTTTGAAGTCAACCTGCTCTACATAGAACTTGATAATGATGGTAAATGAATGTTACTTGCTTATGTACTTACTGTAAAGCTTTCATCATTATTATATAGTGAACCCCTTTACATATTTGTATAGGTGCATATTGTAAAGGCGTAGCTGTGTTACTTCAGCCAGTCTCATACTTTTCAATATTTAGCAGCTCTCATAATTACTATCTGTTTCAATTAATCTCTTGATGTTGCGCTTATTTTGACCTTCAGAGCTCTAGGCTACACCACATAGCTGCTTAAGTGTGTAGTAGCCAATACCAACTAGGTCTGTGTGAGTTCACACAATGACTTAATCATCTAGCAATGCATCTATGAATATGATCTGTAGTTAAGCAAGTGTGGCTGTATTTAGTAAAGCTGTTTTCGGAAACAAACTATGGTCAAATGATGGGCAATATTCCAAAAACAGAGGCAAAGTCATGCAAAAAGCATAACATGCAAACTGGATGTTCATCAGGGAAATATAAGGCTCTGACATATTATTCACCCATCTCAAAAAGCTTATGTGGGGGTGAGGAGATGGCTCAGTAGTAAAGTGTTTGTGAGAGAATGTGAGTTTAGATCCCAGCACCCACCCATGTAAAAGCTACACAAAGCAGTGGGACACATGTGTAACTTGTGTAACTTGTGTAACTCCAGAGTCTGCAGCTTATTGGCCACACAATGTAGCCAAATTAGTGTGCTCAGGTCAGTGAGAAACTCTATGTCAAAAAAAAAAAATGAGGTGGGAGACATTGAGGAAGACACCCATCATCGACCTCTGGTCCCCATATGTATACTTAGCATACATGTGTGCAGCTACATACACATACAGACATGTGTGCAGCTGTGTACATACATATACATGCACACATTCATATAACACAGACACATGTGCAGCTGTATACAAACATCTACACACATGCATATGATATATATATATATATATACTGTGCAACTTTATAAATACATATACACATATACATGTGCAGCTGTATACATACATACACATACATATAACACAGACATATGTGCAGCTGTATATATACATATACACACATACATATGATATATATAATGTGCAACTTATAAATATATACATACACATTTATAATACATATACATGTGCAGCTATATACACACGTATACATACATAAATACATATTCATGGGCAGCTGTACACATACACAGGCACACATAACACAGACACATGTGCAGCTGCATACACACACCTACACATTTGCAGTTGTATACATACCTATACACACACAAATAACACAGACATGTGTGCAGCTATATATATATATATGCACATACATATAACACATGTGCAGCTGCATACAAACATGCATGCACAAACACACACAAATACACACATCTCAAAACAAGTAAGTTCTGACTCAAGGGATTCTCAAAGCAGCAGCCATACTTTTGTATTAAAAAATTTCCAACTTTTGGAGCTGGAGAAATGACTCAGCAGTTAAGAGCATTGGCTTCTCTTCCAGAGGTCTTGGATTCCATTCCCACCCACATGGTGGCTCACACCATTAATAATGGGATCGATGTTCTGATGCCCTCTTATGGCATGCAAGCATACGTGCAGACAGAGCACTCATGCATAAAATGCATATGTAAATATTAACAATTCCAACTACCATACCCTCTAATAAAGTTCCTTCTTCCTCTTAAGTGCTGGACATATCTGAAACATATTCCATTGCCAAACTACACCCCAAACCCCTAAAGCAAAGACCCACTTATAAAAAATCTGACTATACCTTAGAGAAATCTTGAGCATAAAACTCAGAAAACAGATCACTGGTAGAGCACCACCCTAGCATGTGCAAGGCCCTGGGTTTGATCCCCAGCCACTCAAACAATCAATACAAGTAAATAATTCTAATTAAAACTGTGTTCATAGTTTTATACTTACTGACATTCACTCCAACTCTACCAGTGACTTAGCCTAGCTGTAGAACATAACAAGCATAAAGGTCCAGCTTCTATCAATAAAGCAAACAAAATGATGAAGGACCCTGGTGTTCCACAGTCTAGACCCCACGTGTACAATTAGACTACAATTTAGAAACAGCTAGGACTGGCCAGCACTTACCTTCATGAATATGCATCTATTGAGCATCTTCATTATGAAATAACCCCAGTAAAGGTGAAGGCCCTGCAGGACCATGAGCTGGAAGTTGAGGAAGATGTATGAGAAGAAGGGTTCGAGGTAGTACAGAGGCAGAATCAGGGTGCAGTATAAAATCCTGTGGGGCAGAAAAAACAGGTGGGAAATCTCACTATGGCCAAAGCACTGGTGAATTTTCAACACAAGAGCACGTTTCTTCTCCCCAAACATCTGCCAGTAATTAATTTCAAATGATGTCTATAAAATTCTCTGTAGGAAAAAAAGGGTCATTACCATTTACATCACCCTTACAGACAATCAAAAAGTACAGCCTGTCTCCTGATAGAAAACAGCAAGTGACCTTTGTGCCACTGCTTGCTTGAGACTTCCTGTGCCTCAGTTCCCTCTTTGTAAACAGAAAAGCTTCCATGAACATCTTTTCCTTCTAGGAAGACAGAAGTCAAGCAATTGAGACAATACGTTTACATGTGGTACTAGGCATACACAAGGCCAGGATTCAATCCCCAGTACCCCTTCCCCAAGCACATACTTCACAATTGCTACCATTTCCTAAAGTGAACTACCCACTGTATCTGCTGCATCCATAGACTCCTGAACACAACTTCACTGCCCCTGATATATCAAGACTCATAACATCTTCAGCTCTTACTCCAGGATAAAAGGCTAAATGTTCTTTCAGCTAACCTCATACCACTATGGTAATCTTAGAGTCCTTAGAATGAGTGGGTCATAAACATGTATTTACTTATAAAAATAATTTGCCCATTTACATTGGGAAAACAAGAACAAAAGAACAAAAAATTCCACAGTATCACCTCTTAAATGATACTGTAATTTTAGTGCCTCCATCTTCCATTTTTCCCCATGCAGTTATTTAATTTTTAAATTAGCATACAGCCATATTTGCTGAGGTTTGGCATAGAGTTCAGTGAGCCCTATGACGTAGATCAGGCCACTGTGCCTAGGAAAATAGTGATCTATCCCTCTGTAGTCACACCCTCTCCACCTTAACCCAGTACAACCCAGTACAGCCCAGTACAACCCAGTACAGACCAGTATAACCCAGTACAGACCAGTACAGCCACTTATCTGCTCTCCAGCCTTCACTTATTTATTTTTATTTATATTTATTTATATTTGAAACAAGCTTGTTTTACATATCAATCCCAGTTCCCTCACCCTCCCTGTCTCCCAGCCCCCACCAACCCCCAGACCCCCCCAACCCCCAGCCCATCCCCTTTCTGCTCCCCAGGGAGGATTAGGCCTTCCATAGGGAGTCTTCAAAGTCTGTCATATCATTTGGAGCAGGGCCTAGGCCCTCCCCCATGTGTCTAGGCTGAGAGAGTATCCCTCTATGTGGAATGGGCTCCCAAAGTCTATTCATATACTAGGGATAAATACTGATCCACTACCAGAGGCACCATAGACTGCCCAGTTCTCCCAACTAAGACTCAGGTATAGTGGGTCTGGGTCAGTCCTATGCTGGTTTCTCAGCTATCAGACTAGAGCCCATGAGCTCTCCCTTGTTCAGGTCAGCTGTTTCTCCATCCTGGTCCTGACCCCTTCGCTCATCACTCCTTCCTCTCTGTAACTGAATTCCAGATGTTCGGCTAGAGTTTAACTGTGGGTGTCTGCTTCTGCTTCCATCAGCTACTAGATGAAGGCTCTAGGATGGCATATAAGGTAGTCATCAATCTCATTGTCATGGAAGGGCATTAAAGGCAGCCTCTCCGCTACTGCTCAGATAATTAGTTGGGTTCCTTCACTCATATCTTTCCCCAGAGTGTGTTTTGAGATTGTTGTCTTTTACTTGCCCACTGTTCTTATGACTCAACCAAGTTCTGTTGTGGAATAATCTTTTTGTACACTATGAAGATGTGTCACTGTTATCAGTTTAATAAAAAGCTGAACAGCCAATAGCTAGTAGGCAGGATTTCCAGGCAGAGATGATGTTGGGAAGAAGGGTGAGGATGCCAGGAGAAGACTACCAGATGCAGAATGAGTTGGACACACAAAATGGGAAAGATATAAAAGTTACATGGTATAATGGAGATTAATTTAAAAATATGGATTAATTTAAGCTATAAGATCTAGTTAGGAACAAGCCTAAGCTATAGGCCAATATTTTGTAATTAATAATGTCTTCATGTCATTACTGGGGAACTGACAGTCCTGATGAAAATGTCTAACTACAAAGTCCCCATGGGAATCAGTAACTTTCCAACTTTTCTTTGTGTCACTTAGTGTCCCATGGTATGAACAGATCACACTTATATGTTTACCTACTGAGGAGACTGGTTGTTTTCCATGTTTGACCTTTTGAAAAAGAATCAGAAGCTGTTGTTGCCAGCAGCAGGAGAGTGAGTAGGCAGGTTGAACCACTGTGTGGTATTTGGCAAATACAGGATTAATTTTACAAGAGACTGGTCTCTAGAGTGGCTGCTATGTAACCTCCTCCCTTCTCTGCCATTCACATCCACCTCAGCACTGCATATTATCTTGCAGAGATATCCGTCTCCATGTTAAATACAGCCCTTGGCGGGCTTTACATTTGTGGTGGTTTGGATAAGAATGGCCCCACAGGCTCATATATTTGAATGCTTAGTCACCAGGGAATGGCACTGTTTGAGAAGGATTCGTAGGTATGGTCTTTTTGGGGTATTTGTGGCCTTGTGGGAGGAAGTGTGTCAATGGAGGTGGGCTTTGAGATTTTTTTAAAAGCCCATTCTGGGCCCAGTGTTTCTCTTTCTGCATATGGATCAGGATGTGGAACTCTCAGCTCCTCCAGAACCGTGTCCATCTGTGTACCACCAAGCTTCCTGCCATGACGATAATGGACTAACCCTCTGAAACTGTAAGCCAGCCTTTAGCTAAATGTTTTCTTTTATAAGAGTTGTGTTGTTGGTGGTGTCTCTTCACAGAATAGTGACCAAGATACCATTTAAATTCACTTATACCAAAATTATTTTATGCTATTCAAAAAGCTCAATGCATCCAGTCTTTTCCAAATGGAAGATCTTACAAGTATATTCAAAGTGTACATTAAAGGTGCATATTGGAGAGTATCAAAACACTGCCACATTATTTTCTAAAATTACGGATTATAAAGCCATCTGAAATTCATTAACAGTTTAACCCCCCCCCCTCCCAATCAGTATTTGGTGGGTTTAAGGTTTGCCAATTTAAAACTCAGCACAATTTAAACAGGTTTTGCAAGTCTGTGAAGGTCCTCTATGTCTACTCAGTGGCTGCTTCCTCTTGTGTGAGTTATTAGCTCAAGTTCTGCCTGCTTAAAAATTCATTGTATCATTTAACCATTTTTTATGCAGACATCAAGTTTGCGTTTTAACTCAAAAATATAACTTTATTGTCCATTTGGGATTCAGAAAATACATAAAATGTGAAGAGGTTTTAAAAATGCCCAGCACTCTCACAGCTTGCAGATGTTAGCATATTATCTTCCACTCACAGGATTTTATATACCAGGAACAACACTGCATGTATGATTTGGGACCCTGACTTTTTCTTACGCCATGTCATAGAGAACTTTTCATGTCAATGAATGTAGCTATGTATTAGAAGCAAGCAAACTTGTGTGTTCTACCCAGGGCTAGTGATGTCACAGATAATGAAGGAAATGCCATATTCTGTCACTTCACCAAATCAATACAATCCCAAACAGTCTAAAATTAGTCCTTATACCCATAGGCGAGTACAGTTCTTAACCTTTTCTGCCCACAGATGAGTACAGTTCTTAACCTTTATTGAGGAAACTTGCTCTTTGCAACAGACTGAGACTGTAACAGAAGCCCACAACCAACCAGAATGTAGTCACAGAGCTCAGTCCCAGAGGACACATCTACAAGACAACTCCCTTAGGAATCTGGAATCACTGAAGAAAATGGGGTTGAAAGACTGTAAGAGGTTTGCTCTGATATTGTGTCTTCTAGTAATGACAGAAGTGACACCAATATGACTGCCCCAGTATGACATGAACAAGGACAACTACAACAGACATGCTAACATGGATAGAGAAAGACTACAAGGCCCCAATCCTATACAAAGAACTACAGGCAACTAAGAAATGCTGACATCTGGAGACACAGTTTTCCTCAGGGAAGAGCACACCCATTGGCCAACCAACACCAAATGGTCAGCACTGAAAACATATGTACATACGATATTCTACAGGCTGATTTATGTATTGAGAAATATATATGTATACAATAATACAAATACATAAGTAACAATAATTAATGGAAAAAAAAAAGATCATGAGGGGCAAGAGAGATGGCTGGCTCAGCAGTTAAGAGCACTGATTATTCTTCCAGGGGACTCAGGCTCAATTTCCAGCACCCACATGGCAGCTTACAACTATCTGTAACTACAAGATCAAACAAACATGTAGGAAAAACACCAATGCACATAAAATAAAAACAAAAATAAATTATTTAAAAATAAAAAAGAAATCATGAATTTAAAAGAGAATATGGGGGAGTTTGAAGGGAGGAAAGGAAATGGGAAGAGAAATGATGTTATTATATTATAACCTCAAAAAAAGTAGTAAAAACAAACAAACAAAGGAAAGGATAAAGATAAAGCCACTGGTCATCTGCTCTCTCTGTTACAACTAGTTAATCCTGACATTGTAAGAAAATAGCAACTATATGGCACCTTACATATAAATTAATGTGCGGCTGGGTGAGGGACAATAAAACTTTATTAACAAACCAGAGTGTAACCTCGAGTTGACCCTAAGCCATAGTTTATCATTCTCTGCCACACATCATTCTATGTAACAAGATCCATTCTATGTACAAGATCCATTTCACAAACACATTGCAACTTAATTCTTTCTTGATAAGATAGTTAAGTTCCTTCCAAATCTTTATATTATAAAGAACATGGTGAAAATTACTTGAAATACATGTTACTGAGATTGTTTTGAGTCTTCTTTTAGAGAAGCTAAAATCCTGGACCCATCAGACACTGTACTCATTGAGTGTGGTAATATTTTGCTCAGCTGCTTTCCTGCAAGACCACACAACTTTTGTTCTTGTGCTCAGCATGATGGCACCACTCCCTCAGATCCTGAGCAACAGGATCTGTTTTGTCAGCCTCCATGGAAAAGAGCATTGCCTGTGTATATTGACATTTTACCTCAGATGAGGCTACCATATTTACATGTTACTATTTTCATTTGATCTTTTGTGAACTCTATGTATATGCTATCAATTTTCTTTTAAGAAATGTATTAGCCTATATTCATTGTCTAAACTTAAATGATAAACTTAAATACAGTGACTTTCCCTCCCCATGGGTATGAGATTATTTACTAATTGTGGACAACTTACAAGTTGCTACGCCCTCTTTTTTTTCCTTCCAGTGGTGAGGATTGGACCCACAGCCTGGTGTATGTGGGGCAAGACTCTACCACAGAGCAACATGCAGCCCACATCATGATGTTTTTCTATTTTTATGTCTCTTCACCTCTCCATAATAAGAGTCTCCATATTATTCTGGTTACCCCTGATTTTATAACTTTCCCCTGTGTCCCTGGGCTTAGCATCTGGGCTGACTTCAGCTGGCTTTGTGGTGACAGTTGTCCCATGAGTGTGCCTCACCAGCAGGCAGATTCCCAAAACTATAGTTGCAACCTGTGGTCATCTGTGCTCTCCTTTCTCCTCCAGGTCCTGTTCCCTCATCGAGTCCTCTGACAGAAATCTGTCAGAGTCAAAACTGACAAAGGAGGATACTAGAAAATGTTCTTTCCATACTGTGCCATACTAGCAAACATATAATTGCTCATTGTAATTCATGTAAAGAGAGAGTAGGGTGTGGGGCATGTCAAAAGGTTCTAGCTAAAGTGAGACAGACTTCCCTGCTTCTGCCTGTGCAAAGTGAAGGCGGATGAGAGGCTTCCAGGGCGAATCCAACATTCAGGGGGCTGAAAGAGCCTCAGTGTTGGGAGCTCTGTAGCTTAAAACTCCTTTAATGGAGAGAGGGGCAGGAGATACTCAGGTAGCCTTTCACATCCGGGTAACTCGGGTATGGCCTTCCTTTTAAGAGTAACGGACAAGTTGGTTTTGGATAGGGATTGAAGCACCTGGCAAAGCTCTTCAGAGCTGGATTCAGGGCATGACGCCATTTGTCCTGGTTCCTTAGTCACGGGGTGGGGTGGTACTCACTGCACCCCTGTGACCTGGAAGCTCGGGTAGACCCACAGCCTACCTAGCAAACTTGCTGAGCAACTGGAAAATAGAAAGCCGCCATTGAAATGCATATGCTCTTGGGGAGGTGAGCTGGGTGCAGAGGCGCGGGGGTGGGGTGGGAGGGGTGGAGTGGGGGGGGCGGGGAGAGGGTTCGGGGCCCGGGAGCCTGCGAGATGCAGGTCAGAGGTCACAGATTTCAGGGAGCGCCGGGTCCCCAGTTCTTCTGTAAAATGAAAACTTCTTGCCCACCCGTTATCTTGGAGTTACAGCATTGACGTTGGTGCCTTGAGAAGGGCTCTGAAAGTATGGCAATTAGAGCTATCGCCCTCACTGCCATTCTTACTTCAATTGCTTCCGGGGCCTTCCTCTCCTAAACAAGAGGACCAATAGCGACACAGTTAGAGCAGCCCGACATGGGAGCTGCAGACCTGGCTAGGCTGGGGAGGAGGCACTTCAGAGCGGAGATCAGGCCAGGGGAGGGCCCAGTGGGATGCGCCTTCTGAGAGTTCTTTGTGGGAGGACAGAGGGCGTGGAGGGGAGGGACCATGGCGAGGGTGGCCTTGGTCTGTCATTTCTCAGGACCTAATCTCACTTTGTGCTGCTTCTCTTCTGTTTAAAGAATAATAAGAAAGCCATCGTGGCATTGCGCCTTTACATGGCAGGGTGGAGGGGTGTCCTGGACCCACAGAACTTTCTCTTTGCAAACCGCGGAGCTGCTACTGTGCATCTGACTGCCCACTCGGCCTTTGGCTCTGCTTCCTCTCCTCACTCTTAACCAACTGAGTCGACATAGTTTGAACAAGTCACAGTTTTGTTATAATTGGGAGCTGGGTTTGCCAACACCCACCCACAAGTTCTATTTTCCAAGTGGAAATTTCGGATTGTAGGTGTCAGGTGTCTGTGTTGTTGTGTTTTCCTCGCTAATTGAGGGAGGGTGAGAATTTTTCATTCTTATGGCGGCAGCAGTGGCTGGTTCTGGAGATGAAGCCACGCTGGGCATGCTTGTCATGTCTTGGGTTTCCGAGTATGGTGTAGATGAAGACAATGTAATAGACACTCAGTGAAGACAAACTCCTCACCCTCTGTGAGGTTTAGTAACTATAATGGAAAAGATGTGTACTGGACGGTGGCTTATAGCTCAGTGGGAGATAGCTTGCCTAGAATCCAGCCCTACATTCAACCCCAGTTCTGCCTGAAAAGAGCAAAGAGTTCTGCTCTGTATCCCAAAGGCCCTACTTTTGCTGTTTCTGGTTGTTCTTTTCTTGTGTGTGTGTGTGTGTGTGTGTGTGTGTGTGTGTGTGCACATGCTGTGCATACACCTGTATACATGTTTGCATGTGTGTGGAGTCTCAGGTTGATGGTATCTTACTGAACCCAGCCTGCCATGGGAGCCTCTGCCTCTCCTGCTGAGATTGCAGGCAGCCCCACCTGCCCACCAGGTTTTTTCATTCTTATTGTTTTCAGGTGCTAGATGGTCCAAACTGATCCCTACACTTGCATGGCAACACCTTACCCCCTGAACATTTCCCCAACTCCTGGTGTTGGCTCCCTCATCACATACTGTAAGTATGGGGTCTAAATGCTGCAACAATGACATAAGGAACAAAAAACTGGTAAAAAAAAAAAAAAAAAAAAAAAAAAAACCAAAAAACTGTTCCAGATAAATGTCTTCTGCTTGCAACACATGTCCTGGCTCCATGTTGTGGTGGGGGAGCAATAACAAGAAAACAGGGTTGTTAAAATTGGAACATGGAAAGTAGATTCAAACATTTTCTGCAATTAATAGCTATGTTGTGATTCTGTAAAAGACTGTGTGCCCCCCCCCCCGGGTGGTGGTGGCACATGCGTTTAATCCTAGTATTTGGGAGGCAGAGGCAGGTGGATCTCTGTGAGTTCAAGGCCAGCTTGGTCTACAGAGCCACTGCAAGGATAGGCTCCAAAGCTATCCTAGACAAAGAAACTCTGTCTGAAAAAAAAACAAAAAACAAAACACAAAAAACAAACAAACAAACAAAAAACCAACCAAACAAAAACAAACCCAACAACAAAAAGGCTGTCCCTGCTCTTAAGACATGCATGCTAAAGGATTCAGATTTAGGGTAAAAGATTATTAAGTTGGTATTTGGAGCTTTCAAATGGTTCAAAAGTGTGTGTGTGTGTGTGTGTATGTGGTGTGTGTATGTAAGGGAGGAAGAAGAAATGGGAAAACTGCCACTAGTAAGAGGTAAATACAGGCTGTCCTGTTACATACTCCAAATTATTTCTAAGTGAGAAAAGGAATAAAGGGATTTGGACTAATGGGAATAGGCTGGCCCCTAAGATGCTATTTTCTAAAGAGTGATCATTGTCACTGTCCTTAAGAAAGCAGTGATAGAAGACAACAGAAGACACCGCTGGTCAGGAACTCCTCACAGGGCAGCCTACTGAAGGGGGCAGAGTTCAGTTAGCCTAAACGCTTACCCCTACACAGGTACAGCATGCCAAAGTGCTGCCTCAAGGGAGTGCCCTGGGCTCCCACAGATTCTTGCTTCCACTACACAAGTCCCTTTGCTCTGTGGCAGCACCAGGGTATAAAGCTGACCCCAGCATCATAGAAGGCTTACTTAGTCTTTGGAAGAGCCAGGCACCAGCCTTCTGGTGAAAAGATCCATTGCGGCCTTGTCCTTGGTTTTCACTGATAAGAACACTAACTAAGAACACTTTTGTGCTTAACATTTCTTTTCACACCATTTTCCCCGAAACCAGTGATGGCTGGATCATTAAAACTTGAGCTCTGAAATCCACTGACCAGTAATGAGGAAGAAAGGTGCCCTTGTGAATGTAGCTTATGGGAATAATGAAATAGCATCGCTATTGATTACCTGAATTTTTTTTTCTTTTAGGGACATATGAGACACAGGTCACTACTAACAGTCTGTAAAAATATGAATAAAGTGGGGGGGCACAAAAACCTCTGTTACCATTGGCCATATCTCCCACTTCCTGTACTCTGCCACACTAGAGTGGTAAGCTGAAGGAAAGGAAGAGCAGCCATGTTGCCACCTGCAAACTAGGCTGGAAGGACATCAGAGGCTAGATGAGGGTAGAGGGTAGAGAAGCAGTATAGTGGGGGTAGAAAGCTTCAATAGGGAGAGCGATGTAAGGTAGGAGAAATGAGAGAATGGCAAGGGCTGAGCAAAATGAAACAGGTATGAGAAAACCACTTGTAACCGACTTTCTGGTAACCCAGTTAAAAACTTTACAAAAATTCTGAAGACAGATACCTTGCAAAGACTAGATGATGCAGGTCTAGAAACAATGGGTCATTAAACAAAAACCCCAGTGCCAACTGTGAAACATATCCATAGTAGTCATTGGTCGGGGAAGTTTCAATCCCTCAACATTACATGTTCTAGTCACTGCTCTTGGTTCACTCTTGAGGGGTAGCTGGTAAGACCCTACTCCTATAGACACCACATGTCTGAGCTGCAAGATGTAAAGAAATGAAGCTGGAATTGAGCTAGGAAGTTCTTCCCTGTTGGATGGATCATATGGTGCCAGATGCTACTATGAAAGTTGATGTGGAGATAAAGACATTGATTGGTTAGCCCAACTCTTAACTCTATGAACCATAATACCAAGCTTTTAGGTAAGATGGACCAGTACTGTAATAGTAATGTGACTATTATATGGATAACCAACCTCTCTCTAATTGGATTTTGAGCTTGCTCTGCAAGAGGGAATCCATGCCTGATATAGTCTTGGTGCAAAACCCATGGCTGAAGAGGTCTTAGACCCTAGGTAAGGGTATAGGGAACTTAACATGACTGTTTAGCTAAATTAACACAACACCAAACCATCTCCAAAGTATATACATGTTTATACCCAGAAATAAAGGCTACTCTCAGCCTTAAGCCAGGAATCTGCTCCTTGCAGTGAAGAGAAATAAAGGCAAAGGCCTCTAACACTACAAGACAATAAAGGACAGTTAAGGGCTCAGCTACGGGCATAACATTTACACTACCCCCTTAAGGCTCAGGGGTAGCCTGTGAAATAGGGGTGGAAAGAATGTAAGATATGGATGGTAGAGAGAGGGGCTGCAAAGCACCATCTTCACAGTGGCTGTGCATACTGTCATTGAGTCCACAGAAGTCAAGTCTCTCCTCGTAGTCAGCTAAGGAGGGGAAAGGATCTATGGGTCCCAACCACATACTGCAAATTTATTGGCAACTGACAGATTCTGTGAGAAGGGAAGTATGATATCAACTGTGTACCCACCAAGTTCATTTCAGGTAATTGATTCTAAACTCAGGACTATACAGACAGCTCTGATTAAATTCTGTGAGACACCAAGCAAAATCAAAACTAATAAAGAGGTGAAAGAGGTTGATATGAAGGAGCAGGGTAGAGGTGGAAAGGTCAGGAAGGGGAGGGATAGAGGGGTTCACTATACACCAAAATGTACAGCACACATGCATAACAGTGAGAGAGCAAAATATACTAACAAAACAAAAACTACCAAACAAGCAATGTATGAAACATTTATAGTAGATTTAATTCTAGATTAAACCCTCAATTTTAAATTCCCATTAACAATTTTAATAAAATAGGCATCGTTTTCTAAGTCTTTACTAACCAATGGTTTTCTAAATCTTTTATCTCAGGTAAGCCTCAGGTTACCTCTTACTTCTATTTTACAGATGAGAAAATGAAGGCACAGAGAGATGCTCTAACCTGCCCCAGACAATACAGGCTGTTAAGTGTGGCACAGGATTGGATTCCAGACTGATTCCCATCTTTGAAATTAGCCATTGCACTGGACCTCTGATCTCCAGGATATACTAATTCAAGACCCCTAGTCTTGGTTTACAGAATTCAGCTGGTTTCTTTGGCAAAGCCAGCTCCCACTGACGACTCTGGCCAGACCTCCCTAGATGCTCGTCAGGGTTGCTGTCCCTCTACCTAGGGAAGAGGCAGGGAACTGGAGTCTCCCTTTGATTCTACATTCTCTGTTGAGGGGAGCTGAATAGCTCCCAGGCTATCCCTAAACTGTGGTTGTTTTCCTCCAGGCCGCCCAATGCTTCTCTATGTTTAGACTGGTTTCTGTCAGTCAACATATAGGGATTATGATTGTTGAGGACGGACTGCCAAGGCCTCCCTCACAGTCGCCCTATGGAACTCAGGAGGCGGCTGTGACTACTACAGCACAGAACACCCCTTTCTTCTACAAGCCTAGGGTCTGTCCATTGGTTTTCCACTGAGTGACCAGAAAAGCTGCTGATCACAAAGAAAATCCTACATTCCTGAGGCAGACTAAAGAGTGATAGCTACTGCCTACCCACTAAAGCTCCCTCTACGATAGTTCCATGTTTTAGATAATTGTTTTAGTTAAATATAAAGACATAAGCTGCAACATTTTGCTTTTAGTAAAGCTATAAAAAAAAAAGGTTTCAACGCATTGTCTATCCAGCTGAATTTGGCAGAAATAACTGGGAAGATGAGGGGATGACGTTGTAACATTATAAGGCAGAAAATGGTACCTTTGTCTACTCACCAGAATGGGAAAATGATGAATCGGCTGATGAAGAACACGATAGAGAAGATGAGAAACAGGATATTGCAGGTCTGCTTCCATCCAGCATATGAAAACATCTTAGCAGACTGAAAATGAAGAGGGAAACTGCCGTCAGTTGAATGCTCACAGCATCAATTTTAAAAAGAACTGGATGAGGACCTGTTTAGAAGCAACCTGGGAAAGGTCTGAGTTGTGGATAGTGACACAGATTAAATGAGGTTAGCCATAATGATAACCCTCAAAGGTAGAGGAAAGCTCTGTGTTCCTGTGTTTGAAAATTTCCATAATATCCTAAAAAGATATGGTAAGGGCATGTCTTTCTAAAACACTAGAAGTTAGCACAGTGAATCCTAGCATGCATTTTGTACCTCCCTGTCTTTGAGAGAGGAGCTGGTCTGGAGAGAGCCTGGAACAGGAGTGAAATGTGACTTGGCTAGAATGCTGCCATCAACACAGCATTAACGATGCTCTATTACACTCTCCCAGGAAACCCAAGGTTGAAGATAAAGTGGAAGGTGAGGTACAGGTAGGAGTCCCTGGTGTGCAGTCCACCCATTAGAGAGTGTGGTAGTTTAGATGAGAATGGTCCTCCATAGGCTCATGTATTTGAAAGCTTGGTCATCAGTTGGTGGCATTATTTGGGGAGGTTATGGAGCTTTTAGGAGATCTAGCCTTGCTGAAGGAAGTACAACACAGTGTATAGGCTTTGAGGGTTTATACTCTTGGTCCACTTTTTGTGCTCTCCCTCTCTCTCTCCCTCTCTCTTTCTCTCTTTTCCTCCCATGCTTCCTCCCTCCTTTCTCCTCCTCTTTCTGTTTTCTGTGTGTACTTGAGATATAATCTTTTAGCTTCTTGAACCAACTGCCTGTGTGGGTATTTAACCATCTAGAACCATACACCAAAATGAACTCCTTCTTAAATAACTCTTAGTCATGGTACTTTATCATGTCAACAGAAACATCACTAACACAAGGGAGCATGGCTTAGACTCGAAATTACATCCTGGAGGCTCAAGGCCCTCCCTCCTCCAACAAGAAAAGCAACATGTGTGCCCTCCAGGAGCATCTGATTGGCGTTTTCCATACTTTCCAAAACTTCCAAAGGATGATGACATTAACACATTATGGGGTAACAGAGGGTACAATAGGAATAGCTTTGGCAGTTAACATAGAGAGCCAATGTACCTAAAGAGTGGGGGCTGGGTAAAAGGCAAAGCCCAGAGTCTTAGAATGACTACAATGGAGGACATAGCTACCTTCAAAGTCAGAAGCCAGGCCAAGGTGGGAAGTTGGATATGTGCACAGGTATCAGAATCTGTGTGAGCCCATTCTGGAGGGCAAAATGTTACTGTTGAGCAGAAATACCTCAGCACCTTCTGGACTGTGTAATGATGGCATACAAATCACAGCCCTGCATAATATACTATATCTATAGCTATATATATATATATATATTTTATATATAGATATATATTGTGTAGTATATATAAAAATGTTGGGTTCTGGGTCTGAATTTGGACATAGAGAGTAACAGAGGATCAGAAATATACCAAGAGAAGGCAATAAATAGGGCAGGTATAAGAAAGTATTGTAGGTGTTGAAGCTTTTTTGTTGTTACAAAGACAGAGCTAAGGAGGTATACCATCTATCTTGGAAGCTTCCAAAGATTATCAGGCTCTAATTTGGGGAAAGTCTAAAGGAGCAAATGTGGTGCCAGGTCTGGGTTCAATTAGAGCTTGATTGAGAAAGCAAACGTGTGACAACTATTCAAAGAAACCATTGGTCATACATCCTTGGGTGAACACCAAAAAGAAGCCCCTGCCACCACCATGTCCCTACCCTCCAGTTGCTGATGGATGACATTAGTTTTGTGTACGAGCCTGAGTTAGCCCATGGCTTGTGAATCAAGAATGACTCATGACTAGTAACAACATGAGGCTGAGGTTGTGTTTTAACCATGAAAGGATCTCTAAGTCTGACATAAATTTTTTTCCTGTTTTTTTACCTAAGGACTTGGAAAATTTTCAAACAGTAATGAGCTAAATATTATAATATACCATAAGGGGCTGATATGACTTCTCATGTTACAGCTGAGGCTAGAAAACAAAACAATAAGTAATTTGCCCATGTCTCTTAGGGAATTATGCTATGTCTATGAGACAGTAAAGGGAAGGCTGGGAAAACTAAGCTTTCAGACTCAGCTTCAACATCTAGCTTTCCCTTAAAAACACAATGGAGGTGTTTTATGCTGAACACACACCAAAGCTGAGCAAATGAGTGTTCAGAAGCAACAAAAGCATATGTAATTCTTAACTCAGGCCTAATGTAGCCTTCCTTTCCAGCCAAGGCCACTGGGATTACATCAGAGAAAGGGGTGCTTGTAGCAGAGGTGGCTGTGTCCAGAAAGCAGCGTGACACAACCCTGGCCCAGCCCTGCTCTGCTGAGCTGGGCTGAGGCACATGATGACTTTGCCCACCACTCTGTGCTGAGGAAAGTTTACAAATGTGTCACAGAGGCCAGTTGCCTTGACATGACATCAAACTTCTGGTTACTTCTCAAACAGGGTTGGGCAAACTCCCTTCCAGTTCATGAGTTAAAGCTGGTCAGGCCAAAGAATGGTTTTCATATTTTTAAAAGTGTATAAAAACAGAGAGAGAAAAAAAGAAAGAATATACGACATAAATCACATGAAACCCACAAAACTAGATTTATTCTCTGACCCTTTATCAAAAGTTGGCTGAACCCCAATCTGAAAGAAGGGAATTCTATTAAATTTATTTTCTTCCATATAAACTTATATCCAATTATTAGCACTGCAAGGAGCAACCGCAACCCCAAGTGTAAAGAGTTTAGCATTGTTTCACTTGGGTTTGTCATAAGTGAGGACACTAGAGTGAGTCATAAACTGGTCCCGGGAAATGCCATTGTAATCATAGCAGGAGACCTCACAGAAATGGTACCATTCAACCACAGCCCCACGCCAACGGGACTGATGCTAACAGAGAGGTGGAGAAATAACCCTGCCATGCCTTTGTTCCTCATATTTTGTGTGATATAGAAATAGGAATGCTTTTGTCTTAATTTTCCCTGCTTCCAGACACATTCTAAGCCTTCTTTCTCCCTTAGAAAACAAATGCTGTTTTATAAACATCAATTGTCATTTCCTAAAGCAAGAGGGATTGGAGGTATTCAACAAGCAGCTAGCCACTGGCTAAAGTAGCAGAGGGAGCTGTCCAACTTCGGGAATCTAGAAAGCAAACATTTCCAAGCTTTGCTCTAAAAAAAATTGACTTGGTTTCTCATTTGAGTATCTCACATCACTTCCTGAATAGGCAGCAGCATGCAGCTGCCATGATCACAATTCCACAGACCAGCCTCTGGCTCCCACAGCACAGAGACTGCAAACAGACACTAAGAGGCTTCATGTCAAAGGGTCTGGGAGCCTGTACCTTTTTAGATTTCATCTGTTTCCAGGACAAAGGACTCTGCCAAATCACTCAAAGATAATTCTTTCTGTGAGCACTTAGTGAAAAGCAGAGCATGGCACTGTTATTATTTTTTAAATGGCAAACATTTACCTCCAGCCAAATGTCAGACACATCGTGCACCAGCATCACGAGGGTCCCACTGCGGATATAATTAGCACACCAGGAGAAGCTCATCAGACTAATGGCAGCCAGGTGGTGGATGACATTAGCGAGGAAATCCTACATAATGAGAGAAAATGGAAGCCATTAAGCAAAAGCAGTTATTTCCTAGTGACTGGAAGAGAGAATAATAATGGTACCAGTAACTTACATCTGAATGTTTTGACATGTAGAATTGTATGTATGTATGAATGTATGTATGTATGTATGTATGTATGTATGTATGTATGTATGTATGTATGTATTTTTCTCCTTCTTAACACAGTTCTTATGGGGAAGCCAGGACAAATGTAACCCTTATTGATGAAGTAATTTAACTTTGAAACAGCACTGGACACTTGTCATCTAAACCGTACACTGTATTCTTAGATGCTATGAGTTTTCTTTGACGATATCTGTGGGCTACACTGTACTCACTGGTGATGGCTGCATCACCCTTCAACTCAAAAAACATTATTTAATAAGGCAGCTCCATTTAATCTAATGTTGAGCTGATCTTAACTTTATTTATTAAACCGACATGTCTGCATGCTACAATTCTGTGTTATTGTATGAAGACCTGAGGCACCAATAGTCTTTTTGATTCACTTTGCTGAGGAGACCTTGTGACTGCACTGAGGGTCTACCATGAAAGCTGATCCAGTGATGCAGTAAACTAGACAGCCCTGAAATGTATCACTTTGTAACATCAAGAATACCTGTGACTCAGTTTTCCCTGCAAATAAAACAAAACAAGGTTTTTCATAGGGATAGCAAAGGAATTAAGGGGTGAGTAGACATTCCAAAGGCTTTGAAAACATTAGAAATGATTGTATAAAGTAGTTTGCCATCACATAAAAGACGCAGTGTAGAGTTAGAGTCATTACACTAATAAGGTTTTCTTGGGCATTAGGGGACCCTGCCCCCCAAAGCCAAACAAAACAGAGGAGAATTATTTTCTTATTGACTAGAAACACAGTTGTTTTGCAATAGGCATTTATCAGGGCACCAGAACATGAGCATAATTTGAATTAGTCTGTCCACTATCAAAAGCAAAAGTAGCCAATAACTAGAGCTAACTATCACGTACTACAATTTACATGTAGAATTAGGGACAAAGGAATAAAGAAGTATGAAGGAATGGATAAACCAAGTTTTGTAAGCTCAGCAGCACTTACCTTCCTCTTGATATCATAGCCCAGGCTAAATAGCAGTGACCAATAAAAACTCATCTCCAGAATGTAGTACCAGTACTGAGACGGCAGCAGAGGCTGAAGGAGAGGGAAACAGTCATCCAAATGTGACCTCACAATCAACGTGTTTCTATTTCCTGAAACCCATTTGTATTCATCAAAATTGCAGGAAGCTGAAGTGACTTAAATGCCTAATTTTAGCTTAATGTGAGTTATGTTAGATATGCAATTGTTTAAGGACTCTAAAATTGTCTTCTGAATAAAAGTAATTTAATTTCTACTGCTACTTGAGACATTGAAGCAAACTGAGACTTGAGACATGTTATCTAATGCACCCATTGAATGTGACCTTTTAATATCTACAGCCTTACATGGTCTCCTTCCACAATGACTATAGATTTAATCCTGGTACTTGGCCAAGAAGAGAGTAGTCAGTGTAATACAAGCACAGACTTCATGAGCACTGTTAAAGAAAGCCGTGCTAGCCAGGCGGTGGTGGTGCACATCTTTAATCCCAGCACTCAGGAAGCAGAGGCAGTTGGATCTCTGTGAGTTCAAGACCAGCCTGGGCCACAAGAGCTAGTTCCAAAGCCACAGAGAAACCCTATCTCAAAAAACAAAAAACAACAACAAAAAAGAAAGTTGTGCTATCATACCAAAGAGGCCACAAAAAAGACACCAGCTGATAAAATTAGGAGTAAGGCCACCAACTGACTTGGAATGTATAAATGTTCTCAGTTGATACCACATGGAACAGATCTGCTTCCCTTAGTCTGGGCCCGAGTGCCAACCCAAATCATGAGTAACCAATGGCGGGCAAGTTTTGACGCTAGGCTTGAGGATAGTTGTTATGTTCCAGGTGACCAGGGATGCTCTTGAGATGAGGAAATGGGCTAGCACTAATAGGACTAGACTGTGGCCTGTGTGATGAGCAGGGCTTTTCTTTCTAGTGCTTTCTTGTTCCCTTTCCCTGTTGTTTCATTTCCTTTTTATTACTTACTTTATGTGTACGGATGCTTTGCTTGTATGTATATATGGACCTAATGTGTGTCTGGTTACTGCAGAGGTCAGAAGAGGACACTGGATCCCCTGGAACTGGAGATGTAGACAGTTGTATGTCACCATGTGTGTGTTAAGACTCAGACCCTTGTTGTCTTGGAAGAGCAGCCAGTGCTCTGAACCAGTGAGCCATCATTCCAGCCCACTTTCTGACTTCTGTTTATGCTGAGGCTAACATGCTAAAAAGACTAATTTTAGCCTGTTACTTTGGAAATGGTGGCAGAAGATTACAAGTTCAAGGACAACCGAGGCATGTGTTGAGTTTAAAGCCAACAAGCAGACAACAAACAAAGAAAGAAAGACAACAAACACAGAAACAAAGAAGACCCCACATGAAGATCTGGGAAGTGTCTCATCCCAGTGCTGGAGTTAGGGAGTGGCTAGCTATGTTAGGGCGGACTTACCTGCTTGGGATAGTCATGCCAAACCTCCCAGAGGTCATACGCCCATGGTTTCTGAAAAAAGAGGAGCCAAGAGAGTGGACACAACTGTCAGTCAAAAGCTGGTTTTAGCAGGAAGCATAGCTCTTTGTGGTGTTGTTTCCTGTCACACAGACTCATTTGTGTTTCCTGTCACACAGACTCACTTGTGCATTGTTTCCTGTTACAAGACCCACTCGTGTGTTTCCCGTTGCACACTCACCTGTGCTGTTCACTATTGCACAGACCCACTCGTGTGTTTCCCGTTGCACACTCACCTGTGCTGTTCACTATTGCACAGACCCACTCGTGTGTTTCCCGTTGCACACTCACCTGTGTGTTCACTATTGCACAGACCCACTCGTGTGTTTCCCGTTGCACACTCACCTGTGCTGTTCACTATTGCACAGACCCACTCGTGTGTTTCCCGTTGCACACTCACCTGTGTGTTCACTATTGCACAGACCCACTCGTGTGTTTCCCGTTGCACACTCACCTGTGCTGTTCGCTATTGCACTTGCCCTCTTGTGCAGCTCCTGTTTGCTCTGTTGCATACATTTTTGTGGGCACTGATTCACATTCCTACACAACACTGTGAATTCACTACTTACAGTGAATCTGGGGTCAAAAATAGGACTGTCTTGTTGAGGGAACTATTTTGAACAAATAAATACACTAAGAAAATAATGTCTAGATCAATTATTATATCTGTACCTTGAGTTGGGTTAGTAGCAAATGTCTATAATCTCAGCACTTGGGATATTGAGATGGGGAGATTACAAGTTTGAGGCTGGCATGGGTTTTTTAGTGAGTTCTAGCCCTGCCTCAGATACATACCGAGAACCTGTCTCAAAAAAAAAAAAAAAAAAAAAGGACAAAAATAAAATAAGCAAGCATATAAATAAATAAATAACTAAATAGAAAGGCAAAAAGTTCTTGAGACAATTACAGCAATAAAACACCAGGAGGCAAGCTGGGCAGTGGTGGCACATGCCTTTAATCCCAGCATTCGGGAGGCAGAGTCAGGTGGATCTCTGTGAGTTCGAGGCCAGCCTGGTTTACAAAGTGAGTTACAGGACAGGTTCTAAAGCTACACAGAGAAATCTTGTCTCCAAAAACCACCAGGAGGCTTATTTTGGGCCCTGCTCATGCTAGACAAGGGTTCTGCCACTGAGGTACATCAATAGCCTGAAAAATATCTTGATTCTATAGAGACACTTGTCAAGCTGGTTAACTTTGGAGTATTATGTCCTAAAAGAACTGTGAATGAAGTTCCTTAGGGAAAGACCATTTACTTTGAGCCATCTGTAAGGCTGACTAACTGACTAGAACTTCAGTTGGGATGTTGTGGGTCGGGGCCTAATTTCGATTTATCTTGGGGCATAGTTAGCTCCATTAATGTCCACTTATTATCCACCTCTATATGTGACCTACCATCTTTATGGCTATTAGGCAAATCCTTTGTAATATGCAAAGAGACTCCTAGCTTTACTAACCAAAGGTTCAAAGGGTTGCCTTATGGCACTTAGGCGTTCAGATGCAGATCCCTGCCTTGCTCAGTCTTGTGTTTCCACCAGGATATTTAAAAAGCGTTGCTTTGTTCTGTTACTATGAAACTTCAAGAAAGCATCGCCACACAGGAAGATGGAATTTGGGGTAGTCTGTATCTGTGTTCTTGGGTCATGGCCACTTTTACTTGACTCCAGAATAAACTTTCTCAGCCTTTGGAGGTGAGAGCTTTGCATCAATAGAATTCATAGGCCAAAAATGTTTTAAATTAAAGACGAATTCCAAAGATATGAAAAGAACAACTTACATCATAAAGAAATGCAACTCCAGCCACAGTTATCATTAAGTAAAATGTAAATCGCCAGCTGCCAAAAGAAAGAAAAGGCTTCACTTTTCCATAGCAGTGATTGACATGTGAGGGGAAAGGGAATCTGGCACCACAAGCTTTGAAGAACATTTATGCTAGAGTATAAATACAAACACAAACCCTAGATGTCATTTTAGCCTAAGATCTACATGGAAGCACAAAAACTCAAATAGTGCAAAGAGCAATGTTGGACACATTGTAATACCTGATCTCAAAGTTGTGGTTCTAGAGTTAGAACCACAACTGTAAAAGCACTATGATAGTCACTCAAGGGCAGACATGTAGACAGCTTAGGAAATGCAAACTATGCACAAGACAGGGTGACTATACAGACGACATAAAGAACTATTAAAATAAATAAAACAAGCTGGGTGATAGTGGCCCACACCTTTAATCCCAGCACTTGGGAGGACCTCAACTTACAGGTGGATCTCTGTAAGTTTGAGGCCCACCTGGTACAAAGCTACACAGAGAAACCCTGTCTCAAAAAGTCAAATAAATAAAAAACAAACAAACAGAACAGAACAAAATAAGCCATACAATCAAGAAATGGGTAACAAGCTGAACAGATAGTTTTCAAAATAAATAAAATAAAAAAGAAAGAAAGATAGAAAAGAAAATTAATTCCTTCCCATGAATAAGTCCTCAAGTCCAGAAAGCTATTGGTTGTCCTCCCATTCATGGGAGGGAATTCACTCCTGCTCCTATAAATCTAGGAGCATAGGCCCTAGGGAGAAATCTACTACTACTGTTGCTTTGCTGAATGTACATGTTATGAAATGTCTTCCAAATATTTATGTTTAAACCTACAGTTCAGTGCTATTCTCAAAACTAGCAAGAAAAATTCTTTTTGGGGTGGTCAACAGTTAATACCAGCCAGTAAGTGCTCACTGGGTGTTCTCAGCCCTAACTGGGACATCAATGTCAACCCCTGCCATAAGGCTCAGTAAACATTGCCAGAGAGGGGGCTAAAAGAAGGGAAGAGCCAGAGGACAGTGATGAGTGCTTGGAAATACTGTCTTCTGCTAGGACATGGCCACTGCATGCATTAACTCATAGCAGCAGAACAAACGTGCACAGGATCAAGCTGGTCAACATTTCTGTGTGGATGGAAGAGAGGCTCATGAGCCCCACCCCAGCAGAAGAACTATTTGCTGCTGATGGCTTCCGGAAAAGAGTCATTTATCTTCAGAGGTATGGCCAGCGGAAGGTTACCCAAGCTCTGATGCACCCACACACATGTGCTCATTGCACTCAGGGGATCATTGCAATAAAGAAGAATGCATGAAGTAGGAGGGAGATGTGTTGGGAGGGTCGTGGGAAAGGGTGGAAGGAAGAGTCGAGGGTGGGCATGATCAAACCCTTTGTGTATATATGTGATATTCCAAGGGAAGTGCACTAGGAAACATTCTCACACCCCTAGTCCTCCAGCCTTAAGGACAGCAGACATGGGAGAAAGTCCTGAGCCTTTCTAACTCAGCCCTAGAAAGATGAACACCAGTTAAGACATATTTGTGGACTTCCTGGGCTACAGGCTAAGTAATGTCTGCATAGGCATTGGGTCTACCTTAGAGTGTGGGTGTCTGGTCCTCTTAGAAGAGGACAGGGAATAAGGACAGTAAGAATAACATCTTAGCTGGGAGGTGGTGGCACACACCTTTAATCTCAGCACTTGGGAGGAAGTTAATCTCAGCACTCAGGAGGCAGAGGTAGGCAGGCAGATGTCTGAGCTCCAGCCTAGGGTGGTCTACAGAGTGAGTTTCAGGACAGACTCTAAAGCTATAGAGAAACTGTCTCAAAAAACAAAACAAAACAAAACAAAAAAACCAAAACTCTTATGTTTTTGGTTGTGAGCCTAGCCTTTAAAGGCTGAGCCATTCTGTAAATATGTTTCTCATACTGGTTAATGAACAAAGCACTGTGGCCAAAGGAAAAGCAAGATAGTCGGGACTAGGAGACAAGGAGGAAAGAGGAAGTAGTTAGGAGGAGTCAAGATGGAGAGCCCGGAGAAGTAGCACACCAGCTACTCTGGCCAGTAAGATGAGCCATGTGGCAATACTTAGAATAGTAGAAATGTAGAAATGGGTTAATCATTAAGACAGAGCTAGCCCATAACTGACCAACAGGATTGTATCAAAAAAAAAAAAAAAAAAAAACATCTTTTTCCACATTTAAAAAGAACTTTCCCAATCCAAACCTTGGGGTTTCTCAGCAGCTATTCACTAACTCTGGGTGTTGCTCCTCTTGTAAGATCACACTTTGTGCTTCAGTTTGTTACCTCCCCTGTAGTGTCAATGTGCTCTCTGCCACAATGACACCCTTGGTTATGACAGTGCTGCACAAGCTGCCCATCCTTCTTACCAAGATTCCCGGAATTTCTTCACCCTGCAAGGCCTGTCTTGATTCCGCCGACTCCTAAACCATCTCTCAACCTGGCGCTCTGTCAAGTTACACTTCTTTGCCAGTCCATAAACATCAGTCTGAAAAAAAAGATGGAAAGAATGAACAAGGTCAGAAAGACACGGCGTTTCATCAGGTAAAGGCAGGACATGGCGGAATGAGGAGAGCCTCCATGGGCACACCCTGACACGAGTGCATGCTAGCGCACACACACGTACACACACACACACACACACACACACACACACACACACACACACACACACACATCACAATGTAACTGTAAAAGCTAAGGCAAAGAACAGGGTCAGATGTCAAGTAGTCGGGGGACAGTGTGTACTAGAGCAGACAGGCACAAGACTGTGAGCCAGGGAATTTATTTCTACTGCTTATGAAATCACATCAGTACACACAGATCCCCAAGCCAAAGCCAAGTCAACAGCAAACAGAAGATATGGGATCCTAGCTTGCTGAGTACCAAGAAAGACCAACCATCTACACATTAGTAGCAAACCATATGTTTGGACTGTATGTATGAGCTCACTATGATTTATTTAGGGCCTGCCAGGTGCCGGGTAGAGTAGTAGAATTTAAAATGTCAGTCAAACATGACTTCCTATAGAGACCCAGAAGCTTTGTCTGAAAGTTGCTAGGACTTGTGCAAGATATGAAAATGGTAGCCATATGCCAACTGGACCTGAGCTAGTGGGCATTCTGTTACTCCATTCTGTCTTTCCGGTAGTCACAGAAGATAATCCAAGAAAAACCCCACTGGGATTGGTTATCTGCTTCCACAATCAACCTGATACATAGCCGATTTCAAAATAATCCAAACCATTTCCAACCATTAAAATAATGATTATAAAGTATAATACTGATGATTGCTCCTCCTCTGGGAAGTAGACGTTTTATAGGCTATGACTTAAAATATGAAACAACAAAGATGATGAATTAGTGCCCAAAGGTTACAAATTTCAAGGTCTGCTAGAGCCAGAAAAGAAACATAAATGGCCAAAAGGGTCAGGTCCATTTTGCAGAGAGATTTTAACATGCATGTTCTGTACATTAGACCCCCAGTAACTAATGCTCACTACTTCCACAAGGAACATGCTCCATACCAATTTTTTGAAATGACATTGATCTCTTGAGCATTTGTTTTCTAATATAACTTCCTCTTAGTTCTATTATTTAAAAAAAAGTCAAATTGCCTAAAGCTGTCAGCTTCCTGCCCAATACATAAGCTGCAGCTGATGGTCAGAGGAAAAAGCATGATGCAGCAGATCCCACCCCAAAGGGCCAGCTGAGACCAAGCCCTAACATTTCCAGAGAGAAAATACAGTCCTAGGATTTTGATGTGAAATCATTTTTTAAATTATTAATGAGAGCCTTACAGTAAATTTAAGCTAACTGTAAGTGAGCACTCTGGGGGGGGCAGGCAAAGCCTGCTTGTGGACCAAACAGCTGGTCCCCCAGCAGGTCACGACCAGCCAGATAGCCTCTGCTATATATATCATCTTGTATGGATCATAAAGTCATTCAGAGACCAGGACTACAGTGCACAGTCACCAGAAGCCACATGCTGAACCCTGCCAGGAGAGTGACTGTGTTTCTGTATCTCTACTGAGTGGTGGGCCCTTCATTAACCTGAAGACAAGGAAAGAGAACAGAGAACAAAGCACACCAGCATCACTGTTTCCCCAAAAAGCACCCCCTTTAACAACCTGTTATAGGTCAGGGACTCTGATATTGTTGACTGTTCTGTTTTGTTTCTCTGAGAAGACTGAATAGGCAGCTGTTGGCTGGTATCTACTTCTACCAGATATCATACTAGAACATGAAAATCTAAATCAGTCGGCCTTTTATTTCTGCCCTAAAAGTCATCAAGGAATTACAACAACACAGAAGAGTGGTGAGATATGGAAAGGACAGGGTATGGTGAACCCTATCCCATGCATTTGGAAGTCACACTGTAGTTGACCCTGAAATACTCTGGAGAAGATGGGGAGGGACCTCATATGTGGTCATCTAGGGTAACAGTGGGGTGCTCAGGGAAGGCTTGAGGATCAGAAAGCAGCTCCTACAAGAGGACACAGCTGCAGAGAAGAGACGAGGCTGGTCACTTCAGGGAAGATCATATCCAGAATCGATGTCGTGGGTTACAGCCTGCTTGTTTTGAAGACCTCACTCTTGTAATGTGTAATAATGAATGAGCAGGAGGAAGACTGAATGTAGACATCACATCTGTCCATGTGCTGCCTTTCTGGGCTAAGTTTCTGCTTTCCACAGCAAGAGCCTCCCACCCCAGGCCAGATATGATGGCAAGATGACACTGGAACACAGAAGAGAAGGCACCAGGAACATACTCCCTGGATAGAAGAAATAAAGGATATTCCAGGAATCCAGGCAACACAAGGTGGAGGAAAGGATAGGAAGCTGAGAACCACAGACCCGACCCTGCTGCCCCTAGTCAGGGAGCCTTGAGCACTGCACTCTGGCCTGTGGGAAAATGGCATTGTATCAAAGCATCTTCTACCTGCCTCAGAGGAGTGGCTCAGGATCACAGGATAAGCATGTGCTAAAAAAAAAATAAATAATCCCATGATGCTAAAGCTGGAAACCTTTATATCCACAACAGAAAATGACTGTGGGCTAACAGAAAATGACTGTGGGCTAAAAATGACTGTGGGCTGAAAATCATGTCCTAAATTTAAAATATACACACTTCCTTACTTCTAAAGTAACCTAAAAGCCTATTTATGACCCACAACAAGATGTAATTCGAATTCTGTTGCTTGGCCCATCTTCTGTCACAGGCCTATTCTGAGTAGCCAGAGCACAATATTCTAGGTTCTCCCTGGAGCAGGCACAGCTTTAGCTGTTAGAGATTCAGCAGTGAGCAAAGCAAACTAAGTCTTGCCTTCTTTCTGGAACTTTCCCAGATCTTAGACCAATCCAGTTTTATTATTGTACCACTTCTACAAACACTTGTTTGGTACATGCATCTAGAAGATAGCAACTATATGTGGCTGGAAAGATTTTTCCTTCTGGATTTAAGAATACAGAGGTGATGGGAGATGTCATTCTGTAAATATGTTTCTTTTATTAGTTAATGAATAAAGCACTGTTGGCCAATAGGAAAGCAAGATAGGAGGAGAAAGGAACTAGGGGGAAGATCCAAGAGGACAGAGGACGGAGAGAGAAGAACGCCAGCCCCTCCGGTAAAATGAGACCACGTGGAAATACTTAGGTTGATAGAAATGGGTTATTAAGACAGAGCTAGCTAATAAGAAATGCTAGTAACTGGCCAACAGAATTATATCAAATACAGGGTCTCTGTGTGTTATTTGGGTCTGGTGTGGCAGCGGGACCATACCGGCGGAAAAAAATTACTTGTAACACAAAGGTGCCTAGCTGGAAGCCCATATTGACAATACTGGCCTCATACACTTCTATCTTTTTGAGAAAGGAGCCTTGCACACAAAAGCTTCAAGACAACGATGTTCTGTTAACAAATGAAACTAGCACCTAAAATGCACAGAGAAGGGTTCAAGTGGTATGGGAATAGAAACAGGCACAATTAAGAAGTCAGTGCTATTCTCTGGGGCTAGTCTACATTGAAAAGGCATCTTTTAAAATAAGTTCATAGAACTCTGTATGCGACAGACACAAAATTGATGGAATAGATCTCAAATTCTAGTCTCTGGCCTTTACTTCTGTGTACCAAGCATCAAGAAGGGTGAATCATGGAGCCCAAGATTGATACATAACTCAGACTGTGGCTTCTGGGCTGCATGTGTCTCAAGAGAGTTGTGAATGCAGCCCTACACATTTGTAGATGACAGTGTCACATCACAGGCTAGACACCCCTGGCCACTCTGAAATTTGTTGCCATTTTTATCAGTGCAATGTACAGCTGGAAAAGCAGCCTCAGGTTTAGGGGCCCAATTGTTTTAATAAATCCAGGTGTCACCTACAGGGATGACTGCCCTGCCATTCTAGGATTAGCAGATGATTGTCATGATTATACTCATATCTTGATTACATATAGAACATTTGTAGTTCATCCAGAAACTTGCTTTAAATTTCAGCTATAAATGAAGAAATAGTTATCAGTATGGTGTTGACCAAAGCCCATGATGGTCTTGTGATATTTAGTTTATTTCCACATCTGAATCACTAGTCAGGCATAACTTCACCTTCCTAAGTTATATTCTATCTTCCTAAGTCTGGAATTGGTGTTTGTCTTGCTATCAGGGTCAGCTACACAAATACATGTCCTTTTGTGAGCCAGAAGCACTGAGAATCAGGAAACTTCCCCATGATCTCCATGGTTTAGTAGCTGAAGCTCACCAATACTGTGGGATGATGCATGATGCCCTTTCTCTCACTTGGTAGAAATGTCTGGGTGATATACATGCCAAGAAGGACCTCACTGCTTGTGGAGTTAAAACAAGCACAGCTCCTACTGTGTGTGTGCTTGCTTTTAGAATGAATTTTCTCATGCTGTAGATGGATGATGAAGTCCCTGGGTGGAGTTGAAAGCACTAGGGAAGTATGGGCTGGCTCCTGCTTCTGTCTAGCTGCTTACTAACCACAGGGTAAGTGCCTTCCTCCTGCTGGGCCTTCATTTCCTCAGCCCAGTTATGAGCATCACCTAGTCTAGTTCTCTTCCAGTTTTCTTTTACAGTCACATGACCATTTTCTTTCCATGGCAAGCAAGCTTTCTCAATGATTTTAAATATCTTAGTCTTCAGAGGTTCAAGATGTCTTGGCAGGTAAAAAGCTTGCCAGGTGAGTATTAACTCACTGCCTGCAGGCCAAGGTGGGAGAAAAGAACTGACTCCAAAAGTCGTCCTCTGATCTTCTCAGGACACAAGTGCACCTGCGCATGCGCACAACACACACACACACACACACACACACACACACACACACACACACACACAAATACACACAACACACACACACAACACGCACTCACACACAACACACACTCACACACACAACACACAATACACACACAACACACACACAACATACACACAACACACTCACACATGCACACAACACACACACGCAACACACACAACACAACACACACACAACACACACAACACACACACACACACACACACACACACACACACACACACACACACTTTCCAATGGCTTGAAGCTCTTGGTCTCAACAAGTACAGCTGACGGGAGATACACATTTCATGCAAGGTATTATGGAAGTTATTCCCAAACACAAACAGGATTAGAAGGACCCCTCAGAAAAGCCCCAATTCTTCACACATCACCAATAGATGATACCAAAATATTTAGATGGGTGACCATGGTCACTTAGGGCACATGGAGACAGAAAGCAGGTGGCTACAAGTTGCCATATTGTCCTTGTTGAGAAAAGTAGTCACATGCAGCCACACTATAGTCAAGGCTTTATGCTGTGGCAAACCTCAGCACACCTCCCTGTGCAAGGACCCCACCAGAGAAATGATATTTCCAGCTGATAAGCCAATCCAATTCATCAAATGAGGCTTAAATAGCTAAAACACTTCCCCTTAAAATGTTGGTAGCACAGTCTTGATTTTTAAAAAGATAGGCGGTAGCTGTCTATTTATTCTAGAAGAGTGCAGCTTTGCAGGAAGCCTGTTTTGCCTGCCATTTTAACTATGCAATATAACAAAACTGAGGTGCCTAGACATGACTTTACAATTATGAAATAAAATGTTCTGTGATATATAAACTGCACCACCCAAGGGTGCAGTTTATTGTGAAAGAACTCAGAGCTTCTGCATGTTTCTGGATATTTTGAAGCCATGGATTAAACAAGGGCAAGTGTGGAAAGTGACCTCATGGACACTTCATGATGTATTTTGATAGGACCACAACACCTAGCTTAAAGTGTTATCCTTATATATCATCATGCTGCCAACTGCTAGTGTGTGATACTACAGCTGAAAGCAATACTTTAACTATTAATGTCAGTGACTTTATAACACATATTTATATTGTTTTAGTATTTGAGGAGTTACACAATCTGTCAATAGAACAAAGAAATGCATCTAACAAATCAAATCCTCTGATGGTCAAGTGGAAGTTATTTTTTTGTATGGACAAAGAAATTAACCCATTAAGAAAGCAGGTCCTTATATCTATAAGCAAAGAGTTGTTACTTACATGTGATGGTTGACTTGTGGAATGCTTGAAAAAATTCTCTAAGATGGCATTTGGCTTAATTTTATGCACTGTCTTTTGAATGCCAAATGCATTTGCTAGAGGTGTGGCAACAAACCTACAAAATATGAGAAGAAGATTTGAGAAGTCAAAAGTTGACAACTGCACCAGAAAACCCAAGCTGTACTTTTGGGTGTCCCGGGAAAGCTCAGTCATTTGCTTTCACTGTTCTAGTTTGAACACTGAATGTGCCCAATGAATGATTTACACTGAAAAGCTTAGTCTGTAGGGTGGTACTGTTAAGAGGTGTGGTAAACCATGAAGGGGCAGGTCTAGTGGGAAGTCTCTCCATTTGCTTTCTCTCTCTAGAGATGAGCAGTCTGCCCCTACCACATGTTCCTGCTAAGTTATGGCACCTGACCAAAGCTTAGCCAAAGCGCTTAAGTCACTCAGTTTCAAACTGGAACCTACAGTTGCTTTGTAACTTAATTGCTTTGGGGTATTTTGTTACAGCAATGGAAATTGTTAATGGAGCTACTTACAGCCCATCTCTGCCCTTCAAAGTTCCAAAGACAAAGCCAGAAATGGTGCTAATGACTCTACCCCAGCACTTGGGAGTGTGAAGGAGAAAGATTACAGTGAGTTTGAGGTCAGCCTTGGCTACACAGTGAGTTCCAGTGTAGCTTAAGCTACAGAGTCTCAAAAAACAGACAAACAAAATGATAGCAACAAAACTCCCCAAATCTAAGTCCAAAGCGAGCACATTTTCAGACCTATGCACAGCACAAGCAATACTTTAAGAATACATGATGCAGCACACAATTTGAAACTCATTTCATTGTGTATCGAAACACATTTCTGTGCAAGATTTGGGAATAGGATGAACTTGTGTTTAGAATTTCACTTTAAGACCACCAAGGTTAAATTAAGTATTCACTGCTTTCTAAGAAACTGAAAATTTGATTTCCAAAGTAGCTGTGCCATTTCACATTCCTGGCAATTGCATGTCACATTTCCAGTTTCCTCAAGTCCCCCAGGTGCTTGGCTTTGTCAGCCACAGAAGTCACACTGGCTGGGTAGCTGCTTCTATTCACTTCCCACCAGAATTCATTTTCTAATCTCCCAGGTTTCTTTATGTTACTGGTTTCCAGCTTTCCTTCATGTGGATGGGTGCCACCCCTTCACAATGACTGAGATTTGTGTTTGGGGCCTGGCCCACGGTATGGCACAGGGAGTATCCTCTATGTACAAGAGAAGAACAAGGACCTTCTCCTGTTGAATGGAGTGTTATAGAGATGTTCCCCAAGGCTGATGGGTGTATGTTTAAACCTAGTGTCTTTCCACTTTTCTGCCTAGTTATTCTAGCCTTTATAGAAAGCCCTCAACTATTGGGATGGGATAAAGTAGAGACCCTGCTAGAATGCACGAGCCCTGGGTCCCAGCTCTGGCACTGAAAAACGAAAAACAACAACAAAATATTACTGTTGAGTTGCCATTTTCTCCCTTTTATAATGTCAGTTCTGTTCCATGTACTGGGACTCTATTGCTATACACATCCTTGTTGATAATTATTATATCTTCTTAAAGCATCCTCTACACTTTTAGGGTAGATATAGTTCCGTTTGTCTGAGAACAGTGGCTACTCCAGCTCTCTCTTGCTGCTGCCTTAGTGGATAGTACTTCTGTCCTTTTCCTTTCAACCTACAAGCATCACTGAACTTAAAATGTGTTTCTTGTGTGCCCCACATAGGTGGAGCATGTGTTTCTGTCAGGTCTTCCCAGCTATACTTATTAATTACAATTAATTACAGCATTTAATCCATTTATGTTCAATTACAAATTAGAAAGGATTTCTATTTGCCACTTTGCTACTTGTTTTTCGTGTGTGTGTGTGTGTGTGTGTGTGTGTGTGTGTGTGTGTGTGTATGATTCTTTGTCTTATTAATTTCTTATTATCCTCTTTCATGTTAGATATTTTCTAGTATTCCATCTTTTATTATTTTTAAAATTATTTTCTCAATGGTTATTCTGGTTATAATAATATACATCTTAATTTGTAACATCCTGATTCAAATTAATAGCAAACTGCTTTCAATGGGATACAGAAATCCATTCTTCCCCCTTTGTCATACAAATATGTCTAATCAACACCGATTTATTATTATTAATTTATGCAAATAAGCAAAGAGTCTAAAAAATTTTACAAATGAAAATATAGCCATACTAACTTGGTAGATTTTAATGCTCATAAGCATTATCAAAACCCTTTGCAGCCTTATCTTTCACTTCAGTCATACATTTTAAATTTTACAACCTCTGGTTAGTTCTTTGTCTTGCTATATAATTTCTATTACTTTATTACTATCGTGACTTGGTTTGGTGAGATATTGCCTTCCTCCTTTCCTTTGTTCTTCAGCATGGGTTGTCTCTAATTCTTTGAAACTGTTTCAAATAGCAAATTCTAAATTCTTTTCCAACAAATTGAACACCTGGGCTTCCTCAAAGATGCTGTCTTCTGTGTATGTACCATAATTTCCCAAGTTTTCCATGTCTGCTCAGGTTTTGTTGCATGTTAGGTGGTAACTCTGACCTTAGATCACCTCCCAGTTTGTTTTGTTCTGTTTATCCGTTTGTATGTTGAGTCACTTAAAAACCCTGAGCTGTATGTCCTGTCCTGTTCGTGTGTGGGTGCTGAAGTCTACAGCATGTCCAGTTATTACATAGCTAATGACTAGACAAAGGCTTCCTTCAACACCCAGAGCCAAAGAGCCTCTCTGGCTGCTGGGGCTCTGTGCATATGGTGAGAGACACTTGCATCCAGGCACCATGACTCTGCCTTAGAGCTCACTGTCTTGTTTACAGAGTGCATCAGAGTCATGTGGAGGTGAGAACTTAAGAACTTCTGGAGTCTTGCCTGGACCCAAACAAATTGTTATGTGTCAAACTGGCCTTCAAGATTTCCAAGAACATGTCAGAGCTTTTCATGGCCCCAACCTTCCAGACACCTAAAGTCTCTGCTTTTCATTTTGAGCTCTTGGCATCATCTAATTTTTGAAGCAATTATTACTTCCCCAGGCAGTCAATTACCTTTGTTTCTGATAACCATACTCCCAAGAAAATACCCTTAAAAAAAGAACCAGGGGTAAGCTATGAGGAAGGTCTGACTCAGACAACAACACTGTGGCTTGTATTTTCTAGGCAGTCAGGAGACAACCATTCTCTATTAAGAATGAAAGCCTTTCACCTCACCCCTTCCAGTGAATGCCAGACTGCAAGGCTTAATTGTACATGTGAGCTCTTGGCTTTGTTTGAATTTATTGTTTTTGGTTTTGTTTCTATGTCTACTGTGTATCCCTATCTGGTCTGGAATTACCTACATAGACCAGGCTGGCCTTAAACTCACAGAGATCCTTCCACCTCTGCCTCCAGAAGGCTGGGATTAAAGCAGTGCACCTACACACTGGCCTTGAGCTCTTAGCTGTTCAGAGATATCACAGAGGTAGAGAGGGCTGCTAAAGTTCCACAAAACTCGCTGTTCTTGCCAGGACTCAACTGTCTCTCTACACAGCACTCCCTGTGTTGTTATGAATCTGTGTATAATTGTAAAAATGCTGACTCTGAATATTTTTGTTAGTCTTTTGGCTGATTTTATGCAGAAAAAAATTTCAGAGTCCCTTACATTTGACATTTTTGTTAACTTCCTGTGTGCACTCTGTGTGTGGTGTGTGTTCATGTGGGTGCACAATTCTGTCTTGAGTGTGTATGCATGGGATTGTGGATGCTAGAGAAATATCCACCTTGTTTTTTGAGACAGGGTCTCTTATTATCCTGGGACTCACTCATTAGGCCAGGTTGGTGTGGCCAGCAAGCCCCAGGAGTCTGCCAGTCTTTGCCTCCCCAGTCTGGGATGATAGGCAGGTGCCACCATGCCACCATGTATGACATTTTTATGATTGAACTCGCATACTCATACCAAAGCGGAACCACTGTACTCGCTGACCTATCTTCCCAGCCTTCTGCAAAACTGTAGTTTTTGTTTCTGTTTCTGTTTCTGTTTCTGTTTCTGTTTCTGTTTCTGTTTCTGTTTTTGTTTTTGTTTTTGTTTTTGTTTTGTTTTGTTTTGGTTTTTGGTTTTTCGAGACAGGGTTTAACTTTGGAGCCTGTCCTGGAACTCGCTCTGTAGACCAGGCTGGTCTCCAACTCACAGAGATTTTCCTGCCTCTGCCTTCCAAGTGCTGAGATTAAAGGCGTGTGTCACCAACACCCAGCCCGAACTGTGGTTTTTAATTTGCATTACTCCATTGATATTGATTAGCTTTTCATGTACTTAGTTTTTATTTGTATATTTTTGACTCAAATCTTTTGCCTATTTAAAAAAAATCCACTTACTTATTTACTAGTGAGTCATAGTTTATTTTATGTTCTGAATTTCTACATGTGCAATAGTTCACTTTTTAAAAATATATAACTTGGCAACTTTCCATTTCTTCTCAGACTTACCAAAGCAATTATTAATCTATTTTCCATCTTTCTATCTTAACCATTTTGGATATTTACTAAGTGGAATTGGATGATATAATTACTCAGCTGTTTTCAATGAGCATAATGCTTGGAGGCGCGTTTATCTCATAGCATGTGACAGGAAGTCTGCTTCTTTCTCTTGCTGAGTGACAGCCTATAGTGTAGCACATACAGTGTCATTTAAAAGCAAACATCTTAGACCTTTCTCAAGGGAAATGAAAGCACATTCTCAGTCATGTTCCTACACTCAGATGTTCAGGGTTTTTATTCACAGTGATCTAACACCCTAAACAGCACACATTCCTAGCAACTAGTTCAAATGTAAATATTTGTATGATGTATAAGTATGTTCAAAGACCAGTCAGCGATATGGAAACCTTGGTACCTTGATACATATGCATCATACATGAAAAAAAAATTCTTAAATGTTTGTTAAAGGAAGTCACACAAAAATGTTACTTACAATTTCTAATTCCAATTATAAATAATTCTAGAAAATATAAAGCTATGTTTATAGAGAGCAAACTGAGATGGCCAAGGGCAGTAAGTAGAAAAGGATAAAGTGCACTGATCAGGTTGACAGACATTTATATCACAATCATGATGATGGTAGTGTGACTATTTGCATCAAACGTGTAATGAACTGCATGAACCTCAGTAAGACTTGAGTTTTGAAAATGCTAGTGTGTAAATCTAGATATGTGGTCCAAGCTGAAGTTCCCAACTACCTGAAAGGCTAAGTGGGTGGATCACTGGAGCTATGTGTTCAATACTCAACTGTACAACAGAGAGACCCCCCCCCTCCTCAAATTGTAACTAATGGGAAAAGAAGATTCAAATGAGGGTCTGAGGGGATGGTCCATTGGATAAAGCATGTGCCATGCCAAGTGTGAGGACCTAAGTTTGGAATCTCAGAACCCACTTAAGTGCCAAGTAAGCATGGTGCCTGCCTGCCTGCCTGCAATTCCAGTGCTCAGAGGCTGAGACATACCATGATCAAAAGCATCTGAGGAGGAGGAAAGGGTTTATTTTAGCTCACAGGTTACAGTCTATCATTAGTGGATGTCAGGGCAGGAGCTCAAACAGGATCTTGAAGCAAACAAAGAGGCATGCTGTTTGCTGGCTCTCTCCCAGGCTGGTGTTAGGTACCTTCTCTGTGTTGCCCAGTACCACCTGCCCAATTAACCACCAAGAAAATCTCCCAGACATGCCCACAGGCCATCCTCAAAGCAAGCTAGACAGAGTAGTTGTATATTCAAGCTACGAGTTCAAGTGAGAAGCCCTACCTCAATGAATAAGGTGGAAATCAACTGAGGAAGGCTGCCATCAGTCTCAGGCCTCCACAGGTGAGTGCACATATTTACACACGCCCACATGCATCCACACACATACAAAGGTGCATACTTACACACACACACACACACACACACACACACACACACACACACACACACACACGCAATGAGTTCACTGTATCTCAGTTAGAAGACTGCTTGCTTAGCATGTCTCTAATATCAGCTCATGTTAGGCAGAAACAGGAGGGTCATAAGTTTAAGATCATCCTCAGCTAGAAAGAGTTCAAGGCCAGTCTGTGCCACATGAGCCCCAGTCTCAAAAACACCCCAAACAAATAAATAAAAAGAACAACCACAGGAGGAAAAGAAGAAATAAATGAGTATATGTCCATCCTCTTGCTCTAGCTCTGACAGATACTGCAACCTCTGCCAGGTTTTGTCTATTCTAGCACTTGGAAAAGTTTCTGTGTTTAATTAAAATCTAGAATTTTAGTATGGATGATCAGATGATCAGTCCTTTATTTCATGTTTTTAAAATATGGAAGTTAAGTAAAAGTTTCACAAAATAATGTGGTAAACAGTGCAAGTATTTTAGCTTCCAGATGGACTAATAGGTTTCTTTGGAGAAATCCCATGATGTTTAGAGATGTATAAAAAGAAAGCAACTGTGCACCAGATGACCACAGAGCAAAGCAGACAGATCATAAACAATCTGCTGATTTTTTTCCTTGAAAAAGCTAGCTCACTGGAGTGGGTGGATGGAAATGGCCTCATAGGAACTTCACGTTAGAGCGGATACAGTGAACTCATTGCATCTGTGTGTGTGTGTGTGTGTGTGTGTGTGTGTGTGTGTGTGTGTAAGTATGCACCTTTGTATGTGTGGATGCATGTGTGTGTGTGTGTGTGTGTGTGTGTGTGTGTGTGTGTAAATATGTGCACTCACCTGTGGAGGCCTGAGACTGATGGCAGCCTTCCTCAGTTGATTTCCACCTTATTCATGGCCTTGAACTTACAGAGATCCATCGGCCTCTGTCTCCCAAGTGCTGGGATTAAAGTTGTAGCCACCACTGCCTGTCCTCTGTGGCTAACTAGTGGCTTAGCTCTGTACTCTGATCTTCAGGCAAGCTTTATTTGTTGGATTACAAACAAAATATCACCATGCTTAACCAATATAATAAATGAATGAATGTCAGACAGTATCAGATGTATAAGAATGGTTTAAGGCAATCCTGGAGTTTTCACTTAAACTTTCTAAACTGTCTTCTGATTGCCAGGAGATATTTGCTTATTCTCTTCCACTATCAGAATCATTGTGCTGCGACATTTAAAAAAGTCCATAAAACCAGAAAAAAAAAAAAAACCCACTCAAGCTAACACCCTGGAATCTGATGCCATAGCATGTATGTTTGAGTACCATTGAGAGCTTGAAGTCATTAACCTCTGGCTTTCTCACCTGCTTTTGATACCATCTAAACTGTAAGTGTTCATCAAATGCAAGGGATAGCCAATACTTTCTTTAAGTACAAGGGGTTTAATTTATAACAATCCCAAGGAAAATATAAACTTCTACTGTAATTAAGGAAGTATGCTCTCTGCCATGTTGAATATTCTCTTTATCATGCAGAAAGAAGTATATTTCTGTAATATTACAGACTAGAAGTAACTGAGGATGAGTTGTTAGGAGTTAACATAATAAAGCTCTAGAAGATAATGATTACACTTAATCCCTTGAGGATACAAGAATGGCTCTAGGAATTAAAGGGGATTTCTTTCTCACTATTGTTATCCAGGTGAGATACAGACCTAGAGACTTGGTCCTCCACAGCTGTGATGTTCTGACAATCAAAAGAATATTCTGTCTCACTGCCCTAAACAGACTGGAAACAACAGCTATCAACTGAAAGACAAGAAATCTGCAATGGGGATAGGCAAAGGACCTATATCATCAATATGATTCAAAACTAGTGAATAGTTCCAGAAAGTAAAGTGTCATTTGTTCACTTAGATGTTCAAGGGCAAATTTATTTCCCTTATGCATTATTTGGAAAACCAAACTATGTCTGTAAAAAGTATGATTGACTAACTGTTAAAGGGAAGGACAGGAGCTAGAGGGATGGCTCAATAGTTAAGAGTGCTTGCTGCTCTTCCACAGAACCCGGATTCAGTTCCCAGACCTACATAGTGCAGGTCACAAGTACCTATAATTCCAGCTTCAGGGGGTCCAATGCAGGCACCAAGGTACACGTGTTGTAAATATAGACACATAAATAAACGTAAGCATTTTTAAGGGAAGGGAAAAGGTATCATAAAGCGGTGCACATAAATAAAAAGTATTTTTAAGGGGAGGATGTTTTCCAATGCACTCCAATAAAAGTTAGTGGCAGGCCAGGGCCTCTTACCAATAACAACAGTGCATTTCTAACCAAGTGAAGCTACTGTTTGTACAGAAACCTTTTGGCAAGTTCATGAGATAGAGCTGGTCAAACAAACTCTCAAGACAAGGACCCTACAGATGATTATAAACCCATGGTCTGTGTTACATTTGATCTTAAACCACTTGATCTTTATCAGGCTGTCTTAACTGTTTCCAGCTTCTGCCATTCAAATGGGTTTTTGTTTGTTTCACATGAACTTACATGCTCATAGCACAGGCCACTGTAGAAACTACACATGAACACTTGTTTCCTGTTGTCAGAACACCAATACAGTTTTAGTATGGAATTTGAAGACATATATACATAAATTAAGTTAAGAAAAAAGCATTTACTATTTTCTCTGAAAGCAAAGTAATGCTGTTTTCTGATTTCCTTATGCTTGGGAAGAAAGGACATCTATAAAACTTCAAATTAAGCTATGCTATGCAGAGGTATTTGGTTTGCTCCTTAATGAGACACTTTGGGTATTTTCCAGGTAGTCATTTCTAGACTGACAGCTCATCTTCAAGAAATAGATCTTTCTAGAACTGTCCCTCCAGAAATTTTCTATTAGTAGTGCTAATTATACAATTCAGTGCAAAGCCTATACCATGTACTCATCATGGTCATCCACCCTCACTCACCTTGTCTTGATCTTGTTTTATTTTTACTTTAAAAGTAAAGCACCCAATGGTGTTCACATCTCTAATTCTTCAGCTTGCAAATAATGTTCATATAATTTGCAACCTGTATTGCACAGGTTCCAATGGAATCTGCAGTCTCTGAACAAGGGACTCATTAACGACTAGATCTTAGACTTGACCATGGTATGGTTAGAAAAGACAGGGGCTGGTAGGGGAGAAAGATTAAGTACCACTTACTTTTCAAAGAAGTATCTGACGATCACCAAGAGAAGGGCATATGGAATTGTCATGTACAAATGGGAAGCTTTAACAAAGATGAACCCATCATGGTCTTCAAGATCTGACCACTTAATTGTTGGAGGAAGCCAGAATCTCTCCGACCAGAACCATTCTCTAAATGTCTGGAACATTCTAGACAAATGAAGAAAAGAACACGTTAGACTTGTCAAATCAGCACTTAGAACTGCGATTTGTTGAGTGCTGTCCTTGAAAACACCTAAAGCAGGAATCCAAAATTAACAAAGGGGGTATCCTGGCTTGCAGGGTCCTCTGCTGTGTTTAACAAGAAAAACTCATCCAGAGTCCTGGAAGTTCTTAGACTAAGGAATGGAGTTTCACATACCCTTCTTCATATTTCAGGAAGCACGCACATATTTGTTTTCCTCTTATATCATTCATAAAATTTGTTCAATAGACTCAACAACTTTCTAGTATCAAAAGTCAACCCTCGGAGAGCTTCAATGTGTGTATAAAACCTCAATAGTACTCTAGACATTTCCTGGGAGATAAGGGACAGGAGTTCAAATGAGGTCAGGTCAGTAATCTTTCTATTTTCATTTTTATTAGGTGGTGGTAGGGATTGAACTGAGAATTTCACTCATGTTAGGCAAGGACTCCACAGTGAGATTCGTCCTCAAACTTCAATCATGTTAGCATGGGCTCTACAGTGAGATATGTCCTCAGCCCCCTTTTTACTTCTGAAGCAAGTTCTTACTAGGTCACCTAGACTAGCCTTGTTCCCATTTTGTACCCAGTCAGGCCTTGAACCTATGGTCCTCCTGCTTTAGTTTCCTAACAGCTAGGATTACAAATCCTTACCCTCAGGCATGGCTCTGCATTAATGATTAAATTTATGGATACTCTATTATCTGTGAAGCACTATGCTAGGTGCTGTGTACACAGCAGTTAATAGACAGGACTCTCATCTTGAGAAATAGCCTTATAGGTAAGGTAAACCTGACTAAAACAAGTAACTTGGATACATATTTCTCAGCTACCACAAACATTGTCCAATTCCAATGTGTTGGTTTTGTTTTATCTTATTCTTTTATTATAGCATCATCCCTCAGAAGCCTGTATCTCTTCTAGTAAGAGACAGAAAAGGAGTGGATCCAGACAAGAGGGCAACCTCTCACCCAACTCAACTCTGAAATTACTATGGGTTCAACTCCACATCTACTGTCCCCCTCCCAGGTCAGATTTCAACCTCAAGCTCAAGGCTGTTTAACTTGTGCTTTTGACAACTGGCTACACATCTGGGGGACCCACAAAACCCCCTTTATGATGGGGGAATGTCCTTCTGTATATATGTTTCTCTTATTGGTTAATGAATAAAATACTGTTTGGCCAATGAGGCAGGAAGATAGATGGGAACTAGGAGATGAGGTGAATTCTGGAAAAGGTTGGTGGAGAAGGCCCGCCAGAAACAGAAGACATATATCCGCCAAAGAAGATACAGGTCCAGGCACTCTCCAGTAAGCCAAGACCACTCAGAACTACATAGATTTATAGAAATGGATTAATAATTAAGACAGAGCTAGCCAACAAGAAGCCCTATCCATTGGTCAATAGTTTAATAATTAACATAGCATCTGTGTGTTCATTTTGGGCTAAAGTGACGAAGCACCTGGTGGGACAAGAAAATCCAGTAACACCTTTAAGTATGTTTAATTTGTTAGAGTGGCCCACCAGACTCAGGAAACAGGGACTTACATTGGTTAATTATCAATGAATCAGAAGAAGAGGTGCATAGGGCAAAGCATGTAGGAAGGGCACTAAACCTGGATGATTTCTCCAGGTCCACCATCCTCCAGGAACCTCCTCATGTTGAACTACCTGAAGCTCTTGGAACCCTGCCCTCTGTTCTTAGAGAAACTTCACTATGTAAATCTGATTAAGCCATTAGGCCACTGGAAAAGAATTCAACCCTCAGCCCCTTGGCCCTACCAGAAGTTGAAGGGTATGACTGATGACACAAACCATTGAGTCATGCCTGGGTCTTTCCTGGGCACTGCCTAGTACATCAACCACCAGCCAACTCATTAGCATATAAGAGCACACAGTCATTTCAGAGATTTCAACACTTTCCTGTTTGCCAGGAAGTGTGTACTCCATGTCATCAGCAGCATGTTTTAACCTCACCACTGAGGCTATGGCCATTTTGATCCTAGCATTTTGAAGCTGGAACTGTTTGGATTTTCTTTGTGAATATTTAGCCAAGAACATGGGTCACACTGCCCTCAGATTTCACAACATTGTGCCCAGTATTAAGAGAAATGTCCTTCCAAAGGGACAACAACCCAGTCAGGACCACACCTTCACAGCTGCACCCTTAGAGAAAAGTGACTTTGTTTATGGAGTATCTTTCCACTACACTTTCTAACTTGAGCTGCCAAATTATGCAAGTATGGTTGAATATTTATGGTCACCAATACCTATACATTTTCTGTTGGGCTTGGGGGCTACAAAGAAGAAAGGGATGAAGATGTGATGCTAAACTTCAAGGAAATTACAACCTAGTCAGAGTTAATGCGGTCTGAACCCGGGAAGGGTAGTGACAATTGATAAAACGGTTGGGGGGGGGCAAATGTCAACAATCTGTTTGATAAAGTAACTGAAGACTCAAGCTTTGATGCTTTGTCATCTGACAGCATTTCCTCTAGAGGAAATCAAAGAGAGGTGATAGGCTGAGGATGCAGCTCACTGGTAGAGTACACCCCCCCACACACACACACACGGAGAGGTTCCTGCCTGGGTTTGACCCAAGCACTTCTCCCCCACAACCCAGGACAAATCTACTCACCTAGGCTCAGTTCAGAACAAGTGTAAACAAAGACATCTGTGTCCACCTCCAATTTTTAAAGGTTTTGGAAATCAACCCAGGCTAAAACCTTTTACTAGGCCTTTTACTAGGCCTAAGCTTGTTATCCAAATCAGAGCTAGTTATGGATGTAAAGACAACCATATCTCTTGAGAGTTTGCCTTGGCAGATTATGGCATCATTGGCTCTGACAATAATTGAAATACCAGGACTGGGAACAGATAGCATTGTAGTAAGTTAGGGGTTTTTTTCCCTAATATTGTTTAATAATCACTACATAAAATAAGTTGCTCATTCCTAAAACACAATTCAAAGCAACACAGATTTTTATGTCTTAGGAGAAACATACATCTTGGAGCAGCTTCTAAGTTACACAGGAGTCAATCCTTGCAGTGACTGCAGGGCTGCTGAAAGCAATAGTAACTCTAATGCCCGGTAACACGGGCAGCACAAAATAAAGTCAGCCAACAAAAGAAACAACTTAATAGAAGACAGAAAGGGTGCAGGAGAAAAAAGACCCTGAAAAATGCAGCTCAGGCTTAGAAACAAAACTAAATCAATCTATAATATGCACTCTTTCCTTGGATGTTGCTATCAAACATCAGTGTCTGCAATTAGAGTCTTCTGTGCACCAAGATACCACCAAGAACACTAGTAAAGAACCTACAGAATAGAGGGAAATGTCTGAAAAAAAAGTGTGTCTAATAAGGATGTCTTAGTCGGGGTTTCTATTGCTGCAATGAAAAGCTATGACCAAAGAGCAAGTTGGGGAAGAAAGGGTTTATTAGGTTTATACTTTAGCATTGCTGTTCATCACTGAAGGAAGTCAGGACAGAAACTCAGACAGGGCAGGATCCTGGGGGCAGGAGCTGATGCAGAGACATGAAGGGGAGCTGTGTACTGGCTTCCTCCTCCTGGCTTGTTCAACCCACCTTCTTACAGAACCCAGGACCACCAGGCCAGGGATGACACCACCCACCATAGGCTGGGCCCTCCTGCATTGATAACTAAATAAGAAAATGCCTCACAGCTGGATCTCATGGAGGCATTTCCTCAAAAGAGGCTCCTTCCTCTGAAGACTCTAGCTTGTGTCAAGTTGACACACAAAACCACCCAGTACAAAGGGACTATATATGTTTCAAATAGACAAAGAATCCTTACAGCCCACTATAACAAGGCAAATGACCCATCTTTGTAAAGTATCTGTAGCCAAAAAGCACAAGAAGGGATGCTCAATGTTATTGGCCATGAAAGAAGCACAAACTCAAAGGGCCACTGCAGAGCACTGAGTGTTATAATAAAGCCTAACAAACTCTGATAGGTCAGAGAGAGGCAGGAGTCTCAGCCACTGCCCCTGAGCATGCTGGAAGCAGTACTGCTGGGGAAGACAATCTTTAAAATGTCAGAGAGTGCACACGATCTGCCAATCACTCCTAGATAGCAAGGGCATTGAAAGGATTCATGCTACTTGACTCTTGAAGACTTACCTTAGGCAAAAGGCCACATACAAATGGCATGAACTATATGAGCTCATGGATATGAAACATTCAGAATAAATAGCTCCATAGAGACAGAAAGCAGACTAGAGATACCTTCGGGTGGGATGGGGGGTGGCATTACTGGCCTAAGGGGACGGGAGGAGACTTCTAAGGGAGGGATTATGGCATTTCTTTGGGAGTAATGACATATTAAAAAACTTGATACTACACATCAGAGAATATACTAAAATAACATATAAGTATAATATGTAAAATATACATCAAAACCAAGAAAAGAGTAAGATGCCTCAGGCAGGAGGATTTCAAGTTCAAGGACAATCTGTATAGCCAGAGCTTATAAGAAAACAACATTAAACAAAACAAACTCTCCTGAAGGAGTGTCTCCCTCAGATGACAGCCCCTCAAGTATAAAACTAGATCTCCATATGCTTATATGTGGCTTCAGGCATGTGCCTTAATAATCCGGTTTCTTTCCAGTCAACCTTTCTATCCTTTTGTTTTCTCTCAAGATGTGTGTGTGTGTGTGAGGGGGGACGGGAGGTGAGTCTACTTCAGACCCTCCAAGTTATTGAGCCATTTCAGGCTTTTAGCTGAAAAGAAGTCACATTCTCTTGGGAAGGCCCTTTAAGATGCAACCTGCACTAGCTGTAAACACAGTTCTGGCAACTTTCAGGGTAACAGGGTCACATCTCTGTGACCCTGGTGCCCTTGGCAGGTCACTTTGGAGGTAAGTCAGTCCTCAACCCCCACAGAAAAACATCAAAGTCAGCACCATCTATGCCAGTAACACTGTCTAAACGGAAGCTGGTGGCCACCTCTGTTCATTATCATCAGGATGTATGCAGAGTCCTCCATCTGATGCTTTCCCTGAGGTGTCCAGGCCTGCAGCAGCCAGTGCTGTCCTGCAGTGTCATCCTGCTCAGACGGCTGCAGCACAGAAAATGCAGTTGCTATTTCTCAGTCCCATGGCCTGGTTCCACTGTCATCCCAATCAGGTTCCTTCAGCAATGTCAGTCATCTCCAATAGTGTCTTTTGTGTAAGACACCGAGAAACAGGTAAATCCTCTTTTCTATGGCCAAGATTCCAGAACAACCTGGCAGCATCAGCCAGGTCCTCCTTTAGGAGAACTGGGAGCTCCAATTTGGCTGTGAACCTTAAACTTGGAGCCCGCAGTGGAGATTTCCTCTGAACACTACAGGAAGAAGCAAGAACTCCCCAACATAACTAAGGAGGACAGGCTCCCTAGTGTTTGTCCAGTTTACAGTATCATCATGCTGCCAGGGGACCCTGATGGTCCTTTCCCCCTCTTTCTTCCTCCACTTGGCTGGTGCTTTGCCTGTCTCTAATCTGATAGTGATTATCTGGATCACCATGTAAGGTCTGAGTCTTTTGTCTCTTTATTTTGTTTAGTGAAAAAGAGGTTACTGGATCCTGACACACTATTTTGTAAAAATCCTTGGTAATGATTCGATGTATTACCTATACAAAGAGAAGAATGGAAACTTTGCACTGGGCATTTGCTACAATAGTTCACTGGTATGTAAATGAAAAGGACAGCGACAAACTATTGAAATGGAAAGACATCTTCGTTTAAACCTTCCTACGTTACTGCTCTAAAAGACAGGTGGCTCAGCCAGTGGAGACCCCTGCCACACAAGCATGATGATCTGAATTCAATTCCTGGAAGCCACATTAAAATGGAAAGAGAAAACCAACTCTGAGAAAGTTGTCCTCTCACTTCCACACATGTGTTATTTCATGTGTACATACATACTCAAAAAGCATGCGTGCCCACATGCATACAGTTATAGTAAATAACACAAGAGAAAGACAGAGAGACTAAGAACGGGGAAGGGAATGAGAGAGCAGAGGGAGGGAGGAAGACCTTTACAGAATCACAATGATGGTTCTGTAACTTAGGGCTCTTGATTGTGACCCAATTGACTTTTCAGTGGTTCTGAAAAGTTCACTGCCTCCCACACAAGACCTTAAACTCTTTCAGCTTAACTCTAGACTTTCTAGAAGTTTATAAAACAGAAACTGTTGCAACAGGGTTCTGTCTACTCCAGGATTTTCAGACTCAGAGGCAACACAGACAGAACCTGCCTCAAGATACAAAGCCAAGTTAGTAAACCCAATGAACAGTTCTCCTGGGAGCCGGTACATGTGTTTACTACTCGGTCACCCCAAGCTCTTCTTTTCCTGGACAACCAGTGAGGTTATAGCTGGATGGGATCTCTAGAAAGAGGACATCAGCTGACCAGCAAGGACATGTCTATTGTTTACACAGAGCTACTCTCATGCAGACACTCGGGAACTGTGAGCTACTGACTGAGCTAGAATGTATTTTTGAACAAGAGGAGTGATAATGTAGACAAAGTTATATTTAGGTTAATTATCTACAAGCAACTTCAGTCTTATTAACTGCAAAAAAATCCTTACGATTTGGGTCTAGAGTCAGGTAAACATGTCTGTCCACATTACTACTGTGTGTTTTCTTTAGAACTAACTGTACAAACTCAGCCCCAAGCAACTGGTTATATCTTTAAGATATAGCACAAAGGAAATCATTAGCAGCTTTTTGCTTCCTGTGAACAATCCTAAGAGGAGCCACTGTAGATTCTAACCTTAAAGCACTGGAAGTCATGGCTGCTACAAGCAAACAAGTAAGGCTGTGCATATGACACAAACACTTAATCCTGAAAGACACTTACTGTAACTGTTAATTGCACATGTGGACACACACACAACACAGCATGCACACACACAACATGGCATATACACATATGCGCACACACACATAACATAACATACTCATACACACACATAGCACAGCATACACACATACATAACATAGCATACATGCACACACGCACACAAAACATGGCACACACACACAACACAACCACACACAACATGGCATATATACATAAGTACACACATAATGCCACAACTGTTAACACCTTGAGTTTATAGCTATTGGAAAACATAGGAGAATATAAAAAACAGGAGAAGGGGGACCTCCCATACATCCTATATAGAAGCAAGTAACTTGTAGGAAGAACAAACAAACAAACAAACAAACAAAAATCAAAGCAATTTTCTCAGAACACATTTGTTATTAAAGCCTCAAGGAATTTCAGCATAGTCTTAGAGATTTCAAGAGCCAAGATTGTAGAATATCTATGACAAAAATGTGGTATCACCTAAAGATATCCTTGATGGGTACTGGGATGTCCCCACTAATGCATTCATTTCATCTCTTAGTCCCAAACTTTCATTCCCAGCCCAGGTTACCTGGGCATGTGGCTGCAAGTCAGATGACAGCTTGAAGTTGTTCCCATAAATCCCAAAACTTAATATCCCATGAGCCAGCTACCACTTTCAGTAAGGGACATTTTACTAATGATTAATTAATAATTAATCATTATTAATCATGTGACAACACACTGAAATATCAGCTAATAATAATCAGCAGTCTGTGTGGGGCCAAGTTCTTTTCCAGGAGAGAGTGGTTCTCCAGTGCTCTTTTCTTCAGGCTGTGTCAAATGACCTCATAAAATGTCTGGCAATTACTTGCCTTCTTAGAAAGGCTTTGGCAGAATCCACATCTGCCTGTGTGTGTGGAAAGACTACCTGGGCAAGATTCCACTAAAGTTCTATTGCTACAATGACTCTAGCTTATCTGGAGCCACACTTCTCCCAGCTGAGCCTCCTGGAGCTAAGATGCCTGTAGGATTTCCCTAGATGATGGGAGTTTTACTTACATCTCTGGTCACCCTATGCCTGCCCTCCACTCACTCTGGGATCCTATGACAGTGAGTGGGTCTATTCTCTCTCCTTGAGTCAAAGGACAGTTCTTGGTAGTTTTAGAACACATGCATTCCTTCTGCCTAGAATGTATTTCCACTCATCTGGTCTATCACATCTCCCTTATGTTTCTGGAAGACCTCCATCCAAACTTTCCAGGCCTCCTCTGCCTTGCTTGCCCAAAGCTAGATAAGAAAGGACAAATATGAGGTGCTGTGATAAATCATAAGCAGTGTATCTCCACAATTCCCCTTTTTTGTCTAATACAAAAAGGAAAACGACAACTAACATAAGAAAAACTATACAATAAGTATGTATAATATATACAAGCAATAATTACATCAACAATGTCTAGTCCATTTGCATTTGACAAACTCAGAGAAAATACTCCTTTATCTATTCTATCTTGTACCTAATTTACTTTCTATTCTAATTTGCATTATCAATTATTTTTTAAAGTCTCTCAACCTTTTACACTTTACATTTCTTTAGTGAGATTACTTTCTGAGTCTGGTAAACAAGGAAAATCATAACTATCTAGTCTTCAACTCCCTTGCTGCCTTCTTCCCCCAACCCACAACTCTTGTCAATTGTGTGGCTGCTTATTTGTACACCGATTTAATTTTGAGTCTAATTGCCTTCCTATGTCCCAAGACCCACAAGAGCAGAGGTTACTCTCTAGTAGTCCACAGAAGCATCTAGAACTTTGCACACAGCAACCAAATGACCAAAGGGAAGTAGAATAAGAGTGGCCAATCTTGGGGACTTCAGAGCCAGTGGAACCACAGCCTGGTTTTGACAGTACATCAGCCAAGAGCCTTTGGACAATTAGCTGATCTCAGTTTCTCCATCTAGGAAATGGCAGTGGTGCTGCACCTCTCTGTAGGCAGATAGGTTAATGCATAGATAATAAGTTAATTATTATCTTAATAATAATGCATAGATAAATACTTGCAAACTGCTGTCACAGGTTCTATGAAATGATAAACTGTAGTCAGTTATTGTACTGGCTGGTTTTGTGTCAACTGGAGTCATCAGCAAGGAACGACCCTCAGTTGAGGAAATATCTCCATGAGATCCAGCTGTGAGGTATTTTCTCAGTTAGTGATTGATAGGGTAGGGCCCAGCCCACTGTGGGTGGTGCCATCCCTGGGCTGATGGTCCTGACTTCTATAAGAAAGCAAGCTGAGCAAGCCAGGGATGCAAGCCAATAAGCAGCTCCCCTTCATGTCCCCTGCATCAGTTCCTGCCTCCAGGTTCCTACCCTGTTTGAGTTCCTGTCCTGAATTCCTTCAATAACGAACAGCAATATGGTGTTTTGCTGCAGCAACAGAAACCCTAACTAAGACAGTTATCAAATGCCATAAAGTTACCCTGGGAACAAGAGAAACTAAGTGAACTTCCACATCCTAAAAGTTTGTAATTGGTATCCGTTAAATTAGAAATTATTGAAAATGACATTTGGCGCTAACTCTCATACAGTAAAACTCTTGTATTAATATGTTAGTGGTGAAACATAAATTATACCACCCTTGTGGAAATTAAATAATTTTAAGCCTCTTAAATGTTGAAGCCTTGCCTAGGAATATACATAAAAATGGATCAAATTATTTTTCCTTTTGTCTATTTATTTTTTCCCTTGTGCATACTAAGAAGTTTTATATAGTTGAAGTCCACACCCAGCTCCATAATTTTTCTTTAAAAAAACCTATAGTTATAAATAACTTCAATGTTAGTAATATTAGGCTTTTTTAAAGAAAAAGTATTTAGTTGGTAAGATGGCGCAGATGATAAAAGTGCCCTGCAAGTCTAATGATTTTTCTGAAACCCAGGGTGGCTGGAGAATCAGTCCCTGAGATTCAGTTTTCAACCTCCACATGAATGCTGTTGTGGAATGTGTGTGTCCACACCCAGACCCTGGCATCACACACACACACACACACACACACTACACACCACACACCACACACACACACACACACACACACTTACACACACACACCACACTTACACACACCACACACACACACACTTACACACACACCATACTCACACACACCACACACACACATCACATACACACACACACACACACACCACACACACACCACACACACACATATACACATATAAACACACCACACACACACACCACACTCATACCACACACATCACACACACCACACACACACACACACCATACCCACGCACACACCATACCCACGCACACACCATAAACACACCATACACACACACACACACCACACTCACACCATACACATCACACACACCACACACACACACACACCATACCCACACACACATCACAAACACCACACACATACACACACACAACGTTTTTTAAAACAAAATTGAAAGTGAATTGCATTTACGCGTGTGTGCTTTGTGCCATTGTGCATGTGTGGAGCCCAGAGGCCATCCTTCAAGACAAGAGTCTCTCTTCCCACCATGGGAATTCTAGGGGTCAAACTCAGGTTCTCAAGCTTATATGGTGAGAACTTTCTGAGTCTGGTAAACAAGGAAAATCATAACTATCTAGTCTTCAACTCCCTTGCTGCCTTCTTCCCCCAACCCACAACTCTGGGTTTACCCACTGAATTTACCCACTGAATCAATGAAAACTGTCTCCATTTGGAATGTCAGCTCTGAGGAAGAATATGTAGTCAATGTTTAAAATTATGAAATTTATCAACATAAAATGTTTATAAAATATAAAATAGCACACTCATTCAAAGTTATATGTCTATGTTATCTATATTCTTATAATGGCATATGATCTCCCTGTGTTCTATTATTTTGTACCTTTACATATATGTGTGTAAAGATAAAAACAGAACAGATATATGAAAAATAATTGACATCCTACAATTCTGGGTGATTTAAAAGTTTAAATTTTGTTGTTGTGGACACAATATCAGGATTGTTTTTAATTGGTTTATTGAAGGGTTCAAATCAAACAATCTTGTGTTATTGCTTCATCTGAGGTGCCTGGCACCCGGTATTTTCCTGTACACCCAGTTCCCTGACTAATAGGGGCTGCTAAGAGCATTCATGTCATATTAATATTTTCATAAGATGCTAACTTTTTAAAGTAAATGTTTCATTTGCAAAACCAATAGTTGACCTGAATAAGCCTTGTTGGTTACCTATGTAAAAATGTATCACATCCTTCTACACACAGAGGTAATCACTACTGTGTGTTCTAACAAGATTCTAACATGAGACAAACTGAAGTGTGTTTCCTTACTGACCTGGGATCTCCTTACAAACCAATGATGGAAGTCCTTACAAGAGGACCTGACATTCCAGTGGGCTGTTTTTCCAAACAAGTCCTCCTCAGACACGCCGCCCCCCCCCCGCCCAGTCTGCTTGGATAATCTGGGTCATTCTTGTCCTGTCATTAACTGACCAGATACCAACACAGCCCACTCAGCTGAAAGAGATAAGTAGCCATAGACTAATAACAGGAATAGAAATCTGCAGAAAACAGGCAAGAAGCAACAAGTTCCAGAACGGACATAAACATTTCAGTTCACAAACGAGATGAGCAGAGCAGCAGGGAAGGCTCCACTGGGCCAGCAATTCTGCTTTTGGAGACAGCTTCATGAGCACATCTCCTGGTCTCTGTTAACCCCAAGACTAAAATGTAAATTAGTATCTGGCAGCCAGACCATGGAAGAACAGTGTCACGTCAGCATTTTCTTTCCCACACTTTGTCCCTCTCGGGCAGGTCCTCCCTTGCCTTGTGAGTCATATCTACTTTGCAAACCATCCTGTTATTAGTCCCTGCCACAAGAGAGTGGGTCAGGCAATGCAAGGGAACTAGGAACCTGCTGCCCCTGACTCACAAAGAGCCAAAGGTGAGTCACCTGGCTCTGCCTCAGTTTTCTAACCTGAGAGACTCCAGATCTAGTTCATGCCCTGTCCTCACAGATGCTGTGTCCTAATCATGGGTGTTCCCCATCTCTGTTAGCTTTGAAGGGTCTCAGGCAGTAAGGCTGCCATACAAAAGGCAAGTTGGTAATTGTTGAACAACATGGAAAGTAGAAAATAAGCCAACAAGAATGAAAGTGTGTTCGCCACACTGCCTCAAACAACTGACTTTCTTTCATAGAGCCTACAAATTAAAGAGATTTAAATTCTAAAAATGGACTTTCCCCACCCCAGGGGAAATACAGTTTGAGGCCAGACCTGTCATTAAATAACTTGGGCAGCTCCATCTCTCTGGACTCTAATTGCTCACCTGCTAAATGGGGTTTATTCTACTATTGCAAAGACCTGGTGCAGGATAAAGAATGATTAGTTACGCAGACAGACATACACACACTAAGTACTAGATGAATTCTACCTGTGATGCCAGCCAACTATTCTAACCCACTGGATATGAGGATGGATGTGTTGTAAGTTTAGTTAAGCACTAAGATTAGATGTAAGTTTAGCTAGATTCTCAAGGAGAATAGGGGTTGGACTCCCAACCCCTATCATTCTCCATATCTCCTGGGCCGAGAATGGATGGCTGATTTTACATTCTTCGTACTGTAAGAGAAGCCTACATAATGGGTACCAGCTGTGTTAAACAAACAATCTGAGCTCAAGTCCTGGAGAGACTGCATATCACAGTGTAATGAAGTTTCAATCATTTAATAGTGAACTTATGAGGGGGGGTACCCAGACCTCTCCATCTCAGCACACTGGAGTAGACATGTCAGGACAGAGCAAATAGGAACCCAGTAGTGTATAAGGAACAAGAATGTGGGAACTTGCCTGCCACCTTTAACTCTTCTAGCTACACTATCTAGCACAAGTGACATTTCCTAAGTTTGGAAGTACTAATCTGCACGAAGTGTACAATTGTGTCTATTTTGTAAAATGTGCATCAGGAGTAAACAAGGCCACCGATTTACATCACTTAGTGTAATGCCTATCATGTAAGCTTCCTTGGGGATCTAGTTCAGTGATAGCACCTAATTGATGTACTAAGTGCCCCATAAACTGTAGGTGTTAGTATTGCGATCACTCCCACCCCTCCTCAACAAGGACACTATGGCCTGTCCAATGGCACAAAGGCCAGCCATTACCTCTGGCCTGGGGGAGTAGAGCAACCATGCCAGTGTTTAGGTCAAGCACAGTGGGTGTTGTTGGGGAACAATTTTTTGAATGACTTGACAGTCACTACTATCAGTGACAAGAAGACATTTTATATCATGGGAATTGTCTTGGGCAGTGTCACCAAATGCATCATTTTATAAAAGAGAAAGGACCTAGGGGAGGTGTGGCACACCTTGATCAAGCAGGAAATAGAAGCATCTGTTGTCAGATGCTGTCCTGTGTAGGAGGCTAAAGTCATTTGCAGGGACTGGATTACTAAGACTCTGATGAAGAAAGTCCCCGGTTTTAACACTGTAAATATGAGCTTATGCAATGCTTACAGGCAGGGTTTCCTGCTCTACAGCCTGCTGTTCCTGCAGTGAAGGGCCCCCTGGAAGGAACAAGATGGCAGATACTAGTTATCTCTGGATGTGAACTCAAGGGTGAGGGCAGGAAAAAGAGAAGGGGAGCAGATACACAGTTTCAATTGCTTTCTTCTTGGTCTGCTGAAGAATATTAAAATTAGAGAATGAAAATATGATTTCCTTTTGACCCCAATCTCTGGCATTGGACCAAGGGGCTTCTGCTGGGAGCACCATTGTTCTATCATCTGACAGGTGAGGACCTGTCATTTACTTCCTTGTCTCCTTTAGCCAGGCAACTACCTGTCAGTGGCCCCAGTCATTGGTATTTATTTGCTAAGTGAAAATAAGAAGGCATGGTTGGAAAGATCTCCTCTTCCTTCCCAGCATAGTTTTAATGCAATAATTCACTTTAGGAAAAGTGCAATGCTCAGATTTGAAAAAGGTGCAGACAAGGAGGGGCAGAATGTAAGTGTCAGGGTGGTCTAAACAGCCTGGAATATAGATGAGGTGTTTCCTGGCTCAGTACTCTTGGGCAAGGTCAAACCTACTGCTTTAAATTTAAAGAAACTTTGCTTACAAAGGTGCAAGGGAAAACAACAACAACAACAAAACCCTGGACATTCTGTTTAAAAATAACCTATTACTTAAGAAATAAATATTTCAAGGTTGCCAGAATTTCTAAGCACACACATTTTAAAGAGTGGATCCTTCAATTTTATCAACATTCATGTATATAATTTCTGCTTCATCTCTCAGTGGTCTGCCTACTAATGAAAATCAGGTGGGAGATGATGCTGGGCTAAGGAAGAAAATTCCCTGGTCAGCATGTCCTCCGCTTTACCAAGGCTGGGGTGTGGGCAACACACTGTTGTGATCTCCTTACCTTCCATCAACATTGACTTGGAGTCTAGAGGTCCCTATGTTTTCTTCCCAAAATTTAATTTTGAACTGAAGGTAGTACACATGCATACGTAGCACACAGGCTTAGCAAGTGCAAGGGCCTTGGTTCCATTCCTGGAATTCAAACAAATAAACTAAACTAAAAGTGCTCCTTTAAGTATACACTTGGGTCTTGAGAAGCAGCCCAATGTCAAAGAGCAGTCACTCTCATAGAGGACTGCAATTCTGTTCCCAGCACCCACAGCAGGCGGCTCATAGCCACTTAAAAGGGACCCAGTGCTCTTTTCTGGCCTTGATGAGTACCTGCAACACATGTATACACACACACACACACACACACACACACACACACACACACACACACACACACACACCTTAAAAACAAAAATAAAAACTTACTGAATATCCTTGATTTTTTTTCTGTCCAAATATAGAGTTGGCAGAAGTGCAACTTCAAATTACTATTGTCAGTTTTACAGAGAAAGAGCCTGTATGAAATCTTTCTAGATCTAACCTCCCTCCCGCAAGTTACATCATCTCATCCTCCCAGGCCTAGGGATGGACATAAGGAAATGCCTGGGAAAGAGAAGTAGAATGGAGTGTGCACACATACAGCACACCAAATCGTCAAGCAGGAAACAGTAGCTGGGAAGAAACACAGGGCTGGGCTAAAAGGCTTTAAGCTGACTTTGGCACTCTGGCCCTGAGCTCTCTATAGTTTTTGTGGTGGGCCTGTTTAGAGGATTCCAGAATTAGTGTGCAACTCCAGGAACTCTGGACATGGAAGATCTGCTCTGTGCTCCAAGTCCTCAGACTTTCTGATAATCCCTAATGTCCACTTCCAGAGAAAGCTGCCTGCAGGTCACCAGGAATCCATTGTTCTCGCTGCTGCTCACTGGTGCCTCCCAGCTCTTCGCTGCTGCATCTACCTCCTCACCATTTACTCTCCCTTCCACCAGAAAGCAGGCAGGGAGACTGCAGGCTGGGGGCAGTGTATTAGACAGGCCCCTTCTGTCTGAGTTCTTTGCTGCCCTACTAGGGGCCAGTATCCTTGGACAGTGTAGATGAGATCTAGTGCATGCAAACATGGGATAGAAGGCAGAGGAGAAAGTACAAGACACGATTCAGCTGTCCAGTACCATCTGGGACAATAACAAATCCTTCTACAGACTAATAGATGAGCATTAATCTATAACAAGTGTACAACATGTTGAAGGTTCCAGCTCTCCACAGTGTTCATGCATTACACCCTCCAGTAATAATTATCCATACAGCTTAGGACAGACTGGAGCTTAGAGTATAGAAGGGACATGTTCAGGGCACAAACCCAAATTTAGAAATCTGAGCAAATTTCAAGTTTAGGCACTAGGGGTCAAAATACGATCTCTTTGTGCATTACTTGATTTTGCTTTTTTTTTTTTTATTAACCCAATATCTGCATGGCTTTATACTACAATATATATTCAGGTCCAGTAGATATGTCTAAACAAAAAATGTATCCAAAAGTGCCAACTTATACTGCTTATACAACTTATACTTATACTGGAGTGTCAGAGTTCTGCCAGCACTCCGTGGGACTTGTAGACAAGCAACCTTTCTGGTGGGTTTACTGAAGTACAGCATTGTGGTCTTCATTTTCAGTCCTTGATAGTTAACAATACTGAGAATGCTCAGTTCTCAGCCATGTGGCTGCCAGTTTGTGATGCTCCTGTTTAAATCTCTTGCTCATTTTTCTGTTGTGTTGAATTTTCAGAATTGACCTGTTGAAGGGGGTATCAGTGTGAGCAAAGTATGAACGAAGCTATCATAATGCAGTCTATTAGTGTGCTAATTGAAAACAATCGGATGTTTTGACCTATGTCATGGCTTGGACATGAGTCCATTAGTGTATGTAAGGCACATGTCTCCTTTCCTGTTGCAGCTTGGTTTTTCCTCTCAATGGTATGCTTCAAAAGACTGAACTTCATTCTCATAGAGTCCAATCTATAGCTTTTTTTTTTTTCATCATGCAACTTTGTATCTTATTTAAGAAGCCAGGGCCCATGCCAAGGTCATAAATACATTCTATTTTTGTCATTGAGAACAATGTTATTTGGTAGACAATAAAAATGGAGGTCACATGCAGTTTCAAACTGCCTAGTGCCTAGCTTTTAAAAGTAAAAAATAAACTGAAATTTATTTTAACATTTTCAATAACCCAATACTGCAAGACTATCATTTCAATGAGCAATAAGCATAAAAGTTATTTGAGATACTTTGTACTTTAACCCATTTATTGTTTGCTTTTTATTTCTAGTATGGGTGCGTGTGGTGTGTCTGTGATCACTCTGAGGCATGTTTGTGGAGGAGAGAAGATAACACTCAGGAGCTACTTCTCTTCTTTCACCACGGTCTCCATGGATCAAACTCAGATCGTTAGGCCTATTTGAAATGAGCCATCTTGCCAGTCCCTTGTTTGTGCTTTTCACATTTAAGTAATGTCTTCTTTATTGGACCAGCCACATTGTTAGACCCATGTAGAGGTTATTCTGTTTTGTCTGCTACATCTAGATCGATATATAAATCTGTGTACATTTTAGTGGAACAATCTGTCTTTTCCCATGGATATCCAAACACCTCCTAACTTCCTGTGGTACTGAAATCATTGAACACAAATACCAATATCCACAGATGTGCCTATAGTCCCCAGTGCACTCTACTGGAACGCTGCACCACTCCTCTACAAGTCCGAAGTAGATTTCCTGTTCATATTCAGTGTTAAGAACCATTTCCATGCTAAGCAACTTTATAAAGTGGGAAGGAAAACAAAAGTTAAGATTAGTGCGTATCAAGTGTCTCTTTAAGATATGATTTCAGGAAAGTGTGTGTGTGTGTGTGTGTGTGTGTGTGTGTGTGTGTGTGTGTGTGTGTGTGTGTGTGTAGGGGCAGTGGGTTGGATAGTGCTGCCTGCCTGAAAAGTATTTTTTACTTCAATAATGGCTAAAAACATATGGAAGTGACAGAAGTAGTGTGTCCTATGAAAAGAACATTTGTCTGTTATTTTTCAGTCATCATTTGGGGAACTACACTGTTTTGTTCCCACACAGTTCACAGATTAGAATTCCACTTCAAGCAGATTACTCCTGGAAGCCAGCCAGGGGAAGGCAGCTGGAGTTAATGGAGCAGGAGGAGCTCATTAGGAAACCCTGTAACTTTGACCCAAAGTAGAACATGGCAAGGGTCCTGTAACGTGCACAACATTACAGATGAGTGTAATTTAAGTTTGCTTTGCATCAGCATATTTTATGTTTTTACAGTTTTATTCCCAGGTCAAACAAGAAAACAAACTTTGAAGAAATAGAAGCCGATTTAGATATCAAACTTGAGTAATCTTCATTATTGGAGAAAATAAAGATACAACACTGCTCTGAGAATTTTTTTCTGGAATCCTGAAATGATTAGTTTACTGCTAGCCTGTGTCAGGCTTCATCTAATCAACAAGTATTTATTGACTGTCTGATAAAATAAGCCTGACAAAGGAATCAAAATAAGACAAATGGGCCTTGTTCCAGCACACAAATATTCAATGGAGAAATAAATAGTTTATCACAAGAGATTTCTTCATAAAGTACTTCACTTTAGAATATGGATGTAGTAAATACTTGTCTCAAGTCCCTTAGTGTAATAGTTGATCTATTCCAAATAACCTAAGCAGCCCTGCCTGTAAATTTTATATTCTTCCCACCAATGAAAAATGTACACATCTTTGGGGTTCCTTTTCTAACTGAATATATACGCACAAGTTGGCTTTGTATATACCAATATTGAGCAGAAAAAATTGAGGATTTTGGTTAAAAAAAAATCTTAGCTTGTGGTAGTGGTGTTTGTTTGTTTGTCTGTGTATTTCAATTCTTAGGACTCAGCAGGCTGAGGCAGGAGGATTACAAGAAATACCAGGCCTTGGCTACATAGTGAGGTCAAGGCCAACCTTAGATACATGGTGAGTCCATCTCAGAGGGTGTGTGTGTGTGTGTGTGTGTGTGTGTGTGTGTGTGTGTGTGTGTGTGTGTACATTTAGAGGTATGGGAGTATATAGCTCAGAGGCAAAGCACATGCTTAGCCTTTACTAGGCCTTGGGATTGAAAGGAAGAAAAGAATGGATGGATTCAGGGATAGTTGAAGGAAAGTTTTCCATTAAATTGTAACTTCTATTCCTCAAACAGCAGCACAAATCCTCTCCATAGACTCTCCAGCAGTAATGCCAATGGAAAGATGAAATAAACGCTATGAGAACAAACCCACACCCCTCAGCTTTATATTCTGAGTAGCATGCAGGCCCAGACAAAAGCATTTTATTTCTTATGCTTATGAAAGATAAAATTTGTTTGAAGGTCACCCAAGACGTGCTCTCCTTCCACAACTGTCTTATATCCATCACTAGACTTTCTCAGGCTGTCAGGTGTGACAGAAAGCACTGGAGAATACAGCTTGGCTTGTGAATCAGCTGTCAACAGAAGGCCCCATGGAGAACTTCAACTCTTACAGTTCTGTACGAGGGCAGTCTTCATCTCTCCTCTCCCTCGCTAGTTGCAGGTTTTGTATAGAAAAATATTATTTCTATTTAATTATTTAAAGCACTATTTACTTGCTTTAATTAGGTTCTGCTGAAGCTTAAGATGTCCCAATTGAATTTTTCAGATGTAAGGGCAAGTCTTAAGGTGACAAATATGGTAAGGCAAGAAGGTGATAAGTGACAGCTGCACTGTGTTTAGGCAAAGAAGCCCGACTATCACACTGGTGCTGGCTCATATGGTCACATGTCTAGCCTATCTAGAATGGCACAAAGCTCTAGACTTCCCTTGATGATACTTGGGCTGTGTGAGGGAGGTGTGTTGGCAACACTGTGGAGGCTCTTCAAGGAGAGGGGAGAATAGCAAAGTGCCAGGACACAGAATGGGTTTCCCTGTCTTCCTCCCTTTGTCTTTTTGACATGATACCTGCTGCAGCTACTCACAAGTCAAAGTTAGCAACAGACTGCCCAAAGTATGATTCTTTCAAACAATATCTTTACTTACTTGTGTGTGTGTGTGCGCGTGTGTGGTTTCACACTCTCAAACACATCCCAATGTACCTGTTGTTGGGGAAGGAGGGGATCACAGGACAAACTGCAGGTATCATCTCTCTCCTTCTACCATGTGGGTCTCTAGGGCAAACTCTGATGTTCAGACTATTGTAGTAGGGGCTTTGACACTCCAAAACACTGTTCTTTATGCAAACTGATCTACACAAATACATTTGAATCCAACCTTCTTGCCCGTGACTGCCTCAATCACTCTTGTCCGCAGTCATCTTCTCTCATATATTTATGGGTTGGTCTCTTCACATCGCCCCACTCAGTTACACTGGGGAGTTCCTGGGAAGTCTAGGGCTGGGGTGAGGCAGCTGCTGGAACCCTCTTGCCATGTATCTGTCAGCTTCTAGTAACACCTCTGCAATGGCTTTGGAACCAGGGAAAATTTGTATCAGAAATCTGTGTATCAGGTATATATATATAAAGATACCGCTTTCTTAACTTGTCACTTTGCAGTGATGAACTCCACAAAGTTTTCAGAAAGTTTGACTTTTAGAAAAGAAATACTGTATATGCCTGATTTCCCTGGGTTTTATCATGCTTTGGGAGGTTTTAGCCTATAGCATTCACTTATTCCCTACCTCTCTTTGAGGCAGTTTCAAAGATGGATCAGCTCCACAAAGAAGGATTTCAGTAACCACAAAGTCACATCCCAAAAGGCCCTACACTACCCCAAAGGCAGGCTGCTTGGACAGTCAGCTCCATGAGGGTAGGGTTTGCCCACCCTTTCAGTGTGAATGGTCCTGAGCCTAGCAAGTGGATTTCATTCACCAATAACCACAAAATGGAGAAAGAATTACTATTTGTAAGGAGCCTCAATAGCAATGGGGAAGGCACTCAACATCTGCTTTTCTATTCATCATAACGCCATCCTTACACAATAGGTATTAAAACAGGATGCTTACAGATGAGGAAATCAAGGTTTGAAGAATTTTACTGGCCTGGTTAGGTCACAGTTATCAGGAAACAGTGACTCACATTCAAATCTTGTCTACGTTCTGTGGAGCACACCACACCTTCACCCCAATCTATAACAAACTATAGGTTGATGTTTAAGCTTTTTTTTTTTTATAAGCTACCAAATTAGATTATTTTGTTATAAGGACTCAATTATTTCCAATAATTGACAACTGGGATTACCTGGGATTGAAAGAGCTTCTTCAGAGCAAGGATGTCATTGGTAAAATAAACAGGCAGTCTAAAGAACAGGGGAAAAAAAAAACTTTGCAAGCTATATTTCTGGCAGGACTAATGTCTAGAATATATATAAAGGACTGCAAAAGTGACATACCAAAAACATGTGTCAATTGATAAATGGGCTACAGAATTAAACACACAGTTCTTAAAAGAAGAAATACTAATGGCCAATGCATATTTCCTAAAAGTAATCTTAATCAGGGAAATTAAAACTCTGTTGAGATTCCCTCTTACCTAAGCCAGACGGTCATCAATGGGAAAACGGATGACAACAAATACTTGTGAATATGTGGGGAAAGAGAAAACGTATTGCCTGTTGGTAGGAGTGTAAACTGGTGCAGCCACTATGGAAATCAGAGTGGAGGTTTCTCAAAAAGCTAAAATTAGAACTACTGTATAACCCAGTCCTCGGCATACTCTGGAAAGATGCTATATTCAGCCGCAGAGACTTTTGCATCCTTGTTCATTATTCCTGTATCTACAATAGCTGAGATTCCACCAATTTATGAGTTGATGATAAAAACTGGTACATACAGACAATAGGATTTTACTCAGCTGTAAAAACAAATAATAAAATTTAAAAATTTACAGGAGGCGCTAGGAAGATGGCTCCCTGGTTAAGAGCACAAACTATTCTTGCACAGGAGACAAGTTTATTTCCCAGAACCCATGTCAGGTGGCTCTCAACCACCTATGATGTCCCTGAGCAATCCTGCACGGCCTTCGGGACTCTTTGGGCACCTACACTTACATGCACATACCTTCATACAACTAACAGATGCACAAGAACATAATTAGAAATAAAATACATCATAAAAAGGAAAATAAATGTCAGACAATGGATAAAAAGCTGATATTACATTAAGCAAGGTGACCAGGTTCAGAAAGACAAATGCTGCATGTCCCCTCAGATGCACAGCCTAGCTTCAGGTTTTGTTTACATAGGGGTATTTATGTGGGGCTGGGTATGGACAGAGGGCTCAGAAAATTAAAAGAGGTCCATGGTAGAGGGAAAGACTAAGGGTCGAGGCAGGACAATAGAACATATGTGACATAAAAGGGGAGGGTGAGATTACTGAGAGCAGAAAGAGGCAGGGCAGGGTTAGCAGGGAGATGGCAAAAGGGAGTAAACTAAAATTAAATACTCATGAAACACAAGGAAAACTTTTACTTTTCATGCTGGTTTGAAAGTTGTTTTCTTAATGATTCCAAGTTGGAATATTGAAGTGTTACCATGGGCCTTGGAAATTCTTCCCTATGTTAAAGAAACTGGAAGGCTAATAGAGTAGGGGAAGAGGAGCCCTGCACTTTGGTATTGAAGGGGCAGGGAAATCTTTGCCTTTCTCTCAGTCATGCAAGTCTAAATCACAACAAAGCTAAACTTCCTCATGTGGAAGGTGCCTATGTTCTTTACCTCCTTGAACTAAATGAGAACATTCATAACAAATAGACATTATAGCCCACACAACTAACCAATGTTTAGAACTAATAAATTATGGATAACAAATGTAGATATTACCAAGAATTATCTTCAAAATTGTGTTAGAGAATTTGATTTCTATTTTACAAATATCTTATATAGTTATTACCCATATATGTGCCTATTGTCTCCTTAAAGTATTTTTCTTTGGGCCAGAAATCCTATGGATAAGATTATAATTGAAATTCCCCTCTTGATGTAGAAAAAAAAGGCTCATAGAAAGATGAAAAGTAAAAAAGTCAAAAGTCTGGACTCTCAGGAATGGTAGAGAAAGTAAGAAAGTTAAAAGCTTGGACTCTCAGGCGTGGTAGAGAAAGCTCATCAAAGGTTGAGGGTGTATCTCAGTGGTACATCATTTACTCAGCTTATGCAAGGGCCTGTGTTCCTTTCCCAGCAAGACAGACAGACAGACAGACACACACACACACACACACAGGAAGGGGCAGAGACAGAGAAACGGGGACACTGAACATCAATGGCTAATGAATACATTAGTATTCATCACCTACAATGTCCCAAAGGTGTCTTTCCCTAGAGTTGTGTAAAGATTTTCAGAAAATTATACTTTTTTTTTTTTTTAATGAGAACTTCTTTTGTAAGATTTTGTTCAATTTAGGAAAAATAAAGTTTTATTTTGTTTTGTTGCATGAGGCTAACTGCTTTAACCAATCAACTTATTTCATTGGGGCCTGACAAGTAGTATTGCATCCCTAATGACAGGACTAACAGAAAAGTTTATCACTGAGCAAGGCCTGCCTGCTCTAAGTTGAAGGCACTGTGATATTGTGACATGGTTTGAAATGGATTTAACAGGCCACCCAGCCAGCACAGTGGCCACACTGCTCATGTCATCTTGAGTCAGGTTTTCCTAATAACCAAAACTCAGCTGTGTCTGAGTTCAGTGCCCAAGCCACTCTCCCCATCCCTTTAATGGAGCAGTTAGTTGCAACTCAGCTGGCAGCACTGTGAGAGCCAAGAGCACAGGTCGGGACTCCACATTTCCTCTCCATTGCCAAGCCCTGCTTAAGCCAAAGTCTTCAAGCAGGAGGCTCCTAATGCCTCCCTGAATCTCTCCTACATCACAGCAACAGACATTTTCATTCTTTCTTTCTCCCCTCCCTACCCTACATCCACACACACACCCCGAGTCAAGAGAACTTTGTATGGAAGTTCCCCGGTATCATCACAGAGCTGATGCCTACCTTCTCAAAGCGTCAGGCTGTACAAGATGTTCCTCGCCTATGGGGAGCAACCAGAGAGGCTTCCCTTTCCAGCCAGCTCTGTTCTCATCAGAGAGCAACACACCTCTTCTGTACGTAAGCCCTGAAATGCTTGCAGAGACCCACCCTTGAAAGTTGCAAGTCAAGATTTCTGACTGAGAGCACTTAGTCACGTGAGGCAAAAGTACTGGATGGCACCTTCAGGTTCTTCCAGATGGGATGCTGCTTCCTGTTTTGCCACTGGGAGAAGCGAAAACTGGAGTCTGCTCAGACACTGAATTACAAATGCATCTGTTGCCTCATCGCCACTGCCTTCGGTGTATGCAGGCATTAGTCAGACAAGGTGCTTTTGCTGTTTGCACTGAAGGAAAGAGGCTTAGGTGGCGGGCCACAAAGAAACTTAGAACACTGTGGACAGGTTGTGCTCTGCTGTGAGCTGGTTTGACAACTATAATACACTCTAGTAGCTGCAAATTTTAGCAGGGCTTTTGGATAACTAAACCATCACCACTAACACTACTCCTGCCCCATCAGACTCTTCTCTTCCATGAAGGAGCCTTAGACACAGAACTTGGTATCTCTTTTCATTTCCCAGTGATGGGGCAAAATCTATTTAAAGAAAAATGACAGCAAAAATAAATAAATAAATAAGTAGATAGATAGATAGATGGATAAACTAGTCTATCAATGTTTTCTTTTTAGAGCACTCTGATGTAATTCACCTTGATTTTGTTTTGGTCTCAAAGAGCAATCACTACAAAGAAAGAGGGGCCCATTAACAGGTGTCAGGACAGGGTCACTCTCTACTTAAACTGCTTTCATTTCAAAACAGGGTGTGCACATGATTGGGGTTTATTGGAGGCGGTGTACTGTGGGGGGCAGCTCCACTTTCTCTTGTGGAAAATGAGCTCTCTCTGGGCTTGGGTTATTTAAAGGTGCAAGGCACCAACAAGTTGATTCGGGTACCCTGGAAAACCAGTGATGGAATCCATAGCCCTAATGCAGTACCTCCTTCACCCACAGGTCCCAAGGGCGCCTCATCAGCTGCCAACAGAGATAGCCTTTTTTTTTTTTTTTTTTTTTTTTTTCTTTTTCTTTTTTTTTTTTTCTGGCAGCTGCTAAATGGTGAAAAAAGTTTAAAAGACCAGAAGTGGAGAACAGAAGATGCCAGTTTCAAACGAGCAGAAACTATAAAGCCTCTTGAATTTACTACTGGTTTTAGCTCACAGAAAGAGGACAGACAAAGCCTTTCATTCAGCACTTGCTCACTCAATTCTCCCTACTTGTTCTTTTTGCAGACGGTTTTCTATAAAAAAAAAAAAAAAAAAAAATTAATGGGCTTAGCACATCACTGGGAACGGGTATGGTTACCTGCTGTAATCCCAGCAAGTCAAAGGCAAGGGGACCAACTATGTTCAAGGCCAGCCTGAGGGATGTAGTAAGTTTCAGGCCAGCCTGGGCTACAAAGTGAGACCCTGTTTTACAAAACCAAAGCAAACATCTTTAGATAGGAGGGCTGAACTCCAGAAGGTCATTAGAGGTCAGTTTAGGTCTTCCTTGCCTGTCCTCAGGAGACTGCTGTGGCCTTGCCTGGCTCTCTGGCATGCCTTTCTAGATCTAGTCCAACTTCCCATTGCTCACTTTCCTAATTAAAGGGTTTTTCTCATTCCTCTCCCTTGCTGATAAGCCTTGACCTTCCCCCTGGAGAGTCAAGGGCAGCCTGCTCCAGGAAGTCCCTCTGCCCTTTGCTCTCAGGGAGCAGGAGTGAAAAGGATGTTTGGGCTGCTCTTGTGCCCTTTGCTCTGCTCTCTCGAGCTCCCCTCACCAGCAGTCCTGCTGTGCTTAGACCTGTATTTCCACACAGGCTGCCTGGCTGCCCGGACTTGACTGCTTCTGCATTTGCTGCAAATTAGACTAGGGAGCCTCAAGGGCCAGGCCTTCCAGCCCTCCTGTTCCTGGGGCTGAGTCCAGTGCCAAGCTGGTCAAACAACCCAGGAGCATCATCTCACACTCACTTCACACCAGGGCCATTGGAGGAAGACAACTTCCCTAAGTATTGTTCTGCATCCTTGCCCCAGTTAAGCAAGTCAGAAGAGAATCACATATTTCTTTTTGTCCCTTCTATAATAAAATTCATGTCATCTCCTAATAAAGCATAATGTCCACACCAAACAGGAATTACTTCACACACTCCAATACATTCTATATAATGAAAAGAATCTTACTAGTGCTTTTGTCTTTGGGGGTGGGTCTTGGGATTGAACCCAGGGACTTGTACATGCTAACTACCTAGTCTACCAGAGTGCCAGGCCCAGCACCATCTCCCGCTCATTTGTGTCACTGTCTTCTTTAGGAACACACTGCACACCCTACACTAGAGGAAGGAAGCAAAAGGACTGTGAGGGTCTGTCAATAGTTACCACTCTAGAGCTGAAAGCCTATGTGTCATTGTCCTTTGCTGTGCAGCTCCTCCTGGAAGATGACCCCAAGGAAGGGGGCCACAGACAGGAATGGGAGCCTCTAAAAGTATCACAGGGGAATTCCTTTCTTTATCTACTTTCTCACTTGTGCCCTACTACAGTGTATTTAATGGTTAGTTTATTTATTTTGGGGGTTTTGTTTGCTTGTTTGTTTGTTTGTTTTGATTTTTTGAGGCAGTGTGGCTGTCCTGGAACACACTCTGTAAACCAGGCTGGCCTCAAACTCACAGAGGTCCACCTCCTGAGTGCTGGGATTAAAGGTGTGTGCTTTAATTAGGTAGTTGACTGCTAATAGAAGAGAGAAACTCCAGAGAATGAAAGGCAGGACAAGGTGCCCGTGAGGGTACCATGGCTGAAGTGATGCTCAACTCTCTCATTTTATGAGCGAACTTTAAGATTCGGTTGTTCTGAATTTTCAGTAATAGTTATTAAGCTGTGAAGTCAAGCAGAATATTAATGATTTTGAAGGCACTCTGGAGAACAGCTATCATACCTCTGACAAATGAATTGTAGACAATGAAGCAGGATCCTAGTGGGTCAGCTTTATGGGAGCAAAGGGGAGACACATTACAAAATTGCCTAGTTCTTACACAGAGAACAAGACAACGGTCAAATGTCAACTTAGTCCATGTACATTGTGAAGTAGGGAATGAGATAGGTGAGCCAGAGGCAAACCCATTTAAGATTCTGGAGCCGTTCATAAACTCAGAAGAGCAGGATAAAGGCAAGTGGACTCGAGGATCCAGTAGGAAGAGGACAAGACACTGCACTAAGGGCTCTGCGCAGGAGCAAAGAGGAGCAGCTTTGAGGGGCAAGCGCAGGAGAAAGCAGACAAGCATGGCTGCTATGCTGCAAGCAAAGCTTTGAAGCCACAAAAGAGTATGCCTTGTTCCCTGCCAAGACATGCAATGATGGCAGCTTTCAGATTGTTCTGAGCTGTCTCCAGCAACAAACTTTGTTTTCATATCCTGTTTAATCTTAAAATGACAGAGGCCCCTATGTCCAGCAGTGCACACGTGTGACTCCTGCAAGATGTAATGAAATGAACCATGTTTCACATTACAATATAAGCAATATTTTGACATTGTGCATTGTGTGTGTGTGTGTGTGTGTGTGTGTGTGTGTGTGTGTGTGTGTGTGTGTGTGTGTTTGCAGTGTATATGTGCGATCAGAAGACAACTTGCACAAGTCAGTGATAAAACTCAGGACATCTGAGTAAAGGTACTTACCAGTACCTTTACTCACTGAATCATCTCACCTGGCCTTAGGATTTCCTAAAGGACATGCTTAGACACTTAAACCCCTGAATCAACACCTACACTAACAGAATAGAAAGGCTACATCATATTGACACAAACCAGCCACCTCTCCCACTATGACTCACACAAATCCTCAAATGGATTACAGGATTATAAGACCTGAATTTCATCTTTCTCTTTCCACTGTACCTAGTTTCCACACTTACCCTGGCCAGATGGCAGAAGCCTCCCTAGCATATAATCCAAGAGGCCACTCTTTGAGGAAGAGATTAGCTACAGTCAATGAGGCTCAGGAGAAAAGGCTTTTAACCACTCACTCACTCTAGGACACCCTCTCGATCCCTCAGCACAAAACCCACCACTGTCCTGCACCATTTCTCTCCTAAGTTACCTATCCCCGTCTAACTTACTCTCTTCCCAGTGTTTTTGTACGATCCCCATGTAAGCTCTAGGAGGGCTGGGATTTCTGGCTGGGCTGCCTACTGCTGAATTCCTGGGGGAAGAGGGTAATTAGAACTATTCCTGGCAGCATTCCAGTGCAATGTCAACAGAGTAATTTATTTGTCTGTATACTTTCCATTGCACCCCTTCCTCTCTACCATAATATGTATTAGGTTTTCTAAAGGTAGCCACCAGACTCTTTCAAAACTCCAAGACATTATTGCACACTATGAAGAGGGCCAGTTCTGCCATGGGTTTCTTAAGAGGTTGGGAGATTTATTTTTTTCCTTGAAAAATTAAGTCTGTCACATTCTGAGGACTTGAGAGAAGTAATTCTTGGCATCATTCTGGCACACTCCGTCTGTGATGTTCTTTGCAAGTCAGACCACATCTTCATGTATACATCCTGTCAATACCACTGTCTCATAAAGGCCACTGTTTGGCCAGATGGTCATAGGCACTTGTGCATATAGCCCTTGGCCATCCGTGGTCATCATGACTGAAGAAGACATGGTTTGACTTGTTCCTCTAGAACATTTTGGCTGCTAAGGCCCACTTGGTAGAAATTTAAAAAAAAAAAAAAAAAAAAAAAAAAGGTCTTATTTTTATTAATTGTGTGACTAAAGATAAACTTAGTCTCTCATGACTTCATGTTTCTCAATTGGAAAATGGTATTAACAGCAATATCATTAGTGCTATAAAACATTAGTCAGCCCATAGAAAATAAGCTCCTAAATGGTACTATATTAATGAAAGTTGTGATTATAGCTATTATGAGGATTGGTACATTAATTTATAGGCTATTATTTTTATGCTATTTTGTAAAAGGTTTTAGTTTGTACATCTAGAATTAGTTATCCAATTCAATCTTGACAAACATCGTAACAACTTTGTAAAGTAGCCATGTTGCAACCACTTCTGGTCTCTGAATGTCATATTCAACTAGGTAATTCCCTTGGCTAATAGTTATACTATGTGCCAGACACATCAGGAGCTACAGATCTTAAAGAGTAAAAATGGACTATGAATACCAAACCACACAGACACACATCTCCATAGATGAACAAAATTACCCACAGGCCTTTTCTAGAGAGGTGTGGAAGAAAATGTCCAAATGTATTTGTCGGGTGCATATATTTCTGGGTTCTGACACAGATGAAAAGATAGATTCTCCTACTTTTGCCACCTTCAAATCCCAGATGAAAATATGAGCCATGGTTTTAAATGAAGAACTAAGACTGTAATGTGGAATCGAGAAATAGATGGAAGAGGGCAGATAAAATTTCATCTCCTCAAATAACCAATTATATGACCTTCTCAGTTTGGAGATGGAAATGGTTAGGGTGAGCATCTGTGGGCCCTATCCCTGTGTTTGTGCTGGAGATTCCAGGGAATGTTCCTTGTGCTTTGGATGGACTCATGAGGGTGTGTAGGCCCTAGCTAGTAAGATAAATAGGTGCTAAGCAGGAGTTAGTGCTCAAATAAATATTTTTGGATACTCAATGGCATGTCATGCAAAATAAGCTGAAGATACAAAATACATTATTTACTGACCCAGCACCTTGTAAGAGGCTTAGAATACAGAGATCAACACAATGGCCTTGACCTTGAGGAGATTAGATCTATCTCCCTCTTCTTCTCACACTACTCCCTACCCAGTGTCCTATTATGCTATCCCCACACACACAAATCCAAAAACAAACAAATAACTCTGCTTAAGAAATCAGAGATCCTTAAGAATGGATACATCTCTCTAGCCTATGGATTCACTGATGAGAAAAAACAAAAAACAAAAAACAAAACCATGGAGAGTCCTATGAAAAACACAAATTAGATCAAGTGTCATGATTAGCCACGCAGGACCTATTCACAAGAACATGACATCTATATCTGTTGACTTCTGACAAAGACTATGGTTATGCCAGAGGCCACTAGAGAGCTTCAGATTTAGCTTGAGGACAGTGGTTGTTTGGTGCCATTTGCCACTCTTAGATAATATCCATACTCTCGGGGAAGAGATTTAATTCAAACATTTTTCTTCATCAGGTGTGGTATAGCTTTTAAAACATTCATGGTGACCTAAACATTTTAAGGTTGAGATGGATTCTAACACACAAAGGCTGTTCCCTTGTAAAGCTGCCCACAGTCAAAAAACAGCTCCTGGAAAATTGCTTTTTACTGCAGAAGTTAGTTATCTGTCTGTCTGTCTGTCTGTCTGTTTATATCTATATTCATTTATCTATTCATCTATCATCTACTATATATTGTCTATATCTATATTGATTTATCTATCATCTATACCCATAAATCATCTATCATTTCCTATATCGCACATACTGGAAAATGTTCTATCACTGACCTATATCCCAGCCCCAAAGTTACTGATTCTCTGTGCCAGTTACATTAAATCTAAACATCTAGGATTGCTTACATCTTACCACTTAATGTGATTCCCATCTTATTCCCTATGTGATGACAATACTAATTTCCCCTTTAGTTGCTTCAGGGACAGTATTCACTCTGACCTGGAATCATCTTTCATAAGTGACTCCTTATTCAAGACCCTACCATTTCCTCTACGATATTGTCTCTTGAATCACCTTTCTATTTCTTGTCTATATCTTACCATTAGCCACATTTTTAGATGCAACATCATTCTTGAGGACTATAGCATGAACTACTGCTATAACACAATTTGACCAGAGGGTGTGTGTGATATATAAAGTCACAAGCATAAATACATATGCATGTAGGCATGGGTCCTGTCTCTACTAGGCTGTCATTACTGAACTCAAATCTCCCCCCCAAAAAATGTTACAGAATTTATAAGACACCCTCAGGATCTCAGGATATATTGAGAGTATGGAAACAAACTTTTACCAAAGACAGTGACATCTGTTATTTTATTTCATGGTAATCCATGCTTTCCTCCCCTGCTTCCCTCTTCCCAGTATGTTTTCATTCTTTTGAGAACTATTTATTGAATGCTTCACATGTGTGTGGAAGTAGGTAAATCCTATGGAACTTACAGATACAGTCACTGCTTTCTACCTACTTTGAGCTACAGCTTTGCCTGTGCCTATTAAAAGCAACTAAGTTTCTTGAATAGAATTGTCTTGGTTTGAGCCTGTCAAGAGGCCATGTGAGCTATAAGGTAAGGCTGAGGGCCCAATACTCTGGAAGTTGCTAAAGTATAGGAACAGAACTCTACATACCAAGTTGATTATAAAGAGTTCCTTACTGCCTTTCATGGAGACCTTAAATAAGGAAAATCCGTTTCATGAGACCAGTTTTGACACAGAAATTCTGACATGATCTCACCTGTTTCCCTTTGAGCAGGGATGTTCTTCAGGATAGGATGATATATGTTCACTTACCTCTTTTTAGATGGATAACTCCCAGATTCCATGAAATAATCTTGCCAAGTAATAGCTCTTTGTAAAAGAAACCAGATGCCACAGCACAGTTTATGAAATGTGAATATTTCTTAAGTGCTTAGATCAATAACTTATAATATTCCCTAATGTGTACACTTATTGCACATCTGTCACAACAGTTATGATATTAGTAAGGTAGAAAATATGAAAATAGTTTGCATGTTAAATTGTCTGAAGACTCATGTACAACACAAGAGACTAGCCAGTGAAAAGTCAAAGTTCAGATTGAACAGAGGATAAATAAATATCTTCTAGAAATATGGTACAAAGTTTAAGCTATTTAAAAATCTTTAAAATAGAAAATGATAAATCAATCCATTAGTAAATAAGGACATAATACATGAAAACAACTATAGCAAAAGCTTTAAGTACTTTAAACTTTAGTAAAGATTAGAGCCATCTTTCCTCCACACTGAAGTGAGCTAGACACTCAGAAGGTGATCTTGAGTTCAAGGGCAGCCTGTGTTACCTGGTGAAGCTTTGTTTCAAAAATAAAACAAAACAGCAAAATGAAATGAAAAAGGTGCAATGTGGGTCAGTAGTAGAGTTCTTGCCTAACATGTGCAGGGCCCTCGAGTTCAATCATTAGCATCAAACCAAACCAACCAAACAACAACAACAACAAACTAGACTGTCATTAATGAAATCCTTTTAGCCTCAAAGCTTCCTAAGAAAGTAATAACTGGAAAGCAAAATTCTTGGGGTACTAAATCTCTCTACTAGACTCCAGTGGAGACAAAACAGAGCAAAGAGAGCTGTAAGAACCACACTCAGCAACAAAAGAGGCAGTGTATAGGTCATGCATACTTTCACGGTAACAAGAGATGGCTCATAGCTTCCAGAGCTGCCAACCAGCACAGTGACTCACACATTCAAGCAGCTCTGCCATTCCTTACACATCAGAAATGCTCTTTACTGATCTTAATGGGTCAGATAACCAAAACCATGCATGCCAATGCGATGAAAAGACAGTGTAAAGGCTGAAGTTAGCTGGGGACAGAGCGCCACTTTAACTCTACCTCAGCTCCAACCATGTAAATGAGGTGGAGAATTACTACTGTAAGCCAGGCATTGGTGGAGAATTACTATTGTAAAGGCACTTTTTGTACATGTGTTGTGTCTATCCTGGTCTAAATAAATGACTTAATTCTGGATGCCCTAATTTGTAAAAACATGGTTTGAACATACCAAGTTGATTTTCTTACCCATTGTTGATCAGAGGTGATTTATTAAGTCACCATTTCTACAATTCTATAAGCCACCCAGACTTTTCCTCACCCATTCCGGTTGAGTTTAGAACACTTTGCTTTCTGTCTCAGGCCCACTACTGAGTCACACCTCTCATTGTCAAGCTACTTTTCTAAAGAGATGAAAGAAAGCATGGGGTAAAAGCACGTGTCAGAACGATTTAAGCCTCGGGGTCTACAGGCCAAAGGGTGGGTGTCTCCCTTACCTCAAAGGTCCTAGCACCTAGAATTGCAGGATATCCCAGGGACATACTGGGTCTTGATACATTTTAAATGAAGGGGTATGTGTAGTGTAGTGTGTGGAGTTGTGACATAGGGAGACTATGAATCTGGGAAATCAAAGCTCCCTGAAAGAGGCTTCGAGGCTGGAAGTACAAGACCATTGGTGGCATGTAAAGGAGAGTGTAAATTCAGTCCATCTCAGTCTCCAAAGGCTTCCCGCTAAATTCCCTAGTTTAGCACTCAGAAGAAATCTGGGTGAAATCTAGATGAAGACACAACTCAGTAACGTTTCACAGCATAAAAAAACCAAGGCAGGTACAAGCAAGAACCATAGCCTGAGATGTTTCTATATGGACTTTTACAAGGCTGCACGTGTAGTGACTGCAGAGGAAGGAGGCTATACTGTCCTTATCCCTAGGGGGCTCGGGACTGAACCCCATTTCTACCTGTCCAGCCACAAGGACGTTTAGTCTTAGAGACAGAGACAGAGAGAGAGAGAGAGAGAGAGAGAGAGAGAGAGAGAGAGAGAGAGAGAGAGAGAGAGAGAGAACAGAGAGACAGAGAGACAGAGAGAGAGAGAGAGAGAGAGAGAGAGAGAGAGAGAGAGAGAGAGAGTGTTGGGGGCGTAATTTAGTTTGTGAGGGGGCAGGGGTATAGCTTCTACCTGTGTAAGGAACAGAGGCTTGTAGAGTACGGGGACCTAGTGTGGTGTGTAAGCCCAAGAATTCCTGGGCTTCTAAGGAATATGGACACAATTTTGGCTTGTGAGGAGTCAAGGAATCTGCCTGGTATGGTCACCTGGCTTTTACCAGGACAGGAATCCTGCCTTGGCCTGTGCTGGCGGGGGCGAGGGGCAGAAACTTCCAGGCCAGCATGGGCCACAGACTTCTGGGCCTCTAGGGAACACGGACCTAACCTTGGCCTGCTCAGGTATGGGACATGAGAAGCGCCACCCCTTGTGGGTCTGAGCCGCACAAATACGATTGTGAGGACCTGTGGGTTGCCTCTACCGAGACATCTCACCTGCTCTTAACCCCTCATCCTCCTCACCTCTCTCCTGCGCCCTGCCCTGAGGAGATAGATGCCTCTCGAAAGAAAGCCGCGAGGCAGGCTGTGCAGCGGTGCATTCTGGGAAGGCCCCCTGAGCCCTCGGCCTGGAAGGGGAGGGTCTGCACTGAGCTTAAAGATGATAGCTTGGTTCCCTGATGTGATGTCAGTTACTTTCCCTGGTTCATCCCAATGGGAACCTGACTGAGTGTCAGAGGCATCACTGAGTGGAAACACTTGCCCAAGCTGCCTATGGAGGAGGGGATCAGTCAGGTTTAATGCAGTGCCACTGAGGAATCTCTCCAGAGGACAAATAGCACTTGAGTCTTCTATAGACCTGCGACAAGTCAGTGAGGAGAGAAATGGAAGTCATTCTAGAATAATGATCCCATAAGCACCCGTGTGCTTTCTTACCTGACAAATCTCTGGCTGCAAGGTTGAATTAACAGAGGTGGGAAGAATTAGGACTAAAAGGAACCACGACAAACAGCCACAGCAAAGGAAAGAGTGCTATTTTTCTGCATATTTGGTTAAAATAAAAATCTCAAGCTGCTTATGCAAGAGATTTAAAAAAAAAAGTATAATGGGAAATCGGGGGTTAGAACTTCTAAATTCTGACTCTTTCTTCATTTTAGAATGTGTTGACATACAGCTTTCTAGTGTCCCTTTAAAATGTCGATTTCCTCAGTAAAATGAGAGCAACTAAACTAGTCTTTGTATGTCTGCAGAGTTAAATGAGATAATGGTTAGAAGGTCTTAAGAATAATATTGCTAAAATTGACCATTCAGAAGATGGCTATTAAGAGTACACAAAACAGATCTGGTTTCTTCTATTGTTAATAAGCAGCCAAATAACAAAGTCTTAGGTTTTTCATGAAATAAAAACAAAACACTAAATGGAGTTTAGGAGGAGATAAAAAGAAAAGAAGCTTGATAACTGAACAGACATCTCTGAGAAGAAATTATAAGGAAGTAGAAAAATCATAGATTTAAAACATGCTTGGCTGGGAGGGCTGCAGAGCAGTGGGTAGGGTGCTTGTTTAGGGGATATGAAGTCCTGGTTCATCCGCAACTTTACATCAAATGGGGTGTGGCAGTGCGTGCCTGGAACCCTGGTGCTTGGTAGGTAGAAGTTGGAGGATCATAAAGTTTAAAGTCATCATTATGTGCATAGTGAGTTCAAGATCAGCCTGGGCTAAATGAGACCTTGACTCAAAAAAATGCAAGCTTAGCCTGCTTTGGAAGGGACAAAAGTAGACACCAGAGAAGATCAAATAACAACAGGTTGACACTGAAGATCAAACTTGCAATGAGGCGGGTGTTGAGATAGCCTCTAAAACACACAGGAGAAAGATCAAAGATGAAAGTGGGTTTTAAAGGTGGGGAGAGGAAGATAATCATGGGGATTAGAAAGCAGAAACACAGTCTACACATAATAACTTGATTTTATCTCACTCCTGTCAGAATAAATCAAAGCAATGCAATAAGATTACTACTGAGAGGGTAAAAGAACTGACAAGTAATCTCTGGCATGACACATAAAATGCTCATCATGTAAGGCAGTGTTTCTCAACTTTTGGGTTGTGACCCCTTTGGGGTCGAACACCCTTTTCACAGGGGCAGCATAACAGATATCCTGCATATCAGATATTTACATTACAATTTATAACAGTAGGAAAATTACAGAAATGAAGTAGCAATAAAATAATGTCATGGTTAGAGGGGTCACCACAACATGAGGAACTAACTGTGTTAAAGGGATCCTGTGTTAGGAAGGTTGGGAACCACTGATTTAAGGCGTGAGTACTCAAAAGAGTACTAGTCTAGTCTAGACATAACCTCAGGATAATTTAAATTTCAAGGACAAGAAATTAGGAAGCAGAAAGGCACAGCAAACTTAAAATACCCACAAGAGGCCAGCCTCAATCTTCTCTTTAGGTAAGGATGATGAGGTCCAGAAACAATACAGCAAAACGGCAGCTGCTGGAGAAGGGCAGACATAAAAAATGACCCCAAAGCTGGGAAGATGGCTTGGTGTGTAAGCAGGAGGGTGCCATTTCAGATCCCCACACACTATAAAGACACTATAAAGACAAGACAGGCATATAGTTGTCATCTCAACAATGGAGAGGCAGAACCAGGAAGGTCCTGGGGAATTTCTTGCCAGCCAATCTGGCTGAATTGACAAGTTCCAAGTTCAGCAAGAGACCTTATCTTAAAAATTAGGGTGAGAGGAATAGAGAAAGACATCTGACATCAAATCCTGGCTTCCATGTATACATGTGTGTGTGTGTCTTCAAACAGAACACATAAATATGCATACACACACACACACACACACACACACACACACACACACACACACAGAGTCTTCAGACACCTTTGTCATTGAGCTAAACAAAATAAATGGCAAACCAAACACACATTTAGATGTATAAAATCATTCAAAAGAGTAAAACCTATTCTTTTTACCTGGGAAAGTAGGTAGAGAATAGTCTAACTTCTGAAAACATCAAAGTCAAAATTAAGATTAGCTCTTTGGACATAATATGAACTGAGATTACATAGTAATACCATAATGATGACCAAAAAAGATTTTAAAAATCCATAAATATAAAAAATGAAATTTAAAGGAAAAAATATACTATAAACATTCGTGGAAATAGCAATTTGGCTCTTGCGTTCTGATGAAAGTAAATGTGGCCACAAAGCTGGATAAGGTAGAAAGTAGATGTTACTAAATATGCATACAAGGAGGTCTATGTCTTCAGCCTTGGTTTGCTTCCTCAACTGGGAGTCAGGAGGTCATGTAACTGAGGAAGAGATTAGTGAAATTTTTGACAGTAACAAAAGGTTTCTGAGTAAACAGGGACCAGAAACTAACTCATAAGAAATGAATCCAAGATGTTTCTGGCAGTACTTGTCTGTGTTGCATCGTGAGGCACTGCCATAACTTTGTGGTGAATACACGACATGTATTTTGCACTGTGAATGCATGCACACTCACAGCATGACACTAATGATCTTTATTTGGCTCAGATTGAAAATCTTCGGTGGTGGCGCTCGCCTTTAATCCCAGCACTCAGAAGGCAGAGACAGGTGTATCTCTGTGAGTTCGAGGCCAGCCTGGTCTACAGAGTGAGTTCCAGGACGGACTCCAAAGCTACACAGAAAAACCCTGTCTTGAAAAACTAAAACAAACAGACAGACAGATAAATAAATTACACTGTCTTAATTATGTGCTAAAATTTCTTCTGTTCTAGATTCACAATGGTTTAATTACAGAAAACAAATACTTTAAAGTATTTTCCTACTATTATTTCTCAGTGTACCCAAATTGGCATAACTTTGATTTGCATTGTGTTAGAATGTTTAGTTTCCAAAATTTCTGCTTGTATTGCTAAATTTTCTTTTTAAAAAATGACAAATGAGCTTTGGCTCTGGTTTGATTTCTGAAATGGGTCTACCATTTTGTCCTGTGTGTTTCTATGACATCGAATTCTCAATTATAAAATCAAAATATTGACCAACATGAAAACGTTGAGGCTGCTATGCATCCTGAAGCCTTATTCAGCCAAGGTTTCTTTGGTATGTGTGTGTATGTGTTGGTGTGTGTGTGCAGGTACATGCATGTATGTGTTTAGGGAGAACAGAGGTTGGTGCTGGGTGTCTTCCTCAGTCACTTTCCATCGTGTTTCTGGGGCAGGGGTTCAGGGGCTCTCACTGAACCCTAAGGTACTGGGTTTGGCAAGGGTCCACCTGTATTCACCTTCTCAGCTCTGGGATTACAGGTGTGTATTACCATGCTTGGCTTTTCTGTGTGTTCTCATGCTGCATGACCAACACCCTACTAATTGAGCCATCTCCCCAGCCCCAGTAGTTATTTATATTAAAATAAACACACACATTCATCTCACTTACATCTGTCTTCAATAGATGGCAAAAATAAACACCAAAGAACTCTTTTAAACTAAGTTTATGATTTGTTATCAGTAAATATGTGATTTGTGTACTTATATACCTATGTATTTAGAATTGCATAAACATATATGGGAAAGGGAACTATGAGTTAAAAAAAAAAAAGCTTAAGAAGTTTAAGGACCCCTGGACTATGAGAAAGACTGTCCAGCTCCATTTGTTGTTGAACTCAGACTTCGCACATGCTAGATGAGCATTCTAGTACTGAGATACACCAAGCATGGGTTCTGTTTTGGTTATTTGTTTTGTTTAAGTACAGAAAAGTAATAGTTTATACAATTCAAAATGTTTAAATATGTTTTCTAGATAACTGTCCTGGGCCAGCTCCCATAGCTCGCTGGGTGTAAAGGTGGCAGGAGATGGAAAGCTCACACTCAGTTTTTATCTCAGCTGAGAGATTAGCCTTGGATTAGAGTCACTTTGTGTGTTCCATATCAGCATGCATCCACAAAAGGTGTCGTGTTAGTCCTTTTCCTCTCCAGATAGCAAGTATGCAATTTACAGCGAGAAAAAAATAATCTAAGGATATGTAAAGACAAAAAATAATTTGATGAAAATATTTTCATTGTGCTTATAATATACAATGTGTTTATTACATAAAATGGGTTTATCAACTGCTTCTCCTAAGTAATCAGACCAAAGAAATCATACCAATACATTTAGATTGAAGGTGATATGTTAAGGATGTAATTCAGTGTTAGAATACTTGCCTGGCATATATAAGGCCAGCGGTTCAATCTATAGTGCTACGAACTCATTGCACAGACGACTGTGATGCAATGTATTGCAGAATCTGAAAGCCTCACCCTAGATTATCTCAAGGTCTTCTCTAGATACCATGGTGTCATGTGCCTTCCCACCCCCAACCCCAAAGATGACTCACAACCCAAGCTGTACAGCCTGTATCCATCTATTATGTTAGGCTGGGTTTCCAGCACCACCTGCTTTTGTATGTCACTATTTCAAATGGCATGCTGGTGTGCTTATGAAGCCAGCTTCCCACAGTAGGTGTGTCACCCCACTCATCTGTAACAACTGTGATGACCCATTGTCTCTGGAGGTGGCCCTTGGCCACCACAGCAGACTATTAAAGAGTGAAATAAGCAACAATGTTTATTTGCTTTGGACATGGAATTCTAGTGATCCATCCAAGAACTCAGGGCTCCTTTCAGATCTGTTTCCTAACCTAAAACAGAAGGCAGGCACTTTGGCCCACATAGACACTTCAGAGACTTGGGCTATTTGTGACCAATTTCCAACATCTGCCTGACTCAATTATTATTAATTGCAATAGAAGACACGGGTGAAGGGGAGAATGGTTTATCCTCATCTTTCTATCTGCATGCATATCACACCATCTGCTGCACTTGTAAAAGTGAAGCAGAGGAAGACAGATGCCAAGACCTGAGGTGTGACTTACGGGGAGCACTATCTGCAAGGTACAAACCCTTGGGATGTCCATCCCAAGAAAAAATAATATATGGCACATCCAACCAAAGACTACTACTTGACAACAGAAGTGAGCCAACCTGCCAACATTTCACTAAGAAACCATTTGTAGTTCATAGAAGCAATTAAACAAACAAAAATATCCAAAGATTCGGGAAAAGGGAAACCTGCCTTTTCTTGTAATTTATTGGATAACCTTTTAAAAATATCACTAGCAATTACAAATGAGCTGGGCTTCAAGAGAAATGAAAACATTTAAATACAAAGCCACTCCAACAGTGCAGACACATGCATACATACATACATACATACATACATACATACATACATACATATTTTTGTTGGGCTTGGTGCTACATTCCTGTAATCCCAGAACTTAGAAGTAACAGATAGGAGGATGATGTACTCCAGGCCAGCCTAAGCTACACAAAACTCAAAAACTCAAACTAAACCAACCAAAATATAAGACACAAATAGGCCTATCGGTATTCTTACCTTATGGTGTTTTTTATGTAATCCATGCTTGGAACACTACAACCATCAGCAAATAGGCAGCTTTTAGCTTAAACACTGAACTTTGGAATGGAGAGATGGCTTGGGGACTAAGAGCATGTACTGCTCTTACAGAGGACCTGAGTACAGCTGTCAGTGCCCATGCTGGATGGCTCACAAGCTCCAGTAACTCCAGCTCCAGGAGATCTGATACCCTCTTCTGGCCTCTGGGGATACAGGTACTTATAAGCTATTCACACACACACACACACACACACACACACACACACACACACACACACACACACACACACACCCCACCAATAAAAATCAATCTTAAAACAAAACAAAAAAAGAACAAGAAAAAAAAGAGAAAAACAAAAACAAAAAACCCACCCTCACAACCTGAGCTTTTCATGATGGAAAGGAAGTTGAGTACAGAACACACCCTATTTCCAATGCTTCTGTTTACACCAGAGACACAAAGCTTAAAAATAAAAACCAAATTCCTGAAAAAGAAAAACACATATAATCCAAGGTCTTTATAAACATCTATTTCACTCCATATGGAAACTGGGCAACGTTAACTTCAAGTCCAATAACTTCATAAAGGTCAACATCAACTGAAAATTTCAACAGAGACCCTGTTGACTTTTATTGTGCTTACACAGTATATATACCATGAGCTTGGCACTTAGATGGGGGCTAAATGGCTTTAGACATAAAGGTCTTGGCCTGAGTTCAGCTCCATCATCTTGAGAATAATCAGAACATTCAAAATTAGTTTGCTCTTCTGATCTATGACAATAGAGTCAAGGAAGGCATATTTCCCCACCCCCACCTCCCAAGTGGAAGAGGGGAAAGAAGGATTGCAGGAGCCAGAGGGGTCAAGGCCAGCACAAGAAAACCCACAGAATCAACCAAACAGGGCTCATAGGGGCTCACAGAGCCTGAACTGACAATCAGAGAGTCCATGTGGGCCTGACCTAGGTTTTCCGCTTATATGTTATGGTTGTGTACCTTGGTGTTCTTGTGGGATATCTCACAGTGGGAGCCAGGGCTATCTCTGACTCTTTTGCTGGCTTTTGGGATCCTTTTCCTCTTGCTGGGTTGCTTGTCCAGCTTCATATAAGGGTTTGTGTCTAGTCTTACTACAACTTGATATGCCATGTTTGGTTTATATCCCTGGGAAGCCTGGCCTTTCTAAAGGGGAATGGAGGAGGAGTGGATCAGGGGAAGGGGCCTGGGGAGGAAGAACTGGGAGCAGAGGAGAGGAAACTGTGCTGGGATGTAGTCTATGGGAGAAGCATAATAAATACAAAATAAGGTTTCACTGGGTGTGGCAGTGCATTCTTTTAATACAAGTTCTTAGGAGAAAGACTAAATTTATAAAATTAAAAAAAAAAAAAAGCCAGTGTGGAGCATGGTGGTATACATCTTAATCTCAGCACTTGGGAGGCAAAGGCAGGGGGCTATCTGTGAGTTCTAGGCCAGCCTGATCTACAAAGAGAGTTCTAAGACAGTCAGGGCTGTCATAGAGAGAAACTCTATTTTGAAAACTCCTAAATAAATAAATAAATAAATAAATAAATAAATAAATAAAGTAAGTGGCTATTCTGATCTGTGATAGTCAAGAAAGGCATCCTGTCCCCTTCCCCCCCCCAGCTTAATTTGCAAATGGCCATTTCAGCAAAGCAGAGTAACTTTGCATGCTGCCATGAATGAGGCCAGTTGTAACTTAATATGTAGGTCACGTTTCCAAATACCTGTGCCTCGCAGGTCTGCTGAATGGTACCCCAGTGGGTTGTGTCACACAATGTGGAGTATGAGCCCCACACATCAGAGGAAGAGGTGGGAAGATGGGAGGCAGTGAAGTCAGTGGCCAGAGTAATGCCAATGGACTGGAATTTCCCTTCCAATGATAGAGTTAAACTGTTTCTGATTTGGATGGCATGCTCCTAGCCTGTTATTCTAAGGTTGCCACTCAAGATGCCAGTATTCAGATGACACAGAAAACATAAATATGCTGAAATTCACTGTCCTTGTGTAGATGGCCTTCTCCCTTTCCCTGTATACTTGGGTCTAACTACAGTCTCAAAATATACCAATAATTAATAATTTTGAACCAACTTTTAATCCTGCATTTTCACCCCTACCTCCAAACACTTTCCATTTAGTCCCCCTTATACTTTCCTCTCTCTCTCTCTCTCTCTCTCTCTCTCTCTCTCTCTCTCTCTCTCTCTCTCTCTCTCTCTCTCTCTCTGTGTGTGTGTGTGTGTGTGTGTGTGTGTGTGTGTGTGTGTGTGTGACACCAATGCATTTAATTAGATCTCTCAGCGGTTACCCTACCAAAAAAATTGTCTGTCCCTTCCCCAGAAGCCAATAACTGGGATCCCTGAGGAGAGGCTCTTGTGAGCCAGTCCCCCACCCCTCCTTGTAAACATTAAACCAAGAATGCTTGTGTATTGCATGTCAGTGTGTACTTGAATGCTTCTGTGAGTGTGGGGGACAGAGGTCAGCCTCGGACATCATTTTTATCAGCTTTCCAGCATAGTTTTTGAAACATGATCTGTCAGTGAACCTGGAGCTCACAAATTCAGCTAGACTGGCCTGACAGGGAACCCCAAGGGTCCTCCCCTGTCTGTTCCCCACGTGCTAGGGGTGCAGGCTTGAACCACTGGGCCTAGCTTTTTAGGCAAGTGCTGGGAACTGGACTCAGGTCCAAATGCTTGCATGTCGAGCGCTTTACTGAGCCATCTCACCCATCCCAATTGCTTCGTAGTGATCCAGATATCTAGCAGCCAGCCTCTTAAAACTGTTCAACCTAGCCCCTGAACTCTATGTGTAGTTTCCTTCCAAGCTCGTGTTCCTCCTTCTACTCAGACTCTCAACACCTGCTTTCCCTTTGTCTCTGGCTGTCCTCAGGGCAAGCTTATCTTCTCCAAATGTCAGATTTTGCTGGCATAGATTCATCATACACTGTACTGGGTTTCATTAGGGCATTTTGTACATCTATATAGTGTATTTCTATTCTATCTCCTTTGTACCTGCGTACCTTCCCCTTTATCGCCTTTTTCAACTTTGCACTCCTTTTAATGCAATTACGGAACCTTACAAACCAGTCTTTAGATTGCAATCCTGTTTTCCAATTTCTTTGCCCCTCTGCTAAGCTTTGTAGATTTCAAAGTAAGATCCTACACATTCCTCCTAAAAATTTCAGTTTCCATTGGTTTAAAAGGATTTGTTTTCTGCTTAACAACTTACAGTGCTGTGTTGCTTACACTCTTATCTTAGAGGCTACTGGACCAACTCCCTCCTCATTTACTATGTCCTGTTGGCTTTGGCTTCCACTTTCAATGTCACTTCCCAGAAGCCTGTCCATGGCTGTGGATGCTTGCATGCCCACACAAAGGAAGGTTTGCCACTGTTACATGCGCAGGATTTGGTCGATACATTTGTAGTGTTACACTATTTATGGTGTATTAAAGCTTGCCTGAGGATTCAGTAAAGCAAAGTCAGCCACAAGCTGTAGAAGCCAGGCACACACCTAAGAGAGGGATAGATCTCTGTGAGGCCAAGGTCACCCAGATTTACACAAGAGTGGATCATTCTAAAAGAGTATTATAGCTCACACCTTTAATCCCAACATTAGGGAAGTATATAAGAGAGAAGCAAGGTCTCTGAGAGGCATTCACTCTCCAGCCACACTGAGGAAAAGCAGCAGTTTGAGGCTTGGTGAAGAGCTCGTGCACGGACCAGCCATTCAATTTGAAGTAGAGGTGAGAGCTAGTGGCCTGCTGCTTTGCTTTTCTGAACTTCAGCTTGAAGTTTGGTCTCTGGGCCATTTATTTACAGGCATGTGTTCTGGTTGAGCCTCCACTGTCTGTCTTTTCAGATGTGCTTCCTGCCTTAGAGTCCCTCAGAAAAGTCTCTTCTAGTTTCCTACTTAGAGTTATAGATGTCCTGGGAATGGACATGGAGAGAAACCTGGGGAGGAAGGAAAAGAGGGAGGGAGGGATTTTCAACATTGAGTCCTTTAGTGCAAGTGTTCCTATGGTCAGCCAAGCTCAAAGATACTCCCTCTGGAACAAACCTCCACTCTGCTAGCATTGGTTACAACAGTGCCTTGGATTCATGGGGTGACCGTCACGGAATTTACTTGCATTTAGTCAAATGCCTTGTCAGATCTCCACTGCCTACAGAGATTACTCAAGTTCTTCAGCTCAGCACCCTGGGTCATCTGACCTGAATACACTCTTTTAACCCTTATCACACCACCACCACTGCCCATACTCAGAGTTGTAACAATTTTCATTTTGCCCACATCTATGACCCCATATCTCAAGGACAAGAAACCAATCACAGAGAGGTATGACAGGATGTTGGGACCAGACTACCTGATGCCTCTACTTAGCTCAGCCAATCACTTTTCCAGCTGGTGATCTTGCAAGTGACTTCATCTGCAAAACAGGACACATCACAGTACCAGCATCTCCTCTGGGAGTTGAAGAACACCTTGACGAGGAGCTGTATCTAGGGAGTGCATATAAGCTCCAAGTTCTAATTCTCTACACATGTGTCTTCCCTAGGACATTCTCCAGCTCCTGGAGAGGAGTGGTGTCTACGATGTTACAGTTGCTGGACACTAGGGACAATGTATAAAGAACTTGACAAATGAAAAGACTGCCTACTGATGATTCAAGCAGAATGTGACAAATGCTACCCTAGGAAAGAGTCAAGTGCACAGAACACAGGTCCAGTCAGAACTAATGGTCCAGAACCAATCGGGACAGCTTCCCAGACTCGATACCTGAAGACCCTTACTGGACATTGGGGAGAGTGTAAAAAGAACTTGACAAATGGAAAGACTGCTGGCCAATGGTCAAGTATAACGAGGCTGTTGCTACACTAGGGAGAGAGTCAGTCAGAGCCTGAAAATCCAGGAGAAACTGACTGGAGAAGCTGAGCATGAGCTGGAGCTCCTTATTCAGAGTCCAGGCAGAATGTCCCTTTCAGTGAAGCTCCCTAAGGGAAGAACCAATAGCAGCAGGACAGCTAATGTCAGCAAATCTGACACTAAACATCCAGCACAGGCTGGAGAAGCTGGGGCAGTCAGTGGGAGTTCCCCACCGCGCCTTCATTCCGTGGCCCAGCTTCAGACTGCTTTCCCATGGAAGGCACGTTTATCCTATGGGAAAATCAATAGTAACCTCTGATAGAAATGGTTCACCTTCTGGTTGTCTTCACTCTTGGGTGATTTTGCCCTCCCTGACAGAGTTAGATGACAAGGCCATCTTCATTCAAGAGACACTGAGACAAACCCACTTGGGTTTTGAGATGGAGGTGGCAAATTTCTCAGTGAACTCATATACTTGTCTGATTTACACACCGAACCATCTTTTAGCCCTATATATCTTATAAAAAGTAAACATTGTGTGCAATACTGATATTGTTTGAGGTGTAAGTGATCCTGGTGGATGTATGTAGGTTATACAAAAATAGCACGCTGTTTTATAATAAGGGAAAATCCACAGACTTTGGTTTCATGGTGGGCAGGGTAAAACAGGGTCTTGGAAGTCACGCCTTCAATGCCAAAAGATAACCACATATGTAAATACATGAAGATGTGAATGTGTGTTGCCCCTGCCCCAGTACTTTCTTAAACAAATGGAGGTCCAGTTATGCCATTCTGTTTTTGCTGAAGAAGCTTCATAACTCCAACACAGATGCAATGCATTCTTTTTTTTTTAAATAGGTGTGTAGTATTTCAATGAAACGTGTCTAGCTTTGTCTTTTACAGTGTATAATCTTTGAATACCCATTCTTCAATATGCTTTACCAGTTATGAGAGAGCTAGGTTTAGTGGTACTTGCCTGTAGCCCCAGTTCCTGTGGGAACTGAGACAAGAGGCTTACACACAGGAGTGTGAGAACAAACAAATAGCAAAATAAAAGTAAGCAGGGATGGAGACAAAGCCCAACACTACAATGCTTACTTAGCAATTGTAAGGCATTGAATCAAAACAAATAATTGAAATTCTTAAAAAGACAAGTGGCATTACAGCAGACACTGCCAATACATATCCTTGTCAACAATGTCCCACTAACCTTTTTGACTACTATCTTACTGGTTTTCAAAATTAACACGTCTGCCTGTGTATCAATTGTTTTTATTACTACGTGTAATCAAATATTTGCATCTTGTGTGTGTGGTGTGAGTGTATAGGTGCATGCACCTGGGTATGTGCCATCTTCTTCCTGCTTTTCTGCCTTGAGAAATGGTTTCTTTCTAAACTGGAAGATAAGTGTATGATGTCACGAATCAGGGTGATGGAAATCAAAATTACAATAAGATGTTATTCCAACTGGAAAGCTACATTCAAAACAAAAGACAAAAATAACCAAAGTAACTCACAATGCACAGGATGCGGAAATGGAGGTGGGTGGCACCATGGGTAGGATGTGCAATGGTAAGTCATGGGACAATGTGGGGTTCCCCAAACTGAGAAGAAAACATATATTCCAGCAACCCCATTTACTCAGTAAACACCCAAGAGGAACTGGTAATATTTTAAGGAGGCAGACATATGAATTACCCCAATCTGGCCATTACATATTAGATACATCAAAATAACACAAGAGCCCACAAGTAAGTACAAATGTTAGGTCAATTTTATTTTTGAGGCATGGCCTACCTTTTAGCCCAGGATGACCATCTGCTGCCTTCATCATCCAAGATTCATCATGCTGAGATCATAGGCCTCCACAGTCTTGTCATATATATACAAGGTAAAGTAGATGGAGCTAGTTACCCCTCTTTAAGTGTTTCTGATATGGCCATGAGGGCACACACCTCTATTACCAGTGCTGGAGAGGCCAAAGCGGGAGGGTTAGCTCAGGGCCACTCTGGGCTACACAGCAAGGTCAGGGCCGGCTTGGGATACACACAGAGACCCTGATTCAAAATGTTTTTCTCTTACACATTACTATATGTAAGTACTTCAGAGACATAAAACTGAATTAGGCCAGTGTCTTCCCCAAATTCATGTCCACCTGGATGGAACCTGCGAATGTGGCTTTACTAGGATACAGGTCTTTGCAGGTATAAAGGTTTCATACTGGATTTTGACACAGAATGGATAGACATGCACACAAGAACAATGCCACATGAAGCCATGACTGGAGAGACACAGCTACCAGGCAAGGGGTGTTCAGTACTGTGGTGACAGCAGGAGCAGCAGGAAAGACATTCAGCCCCGCTGACATCTTGGTTTTAGGTTTCTGGTCACCAGAGCTAAGAGAACGCATCTCCCCTGTTTAGGCTATGAAATATGGAGTCATCGTCATGGCCATCTATCTCTGTGTAGTCTGAGCTAGCATAGACCTTCAGTTGTCTGTGCCTCAGGTGACCTGTCATAGAACAGACCTTTCTCAGGCTGTTCCGGAAAGCAAAGACTCGGAAAACCATTTTTTGCAGTTTTGGTTCCTTTTTTATTTATCTCAGATATGCAATTTATATAGATGAGAACAAACCCCAAGGACAAATGCTGCTGTGTCACTCAGTGCTCACACTTTATTACACTTTGCCCTCACCCCTTTCAACAACTTCAGAAGTGCGGCTGGGTTATATGGGAAGAGGTTTTTCTCTTGCAAGCGTTCAATAGCACGCTGTAGCTCCTTGAGACATTTCACTGTTCTGAGAAACATTCCCACTTCCCAGACAGCCCCATTAGGAACAACTGCCCCAGCAGCACTGAGAGGAGGAGCGGACTGTTGGGGAAGCAGAGGCCTCGGCTGAGACCCCTGGCTACGTTCTCTTTGATCCCTACTTGTCCTAGGCCGGCCTTGGGTTGCCCTGCTCATTTCTTGACGTGAAGGTTTGTAGTTTGCTAAACGCGGATTTGTGGCTTCCTCATCAGAATCTTCGGAGCTCTCATAATCTACCAGACTCAGCGGGGTGTGGGAAGGTGGGCCCTGAGCTGGCACTGTGTGAGCTCTCTTGGGCATCACCACCCGGCTCCGGGGTTCCGAAGAGGCACTGGGAGCCGAGGAGACCTGTGGGCCAGCATTTCTGTGGCCAACAGAGGCCAGAGCACGTGGCGCTGTGTGGCTGGCGCTTCTGTCTTGGACAAGTGAGGGGGCAGTACGGTGGTGAGTATTTGTTCCATATCTTGATTTGGCTGCATCGAAGAACTTGCAGATGGCCAGAAAGTGACCCCAGTCTCTCTGCAGCAACTTTAAATATTTAACAAAATATTCAAGGAAACAGGTTTCGGAGGAAATCAAGAAGTCAAGAAGAACTGTAGAATCAAACACTATATTCTTTAATAAGAATAAGAAAATACAGTGTGGATTACAGCCGTTCCTATGTGTGTAGTGGACCCATGGTTCATTTTCTTGGGTCAGGCTTCTAGAAGCGTCATCCTGTCCTCTGAAAACACAGATAAGGGAGAGCTCAGGGTGGTGGGCATTCACAAACACCTCACACTCACTTGACATATTACTTTAAAAGGAAATCAAAATAGAATCTGCTCACCACCAACTAGTTTTGGTTTTTGCCTACACAAAAGTCTGTGTCCTTTTCTTCAACACAAGAAGCTCCTCTTCTTGAGGGCCACTTATTCCACATTTAAGGTAATGCTTAAGACCACCACATCAGGGGTAGACATGTAACCTCCAACTGACCAACCAGAACATGGCCTCAAAATCCAAGCGAGTTAATCATATCTCCCCTGAGCCATCACTATGGCTAAAAAAAAATTACAACTGTAAGACTGATTAAAAAGGAAGGATAACCCTTCTGGGTGGCCAGGCCTGAGAATCAGGCTATGAGATAATAGACAGGGGAAATAATGGCTGGCATGATTTGAATACATGAAGACACACACACACACACACACACACACACACACACACACACACACACACACACACACACACACGAGTTATATTTGATGCCAATTTGGTGCCCGTAAAACTTTCAACTGGCCAGGTGGTGGTGTTGCATGCCTTTAATGCCAGCACTCGTGAGACAGAGGCAGATAGATCTCTGTGAATTTGTGTCTGGTCTACAGATTGAGTTGCAGGACAGCCAGGGCTACACAGAGAAACCCTGTCTAGAAAAACAAAACAACAACAACCCGAAACAAAAGTTCTCTAACCAGGCCTCAAAAAACTCTATTTTTGTTTAAACCAGCTTCAGTTGGTTTCTGTCATTTACAAACAAGAAAACCTTAACAGGATGGCATTTTTTTTTAGGTCACCATGGCACATAACCTACCTCTCCAGACACAGTGAACTGAAGCGAAGGCAGAGACTCATTAAATGGGGAGACATAAGAAGGCAGTGCAGAGTGATCAACACATACTCTTGGATGTTTATTCTAAACCTGCATTTCACTATTTTTGAGCCTAACTCAAATCACATGCAGGAATTCTGTTCCTTGAGCAGAACCTTTTGAAAACTGGCTCCAAACACTTTAGATGGAAAGCAGCCATTACCAGCTGGGCCCAAATGTACCAAGCACAAGGCTGCACCACCAATCATTAGTGAGAAAGCCCTTCTCCCAGGCCAATGGAGAGGGGGATGAAGCAAGAACTTTAGGGTTTTAATGAAGCAGAGCAGAGATGATGGAGAGGATCATCGGCTGTCAGCTTCAGAAGCAATTACAGACACTGCTGCAAGTATAAAGCAGAATTAGGGCAGTGGAGTCCTAGCGATGTGCCTCCAGACAGAGCCCTGAATGAGTGTGTCTGGTAGTGTGAGTTAGGAAAGGCTCTGTTGATTATTTCCATTTGTATTTGCTTTGACAAAGGCACAGGTCGCCATCTAGAAGCTTGAGGTTTAAAAAAAACAATGGTGCTTAACCATCAGCTATGGCTCAGAGAAGGCACTGGCTTACCTTGATTCCACAGGCAACCAGAGGAACCCAGGGGTTCTGATCTCACTTTGTTTTACTATCCCTGATCAGCTCAGCCAGCCAGTGTCTTAGAATAAAGCACATAGCATCCATTTTCATGGGAGGCAGAGTTAAGATGGGAGGAAACCACAAGATAGTTCTACCCAAATAGAAAAGAAATAATGCACCAGGCAGAAACACATTTTCTGACATGCCGCATGTCTCCTGACTCTGGCTTGTAGGCAGTCTACTTGAAACACACAAACCTGGTCAGCTGGAGGTAGATGTTCAGGGATGCTTTGGCAGCCTCCAGCATGTCATCGTCCTGTTCTATGAAGACCCTGGACAGCCATTCACACGGGTTGTGTAGTTGCAGAGAGGGCTGAAGGTGAGGCCTCAAGAAGGTCAGTAACTGGGACATGAACTTCTGCAAGTCAACTTCAAACAAGAGAAATTTCAGAGTGCAGGTAATGTTTATGAACACAAATAATATCTTGTCTGTATGCATCTTTGTAAGCGCATTATCGTAATCCACACTCTCAGGTCCTAGAGTTGGGATTAGCTGTTTCACAAATGAAGAACTGAGGACCACAAAGGTGACTCAGGGAGGGGCACTCATTTAAAGCATATAGTCAGGTGTCCCTCTGCCAAAAGACTAGCCACAGTCTCTCTAAGAAATAAATATGTGATTTCATGATGAAAGCATGTGACGAGTAGACAACAACCATCTCTTCATTGGCGACCACAGCTTTCTCTTAACTATAGACTGCTAAGCCATAAAAAGAAATGCCTTCAAAACAACACCAAAATCTTCCTTTTGCTTGTTAAAGACCTAAAAGAAAGTACTGTAAAAGCCCAGACAAGGTCTGGGAGTTTTATTGCAACTCAAACCTCTGAATTATGTAACAGATGCCACCTAGTGTTATAAACTGTAATTGCGCTAATGAGAACATTAAAAATGATACACAGATGAGCAAGAGGTCACTGCTGAGGAGGTGAGCTCCCCTTGGAACCACAGGCCGCTTGCTGCAGACAGCCACTGTTGTCTCTCTGCTAGTGAAAGGGAGTCATACCCTCTATAACACCCACACTGAAATTGCTCTTCTGTGCATTCTAACCCTGTACTTGTCACCTTCAAGTTATGTGCAACAATTCCTTCATCAACGTAACTTCCCCTACTAGTTTCAACAAAACTTTTAATTATCAGTAATGAACATAGGTAGTCATACTGCTTTTATGAATAATATAATTAGATATGAACTGACCTCTATTTGCTTGGTAGTAACTCAAAAGCAACTACTTTCATATTCATTATCCTATGCATTTTAATTGTACAAGAAAAACTGACAAGCTCCTTAAAATTCCACCCCCACAGCCCCCTCCTTCCCTTTGAAAATGTACTAAATTTAATCAGGAAACTAGATTAATGAAATGGCACTAGCCTTACTACTCACTAATCATGAGTCCCTTTTTCTTAAGTAAACAATGAATTGTAAAGTGCTCTGAATAACAAATGAGTCTGGAGAATCACCTCTCATTTCAGCTGCTGAGGTACAATTCTGGAACTTGATTTCTAAGGATTTCACAGTAATTAAGCTGGCTGCTCTCAGGATCACGTGGTCAGGTCCAGACCTGGGTTGGCATCCAGGCTGAACTACATCCCCTCCAAAGCAGGAAGGCTTTCCAGGCACAGATAAATCCTTCCACAACCCCAGGCGCACGGCATGCAACAGGGCATCAGCTAAGGCCAGCAAGTCACCGTCCAGGAGGCGGTCCGGTGACATCAGGGCAGGCACAGATCCCCGGCACAGGTCTTCCCCCATTTTACCAAGGAGGCACTTTTTGACGACTATAACCAATTTCCTTTTAACAAAAGCTGGAATAGGCCAGGCGAGAATATCTAGAGCACGGGGTTTCAAAAATAGCATCCTTTGACTCTTAAAGTGCAGTTTCAGGTGGATTCTGGAGGCTGTGAGAAGTTCAAGCAGCTCCAGGAAGCACACCAGGCTGTTGACTACATTAGAGGGATTTTGGAAGTTTCCAAAATGCTGAGAAAATAAGGAATTGTAGAATACTTCAAAAGTAATGTCAAAAGGAGCCAAGAGCTGCTTTAGCATTTCTGTAATTATAAAAATAGGAGTTATAAGAAGCAGGAAAACAAAAACTTTCTTAAAACAAAATTTTACAATTCAATGTGTTTGTACATCACTTTGTAAGATAAAAAAGTAGGTTTAAGAACAGTTACTTCTAATAAAACCAAATGAGGGTACACAGATTAAAAGCTAATTACTATTTTTATATTTATTTAATAAATATAATTACTATTATATTTATTTGCTTCATAAATATGGACAATATTAGACTACACGAGATACTTAATGATCAAGTTTAATTTCTTTCTAAAAAGGTAATCTTCAGTGTTGGGGAGGTAGTTCATTTGGTAATGAGCTTGCTACCTAAGCTTGAGGTCCTGGACTAGGATCCCCATATCCAGGTAGAAGCCAGACAAGGTGGCACATGTCTATAACCCTGAGCTGGGAGAAGGGGGTGGAGCTCACTGGCTGGCTAGCCTATCCCTATTGATGAGCTCTAGATTCAATGAGGGCTCTTATCTCACCAAATAAGGTGGAAAGCAGTTGAGGAAGATGCCCAGCATTGACTTCTGGCCTCTACATGAAGACATGTGCACACACATATCCACATGCATATGTCTACACACTGAATACATATAACACACACACCAAGGTTATATCCTATAAGAAAATCAGGGAGAGATTCTTACATTTTTCCATATTTCAAGAGAAATGAGGAATAACATACATTTTATTCTCACTACAAACACAATGCTGCTACAGAGGTGATGATCATTTATGGACAGTATCATCTGTACCTGCTTGCTGGAAATGTGTATCTTTAAAGATTTCTTTTATTACAACTGTAAGAATCCAGAGGCAATGCACTGCTTCTCCACTCTCAGAGGATTCAGAGAGATGCTTTTGGCAAAAAGTGATCCAGGGATTACTCAATGTCATCTACAAATGAGAAAATAAAAGGGTAATTACAATTATTTTGTTTATAATTAAAAATTACTTATTATACAATACAATGCCACAAAATATTGTCTACTTGTTTACATGAAAAAAATGTTGGTAAATTTGACAAAACAAGGAACAAAAGTATTTTAATAGTCTTTAAGGCAGAAAAGTCAACACACTGCAGAAGTGAGGGATCAAAAAGAACCATGAAAACATCCACATTATTTACAAATGGTAATGTGCAAGTCTTTTCTTTTTTTAATACCCTATTCTATTTTCCAAATATTTTGCCATAAAGAACTTTAATATTCAAAGTTGGAGCACAAAGTCAACAGATATTGGATATGCATGCATTTGCAAGCCCCTGTAAAATACATGTGTGTGAGAGTGCACCAGGGGCCAGAGGCCAAAGCCAGGTATCCTGCTCACTTACTTCCCTCCTCAATTTTTGAGGTAGCATCTTATTTTATTCTCATGTTTTTAGATTTGCATATTATTGCATGTGCAAGTATCTTATTGATCCAACTATCTGAAGGAGGAAAATCATTGCCAATGAGCAGCTTTAAAACTGTAAGAGAAATGACTATATTCTGTCTGATTTATCTGACCTTTGCTCTCAGCTGGAAATAGAGGAGAGACGAGAGGCACTTTGCAGCCATGTGAGACAACAACTTGTCAGAATTCCGGAGCATCCAGATCTGTGGTAAAACAGACAAACTCGTCACACTGCTGGAGCCTTTGAAACCTGGACTTAGTACTTAAATTATTTAAAAAGTGGCTCACCAGTTTGGAATCAACTTTAGCTGACTGCAAAAGGCCTTCAGTCAGCTCTCTGTACTCCTCCTTTGCCTGGGGCTCTGTTTCAGGGGACAGCACTCGGCTCAGCATCACATCCAGCACTGTTAGCTGAAGGAGCTTCACCTCCCGAGCCCTGCTCATCACAAAGTGACCCTTCGCACACTCCCGTGCTTCAGGAAGGGTGGTAGGGTCACTGGAGGATGGCGCATGGTGGCTTGGCACCCCATCAAGTGCACCATTGACATTAGACCGAGCTAGAGAGCCAGCTTGTTCTGAGAGGTCTGGGTTGAGATAAAAGATGTAACCATGGACATCATCTTCAAGGCTGGCTCCAAGAAGTACTTTCTTGTATAACTGATCCAAAATGTCTTCGACACCTTCCATTTTGGTTTCCAAAATGTATCTGGTAAGAGGATCCACAGCCCCAAGGTGTAAATATTGAAGGCTTAGAAATACGACGACTCTCTAAGATGTTCCCTCAGTGAAGCCTGAAATAAAAAAAGTAAATTATAATTGAGCGTTAAAGCTGTATTACAAATGAAAGAAAACCATGTTCACTTAGCAAGCCTCAAGTTAGAGATAATGTTAGATATGGGACTCTTTAAATAAAAATTGTAATATATTAAAATCACAATGATGAAATGTATGCTTTATATGCAGATATAAGAGCATAAACTATTTGTAGTGTTGTTTTGTGTGTGTGCGTGTGTGCATGCGTGCGTGTGTACGTGCATGTGTGTGTGTGTGTGTGTGTGTGTGTGTATGTTTGTATCTTATTGAGAACTGAACCCTGGATTATTGGGCATGCTAGGCAGGCACTTGACTTCTGGGCTTCATCTCCAGCCCTGCCTTTTTTTTGTTTTGAGATGGAATCTCTGTAGCCGCCTACAGTAGCAGGCTCACCTTCATCTCACTCTGCAGCTCAGGGAGACCTTGAACTTATGATCCTCCTGCCTCACACAAGTGAGCCTCTGGGATCATGGGCTGGCATCACCAGCCTAGCAGAAAAATACCAGCTTTCTTCTAACAGTTCCAGGTGGCTGTCTGACTTCTCAGTCTTGCTACTGTTGAAAGTAGAGTCAGACTATAGTAACCTGCCTTCAGTGGAATCCAGCCAACTTGCCCAGCTTATATCTGAGAGGGGGAGTGTGGATTGAGAAAGGGCAAGTAAAAACACTAAGGAAAAGACAGAGACACAGGATAGAATCAGGAGGGCCAAGTTTATTCTTCAACCTTCTCATATACCCAAACCAAAAAGGGGAAAATGGCAAGAGACTTCTTTATCATGATACAAAGACCAAACAGACTTTCTTCTTTAATTCCTCAAACATTTGATAACCACTCCTTAGACTAAATCTCTTGTTATCTGGCCTTGAGGGTTAAGAGTAACCACACCTCAGACCAAGTCTCCTCTCTGGGGGCTGGAAGGCCATCCAGGAGCTTTATATTCATTGAACGTGGGCTTTTTCTAATTCAGTTTGATGTGGTCTGATTTGGATTGTTGTATTGGTGGAGGCTTATCAAGGTACAGAAAATTTTAAGCGGCCTGTTGAAAATTGAAACTTACTAAAGAAAATCCAGTTTCATCCCAGAGAAATGCTATATTAAAGGAAAGGAAAAGCTGAAAAAGCAGACTAGGTAATCAACTGGCCATACTGTGTCTCTCACATGATTGCTCAGGGATTGGGTCACTACAAACAGAAATACCTTGCTGGCGTGGAAAGAGATGCCACCATTCAGAGGCCATGCCTGTTAAAATGTCACAGCTGCTGTCTAGTATGGGGCCCTCTGTATGTGGGGATGCTTTGACACCTCTACAGGACCCACAAGGCAGGCTGCTGCCATGGGAAAAAACAAACAAACAAACAAACAAACATTTGGAGATGTCTAATCAGGATATAGATGATGTCCACTGACAACTGTTACAGTTTTTTTACCCACTCTGATGTAAAAAAAAAAAAAAATCCTCTTTAGAAAAAAATGTAATAAAAGAGCAAAGACATTAGCCTCATCCAAAAGCTTAGTATACAAAGTAAAAACTGATATTCTAGACTCCAACAAAATTAAAATACGGGTGCTCTAAAAGATCCTATTAAGAAGCTGAAAGATTGCTGACATAGCTTAGTGGTAGAGGTTAGCCATCCAATGCCTGGTAGAGGAAGCAGAAAAGAAATAAAGAAAAGGCAAACTACGAAGAGTTAGTACCATAAAAGCTCTCAAAAATCAGGACTGGCCGTAATGCTGCAAGGCTCTGCTTGGAATGTCCATTCTCCAAATGCAATCAGATGGTTTTGACAACTAAGGACTGATTCAAAGAAATTGACACTGGGTGTTCCCAGATATCCAGAACCAGATCCCCAGCAGCCTCACCTCCCCAGCAAAGGGAGATCAGAAATTCACTGGTGTTCACATGTCTTAGAATTTGCAGAAGCAAGAAGAACAAATCAGTTCGGATATAGAAAGGAGGCCACAGCAGCAAGCTGACTTCATAGCTAAAGAAGTCACACTGCAAGGAGCTGTTACAAGGCACAGAAAGACCTCACTCGCATGCAGGCTGTTGCCCTTGGCTCCCACGGTGTTGCCTAATCATGAGTGTAGAGGTGGGCTTTGCTGCTTTGCTGGGGGAGTGCCTGAAGATCACTGTGAAGGGCACTGTCTGTCCTCTGCCATCATTTGCTTCTTGTGTCCACATCAGTCATCCTGGAATCTACTCACCTATCCTGGGCTCTGTCCTGGACAGAACAGAAAAGCCAGTCAATTGTGATGCAGAAGAGAAGAGCTAGGCAGATACTGGCCTGATTTTAATGTGGAAGACAATCCTGAGGGATCACCTGAAGGTCTCAAAGAGGTTCGATCTGCATATTTAAAAACCAAGGTTGCAAGCTGACCAGATAAATCCTCTGAGCAAGAAGCTATGGAGAAGAACCCCCCCCCCCCCAGAGGACAGCAGTGAGCACCAAGGCCTCTTTCCTGGCTAGCATGGTTGTCACCCATTATTATTTTTACCTGAACTCTTATCTGAGTCACTGAGAGTGTTCATTAAACAGATAAATAACTTTGGCTTTGGGAAGACTCTCCCAACTGTATTTAGGTCAGTAATTACAGAAAAATGTCATCCAAGGTGAGGTAGTGTTTCCAAAAAAGCAGAAACCTATATAACCCAGTGCTGTCCTTTTCAAATGTCCTCTCTACTCAGCTACTGTTGGCAAGTGACTAATCTCTTACCACAACAGGAAACAAACAAAACCAAGAAAGAACAACAAAAATAACTATAAAGAATACCACTCTCAGAATAGCTGCAATAATACTCAGAGACACCAAATGCTGGCAAAGATGTGCAGAAACTAGATCCCACTGCAAATTAATTTGGCAGTTTCTTAAAAAGCTGCACATCTAGTCACCAGATGACCCAGCAGCTGTGACACTGGCATTCGTGCCAGAGAAATAACACCATCCACAAAACCTGGTACAAGATGTCCTCTACTGGGTGTGTGGTTAAAGGAAGTGACACAGCCACACCATGAAATACTTTTCATTATCAACAAGAACCCTATTGCTATATGAGATGGCTTAGATGGTCCTCAGTGGGATTATGCTGAGAGGAAAAAGGCAATCTCAGAGGCTGTACAATATTTCTGTTCCCGATGAGCAATGTAATACAGATGGAAGTCAGCCGCTGGCTGAGGGTCACACATCCTTAGTAGGCGGGCCTATGAAAGATAACAGAAATGCCAGTGCTAACAGATGGGTAGGGGACAGATTAATCTATATATGACAAAAATCACACAAAACTAAGCAAAAATGAAAATACATGCATATAGGTGAAGAGGTGAAGGCTGTTAAGCTGTGTCAAGTCCCTGCAAGACCATGCCAAACAAGATCCTGGGCTGTGTTGAACAAGATGCTGGGAGAAAGGCTACATAGTGTCTAACTGTATTTTCCTCAAACTGCTTTTGATTCTACAATGGCCTTAGAGTAAAAGAAGCATATTAAAAGAAATCTCAGTAATTTTATCCAGGTAAGGCAGCACACCCCTCTAATCTCAGCTACTCAGGAGGCTGAGGCAGTAAGATGGTACAGAAGGAAAGAGAAGATTGGAGATACAGCTCAGTGGTAGAATGTTTGCCCCATATCAACCTCCAGAACCACAATAACAAACAAGAGACCCAATTCCCAATTTTGTTAAGTATTATAGTCTTTCCATTCACACACACCTTTCATATCCATTAAATGTTATTAAAATTACATTAGTTTTCTTTTTTTTTTCCCTCTCACTTTGATGCCCAGGATGTCCTTGAACTTATGGTTCTCTAGTCTAAACCTCCTGAATGTTGGAGTTATAAGCTTATGTCACTATGCCTAATTTGATAAAATTCTGATTCTTAAAGCCTCTACACCAAAACCGGAACAGAATGGTATTTGAAAGTCCATTTAAAATGTTTTCTTAAAATATTTCTAGAAGTTAGCCTGGGAATAGTGGTGCATGATTTTAATTCTAGCATTTGGGAGGCAGAAGTAAGACAGTCTCTGGGAGATCAAGACTAGCCTGGCCTGTCTACATAGTAAGTAGATCAGCCAGAGCTACATTTCAAAAACAAACAAACAAACAAACAAACCTAGAAGCTTAGTGTGGTGGTTCATGTTTGTAACCTCCACACTTGGGGATTTGTGGGACACAGGAGGAAGAGGAGTTTAGGAACACCCGTGGGTGCCAGTAAGATGGCTCAGCTAGTCAAGGCACCTGCCATAAAGCCCAGTGGCCAGTGGCCAATCCCTGGAGCCCACCTGGTAGAAAAGAACCAATTCCCACAAGTTTCCTCTGCTCTCCACATGTGCAAGTGTGCACACATAATCAAATGAACATAAAACATAAGTGGTCCAAGGTCAGCTAGGTTACTTTATTAGTGATAACAATAACACAAAGATCATCTTTGGTACACAGAGAGTCAGCCTGGGCTGCATGAGACCTGATGGAAACAAAAACAAAACAAAATAAAAAACCCCAAAGAACCCCCCCCCCATTTTTAGGATATAGATAGAACTTTGAACACTTTGTTAGAAAATGTGGTTTCTCATCACTTAATTTCAGAATTACCAAAACTGCCCCTACTTCTATTTCCATGGCCAATATTATTAAAAGTAAAACATTGGCTTTCTTTTTACAAATTTACTGGAGTTTGTCAAGAGATTCAGGATTAAGCCTCAGCTTAAGTCAACAATGGCTCAACTACACAGTTCAGATGCTGTCTATGACATTCAACGCCAAAGTTGAAGCGCTCCAAGCAAAGGCTTGGATTGCCATCTGTCCCCACTGAGGCATCATAAACTGTGGGAAACAAGCAGGGTGAGAGGCCCAGAGTGAACACCATCTAATCAGAACTGCCCTCATTTGCATACCACCCATCCCCATCTAGAGGCAAATAGTTGTCCTTGCCCAGCCCACGGATCCCTTATAGTGTTTGTAAGGTGATCTTTTCTACTTTGATATGGATCGGTGAATTCTTTTCACCACAAATGAATCTAACCCACATCTCATTTGTCTGCCTGGACTCTGGGTCACATCAAGAACCTGCTTCCATTCCTCATGACCCTTGGTAAGCTACATAGAGCCTGGAGACAACCGACAGCCTCTACTTGGGACAACTCCCCAGGAGGACCTAGTTTCTATGTTCCAGGGCATGGCCACCTGTCCTTGGGGCTGAGGGATTAGAGTTCCTCTGGGAGTTTTCTCTCTGCTTCAGGACCCTTGGACAATTCCACGGAAGACTGAAGAAAGCTTGATTCTTGGCTGGGACCAGTCCCTTGTGGAACAAGGCCTCCTTTCTCTCACACTCCACAGCCCTCCAGTGGCAAGGGACCAGAGCTGTCTTATACCTCTCAACAGAAGTCTCTTCCTGTGACTTTGGTGGGATCTGAAGGTTGGTACAGAGCTAAGTTATCTGCTTAGACTGTAAGGAAAAAGGACTGTTTCCTGCCTTTCCTCACCCCATCTCTGTGTCTCAGTGCTCAATGCAGCAGGCCATGGCAGCTCTCCGGGTGGATCTGCATACACTGTGCTAAACACTTGAGCCCTAGTTTCTTTTCTTCCTTTCTGACTGTCCCTCCTGAGACTGACTCCATTCATCTGAGGGTGCTCAGTGACATCAGACTGCAGAACCTGGACCGTGTACCCAGTGACCCTAACCTTTTAACTGTTGGTTCCAGTGCCAAGATGTCCTTTTAGTAAGCTAAATGCCCTCTCTGACATCTGCACCACAGACCCCTTGCGGACATCTTCTCAGCAAGTCCTTTTGAAAGTGCATGTCAAGTGTCTTCGACCTAGGGCCCTTTTCCCCTGGAAGGGTTTCTGATAGGGTGGGAAACTGACCTCCCCAGTCGTAAGACAGTCACCTCTTTTCCCCTCAGACTCACCCTCAGAGGAGGGAGTGAGGGACATTTGAAAAAAACTGAAAAAAAAAAAAAAAAAAAAAAGATTCCCAGACTGTAAACACTGTTCCTTTGTGTCATGGCCTGGCCCTGAGACAGACAAAAAGGCATGGCCCCAAATCAGCACCTGCAACTGCAGTACTAGTCTCTAGTTTGCTCTGCTCTCTTACAAACTTTGGAAGTGATTTCATGTTCACCATAGACACACTAGCCTGCCCCCTTTCTCCAGCTCCAAATCTGTGACAAACCCATTGTGGTGTCTGGCCAGGTTCTTGGGGTCCTCAGAAGGACAGGGGTTGTCCCACACCCACCCTCTCAATAGCTCTCCCCAGTATCCTGAGGCCCTGACACCCCCTCTCTCACACACCTATTTGGGGAATCCCTCGAGGGTACAAAGAGCTCCCACTGGACAAAACAGGCCTAATATCCCTTCTGTGAGGTGGCTAACAGAGATCTGGAAATCATCAGAGTCCATGTGTCCTTTCCAGTACTTCTCCCACATAGAAATTGAACAGTTTTTTTTTTTTTTTTATTCAAGACCCCTCCACTTCATTAAAGAATTTCATGTAGTATAAAAACTGTCTCCTTGTCTTAGGGTTTTTATTGCTATGAATACACCCTGACCACAGCAACTCTTATAAAGGAAACATTTAATTACAGTGGCTTGCTTAGTTTCAGAGGTTTAGTCCATTATCATCATGGCAGGGAGCATGCAAACAGATGTGGTAATGGCTATACCTTGATCAGAAGACAACAGAAGTGACTGTGACAGACCTAAGCTTAAGCAAAAGAGATCTCAAAGCCCACCCCCACAGTGACACACTTCCTTCAACAAGGCCACACCTCCCAATAGTGCCACTCTTATGAGCTTATGGGGGCAAAATACATTCAAACTATCACATTCCTATTCTTGAGAAGTTTGGTTACTGGTCAAGATTTTTCTGTAAACTCAACACAGGCTAGAGTCAGCTGAGAAAAAGGAATTCCAATTACTAGAATGCCTCCATAAAGATGGCCTGTAGGCAAGTCTATAGGGCACTATCTTGAGTAATGGTTCATGTGGGAGGGCCTAGCCCAGTGTGGATGATGCCATCCTGGGAAGGTGATCTTAGGGTGTAGAAGAAAGCAGTTTAGCTGTCCATGGGAATCAAGCCAGGGAGCACATTCCTCGTGGCCTCTGCTTCAATTCCTACCTCCAGACTCCTGCCCCGACTTCTGTCCATGATAGACTGCCAGGTACAAAGTCCTCCCCAAGTTGCTTTTGGTCTTGATGTTTATCGCAGCCATAGAAACCAAACTAACATACTTGGAAGCCCCTCCAGGGGGAGATGCAGTTCCTAGACAGACCTTGGGTGAACTTAACCCAGATAAGGCTCTAGAAGAGGGAGTCATAATTACCTGTGCTCATGGTTAAGAGGAGAGATGAAAAAAGGCCACAAGGAAACCTATTAATTGTACCAAATAGAAAGAAGTAAAACAGGCCCAGGGAGAACACAGCTTTGCTTCGTTCCAGATTGGCCGTGAGGACACATACAGAGCTGGATGGAGAGAGGCCCAAAGGTCTGACCAATTCCCAAAGCCCATTTCATCAACCAAGCTTCCTTAGATAGCAGACAAAATCCTCAGGAACTAGACAGACTCCAGTTCCCTGGACCTCACTTTACTTGATATAGCCCTTAAGATATCTACCGATTTGGGGGGAGGCTTCAAGACCAAGAAGGAAGGGCAGTGTGACAAGCAACAGGCCCTGTACACGAGAGCAGTCATAGAATATGCCTATGCCAGCGTAGCCCTAGCTACCTTCCCAGCATGGCCCCATCCTGCAAGCTAAAGCCCAAGTTCACTGAAACTTTCTCCCCTCAAAAGGACCCTCACTAGGCTGTTACAACTGCCACCAAGTAGGACACATCATTCAAAACTGTCAAAATCCACATGCCCACCACCTTGCCCACAGCTGGAACTGTATTTCATTCATTGAAAAGGAGACTGCCCCTCTCTTGCTTAGGAGTGAGTGTGAGTGTGTGTGTGTGTGTGTGTGTGTGTGTGTGTGTGTGTGTGTGTGTGTGTGTGTACACGCGTGGGCGCTCATGCCTGCATATGTGCGTCATCTCAACAACAGAAGTCCATAGGGCTCTATGGCCAGAGGGACTGACAGTTTAGATTCTGTTTCTTTATGATAGGCCTGCTGTGGAGGGGACTCATCTTCAGCTTGACTGATAAGAGAGAGCCCAGAGGTGGTATAGACTCCAGATTTTCTATCTCTATGGGAGAAGCTTGACTGAGTTTTGTTCTTAGGAGCTGGAGTCAGGGGGATGGCAGCATTTAACACAAACTTGCTCTTTCCAAAATTGCTCTGTCACTGCAATTCTCCAAAGGCTAACTCTTTCTAATGTGCCCTAGGCCTAGACTGGGCACCAGAATCATTTTGAGCTGGGATATAGTATAGCTCAGAGGTGGGGCATGTGTCTAGCATGTGTGAGGTCCTGGGTTCTTGCTCCAGAACCACCAGTACCACACCTCTCATTTTAGTACCAGAAGAGTCTTGACTATGATCTAGAATATTCTCAGATTCTAGAGCTGGAGTCCCCAGAAGGCTTGTTAGAACTTGAGCATTAGGCTTGCCCTTCTACTCCAGATTCTGACTCTGTGGGTCTGGGAAGGTTCAAGAATTGGACCAAAGCTGACACTAAATTTTACCGATGAGAAAGTCGAGTTCCCTGGCTTCTTATCACACTGTGTTAAGCATTTTCTAAAAATGGAACATCTTATTAATATTAAAAGTGGCAGTTTTCTACTCTTAGTTACTCATGATTAAGCAGTCCTTCCAAAATCAATCTTTCATGGGAAAGACTCCCTACTTTTTATCACCCCAAGTCCTGTTAAGTGTTGTTCATTTCAGCATCCTGTTTGCTGGGTCAGTGAGACCCAGTGATTTCTCTACTCACCCTACCCCTTTCTGCCAGGTACAGCTGGACTATGGATACCAGGACATCACTGGGTGACATCTCGTCTGTTGTGGTCCTATTCGTAATTGCTGAATCCTTACACAGTCCCATCCAGAATGGTGCCTACCACCATCCAGAGCATAAGCTACCATTTTTCCATGCTTTAGAGGCTAGACATGGCTTACAGGGCAGTGAGCATACATGGAAGACAGTGTAAATTATTAGGAAAAATTTCCAAGCCCCAGATTCTAGAAACCAACCAAATCATAGCTGCTACATTTGGGGTTGGGACTTCCTCCAATGAGTCATTATTTAAGAGTTGAGTATTTAACCACTAAAAACAAAAAATCATATTGTTTTATATATAAGACCCATTGGTTTTTTTTATTATACTTTCATAAATAAACCAAACACCACACACATGCATGCACACGCGTGCGCACACGCACACACACAACACACATCTGTGTGTGTACCTGTCTGTGTGCATGCGCACACATTTGTGTGTGTGTGTGTGTGTGTGTGTGTGTGTCTGTGTGTGCGCGCGCATGTGTTCAGGAGCCTGCAGAGGCTGGAAGAGAACACTACTGTTACAGGCAGTGGTAAAGCATCTAATGTGGGTGAGGGACTGAACTTGGATCCTAAGAGTACTGTGTACACTTGAGGAGAAGGCGAGGTGTGTCAGTGCCAGTTTGTAATCCCAGCACCGGGGAGACAGAGGTAGAAGGATTTTTGAAGTGCCCTGGCCAGTCAGCCTAACTGGTGACTGGTGAGCTACAAGCCAATGAAGGATCTTGACTCATATGAGGTTGATGGTGTTTCTGACACCCAACTTGTACTATCACCCCCATCCACACAAGCACATGTATAAACCCACACATGTTTGTATGTACACACACACACACACACACACACACACACACACACCAATTAACTGTCTTCTGTAGGCACCTACCTGAAAGATTATACAGGAGTAGTCAAACAAATGTGGTTAGTTCCTGGGTCTGCTTCTTCATGGACGGAAAGACCATCATTAAGACAGGGTGAGGTTTTTCCAGACGTTCCTCAGGACCAAGAAACAACAGCCCAGGTTTTGTTCAGCAAGAATTGGAGACCAGTGCAGTGGACTTGTGGCTTATCTGGTGAAGGAAGATCCTGAGGTTGCCTCCCTCCTCTAGACAACGGTTTACAGGAAAACAATATGCCTGACTTGGCTGCTTCACAGATGTGCTGCCCCCAGTGAAGTCATCACTTAAAAAGACTGGGGTTGGGGGGAGAGGGAGTAAGGGGGAGACTAGTGGTCAGACCAATCACAGAAACAAGATTTTAAAGCAACTCAATGTACCAGAGAAACATTTTGCTGGTAACATAGCTAAGGGAGTAGAGGCTTCTCTACCATGCCTGCATTAAGAGGTGTCACCTACTAAGGAGCATTGTATCTCTCTCTCTCTCTCTCTCTCTCTCTCTCTCTCTCTCTCTCTCTCTCTCTCTCTCTCTCTCTCTCTCTCTCTCCACACACACACACACACACACACACACACACACACACACACACTACAAGATTTTTAAGAGTAGTGTCTTCTGATAACTGTGAATGATGGAAGAAACAAAACCATTTCCCCTTATTAAAAGCCATATAATAAATCTAGCCTATAGAGTTGGCTTGGTGGTGAAGAGCACTTGCTGTTCTTGCAGAGGACCTGAGTTCAGTTCCCAGCACCCACACAGTGGCTCAGTGGCTCACAGCCCTCTGTAGCTCCAGTTCCAAGGGATTTGACACCCTTCTCGGGTCTCCTCAGCACCAGCATACATGTGGTCCACAGACATACACGAAGACATCCATTCCCATAAAACAGAAACAAATATAGATGAAACTGTGCTATACTGAAACCCTAGCTACCTACTTCACATCAGAGTGGAAAAACACCCCAGAGGAGTGGCTTCCACATCAGTGAGGTCCAAGTGCACCCAGGAAGGCTGTCCACCTTTGCTGTATGCTATTTGGTAGTATTATTTAAGAACTGGGCCTAACATGACCCTGTAGAAGGAATATCACTTACACTAAAAAATAAGACACGGCTTACTACTAGGAACTAGGTAGACCAATCATTAGTTCTTATGTTTTTAAATAAAACTTAAATATGTGCAGTTATTGTATACTGTTGAAAGGATCCTGAAAGTTTAAAACACAGTAATTAACATTAAAATATTTTTCCCACACTGATACTGTAAATATAAATGCCTTACTATTAATAAGTCAATGTGTTATAATATCAGTATCTCTTGAATTAAAAAAAAAAATAAAATAGGCTAGCAAGATGGCTTAATAGATAAAGGCTGGTTGACACTTGAGTTCTATCCCTGGGACCTACCACATGCAAGGTGAGAAGCAACTATTGAAAGTTGTCCTTTGACCTCCATATGCAAGCATACATACACACATATACATATACATACATATATACATACAAACTAAACAAATATAAAAAAAAATTTAACTAAAAACTAACCATGCTATGGTAAGATAAAATATGAATTTAAATCAGGGATTTTTTGTTGTTGTGGAAATATATTTACCATTTAAAAAATTTGAAAATATTTATAGTCTGATTTTGGGGGTCAGAATATTTGTATTGTGTTTGCATGCAAACACTGCCCTTATCCTCAAATAAACAGAATGGCATAGATGCTTAACTGGGAACACAAGAGGAGATGGCTGGAACACGAGTGGAGTTGGCTAATTTAAATTAACTATTTGTGTACAGTACTAATAGTTTTCTTTTTGTAACATTTAACCTGTCACTTAAACAAATTTTCTAAATATTTCTAATATCAATAATAATATTCTGCAGTCGAAGGCTGGGGTGTAGCTCAGTGACACAGCAGCTGCCTAGCAGGTGTGAGTCTCTGGATTTGACCCCTAATACTGCAACAAAATTCAACCAAAGAAAAAGCAACCTCCAACGGCTCCGAGCTCCAAAGCTCTGTAACCTAAACTGCTTTCAGGTCAAAGAATTTTAATTTACGAATCAGCAAATCTGATAGCGGAAGTCAATAAAGAATTCTGGGTTCTTCAGTAGCACACCTTGTGAAATTCTGGCTATCTGATGTCCCTCCTGTTATCTCCACAAGGTTTGAAAAGCTGCTGCAACTCAGATGTGGGATATTAACTGGAAGATGGTGGAGCTGGCCATGCAGAGAGAGCACAGCGGCCCTCACAAAGGCACTGCCAGGCCTTCCTGTCTCCTAGGCAGCAGCATCTGGCCTGAGCTGACAGCTGCACTCTATGACAGTGTCTCCTCCCTGCCTTACACAATGACTCCATTTCTCCCTCTCTTGCTCTTTCTTCATGGAGTCTGAAACTGCCTGATTCTATACATAGCAAATGTCCTACAAACTAACTTATAAAGTACACCCGGACTGTTAAAAATAAAACCTTAACAAATGTAAAGATCTAATTCTTTTTAAATCAGTGATTGGGTAACATCTCATTTAACAACTGTTCTCTTTTTCTCTTTCTTCCTTTTTTCTTTTTTCCCTGTAATGTTCAGGGTTAAGCCCAATGCCTTGTACATGCTAGGTAAGTACTGTACCCCTGAACCAAACTCAAGACATCGCATAAAGAAAGACATAGAAAAGGCATTCTAAGGAGCTGGACAGTGAAGCTGTGTTCTGTAGGCAGAAAAGCAAAAAGCAGAAAAACAAAATGATGCTCACTTCTGTCTGAGTCACTTTCTTTCTAGGAATGACAGGGGACATCATTCCAAGCTGGCTTAAGTACAGTGGGTTCCAATGAGTTCCTTCTGTACAGCCCTTGTGTGAGCTTTTTATTTTTTATCCATCCATCCATCCATCCATCCATCCATCCATCCATCCATCCATCCACATATACATACATACCTATATATATATAAACTAGCCTATTTCAAAGTTCAGTTTCATTACCTATACTTAGTACAAATAACTGTTCCAGTTTGATCTAGCTGGTTAGTTGGGCATGGTGAAAAAACAAAGGCCTCCAACATCATAAAATAGTGGTAAGCTATTGCAAGAAAAATCTTAAAAGCCCTGGTCTAGACTATTTCTTGTAATTTTCAAATCCCATAACCCTAGGAGCACTGCAGACCTCATGCAGGGTCTTAAGGGGAATTACTTCAGTTATAATTACTTCAGGCAGAAATTACAGACCTTGCCTAGACCAATTGGTAATTATGTTGGTGCTTTAAATGCATCGAAAGGTAAAGGAGTTAGGCTGAAGGCAAGCTGTTCTGGTTTCCAAACTGTCTGGGACAATTCTTTGTTTTTACAGTAAATCACGGTAGAATGAAAAAAATCAAAACACACCATTGATCAGTCCTTGATGTAACTGATTTCTAATTGTAGGTCAGGCATCCTACAATCTTAAAGAGAAACGTCAGGGTTTCTCTTTAAGATGACTGATAGGGAGCACCAAGCATAAAATTGAGGATTAAAATGCTTTGGGAAATATGTGGGCTCCTCCAGAATAGTTTGTACCATTGTCACTGGGGTGTTTTGTTTGTTGCTAGAACTCTGAACCTGCTTGCAGAGCAGTACATATCCCTATGAGTAAGAGGTTACATAGCTCTAGGCTCTACATACATTTGGTCTAAATGAATAGCCACAAGTGATTGAAAATATCTTATATGACAACCTGGTTCTTACTGAAACAAAACAATACATTTTCTAATTTAAGTAAAGTCATTAAAGTTGTCCCCCTAGGCTGGCAACATGGTTCAGCAGTTAAAGGAGCAGCAAGCCAAGCCTGATGACCTGAATTTGATCCTTGGAATCCACATAGTGTAGAGCCAGAGTGTTCTCCACATGTAACACAGTGGTACATGAACATCCCACACACACACGACAAACACATAATTGTAAAAATTTTAAAGATGTTCGGAGAACTTAGACTTTCTGAGAAGCTTTCTACTGAAGGAGGGAATGAAACCTGTGGGGCTCACTAAGGAAAACAGGAACTTAATCATTATCCCACATTGGTCATATGCCCTCATGCCTGGGATGCACCCTTTAAAACAAAACCCTCTACTGCTCTTACACACATGTAATCTTTACACATGCTTTCTACTTAAAATATTATCAATACGTCTCCTGGCCAAAGGCACAGCTTCTTTAAAGGGAAGGTAGGCCTATGTTCACATAGATAACAATTCTCAGTTTTCCATTAAAAAGAAGAAGAAGAAGAAGAAGAAGAAGAAGAAGAAGAAGAAGAAGAAGAAGAAGAAGAAGAAGAAGAAGAAGAAGAAGAAGAAGAAGAAGAAGAAGAAGAAGAAGAAGAAAGCCCGCCTTGTCTAAAACACACTGACTTTTGGCAAGGCAGTCTGTGTTGGAGCCCCTTCTCCATCTCCGGATCCCTTTCCACACCTGATCTCTCACTGTCAGAACCTCAAAGAGCTCAGCCCTCCCCACCCCTCTCTTAGAATAATCCCACGCACTTTTGTCTTCAATTTTACTTCTAGAAGTTAAGAGTTAGCTCCTTTCTGGACTGTGTACTCCTTCCTTGACTTACTATGGGGCTACATTCCAATAAGAAAAATCATAAACAGAAACCCCACTTATAACCTAACTTATTGACCACATCTGGAACACTCACATTAGCTTACAGATGGGCAAATTTCATCTAATACAAACACATTTCATAATGAAATACTGAATCTCCCATGCCCTTTATTAAGTGCTATAGCACAAGAGAGAAACCATAGCTGTATGTGTATAGGAGATATAGTGAAGCCTGCTATAGACATAAAGGGGATATAAAAACACATTAAGCAATAAATACTGGAAACACAGTATACTCTTAGAGTATTGGTTGTTTCCCCTGGTGATTGGGCACATGCCTGGGAGCCATGGCTAGCTACCACTGCCCAGTATCTTGAGAAAGAAGCTATCTGATTGTATATTACTACTCCAAGAAAAATTTACAGTTCAAAATGTGGAGCTTGGCTTTCATTGAATACTAACAGCGAGTCTGTGTATGCACCCACATGCTTCCTGCAAAACTCCACTTAGAGGCCCCAGAGGTACTCAGAAAAACTCAACTCATTCCACATTCCATGCCCTTCAAACCCACTTTTCCCTGAACTCCTCCTCAGCTGAGTGTATGGCGTCCATATCAGTTACTCAGAGGCTAGAAGCCTTGCAGTTTGGAACCCTGCCTTACCCCCCAGCCACCTGTCCTCACTGCCACTGCTTCAGTGAACCACTGAACCCTTTGCAGACAACGGAATCATTCCTAAATAGTTTTATCTTGGCTCACCCGACATTCATCCACATCCTGAAAAATCTATTGTTCTTAATATAATGTCCCAAACGCCAAAAAACACAGGGCCTTTAAGACCTGCCTGTTTGTGTCTCTTTACTTCTGTACCCACAAACTAATGTGTAGTCTTTCTCTGAAGTCCCCAAAGTCTATACAATTGTAACACACTCAGGCTTTCACTAACCTCTTCTCTGATGAAATTATATTTCATCGGGCAGTCTCCCATCTATTTTCATCTTTTAACTGGGAATCTAACTAGTCCCTTGAAACAATGTATATATTCAAGTCTTGACTAGACAGACTGGCTCAAGGCTCCCTGTCAAAACCATAGTATTTATTTCACTATATTATCCTCAGATGTTTTCACGGTTGGCCCTTCCCCCACTCCCCATCCCGGACTATGACTTTCCTGGGAATGGATGAACCTAGTTTGCCCACATAAGTAACTCCTGTGTAAGACACCAGAAGAGTACTTTTGAATAAATGAGTGACAGCCTAGAAGAAAAGAACCGGAGGCGAATTGAACATTTTGACTCCCACCTGCAACAAAATGTCCAATAAATTACAACACCTGCAGTAATCCAGTTCCCCCATAACAGCTTTCGCCTCTGCCTAAGCCTTTCGAAACAGAGACTATACTCCTTCTGGCATAACCTATAAAGTGCAAAATCTGCAGCCTGCCCACAACCCCAGTCTCATTTTCCTTCCCCCACTTTACTCTGCTTCAGCCACAGGCTTTCCTTCCCTGCGTCTAAACAGCAAAGCTTATCCCAGTACCAAGGGCTTTGTGCTTCTGATTACAGAGAGGTCTTCCCTCAGACCTTTGTTAAGCTTGCTTTTTGTTATTCATGTCGCGCAAATATCATTCTCTGGAAGATCTCTCCTACCAATCTAAAAGGGCCCATCACACCCTAGTCAGACCGGATTCCATCACTTCGTTTTCTTTTTTCTTATCATCTTGCGGTTTCATCTTTTCTTGTTAAGATAAAAGCAAGAGAATGCTCATAAAATCTCCCCAGCAACTGGAGCAGTGTCAAGCCAGTAAACACTTACTAAACGGATACTTGCACTTAAACGTCTATCAATGTGTCCACTTTCAATCTCCCCACCCCCAACCCCCACCCCCCTCGTTTCATTCACAGGAAACCGCGAGGATCGCTAACCTCGCAGGAAAGCCCTTGAGCCCTCATCGCGATCCCAAAGAGCGTGCTCTCTCGCAGGCTGGGCGAGGCGCCCGCAGCCTGGAAGCTCGCCGGGTCTCAGAGACCGACAGATGCGCCCAGGACCCGCCGCTCGATTCCAAGGAGCGCAGCGGAGCTGCGGCGAGTCTAGGCCCTCCGCGCTCGCCCTTGGTGCTGTCGCCTCACGCGTCGCTCAACCTGCGCTCACACGCCGCTCCCGCCGCCCCGCTCAATCTGGGCTCGGGTTACCTGGCCTCCAGCCGGCGGGGCCGCACCACCATCACCCCGACACTCGCGTCCACGGCCGCCCGCTCCGGGCCACCGTACTCCGCGGAAGGCCTCGCAGGCCCCTCCCTCGGCGTGCGTAGACGCCCCATTCGTAGTATAGTGTCTCTTAGCAACCGCTTCGAGTCTCCAGGCCGGGGGCGGAGCCTCGGAAACCACCGCCGGGAAGCGGAGGGGCGAAGCGAGAGCGACAAATCACAGACGAGTTCCAGCCCCTCCGGGCCCGCCTCCTCTAACTGTCGCGAATCCGCAGGCAGCTTTACGGCACCAAGGGGGTGGGGGCTCCTGGGTGAGGAGAAGGAAGCAACCAACCAACCAAGTCGCCCCCCACCCCCTACCCCCACCCCCACCCACCGCGGATCTGGTTTACGGCTTGGAGCGCAGGCTCCAGTGCGGCAGCTGATTGGCTGCCGAAGGCTTGGTCCCATCCCAGTGACCCCAAAGTGCTGGAAGGAGGGGGCGGGGGTGGCCCAGTGCAAAGTGCATCCCGAAAGCCCCCTTGTCGGGACACCCCGCTGCTGACACTTCGGACCCGGTACGATTTGGGGTCTCCCTGTCCCCAGACCTCTTGAGTCCCTCGGTAGCTGGAAGCCTCCGGCCCGGCGCGCGGCAGACCCCGGGTCTGAGCCCCTGGACCGGGACTGCCCCCCCACCCCAACCCGAGCCGGCACTTCCTCCCTGAACCCCTTCCCGGAGGCTGCTCTGAGACCAAGACCACCACCTCCAGCTTGATCGACTGTCTGGATGCTCTCTGGGCTGGGGCCGTGAAGCACCGAGGAGGATCAGGAACACGGTGTCCGGCCCTGCCCGGGGTGTTTCTTCAATGGAGAAGTTGGTGAATGTGGTGGAGGCTGAAAGGAGGGAGAGGAGCTGCAGCTGAGGAGACAGGTAAAGTCAGTTACCTGCTCCCCGAGGGGAAGGGGCTGGCTGGGTGTGGGAGGAAGGAGAAGCCCTGCTTTCGTCTGCCTGCCCTTGCCACTCTCCAGCCTTTCTTAGCTCCCGGTCCTGAGCCCGCTCCGCGCCCCTGGATCATTGCACCACTCATGGCTTTCTGTTTCCTAGGTTTGAGCTGGCTGGAGGACACCCAGAGCAGAAGGGGTCTGCCCACCCACCAGAGAAGCAGGAGAGATAGTGCTTTGGAGCAGCATCCTCTCTAAAGGTAAAGACCAGACCTCCCCTCCCCCATTGTTTATTCCTGGCCCCTACCTCATTAAGCAATGCTTTATTTTCAGGGTGGTTGCCTGGGAATTCAAGCTTTCCTAGACCCTAGTTTCCTAGCAAAAGGAGACACACTGCCATGGCCCGATCCTTAACATCTCTAATAACTTCTCTACCCCAGAAACATCTTCTGGTTCCTGTTCAGAATGTTTCCGTGTTTTGCATTATCTTTTGGTGCACTGTGTCATTTATTCTGCTCTGAGGCTTTGAGACCTTTTTGTAGCTCCCCGCCTTCCCTACTCTCATAGGAATTCCTCAATTCCATGTTAATTGCTTGTTAATTCTGAATGATGCAGCTTTTAATTAAGCCACAATTTACTGTTTTCCCTATGTAAGGTTTTCTCTCTACCTCCATCAGGAAAGCTTCAGAGTTACCTAACTGATAATGGCTTAGTACCAAGAGGTGAACTGGAAGACTGGAACTGGTTTTGAAGAAAATAATTTGATTTGATTTTCCTGGAAAAAGTGAACATGGGTAGCTTAAGAATGGGAACTGTGTAAAAGCAGTATTAACCCCTGTTTGTGTGTGACAAAATGGTTGGACACTAGAGTTGTTACAAAGTGATACATAATATTTGTTACCTCTCTGGTGTTCTAGGTGAACTTAAAAAATTTACTTTGTATCTTCTTGACAATAGTAGCTCAGTCAGGCTTTATAAAACAAAGTACTGTTTTGGTATGTTCAGCTATCTGGTGCTTGGTTTTGGCAGTGGTCATTCTTGTTTTCTCATTTTAAACCCCTTACAGAGAATTTGCTAGATTGAAATGGTAGCACTTAGTTCATTTGTCAGATTTCTGTTGCCTATTTTGTTGCTGCCTCCAAAAATGCCCTAAAGGTAAGTTTAGAACATTAATATAAAGAGAGACTATATACAAACCAACCATATAGAGAGGAAATTATACAAAGGACAACACAGAGGCTGCCTAATGAATAACATTTGTTATTACAAATAAAAAGTGGCTCATTTAATAACTCAAATCTTTTCAGAATTTTCAGTACAAAGAAATTTTGTAAATGGTAGGATTTTTACTTTGTTCCTTTAGATTTCCTGTCTTGCACACACACACACACACACACACACACACACACACACACACACTAATGCCTTTTGATTCTACCAATATTTAAGACATAAAGATAAATTTATGGGACTCTGTGGGCTTGCATATTTTTAACACTTGAAACTAGATGCGAAAAGAAGAGTATGTTCTTGATGGAATTTAAAAGTAGTATGAATTAGCTCTGTGTGATGGGATCTTCTCTGTAATTGCTAAGCTTATTTTGTTTGTATGCTTTCCAAGGTAGTGCCTCTCTGTGTAGGTCTGACTGTTCTGGAATTCACTCTGTAGACCAGGCTAGCCCAAAACTCAGAGATCTGACTGCCTTTATCTCCTGAGTGCTGAGATTAGAGTGCTAGGATTAAAGGTGTGTACCACCACTACCTGGCTGTGATTGCTATTCTTTCAAGGCTGAGGCAGGAGGATGGAGAATTTGAGGCCAGCCTGGGCTGGCTACTGAGTGAGACCCAGTCTTACAGAACTGAGCGAAGGAGAGAGAGAGAGAGAGAGAGAGAGAGAGAGAGAGAGAGAGAGAGAGAGAGAGAGAGAGAGCAAACTAATGTTCATCAGTGACTATACTATGAAGAAAATTTAGGGTAGCATTAACATATATATGTAGGTATGTATGTATGATACACACACATACATATATATATATGCATATGTGTATATATATATACATATATATATATGGTCTCTCAAATTAAAGGATAATTAATATTTATTTAAATACAGAACTCAGGGCTGGAGAGGTTCTGCAATTAAATATGAATCTCAGCAGTGTGATGCCTGTGAGTACTTTATATCTTTTTGAAAAAATGATAATAAAATATTTGAAGTATGTTTCAAAGATAAAATGCAGTATGTATTTTGTAGTCTAACTTTCTCAGTGGGGGTGGGGGAGTACTTTTCTCTATAGAGTTAACCTTACGATGTATTTGCTAGGGTTCTTAAGTGAGGGATATGTTGACCTGAGATTATAAATGAGGAGCACTAGTCACACTTAAAGGTGGACATTGCTCTGTCCTGGTTTCCAGTCAGGCCATTATTGCTGATTAAACAATAGTGCATGGATCTGCTCAGCTAGCAATGGTTTTCCTCAGATTAAGTGATACACACACACACACACACACACACACACACACACACACACACACAAAGAGGTGGGTGGGGGAGAGACTGAGGGGTTGAAATAATTAGCAAGGTTGAGAATGTTTGGTCTAGGTTATGTCAAACATTTAAAATTTATTTAATTTGGACATTTACTTAACATGGCCAGCTAGTTTATATTTCTGTATCTGGCAGTCAACTTGTATTAATTTTATTGTGAGTGACATGGTGGGGGAATGCTAATCTGATTATTTGGTAACCAAATACAGATTTATATCATAAAAGGAGAATAATTGATGCTATTTAAGTGCTACATGTTTAGTATGTTATGACCACTTTTATCTTTTATACCTAAAATGATGTTATTCACAATTAATTCTATGAGATTACATGTGTACATTATATATAAAGTAAATATATAATGTCTTATTTTGTTCATTTGTGTATGTGTGTGTAGTCTTTAGTGTGTTCACATTTAGTAGTTTTTAGTTTGTTGATGTTTAGTGTGTGTGTAGTCTTTGTTCACATTTAGCCTTAGCGAGCCTATTCTTAAAATGGGTAAATAAAGTCAACTACAGTCTGTTTATCTGACATCTGACCTTCAATCTTCCCCCTCAGTGTACTGTTTTGGCAAACTTCTGAGGTGCTGGCCCGAGGCTGCTAAGTTTGACTTGGCATGCCTGCATTAAGGGCACTATTGACAAAGCATTCCTGATACCTGTGGTTTAAGCTTTGAATTGGGTCTGGATAAATGATTCTAAACTTTTCTCTGTCACTTCATCTGCATTGTATGAAAATCATTGCACTTTCTCTTAGAATTTATGTGAGTCATAGGTAAGTCTTGGAGGAAATGTGATATCCTTCTTTAGGGACATAAACAGTATGGTATGTTGAGTGATACTAAAATAACACCTGCTTTATTTGGGGTGTCAGGCTCTTGACTGTATAAGTGGAGCTCGACAGCCTGCCTGTTGGCCGTGTTGTGTACTTGATTGGACAGAGTGTATTTCTGTATCTGGCTTCCCTCTGGGGTCTTGGCGAGCCATTGGTGGATTTTTAGGTTGTGTCCTCACAGCCAGTATCTTCAAGGTTGCTTTTTTGTTTGTTTGTTTGTTTTGTTTTCCATATCTTGGTCTACTCTGCAAAGAAATGCATTTGTTCTTTCTTGAATCAGGAACATATTTCTCATTGGTTTGAGACCAGGAAATTGAGTTTCCATTTGAGTCACTTCATGAAAAGTTGCAGAAGCAGGCAGCAGGCCTGCAGTCCTGACTCTTGGGAGGTTGAGACAGGAGGATCCCAGGTTCCCAACCAGCTTGCACTATATGGGAGGCCCAGTGTCTCAACTTAATAAAATAAAAGGCCGTGGAAGATAATAATACATGGAAGTCATTAATATCTAGAATTATGTCAAGCAAATTGTAGAGATGTCAGATTTGTTGAAGACTGTGTATGCTTGAGCAAATTTCAAACATACCTGGATTTATGAGTATATTTTACTTCAGTTTATTATCCCAGTATAAGATTTTCTCTTAACCATGTGAGGAAATTTTGATCTTAACTGAATGGATTTCACTCATCCACCTGTAAAGAAATTAGGCAGTAAAAAATTTGTAGCCTTCAATGTGGTCAACTTTATAAAAACTTGGAGACCTAGGTTGTTGTCTGTTGACTTCATTACAACTGATGATTTAGCAAAATGTAAACATAGTATTAACATTAAGTGGACTTACTTAAAATGATACTCACTGGGAAAATGATTCATGTGACACTTCCAAAATCTTCCATATTTATTTGCTATTTACTTTTTTCTGGCTGGAACCCAGAATGTGATTTCTAGAGGTAGGTCTAGTGTCGATGGTTGCTGGAGTCTATCCAGCATCATTAATTTAAGAGAACCTTCCATTGAATGTGTATTATTTATAAAATTGCTCCTTTGTCATGAGTCCTGTTTTATAGGTGCTTTCTTGAGTCATCAGAATTTTGAACTTGTTATTCCCTGCAGAAAACTAGGCTTTTCCATTCCCACCTGTGGCTTCTCTTGATAGCTGTTTTTATAGGCACCTTTGTTCTTAAGATCCATGGTGTTTTTTCCCCTTTATTTGTGCATACCTGAGTGCCCACAAAATAGCACCAAGAGAAAATTAATTACTGGTCTGGTCCCTTGGACTTTGAGGCTACTTTGATAATGAATCATTGTTCTTTATAATTCACATTGATGCAAACAACAGAGATCATTTGTACATGGTACACCACATGTATGTTTTCTCTCCTGTGATGCAGCACATACATGTATGTAAGGAATGACTAAGAAAAAAAATATCCTAAAGTATCTAGTGTCTTTAAAACTGTCATTTTAAAGGGCCCTTGGGGAAATGTCTCAGCAGTTAAGAATTCTTCTCTTACAGAGGACATCGGTTCATCTCTTAACATCCACAGATTACTCACAACTCTCTGCAACTCCAGTTCCAGGGGATCTGAAGCTTTCTTCTGGTCTCCTCAAGCACCAGGCATGCATATGGTGCCCATACTTACACACACACACACACACACACACACACACACACACACACACACACACACCTTTTAAAAAGCCATTTTAAATGCACAGGACTATCTATTTTAGGAGGTCTTGAGCTGTGTTGAGCACACATCAGGCACTTCTATTTGTCCCATTAAAGTCACTTACAGGGACTTATTATCTTTGGTGCAGGAAGAAATAATTTGATCACTTTATCTTTTAACACCCAGTGTTTTCCTGATACTATAAAGAAATACTATTTCATGCTTTCTTCAACACCTACCTCCCATGATTCCTCTCTGAAAATGGTGATGGGCAAGGACTCTTAAAGGCTTGAATCCACACTGGGCATTTTCATGTCTCTAGGGAGGCAGAGACAGAGAATACTGAAGACACACTTAGAAGTAAGGTGTTTGATAACATTCATTCTTTTTAGTTTTCATTTTTAGAAATTAAGTTTACTCTTTTGGCAGTTTCATACCTGTGTATATTACCTTCTGTTTACTCCATCACCCACCTCTCCTATCCCTGCCATCTCCTCCCTCTCAGTTTCTTCCCCCACCTTGATTTTAACCAGGATTGCCTGTGTGACCCCAGCCAGGTTTGTAACAATCCCCTGGAACCTGGTGGCTTAGTGCTGAATACACAACTGCTGTTGTTCATTCTTGATATGTAGATGCCATTAGAGTGAAAAGTGACTAATGCTCTCTGCTTGTTGAGAGCCCTGATGCTGGCTCTTTTGTCTCTGTGGTGGTGACTTTACTGTGGCTTTGAGCACTTTCTTGCCCTCAGGCACTATAAGATGCTCCAGGCTCACCTTGTAGACTTCCTGCCTCAGTCTTTGTCGTTTCTGCAAGGATTGTTCCGAGGTATTTATACTTTGCTTTGAAGGAGTTGTTCTGACCATGTCTACTTCACTTATTGGGAAATAATAGGCACAGTTTGCCCTCATATTTCAGTTCCATGTACACACAAACATTTTGCTGTCCTTAAAGACTTCAGGCAAGGAAAAAAGAAAACATGAGGAGAACAAAAGGAAAACATGGATCATTCTAATTTGGGTTGATTGTCCCTTTGCACAGCCAGCAAGCCTCTACAACTGTCACTCTTCTCCTGCACATGTCAGGTTGGCAGGTGGCCTGTCCCTCTCCATGTCTGAAAGTTTAAATGATAAAGGCACACATCCCCCTACACACACACACACACACACACACACACACACACACACACACACACACACCAGAAGGGGTGGCAGGACTCTCCCAGTGGACTAATTCCTAGAGTAATGTCCTTGTGATGTTGTTGAGGGTCTCTGATGTCCTTAACCTGAATGGAATGTACAGAACGGGAATGGGGAACGAGTTCCTTTCATTGTAGGGAAAGAGGTTGGGTTTTTATTGTTTTGTTTTTTAAGAATGCATGTGGAGAAGCCTAGCAACAAGTCTGGCTAGTTAATGTTTTGAGTAGCTTGTTGTGTGCATGTAAATGTTATTGACTGGATGCCTGCAAGGCAAATGAAGAGCCAGTGTTCAAAGGCCTAATCTCCTTTTACTTATCATAGTTTATATTTGGCCCTGGGCAGCTGCTGTATTGTATGCACACATTTCCTCCCCCCCCCCTTTTAGGCCTGTTTAAAAAGAGCAGGTGACTGATGGTGTCTTTAAAAAGTAATTCAAAGGGAGCAGGCCTGAAGATTCATTCTCAGTAGAAAAAAATAAGAATCTTAGCCTTTATCTAAATTTTAAATGTGTGATTTGTTGTTTTCCTCATTTACTCTTTTTTCAAGAAGCTTGGGAATGTGGTGGGGGGAAGGGCACAGAATGCCAAAAATAAATCATATTTGTTACCATCTTAGAGATTGTTGTAAGCAGCAAAACTATTTTCTCCCAAACCTTCTATGAGTTCTGTCAATTTATTGTAAACTCCTAAAACTTAAAAGTCGTCAAAAACTAGACAGCTGTGCAGACAGCTGTGGTTCTTTGTTAGTTTAGGAAAGCCCCTGTGATTGTTATTTGATTTGTTTTTAGGTGAAGAATACTCTTGCTCTGAGACCTGGACACACTGGGAACCCCTTACCCATGATGCTGCTTGTACACAATGGTCATTAGGCGGCCTGTATACCAAGAGAAGAGTCACTCTTCTGTAAGGTAAGATGACTCAGAGCCATCAGTGTCTTATGATGTTTTGAAGAATACCATGTAACTTTTACTTTTCCCCTTGGAAACTGCTGATGAGTTGGTTGGGGGTGTGGTTCAATACTAGAGTATATGCTTAGAGGACTAAGGCTCTGGGTTCAGTCTCTAGCAGGAATAAAATAGAGCTGAAAAGCAATGAATGACTAAAACTGTGATTTAAAGAATAAACCAATGGATCCATCGTGCAGCAGGCACTGAAATAAAAGTCTAAGTTTATTTTGTTGGTTCAGTCTTATTCCTCCATAGTAGACCTCTTTCAAGTACTGAGATAATCTTCTATTTGAAAACACTCTTTGGGTGCTGGGGAAGGGGCTTAGTGGATAACGTGCTTGCGCGTCAGTAAGTGTGAAGACCAAAGTTTGGATCCCCATTTACTTATGTTAAAAAAAAAGCTGAGCATGGAAACGGGTACCTGAAATCTCAGCACCAGAGTGCAGAGACAAGGAGGATCCTGGAGGTTAGCTGGTCAGCCAGTCAAGCAGAAGTGGTGAGGTCAAGGTTCAGTGATGGACCCTGGCTCAAAAAAGTAAGGCGGAGATCTACAGAGGAAGACACCCTAAGTGTATACATAATACACATATACCACACACCTCACTCAGAGATAATGCGGTGGCACACACTGCAATCTCAACACTTGGGAGATGGAGATGGGAGCATCAGGAGCTCAGGGTTAGCCTAAGCTACATAGCAAGTTGGGAGGCCAACCTGAACTGAATGAGGCAGACTCAAAAACAATAGTAAATAAAGAAAAATTGCAAAAGATCATGGTCTACGTGGACAGTTAAGAGCCTCCATTAATCTATTCTGATGTGTTTCAATAATGTCTCTTATAGCACCAAAACTAATATGAAACCTGTTCTGAAAGGTACTTTTTATGTTAAATTTCTAAGCTAAGAGTCTGAATTTCAGGGAAGTAATTAAGTGAAGAAACAAAAGAAAACGTGTTTATTAAGAGAATAAATTATCAGGAAATTTCCCAATTTTCTGAGAGGGAACAGCTGTTTGAGGTACTATTTTGATACTTTGAAATTCCATCACTTAGTGATATTGCTGAGACTGTAATGATGTCATTTTTATGTGTAAAAGCACATCAGCTGTTTGTGCTCTTCACCTGTGTTTCTTCCACCAAGCTAAGCTTACTTTACCTGTGTATAGTCTGTGATGAGAAATTTCACAAGAAAAATTATTAGTAGCAAAATTATCCTGAGATCCAACCTACAGATTAGACCAGAATGTTTGTCACTTTTTTTTTTCTTTCAAAGAAATTTACTTATAGAAATGGAAGTTAGTAACCAGGAGATTTAGTCTAATTGCTTCTTTCAAACTAGCCCAGTTGGAAAGCTTCCCAGGAGCTTGTCAGTCTAGGTTTCTGTGTATATTTCGATGCTTGAAAGCACACAGACAGACTTGTACCCCCACATGAGAAGTAACCATTTCACCTATGTACATGGATGAGCTCGTTGTCTGCTGGATTCGAGGACACGTGTCTCCTTGACTTGCAGAGGTTAGAGAATCCTCAGCACTGTTGTCCACTGAAGTCATTTCATCTTGTTGTTAACCAACAGGTTATTCACCATGCTAAAACTTCTGGTACAGAAATTAGAAAAAAAAATGTTCTAAAAGAATGTGACAGCATGGGGGTGGGTTGGCCAGAGGCAGTGGGGGGAAGGGAGGGAGGGGAGCTGGGGTTGGTGTGTAAAATGAATAAAAAATTTAAAAAAAAAAGTGATAGCAAGAGAAATGGCAAAACATCATAACCAAATAGCCTGAGATGGGAAAACCACCAAAAAGACAGACAGACAGACACACACACACACACACACACACGTACATATGTACATATATACATGCGTAAATATAATCTATTTTACTTCAGCTTGCTTCCCTCAGCCTGCTTCTTCCAAGCTTTGTTACCTGCATTAAAGGTCAGATACTGTTGGACTACTTCAGACACTCGGCCTAGAGACAGCCTTTCCTTTTCCTTCATAGAATAATGGGCTGTTTTCTCTACTCCATATTGATTGGCTCTGACTTGTGATAGAATCCTTGAGTAGTTTGTGAGTTAAATCTTGATGGTGCATCATGTAAGTCAGGTGCAGTCTTGACTTCCCAAGACTGATACTACTCTGGTTCCTTTGGTACTGCCATCCTAGCTTCTTAATGCCACCTCTCATTTTACCTAAAATAGAGCCATGATGGCCACATGTAGGCTCAGGCTTTCAGAAGGATGCAGAAGAGATTTTTCTGTTAATTCAGGGATTTATGTCTAGCTTACTCTTTTAATTAACATAACTTTAACGCAACTATTGTAAGTTTTGGTCTTAGCAGATGCATGTTAGCCAGTAGTATGAACTGCCGTTGCTTACTGTGCTGTAGGCAGTTCTGTGGTAGTCAGCGGGCACAATGTGAAGAGCCACACATTCTAAACTTCATGTGTTCTACCTTCCTCGAAAGGCTGACTCCTTTGCCCTAATGACTGGTTGGTGAAAAGCGGACTCTGCTAGGATGTTACACCACCACTGTCGGAGAAACCCTGAGCTCCAGGAAGAATTGCAGATTCAGGCTGCAGTAGCCGCCGGGGATGTTCACACAGTACGAAAGATGTTGGAGCAAGGCTACTCCCCAAATGGCCGTGATGCTAATGGCTGGACCTTGCTCCATTTCTCTGCTGCAAGAGGAAAGGAGAGATGTGTTCGGGTGTTTCTAGAACATGGAGGTAAGTTACTAGATGCGAAGAGAAACTTGTGATGGTGTTGAGTTGAAAATTCACTCATGCATGTTTGGTATGTTTTTTAATGCCTCGCTTGCATTAATGGTCAGTATCTCACTTTTTTTCCTCTTCGCAAAGATTTTGGTGAACAAAACACCGAGTGGGCTTTTCCCTGGCAAGTATAATTTCTACAGGGAGTCAGGCTATCCCAGGCTATTTCAAAGAGCCCTTACTGGGTCTGATAGCCACTTGGGTTTTAGAAGCAGAAGTAGTGGCTTCTACCATGGGAGTTGCCCAGGGTTCCCCTTTTAGAAATTGCTCAAGCAGAGGAACCTAGTACAGGTCCTTTTAAACATCTCAGCCCATCCCTCCACCCCATCCCTTAGACTATGGATTTACCTCCCTTTCTTCTTGGTTGGTTTCTCTTGTTCTCTTGGAGTTCTGGCCTTTTCCAAAAGAAGGCTGCTTATCTGAGGCCTGATTCTGTAGATAGATGTGGTCAGTGACTGCCAGTGTATACATCTGCTTCAGAAAACTGGCCATTTCTACAGGGGTTTGAAACTAACCCTCTCACCTGACTCCTCTCTCTGTGAATTTCAACTTCATTCTTGCCCTGAAGACAGGAGGCAGTGTGTGTGTGTGTGTGTGTGTGTGTGTGTGTGTGTGTGTGTGTGTGTGTGTGTGTGTCTGTTTGTAGATATTACTTACCTCTACATTGTCTCTGTAGGGTGTAAAACAGCTTGTCTGGGCCATCCTAGGCCCCAGATTGCTCATCAGCAGGGTTTTGTTTCATTCCAAGAGTGTATATGGGATGTGTACTAGTTAGAAGACTGGCCAGGATTGCTGCCTCCTGAGCTCTCCCGAAGGTCATGTGAGTTAGTGACTGTATGAATGCTAAGGCTACCAGCCTAGGCTGACTCCAGGAGAAAGCTAAATCCAAGCCCAGGAATAATCATGTGTCCCAGTGGCCTGAAATGGAAAGTATATGCCCCAAGTCACTGCCTGTGGACAGAGTCCAGAAGTTCCCCAGCCTGTGCCCACTCGTGGCTGCCTTCCATGCCATTTCACCTTCTAACTTACAGACCTCAGTTCTGAAGTTAATGAAGGGAAGCTGAGTAGAATGCCTGGGAAAAAGAGGATCAGAATGAATTCTGCCCATACTTGGTAAAATTAAGACTAAGATCATAACTCACATTGCCTTATTTCACCTAGTCCTGTGCCTTCCAGCTCTGTCACCCTCATGTAATAAGGAGTAAGTTCAGATAGTCAGTTACTGTATGGATATTATCTTCTTTTAAAACAAAGCACATGCTCAGACGCACTACACACAGAACCAAACCCTGCCTGGCTGCCACTACTCAGAAGTGTCCCTGGTGTGGGTGACTCGGGGTGCTTAGCCCTCTAGACACTTCCTAACACACTTGTAGAAATTATATTGCATGTGGGTTTTAAACTGAATAGCATGCTGTCTTACTGTTTTGCCACAGTTATTTTTCACTCAACTTCATGGAACTTTTTTTTTACCCCCTAACTCTCTGGAGTTTGCTGTTGCAATGTGTGGATATAAAATGACATGGAAAACATGTCATAGCTATGGCTGTCTCTAGGTAGACTTTTTGTATAAGGTGATGAATCAGATGAGGGCAGAAAGGAAAAGCCAAAGTTGGATCTAACTTGTGGACTATAGTTCCTAAACATCTCTCCCTCTTCCACCCCACAGACAATAATTTACAGAGCTGAGGGTGGCTATGTGGTGGAGTGTTTATCTAGAATACTCAAAGCCTAGAGTTCAAGTCCTAGCACCGCAATACAAGTGTATGTATGTGCATGAGCGTGTGTGTGTGTGTGTGTGTGTGTGTGTGTGTGTGTGTGTGTTAGACTATGCAGTTCATGAACCCAAACTGCACAGTGTATTGCAATTTAGTGCATTTGTAGTGTTCGGTGTCCTGTACCACAATTAATTTCTGACGTAATTTCTGTTACTACCAGAAAGGAACCCCAGTGATCTGTAATACATATGTTCAGACTTGCCATGCTGTCTTCAGTATAGTATCCATTCATGTAAATGTATTACCATTTGGTTAGTCTTTCAACTTTGTTCCTTTTAGTTTTCTTAGAGCATGAAATTCTCTCAGCAGACTGTTGAGAACATAGTGCATAATACTCCTGCTTAAAGCTCAGATTAATGTTCTCTGGGCTGTGCATGGAGGTGGCTACTATCTGTTCTTTACTACCTGACCCTCCATGGCTTTTACTGGCTTCTGCTGCAGCTGAGAAATAGCCTGTGCTCGGAGCCTAGTGGTTTCCAGCCTCTTCCTTCTAGCCCACACCTCTTTATAATGTTCTATTCAGTATCTTGACTTTTGTCACAGAATAGATTCATCATGATGGTTCTGTCGGTACCCAGTTCAGCCTCAGATTCCACTGTTTAGGTACAATTGATTTATACGTAACTCCAGTTATGGGACATTATTTTTTGAATTATTCTGCCAGGGCCAGTATTGCAGGAAGTGTCCTCGCCTGGTCTTTTCTTACCTTTGTCAGAGTTTTTCTCATGATTCCTAGAAGTACTTGCCAAATCAAACAGTATTTTATAGATGCTGACACATCCTGCAGTTTCCTGTGCCCTCCCTGACTGGGTGGGACAATGCCCAGTCTCTAACTTCGTCCAGCAGTGTATTCCTCATGTGATGTGTTTGCCCCCTCCCTAACAAGACTGACTGTGTCCTCTTCCTCACTTTTGGTTTGTTTAGGTGCCCTTTTTAGTTAGTTCTGGGTGGAAATCTTTCTCCCAGCTTGTAGCGATTCCATGGTCCTATTGCTCTCACTATAAACTGAGCACATTCTATTTTGCTTTTGCCTGGCTTGTGTCTCTTGGGTCTTTGTAACAGGAAAAATAAAAGACCCAGAGACTGATACTGGGGTTTGAACTTCAGCTGAAGAAAAGCAAAACAGCCAGCCACTAGCATCTTACCCCTACTTCAGGCTGAATGGGCTGGTCCTGTCTCCACGAGCTCTCACCAAGCCTCAGACTGTTACCTCTCCTTAGCATGGCTGGAGAATGAACTCTTCTATCTTCAGTGTGGCTGGAGAATGAATGCTTTCTACTAAATACTGAAGACCCTGCTTTTATCTTTTATACCCCTCTAGTGCTAGGATTAAAGATGTGTGATCTGTTACTCTTTTAGACTGATTCAATCTTGTGTATCCCTGGATGGCCTTAAACTCACAGAGATCTGTCTACCTCTTAATCCTGAATCCTATGATTAAAGGTGTGCACCACCACCTTCTAGCTTCTGGCTGCTGGGATTAAAGGTGTACGCATAGCTTCTATGGCTTGTGGCTGATTTTGCTTTCTGTACCTTCAGGTGAGCTTTAATAAATCATAGGTAATATATCACCACAGGTCTTGGTTAGTAAATAGTTTATACTGCAGGGTTGTTATTCGCCTACATTTTCTTCTTCTGATTTTGTGATACTTAGATCACCAGTCTGCCCAGAATTGGCATTCGTGTATGAGAAGAGATTTGTTGGTACAGAGTCACCGCTCTTTCCACAAAGGATGCCTAAACTTCTTCTTTCCTCATGTCTGCACTGCTGGGTCACATACGCAGGTTTAACATTTGTGTGTCTACTTCTGAGTTCTCATTTAGTGCTCCAGAACCAGTGTAATGCTGTTTGTATTGTTCTATGAGAACATTACCCTAGTCAAAAGAGATTTGGAGGATGCACCCCCTCATCCCCCTCACTGCAAATGTTGAAACAAGAAGGAAACTCATCCATATCTCCCCCACTCCCTCCCCATGGTCATGATCATGTGACACATGAGGCTTTGACACACATGCACATTTTCCATGTAATGTCCTGGTGTATCTGTAAATGTCCCTGCAGCCTAGGAGTGCCATGCTGGAAGGCTACAGACTGTGCTAGGTACTCTTGTCCTCGTCTGTGATGTGACCAGTTGCTGATTAGCTGTCTCTTTTCATCACTTCTTTCCATGGAGCCACATTCCACCCTTTAGCAGAGAAAGACCTTTCTCATGAGGACTGTGGATGGGTCGCCTTTACCCCCACATTATATTCTACTATCCCCACCCAGTCTTTAAATCATGTGACATTTCTAAGTAGAAATGGAAATTAATCCCAGTAGGGTCTTCTTGTTTCCCTGTACACAATTTTCTCCATCAGTTATGTGCTCAGCCCAGCTGCAGATCCTCGAACCCCTGCACTTGCAGCTCTGTCAGTGCCCCTCCACCTTCTTGGGGTCTCTGAGCTCAGAGGGTGGTCACAGAGGTCATTGCAAAGTCCCCCACCCCCCATCATGGTCCCCTTCCCTTTGCATGCACCTGCTTCCCCTATAAGTCTTCCCATCATTTACCCAGGGCCACTGAGTCCTTCCAATAGACTAAGTCAGGTGAGAAGTTCATTTTTGCCCCATTAGATGATGCCGCTGGCCTGGATGGTGCTCTCTCTCCCCTCTGGGATACTATCCCCTGGACCAGTCATAAGTATACTGAAGGGTAGCTTTCTGTTTAGTGTCTGTAGCTCTAGTTCACCTGAAGGCAGAACCATATACTTGTTTGTTCCCAGTGAGAGAAAACAGACACCAGTCATTTAAATATCTAAACTGATTCCTGGCCTTGTGAGGTAAAACTGATCTTTAAAATAATAATAATAATAATAATAATAATAATAATAATAATAATAATAATAATAATAATAAATAATGTCTAAAAAACCAGTCCACCATTGGGTCAGGATCAGAAGCTGCCTAAATTCATGACAAATACTCTTCCAAAATCATCAAATAAGGGACTGAAGGAAAGGACTCAGAGGCAAGGTAGTTCACTTTGCTCTCTGCCCTCCTGCCCTCTCTGGGTTCTTTCTCTGCTTACTCTGTGTGTGTGACAGATCTCTGACATGTATGAGGTGGCCATCTGGTTCCTGACAAAGCATTCACTCACATTCACAAAGTACTGCTGAGCACCTAGTGTGTGCCAGGCCCTGCTTTGGGTACCTCTGTGGTGGTAAACAGCTCTGGTGCCTCACAGCCCAGCAGGTAGATGGGTCAGTAACAGTGTTCCCTGATGACTGAGTGTGTACAGTGCTCTTAAGAGGGTGATACTTCTAGTTTCCCCATTGGAAAATGAGCCACAGAGGCAAAAGTAATTCAGATACCCCAAGTCTTCCACCCTGATGACAGTGGAGCTGGCTGCAAACCATTGCCTGAACTATGGTTCTGTATTACCTACAAAAAAGCAAGGCATTCCAAGAGAGCAAAGCGCCATGTGTAAAAGGGCCCCTCTCTGTGTGAGGTATGAGAGACCAGGATCTCTCCAGAATGCAGGGCTTGAGTAGGGTTCTTAAAAGGTATGAAGCAGGAAGGGCTGGAAACTTGCTGGAGTGGAACATGCTACTTGTGTGGGACCCCACAGTGGGGGTTTGAAGGAGAGGAACATGTGTGATTTTAAGGGCTAAAATAGTTGAGTATGATTGCAAAATGCCCAACAGTTTAGGGGTGTTGGTGAGCCATCAGAGGCTTACTGGGCCGTAGGAATTTCTCTGGTTACAGTTCCTCAGCTCATCAGTAGGACAAGAAGAGCAGGTGAGCTATGCAGTGAGAAAATCAAGAGTAACTGAAGTTCTAGGTCAAGAATAAGGGACAACTGTTGCCACTTACTAAAATGGCAAAGCTACATCAGCAAGCAGGGGAAAGGGCAGCCAGATGGAATATGAGAAAGAAGACATAGAAATTATTTTTTTTAAATTATAAATCCTTCACCAATAGCTCAGACTTATTACTAACTCACTCCTACATTTTTAATAAAACCGTATTCCTTATTTGTGTTCTGCCTTGTGGTGGTACCTTTATTATCATAACATGTTCATCTCTCATTCCCTCTGCATCTGCCTGGCATCTGCTGACTCCACCCTTCCCTTTCCCATCATCTTTAGTAGATGGGTAAAGATGTAGAAATCTAAGCTACTTATACAACTAGAATACAGTTCTACCTATCAAGTCCACATAGTCACATAGTTCCAACCAATGAGGGAAGGAGCCTTCTGGAAACAGCTGTGAATCCAAGTTGCTTAAAATAACAAAGCTGTGATTGAGTTGAATAACACAAAAATGGGGGTGGGACACAAGGATCCCAGTCTCTAGTTTAAGCCTGTGCTCTCTGTGGTATGAGAGGCTGTTGCATTACAGTCAAACTAGACAAATTCAATCCTCAGTTTTAGAACTGGCCACATTATAAGTGCTTAGTAGCCACATGTGCTGAGCGCCACTATGTGGGTAAGTGACTTTTGTTGCCTTACATACTGATTTGAAATAATGAAAACTTCAGATTTTCAAATGTCTAAAACTTGAAATTTTTAACACAAATGTTTGTATATTAGCATACCTCTGTACAAATTCTGGTAGTTGGTCCAGTGAGATAGCCCAGCAGTAAAGGCACTTTCCATACAAGCCTGTCAACCCAGGTCTAGCCCTCAGAACTCATATAAACGTGTATGGAGAGAAGTGGCTCCACAGAGTTGTTCTCTGGCCCCCCACATGCCATGCAGCAGAGTGTGTACATAGCAACACTGATAACCAATAAAAAAATACTGTAATCTTTCTGAGAATGTTAGTGAGCTCTTGAATTAAGACTTTCCTACAAAGGCCAGGTCCCCTCAGGAAAGCAGGCAGCATCCTCTTGATAGACACATGGAAATACGTGAGAGAGACGGTAGCATTAGACATGCAGGGTGCAGTGGGAAGAGCTGTTTACAGCTCTGCAGAAATGAAAGGGTTTGCAAGATAGCCCTAGGTATTGTAAAAATAAGCATATGATGTGCAGTTTGTGGAAACACCTTTGCAAAGCAACTTGGTAGTGTATATTATGGCCTTAAAAGTGGTGGATGCATTTGCCCAGTAAACTTACTAGTTTAAACTTGATTGTATAATAACTAAGATTTATTAATTTTCCAAGGGTAGAGTCTTAAAAACAAGAAATATTTTCACATAAAAATGCCACACTTCTGTCTCTTCTCTATCTTTCTCTTTTCTTTTAATTTTTTATCATTTCAAAACAAGATGTTTGGAACTATTTGAAGAGTGTGTGTGTGTGTGTGTGTGTGTGTGTGTGTGTGTGTGTGTGTGTGTGTGTGATAGCACAGCACAGGGGAAGGAGGTTATATTAAAGTCATTTTTAAACTCTTGAATTAAATCCAGAGTGAAAGTAGGAATGAAATAAAAGAAAGACAGAACCAAGCCAGATGGTAGTGATGCCTGCCTTTAATCTCAGCACTTGGGAGGCAGAGACAGGTGGATTTCTGTGAGTTTGAGATCAGCCTGGTCTACAGAGTGAATGCTGTTACACAGAGAAACCCTGTCTTGAAAACACACACACACACACACACACACACACACACACACACACACACACACAGAAACAATCTTTCCATCCAGCCTTCTCCAGGGTCTAGCCTGATAAGCCTCCCTGAACCTTCCAATCCATGCTACATCTCCAACCTATCAGATCTAGTGTGGTTCCTATATCCGGGGTCTGAGCCTTTTCTGGCCACCCTTGTCTATGCCATAACCAATCTCTATTCTTCTGCCAGTACCTTACCTACATAGCCTACAACCCCAGGCCCACACCACATCCAGCCTTTCTACCCAGCCAGATCTAGCCCCACACTCCATCCTGAACACCAGTCCCTCTGTCTATCTGACCACTTTTCACTCAAACCATTTCCAGCCTCTAGGACCAACCCACCTATACATTCACTTGTCTTCCCCAACCTTCTGTGTCCATCAATCTTACAAGTCTATATGCCCAGATCTCATCACAAAACACCAATAATGAGAGGTCAGGTCAGTCATATCAAAATATTTGCTAATGAGAAGAATTACCTGGATGGATACCAGGACACAGAACTTAAGGAACAATCATAAGCTTCATCAAAGAACTTACAGATTTTAAAAGCCACAAAGAGCACACTGAAGTCAAGAAGAAAGAATGAGAGGAAAATAAATACCTGAATGATGACCAAGAAAACACAGATGTAAAGCTGATGAAAACGATGAGTACAACCTAGGATTGAGAACGGAATTCAGTAAGAAGATAGAAACATTGGAGAGAGCCCAAGCTGATGGAAATGATGAGTACAACCCAGGATTGAGAATTACGGAATTCAGTAAGAAGATAGAAACATTGGAGAGAGCCCAAGCTGAAAGGATGATAGAATTGAGTAAACCAAATAACTCAACTACAAAACTCAAAGGAAAGCCAGCAAGTGGAATGAATCAATCAGAAGATACAATGTCAGGACCGGAAAATAAAGTAGAGGTCCTAGACCAATTATGCAAGGAATATGACAAATGAAAACAAACAAAAATGCCAGGTTGGGAACATACAGTAAATGTGGAACACCATGGAAAAACAAAAAACAACAACAAAAAAACAAAACAACAACAACAAAAAAAAAACCAAGCCTCTGAATTATAGGCATAGATGAGGGAGAGAACCTTCAATATCTCACAAAAGAAAATGTCTCCAAACTAAAGACAACACACTCATACAGATACAAGAAGTACACAGAAGACCAAGTAAACAAGACCAGAAAAGAAAATTCCCACAGCATATCATAGTTAAAACACTAAGTGTACATAGCAAAGACAGTCTGTTGATATCTTCAAGAGAAAACTCAAGTCATGTGATGGGAGATGTTATTCTGTATATATGTTTCTCATACTTGTTAATAAAGCACTGTGGCCAATGAGATAACAAGATAGGCGGGGCTAGGAGACCAGGAGGAGGAGAGAGGAAGTAGTAGGAGTCAAGATGTAGCCCCGGGAAGAAGCAGGAAGCCTGCCGCGCGGCTCCCCGATAAGAGGACCACGTGGAAATACTTAGATAAGTAGAAATGGGTTAATAATTAAGACAGAGCTAGCCCATTAACAATAATGGTAACTGGCCAACAGGATTGTATCAAATACAGAGTCTCTGAGTGTTATTTGGGGCACACGTGGTTGTGGGACAATGGCGGCAGGACCAGGAGGCCGGCAGGAACAACATGCTGTACATGCTGTAACAGTCATGCATAAAGGTAAACTCATCAGAATAACAGCTGGTTTCTCAGTGGACAGCCTGGTGCAATGCATTCTGAACTCTAAAAGACTTGAGTGCCAGCCTACACAACAAATAATCCACCATGAATGAAGGAGGGGGAAAAAAGTTCCCATAGTTTAAACAGCCTAAATAATTTATATCCAACAACCAAAACTTAAAGAAAATACAAGAAACAGCATTTAGTCCAAAGAGGAATGAGGATAGCAGAGAGACTGAAAAATGCAAAGCCATAATTAGCAAAAAGGCAAACTACCACTGAGAACCCAATACCAAACCTCAACAACACAATGGCCACAATTAACACACATTCCAATAATAACTTTAAATATGAATGCCTTAAATTTTCCAATACACAAACTTACAAAGTGGATCAAGATAGGCATCACTTTGCAATAAAAAGATGGACAAAAGAATTTCAATCAGATTACACCAAGAAGCAAGCAGACATTGTTACCCTAATATCTGATAAAATAGACTTTAGACTAAAATTACTCAGAAGAGATAAAGGGGGATATTTCATTCTAATCAAGGGAATAGTTAACCAAGAAGACATCACTATCATAAACATATGTGTACCAAACTGTGGTGTACTCCATTTCATAAAAAGAAAATGTATTACTATATTTAAGACATTCAAAAATTAACATCAACCCATTAATAGTAAGTGATTTCACTGCCTGTTTTCTCCAATAAATGAGTGGATCAAGTGGACAAAAAAATAAACAGAAATTAATTGACACCATACATCAAATGAGTTTAGCAGATATCTATACAATAGTCCACCTAGACACCAAAGAATGCACTTTTTACTCAGCAGCACATGGAGTTTGCCTACAATAGACCACATCCTGGGACACAAGACAATTCTTTACAAATTCAAGGAGATTGAAATTACTCCTTGTAGTCTATCTGATTGATCACTATTGCAATAAAACTTGAAATTGACAGCAAACAAGTCCGTAGTACATACATAAACTCATGGAGATTAAACCACTTATGACTGAATGATGAATGTGTCAGCAGAAATCAAGAAAACAACAAGTATCTGGAACTAAATGAAAACAGAATCACAACACAACAAAGTTTCTGGAGCACATTTGAAGCAGCCCTGCAGGGAAACTTGTAATTCTCCGTGCCTACATCAAAATAATCTGAGCACAAACAAATGGCTAAAAAGTTTGGGAAACGAGAACAAACTGAATCCAAATCCACAGTAAGAAATAACAGAACTCAAGAGCAGAAATCAGTGAAACAGAATCAGAAACAGTGGGAAGAATCAGCTTATCTAAGAGTTGGTTCTCTGAGAAGATAAATTAGATTGACAGACCCTTGACACAATTTACCCATATTAACAGAATCAAAAATGAACAGGGAAACATTACAACAGATGCCAAAATAAATTCAAAATATAAGGGGATATTTTAAGAACCTGTATGTCATTAAGGTGGCAAATGTAAAAGAAATGGATCAATTTTTAGATTCAGCCAAACCACCAAAATAACCGACAACAATTTATAACAGACACACAACAAATGAGGTTGTAATCATAATAAAAAGCCTTCCAGCTTTAAAAAAAAAAAAAATCTGGGGCCAGATGTATTCACTGCAGAATTCTACCAGACATTCAAAGAAGAGATCCAGACAGTGCTCATTAAACTACTCAAAAAATAGAAAGAGGAGCACTCCTAAACTCCTATGGAATCAGTACCACTAACTCCAAAACCAGATAAAGATGCAACAAAAAACAACAGGCCCATATTCCCGATGAACATAGGCTCCATAAAGCTCAATAAAATACTTGAAAAACAGAGTACAGACACACGTCAAAGATTATCTGCCATGACAAAGTCGGCTTTATCCTGGAATGCAGGGATGCTTCACCATAAGCCAGGTCAGTAAATAAGATAAGCTAGATAAATGTACTTAAAAACAAAAATCACATGATCATCTCAATAGACAAAGAAATGCCTTTGACAATATCCAGTGTGCTGTTTTGATAAAAGTCTGAGAGAATGTAGGACTAGAGGGAACACACCTCAACATCATAGATCTATATGTAAGAAACCCACAGCAAACAACATCCTAAATAGAGAGAAGCTTGAAGCAATCCCCCTGAACTCAGGAAATGAGAAACAAATGTCCAGTACACTCACTTCTTCTCAACATTATACTTGAAATACTAGCTGGAGCAGCTATGTAAAAGAAGGAAATAAAAGGGTACAAATAGACAAAGAAGAAGTCAAATTATCCCTATTTGCAGAAGACATGAAGCTATATATTAGAGACCCCAAGAATTCTAACCAGGAAATTCCTAGAAATGATGAACAAATTCAGCAAAGTGAAGGATACAGAATCAAATCACACAAATTAATAGCTTTTCCATACACTAGCAATAAACAAAGAGATCATGGACACATTTTCATTCTCAGTAGTGTGAAAGATAATAAAACATTGGGGAATAAACCTAACCAAGGTAGTGAAGGGCCTCTAATAGTGAAAGCTATAAAGCTCAGAAGAGACAGAAAGACTAGAAAGTTAAAAGAAATTATATGTTCATGTATTAGTAAAATTAATATTCTAAAAATAACTTAACAAAAAAATTATTTGCAGATTCAATGCAATCCTAATGAAAATCTCCATTTCATTCTTTTCAGAAATAGGAATACTACCCCAAAATTCTTAAGAAACCATATAGCCAAAACAACCCGGGAAAAAAAATTATATTACAGAGCCATAGTAATAAAAACAGTATGGTACTGGCACAAAACCAGACATGTGGACCAATAGAACAAAGACCTCTAAGATTAGTATATGTAACTTCAGCCACTTAATATTTGACAAAGATGTCACAAACATATATTGGAGAAAGAATCTTCAACAAATCATCTTGAGGAAACTCGATGACTACATACAAAAGAATTAAATTAGACCTGTATCTATCACCCTACATAAAAACTAACTCAAAGAAGATCAAATACCTAAGCACTGAATTAGCTAGAAGAAAACATAGGTAGTACTTTATGTGATGCAGGTGTAGTAAAGGGTTTTCAGAATAATAATTTCATTTGCCCAAGAACAAAGGCCAACAATTAACATGCAAGATTTTGTAAAACTAAAAAGTTCTGCACAGCTAAGGAACCAACTGGCTAGGCAAGGCAGATCTCCAAGTTTGAGGCCAGCTGGTCTACAGAGTGAGTTTTAGGCAACCAGAACTGTTACCCTAAGAAACCCTGTCTTGAAAAGAAAAACAAACAAAAAAGGAGAAAGAAAGAAGTCAGCAATCAACCAGGTGAATTAGAAGCTTGCAGAATGGGAATGAATCTTTGCCAGCTATACATCTGACAGATGACTAATATTCAGAATATACAAAGAACTTACAAAATATGAAAAAAAATCAATAATAATAAAAAAAAAGTCAGTTCTATTTGAAAAGCTGTGCCTGAGGCTTGGAGTTCTCAAACAAAGAAAAAATGGCTAAGAAATGTTTGTCTCCAAAGGTTTTCATTTTCACTAACAGTTAAGGAAATGCTAATCAGAATGACTTCGAGGTTTCATCCTACCCCAGTCAGAATGGCAAAGACCAATAAAATAACAGACAATAAATGCTGGAGGAGGTACAGGGCAAAGAGCCTTCATCTGCTGTTGGTAGGTTTGCAGACTAGTGTAGCCCTTATGGAAATCAGTGTGGAGAACTCTTTTAAAGCTTAAAGTAAGTCCACCATATGACCCAGGTGTACCATTCCTTGGCATATGCCCAAAGGATTTGACATCCTACTCTTATAGATACTTGCTCAGTCATGGCTATCACTGCACTATTCACAATAGCTAAGAAATGGAAACAACCAAATGTCCTTTAACCCATGAGTACATGATGAAAATATAGCAAATATACTCTATGGAATGCTATTCATATGTCAAGAAAATTGAAATAATGAACATTGCAGGTAAACGAACAAAGCTAGGAAAGTTGTTTTTGAGTGAGGTAACCCAAACTCAGAAAGATAAATGTCACATACTCTCTCTTGGCTCCTCCCTCCAAATCTTCAGATGTGAATATAGATCCTATAGTAAATGCAGAAAGTAAAAGGGGACATTCCTGGCAACTTGGGAGTAGAGGCACATTAGAGAGGAGAATAGCAAGTGATTTGAATGAGGAAAAGGGGTACTCTAGTTGGGGAGGGGAAGAAATAACTACAGAAGAAGGAGAAGGATGGAAGAGGCTAAAATAACAGATGTCTATAAGAGTCATAAAGGGCTATGCTATTAACTGTCTGTGTAAAAACTATAATACCTATAGGTCTGTGTATGAATATGCATAGATATGTTAAATTTAAGTTTTCTCATCTGGGCTAACAATACTTTTTTCAAGAGCCAATCTAACAAAACCCCAACACTAGGCATGAGAAGCCCTCCTTTGAGTTGTTGGAAACACTGTCCAAGAGACTCCCAAAACATCACAGGCTATTGCTATTACCCTTGATTGTTCCTCAGAGGTAGAAGGTAAGTCTTATTGATGAAGATATCATACACTTTAGACCCCAGAGCCCAGAAGCCCTGATCTGGAACTGACCCAAAGCCTCCTCTCTGAGGACTAGTTCTCATGGTACCAGAAGGCATCATGCAAGTCTCTAAAGGAAAGAAGCAACCCATAGTCCTCATCCTGCAATGATGCCTATGAACCACAACAACCAGCATGGCATGATAACCCTAAGGGTGCAGTGCAGTAGTAGCATGCATACCTTGGTGGTAACCAACAGCTCCCTAACTGGACTTAAGACCCGCTCAACAAGAGGGAAATCGTGCCTGGTTTTGGAAACCTAACCAACTACCCGGGCCTAGTGAAGTTATGATCTTGGAGGAGAACCTACAATTACCACTTTACTAGACCAGCACAGCCCTTAACTACACTCTTAAACATTTGTCCTCATAACCACAGATAAGTATAAATATAGTCCTCACCCCTCATCAAGGAAACTTCTCTTTGCAACAGACAAGTTGTGGACCCCACTTCCAGTGACTCCATCTCCAGTACAACTCCCTCTCCTATGGCTCAGCGAATCTTGAGGAACAGGGGCTGGAAAGACTTCAAAAACCAGAGGATCAGGAATTTGCTGTAAGATTATGTCTCATAGTATTATCAAAAGTCATCTCCTTAAAAATTTCACCAACATGAGCTAATTAAGGCCAACAGTAGACATGCTCAAGAGAACAATGAAAACCACAGAGCCACAACCCTATACAAAGAACTGAAGGCATCTAAGGGATGCTAAGATTGGGGAAAATAGTCTTCCCCAAGGATGAGTGTACCAATAGGTTATCCAATACCAAATGCTCAGCCCTGAGTACATACATACAAATAACATTATACAGACTGAGCAGGTTATGTTTAGGAATATACATGTATGTATATGTATGTATGCATGTATGTATATGTGTGTGTACATACATATATGCATGTAAGAACCCTTACTGGGAAAAAAAAAGTGGCCATGAATTTGAAAGAGCACAGGGAGGGGTATATGGGAGAGTTTGAAGGAAGGATAGGGAACACGGAAAATGAAGTAATTGTGTTTAAAAAAAAAAAGATACTTTTAAAAGGAAAAACAAAAACCAGTGTAACAGAAAGGTACCAAATTGATGAAAGAAAAACAGTAATTCTTTGAAAAGATCAATACAATTGAAAAATCTGTAGCCAGACTGAAAATGAGAAAAGATGTAACCAGTTTCAGGACTGGGAACAGATACTGCCCTGGATCCTGTAGATGTTAAAAAAGACAAGGAATATGGTGAGCTTCTTGTCATGGAGAAGAATCCCATTCCTTAAAAGACACAAATTGCCAAAACTGACCCATAGAAAATGAATGATTTCATCACTGTGTATAGCGTTGAAAAATTGAGTTCCTCATTAAACATCTACCAAGAAAGCAGGTTTTGCTGTTGTTTTGTGTATTGCTGAGACAAATAGTAATCCAGCACACAGTCTTTAGAGGAGACAGTGCTTCTAACTCAGTGTGCACCCCTGCTGCGAAACCAGACAGGCAGAAAAGGAAGCAGACCAAGACCCTGCCTAAATGCTAACTAATGGTCCATCAGCAGCATTTTAAAAAGGATGTTACAGTGTGGCTATGTAGTATTTATCTTTGGGTTCAAGGTTAGCTTAATATCTATAAACCCTTGAGTTGTTTGCTAGGTTAATAGGATCAAAGACAAGTGCCAAAGGGTCCCTTCAGAGTCTGTGGTAATGCTACCCATTCAAGGTGAGTGAATAAGCCAGAAAGCAACTCAGAACCGGAGAAGAGGGACCTCGGGAAGGCTGCAGGTGCCTTGTGCTCAGTGCTGAACTCAATGCTTTTCTGAACATGTATAGAAAGGTGTGCATGCTTTTTCTATTTTGATACAGCATTCTCTTATAGGTTCTAACCATGGGAGTAAAAGAACAACAAACAAATTGGAACAAGTAAAACAATTGTGGGCCAGCGAGATGGCTCAGCAGGTAAAAGCCCTTGCTGTACAAACCTGATGACCTGAATTTGATCCCTGGAAGGAACGAACTGAGTCCTGCAAGTTGGGGCTCCAGAGGCATATCTTGGCATATGTGTGCTCTCCCTCCAATGTCATATACACTAATAGGAACAAAAAGTATAAGTAAAGCTATCTTAGTTGTATGTATGTATTAAGCATATGTATGTATGCTTAAGTCTACAAAGATATGCTTAAGCTAAAAAATGAATTGAGCAAGATTGCAGATCGATGTTACAAAACTCAAGTTCTACCAACAGTTAACATGTTAGCAGCTCACAGTAGGAATAATTTAAAGTTTTTAGTAGTCATTTTAATTAAATAAATATATATTCTATACTGAAATATTGTTGGGGTGGAAAGAAGTCCTGAGTAAGTAGATTCAATACATGGAAAAATTAGCATTATTTAGATCATTTGGGGGCACTTGCTATCTGTAAAGTTGGTGAAATCAGAGCAGTAAAAATTAGAAGAGAAATTAACAACCTAATTTTAAAATGTATTAGCTGAAATAATTTTTTAGAAAGATTGGAGGAGTTAACACTACCTGTTATTAAATGCACTATAAAGCTATAGTAATTGAAACAGTCTGGACTTGGCATATAGAAAAACTTGTTGTTTTATTTGTTTAATTGCATTTTCTCCTGGGGTTCTGGGGTTGGACTGAGGGCCATGTTCATGCTAGGCAAGCCTGCTGCCACTGAGTTGCGTCCCTAACCCTTGGTTTGAGATAGGGTTTTGATATATAGCTCATTCTGGCCTTGAGCCTATTCCCAGGCTGTCCTCAAACTTGACGTCTTTCTGCATCCCTCTCTGAGTGTGTGTCACCATATCCAGCTAGGAAGTATTTTTAGATAAATGGCTCAATTCAGAAATAAAACTACACATAGATAATAAGATGAATTTCAGCAAAGGCAGCAGGATGAATCATTGAGAAAAAAACATTGTGTGTGTGTGTGTGTGTGTGTGTGTGTTTATGAGAGTGTGTGTTTGTGTGCTTATGTGTTTATGAGAGTGTGCATGTATGTTTATGAGAGTGCATTTTTGTGTGCTTGTGTGTTTATAAAGGAGTGTGCATGTGTGCTCATGTTTATGAATGTTCATGTGTGTACAGGCATGTGTGTTTATGAGAAAATATGTGTGTGCATGTATGTTTCTGAGAGTATGCGTGTGTGTTTATGAGAGTGTATATGTGTGTGTGTGTGCACATGTGTGTTTATGAGAGAATGTGTGTGTGTGTGTGCTTGCTTGTGTGTTTATGAGAGAGATGTGGTGTGTGTGTGTGTGTGTGTGTGTGTGTGTGTGTGTGTGTGTGTGTGTGTGTGTGTGTGTGTGTGTGTTGGGTATGCATGTAGCAATCAGAGGACAGACTTCAGGTGTCTGTTTTCTTCCTAGATGAAATCTAGGAATAGGACGCAGGTCACCAGGCTATCGGCTAGCACCTTTACCTGATGAACCGACACTGTCCCCGTCCCCCTATTTTGTAAAGAAAGTATTTTAACAAATGGTGCCAAAACAAGTAGACATCTATATGGCAAATGATGAACCTTGCTCTTACTTTATACCATACACAAATGTTAACTGGTAGTAGAACATTGACCTAAATGTAAGGGTTTAAAGTGCAAAATATACAGGAGAAAAGAAAATCTGTCGTGTTGTGTTGGGCAAAGTTTTCTTTGGCAGAACAGGTCTAGTAAATGGTTAAAAGCAGTGATGATAGACAGAATCAAGAACAAAGCTGAGTGCAGATCAGTGGTCAAGTGCTTGCTCTCTGTTCAGTCTTCAGCATTGCAAAGCTAAGTAAGTAAATAAGCACACTCATTTGGTTCATATGCAGAACATGCAAAGAACTTTTACAACTCTACAATCAGACAGCAAAAAAAATGAATAAACACAGGTAATCCACAAGGAACATGTGCAAGTAAGCCAGCCCTCTAGTTCCCTGGAAAGTAAATTGACAGGACAGGGAGTTGCTGCCTACTCTTCTAGTGAGCAAAGTTAAAAGTGATGGTGTCATAGATGGGGCCATCTGCTACTGTGGTACATGGCTGGCAAGGACAGAGGGCAAAGCAGCCACTGGCAGCAGGCCACACAGCAGCTTCTTAGGAAGCTAAACGGTAGCTAGCCTCAGAGCCTGCAGTTCTTTCCTGTTACAAAGCAAAATAAAAACAGATTGGAATGTGATAGCATTGTTCAGATAGCCTCCAATAAGTCAGTCCTGCATATACTCAGGTATATGGCATACATGAATCTCAGAAGCACTGAGCTGAGTTGCACAGTCACAGAGATCTGCACATTTTGTTGTGACCCTTTGTTGTGACATCCGAGGAGAAGCAAAGCTTTGTCTGTATTGACCAGTTGTTTGCTTGGATCACAGAATCCAGGTAGGAAATTGGTTGTAAAGAGGCATGAAGGAACTTTGAGGTGACAAAAATGTTCTGGATGTTAACTACTTTAGTTAATGTGACTTTATGAATTCTTAGAGCTTGTCAGTCTGCACTTGATGAACAAGTTTCACTTCCATTTGACAAGACTTGTAGAAAACAAACCACACAGCATAGTATTTGTTTTTAAACGCATTGTGTTTCTGTGTGTTTAGATTAGATTATGCTATCATTTGTTTAAAATGGTCTCACTTGTAGGGAAAGTATCTGTTAAGGGGGAGGAAGAAGCTTGGCAAGGTTGTTATTTTATTTGTTTATTTATTTTTGGCTTTTTGAGACAGTTTCTCTATGTAGCCCTAGCTGTCCTGGAACTCTCTCCGCAGACCAGGCTGGCCTTGATCTCAGATCCCCCTGCCTCTGGGGCATTGGGATTAAAGGCATGTGCCACCACTGCCAGGCCGGGTTGTTGTTCTAGAGCACTCAGGGAGTATCACTGATAAAGAGAAGTTGTGCAGATAAATTCAGCCAAGTGGATTCCGCATGCTTTTCACTGACCTTGTCATTGATGTGCAGATTTCCCTGGCATTGTAAGTGAGCGCTTATCATGTTGCATTGACTGACCCTGACCCTATAGCATTTGCATCTTCATGTGCTCTGTGTTCATTTGTTCTGTCACTTTCTCTTGGGGACAGTAGCTACAGATTTTATATATTTTTACTCTGTAGTTCTGTGTGCTGCTTGCAGGAGGCAGTCAGTTAATTGGTTTGAATGGTTTTGGCTGAGATGAGTCAGGTCACTGCTCTTTGCTAATCTGTGTTTTCTTAGTTCAGTATAGCAATAGAATGCAAGCAGAACCTTAAATAGACCCAAAGTGAAAGCCAAACATGCAGGAGCAACTTTGTGTAACAGCATTTTATTCTGACTTGTCAAATAGAACAGCTATACCGTGTAAGGATGCTAGCACCTTCAATATCCCTGGTGGACGAAAGGTGGAGGGTAAAAGTTCAAGAGGGATTATCTGGAAACAGTTGGCTGTCTTCATTTTATCTATTCTACTTATTCATTTTTAAATCTTTCATTTTACTTGTGTGAGAGAGAGGGGGGAGAAGGAAGAGAGGAGGGGAGGGGAGAGGAGAAGAGAGGAGAGCAGAATGGGTTTTTGTGCAACCATGCAGTGCCTGCAGAGGCCTGGAGAGGGTATTGGATCCCCTGAAGCTGAATAAGCAGGTGTTTATGAGCTGCCTGATATGGGTGCTGGAATTGAACTCAGAGTCTCAGAGAGAGAGCAGCAAGAACTCTTTAACACTTCATCTATTGTAAGGCCCATCTGGTTGGTGTGATACTCAGTCACCTGTCAAAGTGAAAGCTGATTAGTGCATGTTCAGCCTTTTCCAGTAGGTGGCAGCAGAGTTCTTTGCATCAGTGTTCTAGCCTGTCTTTGGTACTAAATATTCTAAATACTAAATATTCATTCATTTTGTTAGTTAAGGCCATTGCTGATGCCTAATTTTTTTTTTTTGTATACAAATCAAAGTGATACTGTGGTTGTTAGCTTTCATTTTACATCAGATGTGATGAGGAGCTAAAATAATAGTTTACTTTGTATAGGTTTTATTTACTAACAACTCTTTAACTGCAATTTTCACCCGCTACAGTATTATTAATATTTCAACATATCATTTTCTGCATCACAGCCTCTTAGACAGAACCCAGCTGCTGTAGTCTAGAACAAAATAAAATCTTATTAAATAGTATATAAATATTTCATCACATAGCTTTGGGGGCATTTTGTGTTTGTGAAAAACATTCACAGTTTTTTGTTTTGTTTTGTTTTTTCATTTGTAAACAAACCCAAAGCTGAATTGCACAAGAAGCATTTTAATTTTAATGCTCGTAGTTAGGTGGGGCTGGTTTCTCTTCCTCATTGCTTTACTCGCCTCCAGGAAGCAGTGTCCATACTGTGGGGGAGGCGACTCTACTTACTGCTCAGGAATGGTAGTGCAATGTGAGCTACAGAGTACTGATCTTTGAAAAGGCCTGAGCTGGTGGCAAAAGTCTAGCTTCAAGAGTCGCTTAGCAGATAATTCTTGTGAATTTTTCTCCCCAGGGATCTGTTGATTTAGGAGAGATTTTAAAACTGGTTTTTAAAAACAATGTAGTACTAGGGTTTTTCCATTTTTTCCCCCCACATAAAATGCTTGCCAATTCTTATAAACTCAAAGGACCCTCTGTAACTGAACTCAGAGCCCCATCTTATTCATGTAAACATGTTTCCTCGTGGTCATGTCACTCAGCATGTATCTCCCCTGATTCTCTCCTGGAGTGCAGAGACTGCTCGGGTCTCTGCCTTCCTCTCTCCACCCTATTAAATCCTAAAACAAGTTTGGCCAGCCAGAGGACACTGTAATTCAGAGCAGCCATCTTGCTCACATGCTTCTCTTTAAGCCAAGAAGCAACACGAGAAAAAACACAACAAATAGCTGACAACAAAAGAGAAACGTGGGGTAACGCTGTGATGAGTGTGCTCAACAGACACACACTTCACTCAGCAGGAGGGAGGCAGTGCTGTGAGCCTGGGGTCTATCCTTAAACATCGTTGCTCTTGTGCCCCTCCTCCCACCGACTTGGGCTTGGTAACTTCCTACTGAAATGTGTTTTCCACTGAGACCCCGCTTCTGCTAAACCTGGGGGAAGGCTTTGGTGTCATTCATAGTATGTAACCCTTCACATTCACAGTCTGTGATAACTGACTGAGGCCATATTCCTGCCAGCCTTGATAGAGTTGCTTTATCTCAGCAGCCACTGATGTTTTCATTTTGGTTTAACCCTAGCTGATCCCACGGTTAAGGACTTAATCGGAGGCTTCACCGCTCTGCATTATGCAGCCATGCATGGCCGGGCCCGGATTGCACGCCTGATGTTAGAGTCTGAATACAGGAGTGACATTATTAATGCAAAAAGCAATGATGGCTGGACTCCTCTCCACGTGGCTGCTCACTACGGTAGGGACTCGTTTGTCCGGCTCCTTCTGGAGTTCAAGGCTGAGGTCGATCCACTCAGTGATAAAGGTACAACACCACTTCAGCTGGCCATCATCCGAGAGAGATCAAGCTGCGTGAAAATCCTCCTGGACCACAACGCCAATATCGACATTCAGAATGGATTTCTGTTGCGCTATGCTGTGATTAAAAGCAATCACTCTTACTGCCGAATGTTCCTTCAGAGAGGGGCAGACACAAACTTGGGGCGCCTAGAAGATGGACAGACTCCTTTGCACTTGTCTGCCCTTCGTGATGACGTGCTCTGTGCACGGATGTTGTATAACTATGGCGCGGACACGAACACAAGGAACTATGAAGGTCAGACCCCACTGGCCGTTTCAATAAGTATTTCAGGAAGTAGTCGGCCGTGTTTGGATTTCTTGCAAGAAGTCACAAGTATGTAACATAATTACTACTCTTATTGCATCTTTCCCTCCTAATTCGCACCTTCTGAGTAGCTTGAGATATTTTTGTAATACGAAATGACTAGACATTAATCATTCCTATAAGTCCCACTTGGTAAGTAATACTCACTCATCCAAAACCCAATTGTGTTACTAAAAGTGGACAGTAAAGTTTAGAGGAAATGACAGACATATTTTTAAGATGAACAAGTTTTAATGGTAGAACAAGGCAATTTCCACTGTTCCAAACAATAGCCTGTCTAATCCCATGACGATTTGCATTGAGGAGTTAGAAGAATGTGGGGTTTTAGATTTCTTAGCTATAGGGATGGTCTAGATTCTGAAATGTATTACTGAGTTCCAATGAAAAGAATGCCAGTCTGGCTTATTTAGATTCCCCAGTAATGGAGATAAAGGATGCTAGACATTATTATGAGAAAACACTAGGAAATTAGGCATTATGATCCTAGGCCACACAGCTTCCATTGATGTCTGCCCACTTTGCTAGAGACACTTTCTTGACACCTCCCAGTGTCTGATTTATCTAACATAGAAGCAATGAGTGTTAGTCTGCATGGATGTCATTAGCTTTTCTTGTCCTGCTTCCCTGGGGCTGGCCAAGTGTGTGAGCCAGGAAGCTGAGGTCTGTAAACACCATTCATCTACTCCCTGCTGTACTGCCTAGCACCTAGCTAGCTGCCTTTCCCCATGTGATCTCGATTACAAAAGAAAGACCAGCTTCTGATTATATGGCGCTTATGAGAGGCCAGTTCTAGGTCTGAGTTTTTAGATTTGGAAGCCAGGGGGCGGTACCAGTAAACATAGTGCCTGGAGTATGTGGAGGTGTGTCCAATGACAAGTTGGCATGGTCATGAGGACAGACCACTGCAGAATCCTAAGGAGATGAACTGGCCTTTCCCCTATGCCAGGCTAGAACTGGGGAAAGAAGAAGTATTTGTCCCATGTGTTCTCTACTCGGACATTATTGCGGAAGCAGGGGGATCTTGGGTGTCTGGACCTTTGTGGTTAGGTTGCAGTTAAGGGGGAAAGCAGGTTACGAAAATGCTTGCCTAAACAAAAAGGAAAGCTTACCAATACCAAAAAAAAAAAAGTATACCTTTGTGAAAATATCTAAGCATAGCATAACCTGAGGATGTGGTTAGCTTCTAATGGGACCTGCAGAGAACTAGTTAGAATTTAGCTGAGATTTTTGTTCTCATCATCTCCCGTCACAGTATCAAGTTCTCTAGTTAACTGGTATATACAGACTAGAGTTGTTAGAATACGGAATATGTTTGAAAAACGTATTTCTGTGTATGGATGTTTTGCCAGTATGTCTGTGCACCATGTGTGCATAGTATCCAGGGGGCAGAAGAGGCATTGGGTCCTCTGGAACTAGTTACAATAGATTGCTAGCTGCCATGAGGGTCCTGGGAACTGAACCCAGGTCTTGTGCAAGAGCAATACTGCTGAGCCAGCCCCAGAATGTAAAATCTTCTGAGAAAGAGAGCAGTTTCATGAGAGGGCTTCACCTTGGGCTGAGACCACCAAGGACTTTGATATTAAAAGATGAGAGTTGAATGAAGTCATACCTGGAATTTTATTCAGAGAAATTGTAGTACCGGGTGATGGCCCATGTAGAAATGCCCAAGCACAGATTACAGGCTAAATGACTAGGAGCCCTTCCTCTGTGCCTCACCAGCTGCTTCTGCAGTGGTGAAAGGGAAGGGCTGAAAAGCCTGGCACTGTACACCTGGGTTCCTAGCACTCGGGAGGCTGAGACTGCGGGAAGAATTTGGGTTCCAGGCCAGGCCAGGTTGTTGGAATGGGCTACAGTCACAAGACCCCATCTCCAAAAAGCAAAGCAACGAGCTGGTGGCCTGCAGTTGCTCGTGCTTATCGTCTGGAAAGCAGCTAGAGCGCAGTACCTGCAAGGAGACTGCCTCTGCGTTTGCTCAGCAAGACTGTGTATGGAAAGGCTGCGTCCCTCGGAGGCCGGCCTTTCCTCATGAATGTCTCCCCTTAGGTATGACAGGGCCATGTTCAGAAGACAAAGTAGAGTCAAAGTTGGGGCTAGGCAAGTGGAGTTGGGCTTTCCTTGGGGCATCTGGCCTTCTGCTCCTCACTTTGCCAGGGCCGTCCATATCCGCACTGTGTGGGACCCTCAGTTCTGCACGGCTGCTGCTTCATCAGGGTATTAGTCAGGGTTTCCTTCCCTCGCTCTAACACTTTCAGTAGCTCTAAATGAAGAATCATGCTCTCAGTTCCCTGGCTTACAGTAATTGCAACATCTGTGGCATATCTACATCTGGTTCTGATGCTAGCTTTATCTCTGGCTGCTTTCCTTTTTACCTCGCCTAGCATGCTGTGTAATTCCGTTTTTCAGTTGAAGCTAGGCATGATGTGAAGAGCCCCGAGAACTCAGGTGACAGTGCACCCCCCTCCCCTTCCTGTTTTGGCCCTTTTGAGAGCATCTTGGCTGTAATAGCACAGCCTGGCCTGTGACTTGCTATATAGACCAGGCTGTCGACAAACTTGCAGTGGATTCCTCTGCCTACGCCTCCCTAATGCTGGGATTATATGTGTGAGCCACCATATCCTGCTTCTAATAGTCTTCATGCAAGGCTTCCTGTTAATTTGGCTAGGCATGGGGTTGTGTTTATGTAACTATAGATAGCTGGCTGTGCAGAGTTCTCCAGTGTTGTCGTTTCTCCCTCACCTGCACATTCACACTCACGCCCTTGACTCCTCCTCAGGTCTGTCAACTTCAGCCCACTGTTACTGCACTGGAACCCTGTTGGTGTAGTTTTAAGGTGTGGTGGTGTAATCTTCTAATTAAGTGTTTTAAATGGGCCTGTGTGTTTTCCCTTAGGTAGGTTTTTTTTTTCCCCTCCAGTTCCTGTCAGGTGAGAAGTGTCTGTTCCTGGATGAGTCTCTTCCTGTGGAGAGCCTTAGTTATGGAGTGGCTTGGGGTGTCGACTGTGCATACACTCCCCTGCCATAACTGTCGGGGTCTTCATTGGTCTTTTCTTTGAGGACTGGCAGGCTTCCTCAGACTGGCTCTTAATGTCCTGTCCATCCATGGGCTCCACTGTTTGTGTTTGTGGGCCCAGTGGCTTCTGCTCAGGTAAGCATGTGTCAGCGTCAGCGTTGACACTCTGGGTCTCACAATCTCCAGAGCTTTTGATAAAGGTGCCCTGCCTGCAAGCCCCAGTGGTTTTGATTGCTCCAAGATTAGGCTTAGTTTTTAAAGTTGTGCAAGCTTTTCTTCTTCCAAGAACTCAGGTGTGATGGTGTCTAAGCTCTGCGCAAGCTAGAGTTGTAATGGCACGGCCATCTGGCTTTATCATTGTTTCTCTTTGAAAGTGGGAAACTATCCTCACTGTGGTTCTTTGAACTGAGAATGGTTTTGCACACTGGGATCAGAAGCTCACCTCTCTCCATCATCACAGGCTCTCAGCTGTGCCCATGTCAGATGCTGTTAAACCAGAAGAGTGCCACAAGTAACCTGGGGAAAGGTCTTCAGCCCCCAGTCTACCCCACAGAATCTGGTGCTCTCCTCAAAAACAAAAAGGGGTGGGGTGGGGGGACTGGATCAAATTCTTGCCAGCAGCAACTTCTTCTCCTATTACTTGGGAGGGAGAAGGGGGGAGGGTAAGAGGGGGAAAGAGAGCCATATAGAACTAGTTTTGTTTATTGCCCCCCCCCCCACTCCAAAGGATGGGCTTCTAGAAGTCCACAGATTGTCTTAGATGGCCATAAGGTCCCGGTGTGTAGCTGGAGTGCTCGCCCTTCGTTCTGTGAATATCTTTGTGCTAGCGATGTGTAAACTCTGGAGGGAAAACTGCTTCCAGGTTAGCATGACAGACAGCCTGGCTGGTATGGTGCTGATGAGGACTATTCTCTTCACTTCCAGGCAACCTAAGTCATGAGTATTCCAACCCATTTACAAATGTCTGTGACAAAGCAGGAGACATAATTGAATTAAATCTTGTCCCTTTGTGCACATACCTTTTAAATGTTCTGTAGACGAAAATGACTGAATGGAGACGTGACAGGTTTGTTTGAGCTGCACCAGTAGCTTTTTTCATGGAGAACCATTTTTCCTTGAAAGATTGACTGACAGCCAAAGTATACCATTTAATCATGGGCACTTAGCAGGCGTTTTCTTGGAAATGCACAAAGTTCACTTGTCACTTTCAGGGAAATGACCACAGTATTGATGACCAGTCAGACCTTGAGCTTTGAAAAGAGTGGTTTTGAAAACTCATATTTACCATTGTGAGAGTCCTACTATGTAATGGTATTTTTTTTTCTGAGATTAGTAGAAATATTAAAAAAAAAAAAAAAGTACTGTTTTTGGTATCATGTAATGAAATTGGCTAACAATTTGAAGACATGCATAACCTAGTATGCCATATACTTCTGATGACTAATTTATGTTCCTCTGTGTATGGGTCAATGACCCACTAAAAGTTTAAGATGGACTATAATGTAAAAGTACAAAAAAAAAAAAAAATCAATGTAGTTTCAGACCTAGCTGTAGGGCTGGGGAGATGAGATAGCTCAGCTGGTTGTGTTTGCAAGCAAGCATGAAGACATCAGTTTGGATACCCAACACCCACATACAAAGCTGGATATGATAGCATGATTTTGTAACCCCAGCACGGGGGTGGGGGGCTTGGGGAGTGAGGAATTGGAGACAGGATGCTCCCTGGGCCTTTCTGACCAGCTCCCAGCCAGTTGGTGAACTTCAGGCTCAGTGAGAGACCCTGCCTCAAAAAATAAGGTGGAGAGTAATTGAGGAAGGCAATATTTAATGCTGGCCTCCACAGGTACCACACATGCTCATATATATATATGGAACACACACACACACACTCACACATACTCACATGCACTCACTCACACCATGAGGGTTTCACAGAGTATCCAAGGTTATCTGGAAAAGGCTGTTCTAAGTATTCTTTGCTTTCCTAGTGAAGCTAGCTCAGTGGTTCTCAGCCTTCCTAATGCTGCAGTCCTTTAACACAGTTCCCCTTGTTGTGAACCCCCCCCCAACCATAATACTATTTCATTGCTATAATTTTGCTACTGTTATGAATTGTAATCTAAGTTTCTGTGGAGTTTTTTGTTTTGTTGTTGTTGTTTTTGTTTGTTTGTTTTTGTTTTTTATTTGGTTGTTTTTGATGATCTAGACCTCTGTGAAAGGAAGGGTTGGGTCATGACCCACAGGTGGAGAACCCCTGAGCTAGGGTTCTTCAGGTCCTGCAGTCTGGCTAGCTCACAGAGTGAAGTTGGAGCATATGGAAGACAGACATCAAGAGACAGTTGTAGGAAAGGAGAAACAAGCACATGACCTCATGGCCTTCTTGTTTGGGAAACTGACACCAGTTTTTGTTTGGCTCATAAAATTATTTCAGCTGAAAAACTGATAGCTGCCATTTTTAAACAAGTCAGAAATGGCTGAAATTTCTAGTTTTCCAAATATGGCAAATTTAGACAAATATAAACCACATAAGCAAGAATTCTTTGAGTCTTCCATTTTAACAGTGCAAAGGCATCCTTTAGCCTCCACGTGGAAACCTAGCAATGTGTAGTTTCCAAATTTTCAGTGCTAAGGATCAAAGCTAGGGCCCCGGGCATGCTAGGTAATCATTCTGTCTCGGACTGCATTTCTGACCCTACATTTGGATGTGTTAGGAGTATCCTGTCAGCCTAGTGTTTCAGATGTTGAAGGATCCTTCATGTATTTTTGGTTGAAGTTAAAATCTTTGGGTCAGCTGGGAACTTGCCTCATGCTCGCCTGCTTATGGCTCAGGCTCTTGACAGTCCCCTTACTCCTGGACGTTGCTTGTAAAATTGTGGCTTTGCTGACTTGGGATAAATGGTTCCTCTCAGTTGGGGATTTTAGTACCTTGGTTCCTGGAGGCAGTTTGCAGAGACTGGTCATGCACGGAACATGTCAAAGATAACATGTCCTCAAGTAAACATACCATCCACTGTCCACCTTGTTTGTGTAGACTGCTTCCAGAGAATTCCAACACAGTGTCCTTATGGCTCTGGCCTAGATTGTTCTTGAGTTGACTGAATTGCTGTTTAAGATCCTGAGATATCTGAGCTGAGGCAGGGACCTGTGTTCCAGAAGCATCATTCAAAGACTAGACTCACCCTTTAGACAGAGGGCTGTCTAAAGGCAGGCCTCGGGTAGATTTTGATCTGTGTGTTTTAAGGGATTGAACAGCTCATAAAGCTGCAAGGAAAAGTTGAAATGACTGGGAATTGAATTGTGTAAACCGTTTCACAGAAGACTTAATTTGTCTAGTCCTGAAGATAGTGGCTTGCTGGGACAGTAATCACAGACGTTCCAAAATACTGTTTATAAATATCGAAGTAACCAGAAATATGTTTTTGTTTAGATTTCAGTAATAGTCAAGTACTATGTTACTTAAAAAAACAAAAGTACTATGTTTACAGAAATAAGATTTGAAACTAAAAGTTAAAAGGGGGGGAGAAAAATCCAAAGTGGGGGGTGTGCATGGAGGGGATGTGTGGTTCAGTGGCTTTACAGTGGGGTCCATGCTTAGTGTGTGAGGTCCTGGGTTCAGTCCCTGCACCACCAACATACACAAGCAAACAAACCTTTAAAAGATGCAGACCAGTAAAAGGCTCTGCTCCTCTGCCTTTTAAAGCTTGGGGAACTGGAACAGGCTGTGGCTTTCCCAGCTAAATCCAGCACACAGTAGGTATGTGAGCAGATTTACCCCCAAGCCAGCCTGGATGTCAAAGCCCTGGCCCACCCTGCTCCTTCCCACTGCCTCTGTTGTTACTCTGTGGAATGACTTATTGTACAGTGGACTCTGCCTGTGGAGAAATTCATGCAACACATTTTGACTAAGGGTTCTTTAATTTTTTCCCTAATGAATTGGAGATTTTGGCCAAACTAGCTACATTAGAGTTTTAAAGGAATTTTTTTTTACTCTTAACTTACTAAAAACCATTTTCAGAAATGAGCAGTACAGAGTTGTCATTCAGATTTTTTAGGTTCTTTGACATAGCAAACATATCTTTTAATAAATCAGTTTATTCTAACTAACTAGAAAGTATCTTATTCTGTACCTTCTTTATAGTCCCTACTTTTAATGTTGGCACCTACAGGTGTCTTGACATCTGTGAGTAAATTATGTGTAATATTTACTTGGCTTTGTTACTTTTCTATCACTATGATAAAAGACCATGAGCAAGGCACTTTATAGAAGGAAGAGTTTATTTGAGCTTGTGGTTCCAGAGAGTTAGAGTTCATGATGGCAGAACACAGGCAAGACCTCAGGAACCACAAGCACCAGGCAGAGAGAGCAAGCTAGCGATGGCAGGGGTCTTTAAACTCTCAAAGCCCACCCCCAGTGATGTATTTCCTCCAGCAAGTCCACACCTCCTAAAAAAGAGTGCCACCAACTGGAGACCTAGTATTCATGTGCTCAAGATTGGGGAGGGCATCCACGTTCGGTTGCCTAAGGTAAAGTGTAACCAATAGACTTAGATCCAGAAGCTGATAGATAGTGTGTATATTTGAAGTGTGAGTGGATACTGTGATTCTTATTCTAAGGGAACTAGAGTCTTCCATTGGACCTATAAAGTAAGAGATATTTATCCCACTTTATACTTAGTCCTTGTGAGAAGACTTCAGAAGCAACAGCAAAAGAATAATGTTGGTCAGATATAGTGGTGCACAACTTGAATCCTAGCACTCAGAAAACAAAGGCAAGTGGATCTCTGTGAATTGTAGACTACCTTGGTACATAGTAAGTTCCAGGCCAGCTGGGGCTATATAGTGAGACTATCTTTAAAAGAAAAAGTGCGCTTGTGGTAGAATTTTAAAATGGGAACAGGATTGAACACAAATATTGGGAGATCATTGTGGATGCTGATGGAGGTGGAGAGGTTCTTTGGTGGATGACAGACTCCAAAGCAATCCAGAAGAGGGAAATGGCCTGTTGATTTCTCCGCCCCCTCACCTCCCTGTTCCGTGTCACTGTGTCCACTGCCACAAAGAAGCCTGGGACTCTGTCTTCTGTGCAGTTGCCTTTGAATGTTTTAAATGTTTGGTCTTTGTCTACCTTCTTGAGTATGAGTATGTTTTAAAGATTTATTTGTAAGTATGTATGGGTGTTTGTGTACATGAACACAGGAATCTACAAAGGCCAGAGGCATTGGATCCTCCAGAACTGGAATGACAGATGGTTGTGAGCAGTTGACATGGGTGCTGGAATCAGGTCCCCTGGGAGGCCAGTTCATATTCTTTAACAGCCAAGCCATCTTCCCAGTTCCCAGGTCCAGATATCTTTATCATAAGAAGTAACTCAGGCCTCCCTCATAAAAGCAACAAGGGGAGGTGTTTCAGGACAGTTCATTTTCTAAGTTATACCTCTGCCCGGGTTTTTTAGTTATGCTAAACTGGGCCCTTCAGCAGCAGATTTCCTTTTTGTGCCAACCTGGTTATTAGTAATGATAGGTCTCCTCTCCACAGCCTGGCAAGGCTAACCCTTTGAACTATTGTGTAAGCCCACTGTAGTTCATTAGTCTGAACACCTTGTAGTTCTTGCTGCATCTCCAGTGCTTATAATTCCACAAATTACAGTCTGTGAGGAGCGGTCTGCCGACCTTCCCTGTTACAAGCCCACAGTGGAGCAGTACTTATTCATTTCCTACGATGCCTTGTGGGTGGGTAAGCATTTCTGTACACACACACACACACACACACACACACACACACACACACACATTTCCTTTCTTCCTTTTTTCCCCTCTGCTCTTTTTCTCTTCTTTGTCCCTCTATTCTTTGGACACCGCATTGCTAGGTGTGTAGTAGGTACCCAGGAAATGCTTTCATGTGGTCCATTAACAAGAGATGAATATTCATCTGTTAATCATAATCTTCTGGTCCTAAGATGCTGTCCCTGAAGAAAGACTCCCAGGATGTCTGTAACAGTAATGCTGAGCCACCCTTAATGCCCTCTGCTGTTAGCCCACTGTTGACTCTGCATGCTGACAAGCTGGTGTTAGCAGAGAGGACTAGCCAGGCCCTCTCTCTGATGCACATCTTTTTACCCAGTGAAGTCCTTTGAAGTCCTATGGGTAACAGCACACGGTGATGACATATGGTGGCATGCAGCAGTTGGCCCAACTCCTCCCTACTAGTAGGTACTACTTGTCCCTTCTGAGCACCTTGTTTTCTTGCCGTCTTCATACCAGGACGATGAAGACCACCTTCCAAGGATGGCCTTCTAGTTTCCTGAAAATGAGAAAAAATATTATCCCTGCAAGGGTTTAGCCACTGTTATTTTTAAAATTTATTTTCCAGTTTGCTTTGTAATGTTCTCAACACTTTGTCATAATGAATGTGTTTAATTCTTATAAAACCTTTGAGGTAGGAGCTGCTATGAAGCTAAGGCAGCAGGCTTCACCTCAGCCCAGATCATGTGGGTGGTGAGTGGCAGGGCCAAGAAGCTTGTAGATCCTGCCTCCAGCACTGTTGGTTTTAACCACCACAATATGCCCTTATCATTCAAGGCAATTCTGTAGTCAGGCATTATATATGACTAAGAAATCCTTAAAAGACCATATTCTTCCAAAATATTAAAGGATGCTGTGTGTGGCATGTTGCTTAAGAAGAAGAAAAATAACAAACTGGGAAAAGCATTCCAATATATTTAGGCTTAAGACTTAACTGAATAAAGCATTCCAGAACATGTAGGCCTGGATGGTCCTGGCTGAGCTCCCAGTGGCCACAGCTCTAACGCACTAGCCACTGAGTGAATAAACTATTTTACAACAAAGCCCCCAGTCAGGCTCTCCAGAAACACTGCCCTGGAGCACACAAATAACATAATGGAGTGTTGTCTTAAATGGTCAAATGTTAGGGGACTCAGTCAAGTACTAATGATAGGGGCATCTCTGATATCATCAACCTGGAAGATGGAGGACATATGATCTGTCCAGAAATAGACAAGTGTGCAAGCATGTCACTTCTTTGCATGTATCCTTCTGAAGACTTCTAGTCACAGGCAATTCTGAGAAAGCAATTCTGTGCTGTGACTCCTAGGAAGCCGTGTGTGTAGTACTCTTGGAAAGCAGTGAGCTCTTCCAGGTCTCCCTGAGCCTGAAGCCGGGCACTCACCAGGGAAGGTGCTCTACTGCTGAGCACCAACATCAGACCTGGAGGTCTAAGTCTAATGGAGCTCTTTTCACTTAGAAAGAGTTACTTAATTTTGCATCATCACTACAAAACAATGCAAGCAAGAGATAAAGTACTCAGAACAGCAGTGCTTATCCAAGTACAGCCTGGGACCCTCCTGGGAGGCTGTGAGGTCAGAGTGATCTCATAGCAGCAGTGTGGTGTTATGTGCCCTCTTCATGTTCCCTCTCTCCTGAGACTGAATGCAAATGTTCATGAGAAAGCTCAGCTCTTCTCTGTAAAACCAGCATTGTAAAGCATGGCAAACAGTACGTGGGGTACGCTATTTCCCCTCTCACCTTTGTGTTTCACTTTGGAAAATACAGTTTTCATCAGATGTCATTCTTTTAATGTGTGATTGGTTTGTTTTCATTACTTTTTAAATGAGTTAGCAGGTATTTATAAAATTTCTGTTGTAACTTCTGATGTGGTTTTCACCATACAGACTGCCCACATCAAAGTTTTTTCATATCCACAGTAATTTTTAAAAACACAATAGGATTTGAGACTAAATGTTTGATAGCCACTGAAATATGCTATCTCCTTGACTTTTGAAGCTTGTTACTTAATCACTCTGAGACTGCAGGAAATTGGAGTGATGCTATGTATACCTCACTTGTAAAGGGATTAAAGGACTCAAACATGTCAGAAGCTTGTGCTGTGCATGGAGCAGCAGGCATTCAGTATGAGGTAGCCTTTTACTGTCAGTCCTGTGTGACTCCGGACACCTACCTAGGCATGCAAGCTTTTGGTATGGGGTAACTTTTTCATACTGTCAGTCCTGTGTGACTCCAGACACTACTGAGGAATTGTTAAAGAAGTTTTCCTTGTGTCAGTAATGATCAGTACTGTTAAGGCATGAAAACAAAGTTGTTGGAAGAAACAGAATTGGATTTTACTGCTTTTGGTTTGGATTCAGTGACAACAGAAGTTACTGACCGATGATCGGTGTGTGGATTATAAAGTGAGTTAAAGATGCAGACTAGCTTGAGCTGCCTTTCAAACTCCCCTACTGCTGGACCGCCAGGCCCTCATCCCTTAGCCAGGGTTTACTCCAACCCTGACAGTGAATAGCCAAACAGACATCATTGCAAAACCCCATAGAGATGGCACTGTGTTGAGGCCCCAACATCTTAGCTCTCAGTCAAAACAGTCCACCTTAGCGAACATCTCATTCAGACCATGCTGTCCTTGTGGAGAAACTGAGACCCAGAGAAACTATTTGCTCACAGACGCTGTCCTTTGTATTAAGAGTCTCATCAGGACAGTCCCACAATCTCTTGATTTATAGTAGAAAGGAGACCAGACTTGGAATTAGAAAGACTATTCTCAGAATTATTCTAAGCTACAATCAGCTGTTCAGCAGTAGCCAGTATACTTAACTCTCTCATCCAGAGGACCTCATTTGTAAAGTAGAGATGGAAGCATCGACCTGTTGGTTGCTTGCCAGTCCAATTACCTGACATAGGCTACTTAGAAGAGGAGAGGTTCTTTTGGACCACGGTTTCAGACAGTTCCATCCACAGTTGACTGCTCCCACATGTTTGGGCAGAAAGTCATGGCAGCAGAGGCTGTTCTTGTCGCAGTAGATAGAGAAGAAGAAACAAGACAGGATGCAACCCAGGGACACTAAACTCCCAATGCCGGATACCGGGTAACTTGTATCCTCTAGCTAGATCCTACTTCCTGGAGCTTCCACAACTCTGGCCAAAACTCTCCATGATCTAGGCATAAGCATTCTAATCGCGTGCCGACAGGGTCATTACATACTCAGACCATGACATTACTGTCTTGTAAAGGGTTTTGGAAAAGGCCAAGTGGTTGTGACAGCACACGAAGGTACTGATGACACTTGGGTTTTAGTCAGACCAGTGTTCCAGCCTTTGCCTGTAAGGACCACAGCAGGCACTTCCTTGGAAAACAACACTTCCCCAACAGTGGAGGCTTCTATGCCGTGCTTCCTAGCCTTGTAACATTTTCTTTTTTTTCTGTCATTTTAGGACAACCCAGAACCCTGCAGGACCTGTGCCGAATTAAAATTCGACAGTGTATAGGCCTTCAAAACCTGAAGCTGCTTGATGAACTACCAATTGCCAAGGTCATGAAAGACTACTTAAAACACAAATTTGATGATATCTGATGTACCTGGACTGTGAGCAAGATTAAGAGTTATTCCAGCTACTCAAAAGGCTTTGGGCCTTGCACAAAGTATATCCTATGCAATTTCTGATTTGCTGTGAAGTCAGAAGGCGGCAGGTATACACTTTTAGGTTTTTTGTTTGGTTGGTTTTCATTTTAGGGGAGGGATATATATATATATATGTATGTATGTATACATATATATATATGTGTGTGTGTGTGTGTACACACACACACACACACACACACACACACACACACACACACACACCACGCTTGAAGGTCTTAATTTGGTTTCTTGGTCCAAGTCTATGAGGTCCAAGCCTTTCTATACAATACTGCATTTAGAAAAATTGTTTTTCCTAAATGCACAAACACAGGCAGGTTCGATGCTCTGGTTTCACTGGTGAACGAGGTACTAGAAACCAGTAGAACACTTGTAAAGTTTGGAGGTCTCGGGTTCACCTAGGAGATCCTAGGTGACGCTGGAAAATTCCTTGCGAAGAAACTTGCAGTAATGCTATCACCTCATTCATTTTTAATGAGTACAGATGAGCTGTTTAAAAATTCTTTTTTCCCTTCTAATTAATGTAGCTTTCCGATGGGGGAAAAAAATCCAGTACCTCTGCTTCCTTTTGGTGTGCGCTTATTTTTAAATTATTTTTTTTAAACAGCTGTAGGACACTACCCTGAGACATTGTGTTTTGACTCTCTCGTTGAATTGTGCTTTTAAAACAAAATTAATGGGGAAAGGAATTAACTTTTTAAAGCCAGTGTGTTGTTTTTTAAAAACAGTGCCTCTTGTGCGGCTCTCTTCTGGTGTAGTCTCTCGACCTCTCACTCTTCCCATTCCTCGGTCACCGACTTCCTCGGGCCCCTCAGAGCAGGAACCACCACCTTCCATTCCCGATACACACCCAAAGTGTGTCACCTCATCTTCCATTTTTAAGCTTTCTGTTTCATTTCATTGATGGAACAAATGCTATATCCTGGTGATACAGTGTTCCCTAGAAATAGCCCATATTCTTGCTAAACCATTTGACTTTAATGATTAAATAATTTGGGGTGGTTTCATGGTGTTTTTGTTTTTGTTTTGTTTTGTTTTTTTCTTCCTGGTAGTATGTATACATATCTCATGGGCACTCTTATGAGTCTGGCAAATTGCTAATATGCTATCTGTCTGTTTTGAAGGTAGGTTCAGTAAAGCTCTTCAAGGCAAATATTTGATTTTTTGGGCTGGTTGGTCATGTGTGTGCAAGAGAGACCCAGATGTGGAGAAGTGTCAGTAGCAAGGGAGAAGGTGCCATAGGCACCAGGCATCAGGGATGTGCCCTCGGACGCATGCTCGCTGCCTCATTTGTCATTATGTTAGTTTGAGGAGAGCCTCAATGATGGTGCCCCGATGATGTCATTCTTAGTGCCATGACAAATTTTTTGAATATTTATAACTGTTAATAAATTTGCAGGGTAAGGGCTTCTCCTTTCTTGTCAGAATTGCCAATTTGGGGCATCCAACATAAAACTGTTTCACTCCAAAGTGTGACTAAACAGAATCCAATTTAACCTGCTTCAGGCCAGCAGTGCTATCTTCTCAAGCCCAGAGTTTGTTGACTTGGCTGCAAAGTAGCTGTGGCGTCAGAGCATGGAATCTTCATGTGCCTAGATGGTACACAGATTCCTGCACAGACAGCTTGGGCAAGAAAGATGATTCAGGCACTTGATAGTGTGGCCCCATAGACTCCTTCAGCAAACTAGGGCACATGTAGCCAGTTATAGCTGATCCCTGAGTAGCTGGGAACACAGTGGATAGGGATGGGTATCTGTTGTGACCTTGTCTGAAAGGTTATCTCCATGGAGACTCCCCTGTGAAGACAGCTGCATAGCTGTTTTCTCATTCTTTATTCAGGACCCAGATCAAGGCTGGAGACCCATGAACAGCAAGCAGCCTGGGGGACACAAGGTGACCAGAGTTCTTGAGTGTAACTTCTGTTAGAACCCAAGCCCAGCATGGGAAGCGGTGGGAGGAGCCTGGAGGCTGCGCTCTGAGCTGCCATGTTGGTGTCCCAGTGGCACAGGACTCATGGGTGTGTTAATTTGTTCAGTGAGTTAAAAATGACATTCACTTCCCATCCATGGATAGAGTTATGAGCTAACCCATGAGACTGAGTCAGGGAATCTGAAGTAAAAAGATCATATTAAGGCAAATTCTTTGTTCTGTGTGCTGCTGTGACTTCAGAAAAAAAGAAAAAAAAATTATGAGTGCTCTTCCTGGAATTGAAAATTCTATTTAATGAAGAAGTCTATAATTCCATTATTTATTGTTTGAGGTTTGATTTATCTGGAAGCTTAAAAGAATGTTCTTTGTTTATTACTGTGTCTTATGGTGACTGAAAGGCTGTATAGTTCCTACTGTGACTGTAATGACATGCAGGTCTGCACTTGAATATGATTATCAGAGAAGTGTTCTGTGGCCATGAGGAGAGAAAAACAAGCATTTTCAGAAACTCCGCCTATTGGCTATTCTAGAATCTTGTCTCAGAATTCGCCACTGATTCTTTTGTGTTTCTTTTGAAATGTATTATTTAATCCTATTCCTAAAACTTTATAAAATGCATTTGGCAAAGACACCAAAGAAACCAGCTCATAAAAGATTATGATCATTAATGAACTGCAAACCTCATCTTTTGCAAACAAGGGTGTTTCTTTGTAAATATTTGTGTTTATAAATGTACAGCAGAGTAAGAGTGGTTTTTTAGATTATTTAATTCCCATATTTCTAAACTATTTACTACAGAATAACCCGTGCTCATTAGTTTGGATGACTTGATTGTTTTGGTTTTTTGTTTTGTTTTGTTTTGTTTTTTAATTCATTATCAGTCATGTGTGGAACAACGTTTCGCTGGAGAAGTCAGCATTCTGGCAGTGGCAGGAGTCACTTTTGGAACATGAGGGAGTCTAGATTCACACCCTCGTAAGACACAAGAAAGTGTAGCTTAATAACCAGAGTGGACCATACGAAAGCGCTTCTAACTTCCCTACCGAATCACTGGTTAGCCCAGGGTGGGATTGGGACAAGGCCGTTTGCCCACAAATTTAGCTTTCATGTAACTCCCAGTGTGTTGTATCATAATATATTCTGTTCTTTCTTTGTAATGTAAGTTTTGCTTTGGGTCAATTTGAATTAAAAAATCTTAAATCTGGTTTAAAAAACATACTGGATTCATGGTGGTTTTGTTTGTTTGTTTGTTTCTCCTCTGCCTTAACTTCTTCACAGTTGCAGGTGTTTGTTAAAATGAAATAAAGCTTGTGTTCTTCCCCAGCATGTGAGATCACCGGTGACTGTAAAAAAATTATTTCCAAAGCAGCTCCACATTTCACGCCATTTCTTATCCCCCTTTTTTATTTATTTACTTTGTAGTATTTTATTACATTTACTTAACTTTATTTGTGGAGGTCAGAAGGCAACCTGCAGGAGTCTGTCCTTTCTTTCTAGTATGTGGGTCCTGGGGGTCAGGCTTGGCTGCAAATCCCTGAATCTCTGAGCCTCTCACAATCCCAGTCCCTTTAGAGTGCACTCTGTGACTTCAGACCAGAAATGGACTCGGCCCTGAGGGTGTCCATCCAACACAAAGGCTTCATGAGTCAAAGCCATTATCTGCCATGTCTCCACGGGGAAGACAGGTTCAGTAGCTACTTCTCTGTCACTGTGAAGAAACACCACAACCAAGACAACATAGAGAAGGGTTTACTTAGGCTTATGGTTCTACAGGAATAATAGTCCAGCATGGAATGCAAAGAGCAGGCATGGTAGCTAGAGCAGCAAGCTGAGAGCTCACATCCTGATCCACAAGCAGGAAGCTGAGCCCACAAAGCCCCTAAAGCCCCTAAAGCCCGCCTCCAGTGACACACTTCCTCCGACAAAGCCACACTTCGTCCGCCTCCCAAGCTTCTCCAAATAGCACTGCTACCTGGGGACTGAGTGATCATAAACTGTGGAAGAAATGTTTTTGTTCCACTCACAGCAGTGAGCACAGACCATGGCACACTAAGCGGGAGAGCAAACACGGGCACAGCAGATCTGAGGTAGTCTTGTTAGCCTGCAGGAGACAGCGGCAGAGCCTAGAGTTTGCACCTCCTCCAGGCAGCGTAGGGACAGCTTGATTTGGGAGAGACCTCTAGATCCTATGAATGATGGCATGCCAGGGGAAAGGGAAGACAGGCTGTTGAAGTACCTCATGTGGGACAGTGATATGCTGGAATTACAACTTTGCTGCATGCTTATCCAGGGTTTGGTGCAAATGAAGGCCAAGAATGGCACATTTGAAACCATTTATGAAAAATAGCTGTACTGCCTGGAAATCTTGGAGTCGTTCCTTTGCTGATACGATGTAAGGATTGGGTTGTTTTCTCAGCTGAAAGATATTACACAGGTGGCTTATGAGCTGGTGATAGAGCATACCATCTGCTTGATAGAAGAAATATTTCCACGCCCATGTGGTTGAATGTTCAAGATGAAAAAAAGGCTGTGTATCACCTCTCTCTGTCTCTAAGTTTAGGCAGCACTGTGTTCCCTAAGAGAAGGAATGATGGCTTACATTCTGTTGTGTGGCCCAGGCTAGCCTCTAATTAGTCGTCCCCCTGCCTTAGCCTCCTGAGCGCAGGAGTAAAAAAACAAGCTTTCCTTGCCTGGCTTTAATGCTAGTATTGTCACTTAAAACTAGTGGGGACCTTATAAGCACCCTCTGCTAGATCCTGGGGTTATGGGACAGCTGCAGCAGACTCTTGCCATACAAACTGATGCTTCTTTATTCTTGCCAAATCTGTGCTGGCACTACCTGCCTGGTGAGCATTAGGTAATCAAAGGGTCAGCCAGCATAGGTGCCAGCTGGATCAAACCATTTCCTATATATCTCTGGTTCCATGTTGCAGAGTATTGTGCATTCTATAGATGCTTCTATATTGAATTTGTTCCAGAAGAGTTCTCTTTGTGTAGGGACAAGTTACAGTCTTCACAGACCAGAGCACATTTAAAAAAACAGGCTTGGTCAAGAATGTTCTTCAACAGAATGTCAGCACAGTGATAAACCCCCGAACCCCAATTCTGCGGCTGGCAAGATTGGTCTCTCAGCCTAAGTGAGGATCTTTCACTAAGTGCCTAGGTGTGTGTGCGTGAGCGTGTGCGCGCGTGCACGTGTGTGTGTGTGTGTGTGTGTGTGTGTGTGTGTGTGTGTGTGTGTGTGTGTGTGTTATTGTTGTTGCTGTATACATCTCCAAGCAGAACAAGTTTTCAATCCTGAAGACATGATACATTAGAAGTTGATCTGACATTTAGGAGCCCAAGAAAGGGCTCAGCAGCCGCGAGTACTGCTTGTTGGGGAGAACCTGGATTCAGTTCCCAGCACCCACATGGTGGCTCACAGCCATCTCCAACTCCAATTCTAGGGCAATGTGATGCCCTCTTCTGACTTCCTCAGATGCCAGACATCCATTTGTTACACGTACATACATGCAAGCAAGCCCTCCTGAAATAGTTTTTATTTTTAATCTTTAAAGCTAGAAAAATGTTTTTCCGTTGTAAATCATAACCTTTGAAAACTAATAGGTATTTGTTGTTTTTCCATTTTTATTGAAAGTGGATGTTTTTTTCTCATGTAACATATCCTGATTGTGGTTTCATATTCCTCTACTACTCCCAGTTCCTCCCTCCCCTTCCATGTGAATCTACCCCCTTTCTGTCTCTAATTAGAAAACAAACAGGTGTCTATGAGGTAATAATAAAATAAAATATATAAAACAAAAACTAATATATTGAAAGAAAAAAACAAAAGAACAGGAAACCCACTCATTCTCACGCTAAAGCATCCCGTACAAACCCTGAATAGGAAGCCTGGTGCAGCCCCGTGAGTGCCCTGTGCATGCTGTCTCAGTCACTGAGTTCATATGTGCTTCTATCACATTGATTTAGGGGGCCTTGTTTTCTTGATGTCCTCCATCTCCTCGGGCTGTCATACTCTTTCTGCAGTGTTCCCTGATCCCCAATGGGAGGGATTGGTGGCAACATTCCATTTAGGGCAGAATGTTCCAAGATCTGTCATTCTCCATACTGTCTGGCTGTGAGTCTCTGTATTTTTTTCCCATCTGTGCAGGAAGAGGTTTCTCTGATGATGGCTGAGCAAGGTACTGATATATGAGTATAGCAGAATATCATTAGGAGTCATTTTACTGGTACATTTTTGTTCGTTTTTTTAGCTATCAGGGAAATGCAAATCAAAACTATTCTGAGATTTCATCCTACACCCACCAAGATCAATAAACAAATGACAGCTCATGCTGGTGAGGATGTGGAGTAAGGAAAATGTTCATCCATTGCTGGTGGGAGTGCAAACTTGTATTGCCATTACAGAAATCCATGTGGCAATTCCTCAGGAAGATGGAAATTGGATCTCCCTCACTTGAGCATACATCCAAAGGAAGCTTCATCCTTCCACAGAAACACTTGCTCAACCATGCTCATTGCTGCTCCATTCGTAATAGCCAATAAATGGAAACAACCTAGATGCCTTCAACAGAAAAATAAAGAAAATGTGGTACATCTACATAGTGGAGTATTACTCAGCCATTTTTTTTTTTAAATGAAATTAACAGGTAAGTGGAACTGGGAAAAAAAAAAAAAAACAAATCATTCTAAGTGAGGTATCTCAGATCCAGAAAGAGAAATGTGGTTTGTATTTGCTTCTATATGGATGTTAGCTGTTAAGCCAATGATAACTAAGCTACAATTCATAGAACCACAGTGGTTATATGTAGAGTAAGGAGCTAGGGTGGGCACAGCTAGGTCTCCGTAAGAAAGGGAAATGGAACAGATAGCTATAGATGGATCGGGGGAGATGCTGGGATAGGAGGACCAAGTGGAAAGGGGAAGGGAAGAGGGAGATGATGATAGAAGGTATACAGGGAGAGATGGGTAAAATTGTGGGACATTTTAGGGTAGAATGAAAACCTAATACAATAATAGAAGCTTCCTAAAATATACACATACACGAAGGTGACCTAACTGAAATCACCAAGTAATTAGGGAGACAGAGCTCTTGTCACCAAATGAAGCTTCCAATCCTTGGATTGTGGTACAACTAATTGAGTTGTTGGTCAAAGGAGTCCCATGGAAATCACCAAGCAACCCAGGCTGTTGCCAAGACAACAGGTTGCTCTCCATGAACTGACAGCAAGGCCCCATTGCTGAAGACCACACCTATACAAGTCATTGAATGTGGTGAAGTTGAGCTGGTGCCTTCATCCCTGTCTTGTTCTAGTGTTCATGTTACTGAAATGTACTCTGCATGCTACCAAAAGGTTAATGAAAATAACAAGCCAACCTCAAACTCTTGGGTCAGCAATGGTGTTCTGCCTTCAAGATACACTAGTGCAATAGTGTCACAAAGCTTGTGGGAGTAATCAATATCTAATGGGATTTAAGGCCCACTCCATGAAACAGAATCTATACCAGACGCTGCTTGGGTGACTAAAGAACCTGAGACTAGTAGTCCAGGAACTAAGGTTAAACCCAAATACTAGTGTTCTATTTTTTTAAAATACAGTCATTTGTTTTTCTCATAAATAATATTAAATCTTGGCTTGTTCTAGGATTCAGAAATCTCATTGGAAATCAGTGTGTGTGTGTGTGTGTGTGTGTGTGTGTGTGTGTGTGTGTGTACAACTGTGTATGTACATAATACTCATCCGTGCAGGCCAGAAATTGGCACTGTATGTCTTCTATCACCATCCACATTATTTTTTGAGGCAGAATCTCTCATTAAATCTTGAGTTTGAAGTTTGGCTAGACTGGCTGGCCATTAAGCCCCTGAGATCCACTTGTCTGTGCTTCTGAGGGGCTGGCTTCCAGATGCAAGCCATCACATATGGGAATTTATGTGGGTTCTTTTATTTTTTTTTTTCCTTAGGGAACTTTTAAATTAATATAAATGTAGTTTAAGTCATGTTGAGGATAGAGAAATGACTCACTTCCCAGGGAAACCAGGTTTTACCCATCAGGTGGGGTGACTGTGTGTGGTGGTAGATTCCATTAAGTTGAGGAACTGGCTTGTGTCATGGATAGACTAACCCTCCACTGACATGGTAGTGACGCAGCTGGAGAATCCCTATTTTATCTGGCAAACTCAGTCCTCTTTGTCCCACTGTTCAGCTTTGACCTCATGATGCTTTTCTTCCGCTATTAGTTCTGGGTCAGGTTGTATAGCTTCATTCTCTTTGTCTTTCCCAGAATAAAGAGAGCTTGGAGATAATGGAATTACTGTCCATGACTCTTACAGTTGCCGCTAGAGCAGGGGTTCTCAGCCTGTGGGTCACAACCCCATGGCAAATCTATCTCCAAAAATATTTACATTACGATTCATAACAGTAGCCAAGTTACAGTTAGGAAGTAACAATGGAAATAATGCTGTGATTGGGGGAACTGTACTAAAGGGTGGCAGCATTAGGAAGGCTGAGAACCACTGATTTAAAGCAAGCACTTCTAGATTTTCTTCTCAATCCCAGTCACTTAAACCTCCAGTAAATTGCATGCTGTTGGCAAGGAATGGGCTCACCTTCAGCAAACTGCATTAGGGCGGCTGGCGAAGTCCTAACCTGCTTGCTTCCCCTCCCTTACCAGAGTAAAACTACAGCCCAATTTAATTGGAAAGAATGACTAATAACTGGTGTGGGCTGCAGCTGTCTTCCATCTTGAATGTACACAGGAACAGATTACGTTTCTTCCTGTTTGACCACTGATGCTTATGAGAAATCATTTTCTCTGGGTCAAAGAACTTCTTGACACCCAACTCCCTGGGGGTTTTATCTGCCGGTTTTCCCACTTTTCAGTGTTTTATTCAGCTATGGTGGCCATTCAGTGCTTCTTAGCCCATGTCCATTCTTCAGTTCTACAAAAATCATACAAGCAAAACACCCGCAGCAAGGTGACAGCATCCACATTCTTCTCTTCTGTCGATATTGGCTTTGTTATTCCGCCAGGCCCCTGCCCCTTTGTTTGACCTTTCCTCTGCCATAGGTCCAAGTGGTAGGCCTGCTGGTGATGTGAACTTTCATAGAGCCCACTGAACCCTGGCTGCAGCGAGTTGTACTGGGTCTACCTCTCTGAGCTTCCTCAGCAGATTGGGTCCCTAATGCATGCAGGTGCAGTCTATGATAGTCTAACTCTGGGTTCTCAGGTTGGCTGAGGTGTCCTCACAGTTTCCAGTGCTCTAGGTTCTCAGGGTAGCTAATGAGGACTTCAGTTGAGCCCTGTTCATTACCACATCTTAAGTTTCTTTCCATATTTGTTTGTTTGTTGAGCAGGTGGTGTGTGTGTGTGTGTGTGTGTGTGTGTGTGTGTGTGTGTGTGTGTGTGTGTGTGTGTGTGTGTGTTAAACTCTGCCTGAAATATGGGCGAGGTAAACAGCTGTGAATTAAAAGTTCTGTAGTTCTGGTTCATTTCATCACCAGTAGGACATACAATCTGGCCTCCCAGCCTGTCAGTAATCAGTTTTCTGCAAATTACTGGGGCTCCGATTTTCCCTGTGCCAGCTATTTGCTGTGGAATAGGGACCAAGAGCAATAATAGAAAGGCATATGTGCTGGCAAGAGTTTATAGAGCTTAAAGTTTCATCCTACCTTCCCTTGATTAAGGTCCAGACCAAATGCCTATCCTGATGGTCTTGCCCTTCTCATACCTATTTTTTAACTTTTTAAATTTTATTTTAGCCAGATGTAACACACTTTAATCCCAGTACTTGAGACACAGAGACAGGCAGATCTCTGTAATTTTAAGGGCAGCCTGGTCTACATTGCAAGTTCTAGGCCAGCTAAGTTGAATAGTAAGATTGTGTCTGGAAAAAAAAAATCTTTTAATTTAAATTTTTGAGATGGAGTCTTGTAAAGTGGTTAAATCCCTAGTGCTGTGATAACCAGTGCTGCTATCACTTTCAGCTTAAAGACAGAAACTCTTGGGTGGGGAACCCTAACTATGCATGCCCTTAGCTAGCCTATGAGCCTGGCAGTGAGAATTACTTGTTGTTGTATGCTATCTTTTCAAGATGGCTTGGATGATGAAATCTAGGAACTTGTACAAAGAGGTCTACGATGTGCACCTGCTTTTTTGTTCTATCAGCGTTCATGACAGCTAAGAAATTGATGTCACACACACACACACACACACACACACACACACACACACACACACACACAACACACACCTCCCCCTGCCTTCTGTCATCTTTTGTAGTCTGCATGCTACAAAATCATTTGGGCTCAGACATTCTAGAAAAGGAAGACTGAGGAGATGGTGGAGGGTACTGACACTTAGTTCACGGGGCACTTGCTGGTTCTGAGTCCCCATCCTGCTAGACATGGGGCCCCTACCAGGAAGGCAGTCAAGGCCATTTCTCCAAGGCATTTCTGCTTTAGTCAGACCATACCTGGCCTGCAGCTATTCATCCCTAGGCCCAAGCTGTGGCTTTGGGAAAGTCCCAGCTGGAGAGATTGCTCTGAAGTTCTTTCTAAATAGGACACCCACTTGCTTTGTCTCTACCTGTTACACCCAAAGCTTCTGGAAGACAAGATCTAATCAGCTATGGGCCTTGCTCCCAAAAGCTAACACAACCCTGAATATTGTCACTGGCAGGAGGTATCTAGTGAATGGGGAGTAAGCATGACTGGGCTGTATCCCTAGAATTAGGTAAGAGCCAGAGGGAACCAGAGTTTGACTGGCCCAGGTACCTCCTGCATAAAGCTGCTATGCATTCAGCCTCGGGGATTCTCACTTCCTCCCTGTGAAGTCACTCATTCTTGGCCTTCTGACCTCCTCCCTGTGAGGTAGTCTTATCATCTTCACAGAAGCTGAGGTGAGACCTCTGTCCCCTCCTGCAACTGCCCTTTTACCAGAATGGCTTCAGCAAGCTTCTCAGCTGGTGTTGCTCACCCTGACCAGGGTTCTTGCAGGTTTGCCACATGTCCCACTACCTTGTTCTTGTGTGCACTTGTGCTCCTCGGGGATCCGAACCTGAGGGTGGGTGTTCACAGATGGCCTTTTCGAAGAAGAAGAAGAAGATGTGTTGCTTTGCCAAGCCATCAGAGGAGTCCAGAGTCCTGATAGTGTCCAGATGTAGCACATTTGAGTGACCCCATAGCTCTCCAGCCTTGCCTGTGTTGCATCGAGCTGAGCAATGGAAGGGGGCTGCACACCATCTCCTGACACTCCTGCCTCATTGTCCCCACCTGGCTGGGTGGGGCGCGTGTTACACAGGGCATGCTTGCCTCCCATTTCCCCTATGTTAACTTTGCCTGTGATGATGGACTCACAGATAAAACAGATTCTTTGTTCTCAGGTTGTAGGGGTCTTAGTCCCTGATTGGTTTATCTTGCTGTTATGGGCCTGTGGCAAAGTACATCACGGTGACAGCAAAATCACCCATGTAAGGGAATCAGAAGAGAAATGGAGACCAGGGTCTCTCAATTCCCTTTGAAGAGGCATCCCAGTGGCTGGAGGACCTCCCACCAGGCTCCACCTTCCCCAGAGCACGCCATGCTAGGGACCAATGGGAACCATTTCAGACTTGAGCTCTAGCACTCAGCCAGCTTTCTTCTCATCACCTCAGTTAATTCACCCACGAGGTTGATCTTAAACACAAAGGTCTTAGGATACAGAAAGAGTATATACACTCACAGAAGTCTCAGAATCTCCTTCTGAAGTCTAACAGGGAGAATGCAACTCTGAGACGAGGAGAGGCTGGAGGCCTTATCCACATGCCCTCCCAAAGGTCTGGTGATGACTCCTGGCCAGACTCTTCTGTCTAATAGTGCCTTCTGTCTACCACACCCTAGCTTGTCTCTGCCCTGTTTTCTTGCAATCCTGTGTGACAACAGTCTCCCTCTATGGAGGGCTTTCAAGCTCTGAGGAGAAGCAACACTGTAAAGTGTGTTGGGTGAGCAGCTGATGCTGTCTTTTGAGGGGCTCACTGGGACCTCTAGGGGACCAGTAGAGTACCAAGCATGGAGCAACAGTGGCTCATGGACAGGCATAGTGGGAATGTTGACACTGAGTTCACACATTGAGCTGGTTGCTTCATCTCTGAGCCAGGCTGGCTCCCCTGGGTGATTAATCCCTCATTGCATCCTCTCCTGGACACCTTTATGCATTGAGATAAAAGGGCTAGTATATAGGCTCCATGAGGAACATCTAAACCTGATATTATACAAGGGTCCTCGTGATTCCTTTGAGAATTCATAGAAACACTTGCAGAGCCTATAATTAAGTAACTTTGGCTAGCTTCATGGAAGCGCTTGATGTTTAGGAAGCTACCCTGAGATTAACTGATACCATTGCTTCCTGCTCCATTTAATAATTGTTTTAAATTAAAAAGGGCTTTAATCACCTTCTGTTTTAACGGGAAGTCATAAAATACCTGCTTAGCAGAAGCCTGTCCTTGTGGAATTCCTAGGTTCACACTTTACCCTAATCAGAGTACTCTCCCTGGGAATGGGAGGATGACGACCCCTGAGGAGTCCCTACTGCACTCCTAGATGAACAGGAGACCATGGTGCCTCCTGACAGTGTTCATCAGATCCTAGGAGGGCGTAGAAAGGGTCCAGCTAAGGTTGATTGCTCACTCAGTACATAGAATTTGAATGGCTATGCTGCAGGACAGAATAGGACAATGTTTAGAGGGACCCAACTGATGGACAGAAGATCTGGGTTGGCTAAATAGGATGAGAAGATCCATACATGGCCAGCCAAGGAATCTCCATTCTCCAGTTCCAAGTGGAGTGTGCATTGTACACAGAAATGCATGTGAGCAAGCCACAGAATCCCCTGATGAAATACTAAAATATTGCCGGTGGCTACCTCTAGTCTTGCAACAGGCGTGGGGCAAAGCCCAAATAATCTGGCTTTGTTGATTTAGGTTGTGTTTTGCTTTGTCAATGCTAGGGACCAAACCTAGTAACTCATGCTTGCTAGGTAAGTGCTCTCTAACACTGGGCTATAGCCCAGGACACATTTCAGCTGAGTTCTCAGGGTGATATAGGCACCAGTGGCCCAGTGTCTGTACTTAACAATCAGTGCATTAAGGAATTTGAACTCTTACATAGCGAAGAGGAAAGACAAGAAGTCAAGTCTGGTGATCTCTAAGAAACTTAGAGAAACTGTCTATCTCCATGCTTGCCCTTGAGGTGTGGGCAATAAAATCTCCAGGGATTCCCAGAGCCCACACATAAAGTGAGCCTCCTTATTTTATGCACCGGGCTAGAATAGTTCTCTGTGTTATGTTAACAAAGGCTATAGATCTCTTTTGCCACATTATAAGCCGACTCCACGTCTCCAATTATCTCTTGCAGTTAATTAGTAAGTTGGACATAGACAAAACCAGTAGCATGTAGTTCTGTCTTCTTGCCTTTAGCGTAGTTTAGTCACTTGTAAACAAATATGTGAGCCAAACATTAATAATGACAGCCCTAGCCTGCTTTGGGGGAGGAGACTCTCACTGCTTTAGCCAGCATGGGCCCTGGCTCTGCCCAGGATGCAGGCTGCCAATGGCCTGTCCCTTGGAGGAAAATGTGGTCAGTGTTGTTCCCAATGCTGGTAGCAGCTGGGAAACACCTTGACACATTCACCTGGCTAAAGCTGATGCAGTCAGAGGGAAGGAACCACAGCACCTGACATCCTGGCCCAACCCTACAGGCAGCCCAGGCTTTACGGGGACTAGATAGGTATTTCCTGCTTTAAAACACAAAGCAGCCAGGCAGTGGTGACACATACCTTTAATCCCAGCACTCCAGAGGCAGAGGCTTGGTGGATCTCTGTAAATTCAAGGTCAGCCTGGTCTACAGAGTGAGTTCCAGGACAGGCAGGGCTGTTACACAGAGAAACCATGTTCTAGAAAATCCAAAACAAAAACTAAAAACAGAGCAGCTACTTGGTACGAATAGCTGTACTGCTCACTGTTGAGAAAGCTCTTCTCCAGAACCAACACAGGAGAACCTCTGCAGGAAATCTGCCTGCGAGAATGAAGAGCCTTTCCTTTTCAGATAGAATTGCCACACGTTTAACGTGTGCAAGCTGATGAGTTGCTCATTTGAAAGTGGGAAAACTTTGAATGAAAGATGATGCCTGAAGTCTCTCTTCAAAATCGACTGTGCTCCACTCAGGGCCGAGACCCAGCTGACTCCCTTGTTCTGAAGCCTGACCAGGTGTATTTTAGGGTGGTGGCTTCTGGTCCTCCAGCTCCTCCCAGATGGCAGGTGTATTTGACAAAAAAATGTGTGTGAGAAGAGGGCCAGACATTGTACATTCAACAAGAGTAAATTTAGTCTTTAAACCTTCAGGATTTCAACAGTCATGTATCCTAACCCCATATGTACAAACAGACACAATGGGACATCTTTCTAAAGAAAGATACAGTCTAACCCCTGGCCTAGTAGTTGAGGTCACAGACAGGTTCTGGCTGTTATGGTATTGAGTATATGTACTCCGTTTGGGATTGGGAAAGGGTTTTATTCCACTTCACACTGTTCAGTCCCTTGTTGAAGAAAGTCAAGGCAGGAGTTTGAAGCAGAAGCCAGAGAGGAACTCTTTCCTATGAAATTCAGGACCACCTGCCCAGGAGGGCACCACCCACAGTGGGCTGGTCCCTCCCACATCAATCATCAATCAAGGAAATGACCCACAAACATTCCCACAGGCGAATCTGATGGAGGCTAATAACTCAATTGAGGTTCCCTCTTCCCAGGGAATTTTAGTTTGTGTCAAGTTGACAAAAAGGAACCCTTACATGAAAAACTGTGACTGAGATAAAATACCAGAGTTCAGCATGAAAAGAGGAATTACGTGTTTTGCTCATGGTTTCAGAGGTTTTGTCCATTGTGGTGGGAGGGTCCTCATGAAAGGAAGCAGACTGGAGTACACACAAGATACAGCCGAAAGGACACATCCTCAGAGACCTACTTCCTCCAACTAAGTCCCACCCACTATTGCTTCCAGAAACTCCCAAAATAGCACTATCATTTGGGAAGGGGTGCGCTGTGCACTCACCAATGCAGTCATCTGACCTACTGATTGTACATGTTGTGTGGACAGGGTCTATTTTCAGTCCGGGAACAGAACTCGGCATATTGAAAATACCTAGGCCTTCCTAGAGATTTCCTCAACTCTGTCAACTCTGGCTTATTTGTTAGGTTGCTTCATTAGCAGGCGAGATTCCCTCCTCCTTCCATGTAGCTACAGCTACATGTACTTCCGCTCATCCTGAGAGAAGAGTGATCAAGAAGTAGACGTGTGAGTGTCAGGCCCGGCCAGCAAAGAAGACAAATCAAAGGGACCAGCTCCAAGAGGGCTCTGCTAAAGAGCTGCCGCAGCACTCTCACAGAGCCACCCTACTTTCTGATTCCTTTGCTGGTAACTGGTAGTCACAGGAGACACTAAAGACTGTGTGATCATCCTTGTGCTGTGTGATCCTAACATCCCAGAGAAGCCAGAAGGGAAGCAGACAGGCACCCAGGACCAGAGTACGAGCGGTGAGCATCCATCTGGTCAACCATGTCTGTTAAATACCCCCGCCCCCATGTGCTCACCCTATTACAATGGCTTATTAAAGGCGGTTTGTGCAAACACTGGAATCTGTGCTCCAGGGCCCCCATGGCTCTGGCAGAAGGTTTAACACCAGAAAGCCTCACTTTGTGGAAGTGCAGCGGCTGTGATAAATAAGCTTAAGCCTTGGTAATCACGTTTTCACTTTCACCAATTACCTAGGGCTGCTTTGTGACAGGAGTTAATGCTGAGGATGGATTTCCAAGGAGCCTCATTTTCCTTGTCTAATTAAATTAAATACTTGAAAGGTGATTCGCATACTGATTCTCTCTCCGTTTAGTCACCTGAAAATTACAGGGCCTCTTAGGAGTTCAAGTCACCTGACTGGCCTGCTCAGCCTCTGGGGTCAGAGGCCTTACCCAGGACACTCCTGCCAGCATCCCACCCACCAGCTTTTGTGTGCAACTGTCCCTGGAAGGGATTCTCAGATGAACACTGCCAGGGGCAATTTAGGGAGACTGTGCATTGTTAGTTTTCTACCTGCACAAAAATCCATTCAGTATGTCTTTGTCTCCAGTTTCAAAAAAAAAAAAAAAAATTACAGTTTTTGATGTCTGTTAACTTAAAATTTTTATAAGTTGACACGAATTATATTTTGGAAGTTCCATGTTTTGATGTATACACACATACATTATCAGTCCAAACCAGGGTTAGTGTATTTATCTCTTCAAACACATGGTTTTTCTTCATGATGAAAATGTTCAAGGATCTAGCTTTTTTTAACGGACAGGGCATGCTTGGGATCTATAGTCTCCCATATGCAACGGGGCTGCACAACTTTTTAGTCCTCTGGATACAGCAAAGTGTCCTGTCCCCAGCTGTTTAGTGTTCCCCACATGCAGCAGGTGTGTTCAGAGTAAGAACCCCAAAGGCCAGTCACATCCTGCCCCATTATTTTCCTTGTAAAGTGTTCACAGAATCCACCAGGGTTGTGTTCATGGAGTCAGCATCAGTCATCTTCCACGACACAAACTTGGATTATTGAGCAGCCCCAAGAGGCTAGCAAATTCTTCTGTGTGCCAACAGGATGCTGCACTTAGCAACTCAGAGTTCTTTAGACTCTCTTCTGCCTTCTGCCTTCTGCTTTGTGTTTCTTAGATAAACACAGATGCATTAGAATGTGTGCTGTGCTCCATAGGGCCAATTTCTTGAATGCAGGCGGCTTCAGGAGCTTCTGGGAGCCTGGATATAGTATGTGTGCAATGAGCTGGCCATTCCTGGACACCTGAGGCCACATCATCTGCACAGTAACTTTGTCTTGGGCAGCTTTCATGACCAGCACTCCTGCTTCACTCCTGGGCCACCTGTCCAGTTGTGTATATCATTGTATGCATCTTTAGAGAAATCAATTTTACTTCCAAATGAATACATGCCCTTAAAGTGCAGTTAGTCAATGAGCCTGCACATTAAGGGAAAAGTGAAACCCCTCATGCCATCCCTCTCAGTGTTCCTCCTTTTCCCGTGTGCTCAATTTTATAGAAATGCAATCTCTCTTTCCTCTCTGTCTGTCATCTATCTATCTATCTATCTATCTATCTATCTATCTATCTATCTATCTGCACCCTGTTTGTCTTCACTCATAGTAACTTCTATTACTATGTGCATAGATACCTAATTGTTATTGTGGCTAATAGCAGTCTGTAGTGAGATATTCACTTTGTCCGCACCTGTGGCACAGACCACGCCTACTGGGGGTGGGGACAGGAGTGGACACTACCTGGGGGAAATAGGTCTGAGGAGGGCTCTCCTCCCCCTCCCCTCTCCCCCCCTAGGAGCTCTCTTGCTTGCAACATGGGGACAGGAGAGCATCTGGAGGCATCCTTGGAACCAGGAACCTGCTGGTGTTGATCTGTCTATGTTGTAAGTCATTTCTTCCTGAATAAACATCTAATCGGCCTATTTGTTTCTCCTGATCCTTATTAAACCTCAATAGCAGTCCACATTCACATTTCCCTTCTAGCTAGACTCCTCTCTATCTGGTCTATCTACCTTATATATCTAGTCTGTCTATCTATCTATCTTTTATCTATAAATCTGTCCATCTATCCATTCACCCACCCATCTATACCATCTGCCTACATATCTATCCATCTACCCATAAAGTACCCTCTATAAGCTGAAAGCTTCTCTAGGACTAGAGATGGAGCAGAAATGTGTTTCATGTATTATCATTTCCTTGTTATTTTCTTTCTGGAATATAAAATATCCAACCTACTTCCTAATACTTGAAGGCTTTTATTTCCTCAGGATGAAATTTTCTTACTATGCATTTGTTTACCATCCATCTACATTCAAATAGAAACTGCAAGGACCAGAGGCATTGCCTATTCTCTCTACTGATGTATCCTCAGCCTTAAAATAGTATTTCCCCACACCAGCATCTCAAAAACAGTTGCTTCTCCAGACAGCTACATAGATGCACACCTAGAATCCCAGGACTGTGAGTCTGAAGCAGGATAATTGCAAGTTCAGAGACAGCCTAAACAACAAAGCAAGATTCTGTCTCTTAAAATAAATAAACAAATGCAAGCCAATAAAAGAATTTTAAAAAGCAAACAAAAATGTTTTCAAATGGGCTGGATATGGCTCAGCCTTGAAGTGCACAAGCCACTCCTGTAGCAGGATTCAACTCCCAGAACCTATATGGCAGCTCACAACCACCTGTAACTCCAGTTCCAAGGGATCCAATATCTTCTGACTTTGGCAGGCATCATATATTCATGCAGACAAAACCTTCACACACGTAGTAAAATTTTTTAAAATTTAAAAAGCTGGAAGCCTGCTCTGGGCAGCAAAAAAAAAAAAAACATAGACCTGCCGTTGAGGTGAACAAATATATGGTGGGTTATGAGAGGGGAGGAGGTAAGGAGAGAGACAGAGAGAGATGGAGAGAGAGAGACAAAGAGGGAGACACACACACACAGGTAAGGAGAGACAGAGAGAAAAAGAGAGAGACAAAGAGAGGAAGAGAGAGAGAGAAGGAGACACACACACACACACACAGAGAGAGAGAGAGAGAGAGAGAGAGAGAGAGAGAGAGAGAGGATGACTCATGTCCTGTGGAGACAGGCAGATTTGAAGAGGTAATAATGCTTAGGAACAGGCTGAGGTGGGTGGCCTGCTTGTCACCTGGGGCCATGGTAATGTTCACACATGGGCTGCTGCCAAGACCCATGTCTGTGACCCAGCCACAGCCGTGATCTGTGTTGATGCTTACGGCTCCTGTGCCCATCGAAGGCCAAGAGGGCTGCCCAGATTTGGGCCTGCCCCTCACTGGCTACACACTAGGGGTATTTGGGTCTGCTCCTCACCAGCTGCAGCACTGGGGAGAGCAGGCCTGTACCTGGCCTGGGCAGCACATTAGAGGTTGTTGTCAGGGACACAGCTGAGCTGGCCCGAGGGTATGAGTATGGGAGACCTGGCTCTGCACCCCTCATCTCTCATGTGGTAGTGAGGCAAAAATGCCACCCCATCTCACCCTTGCCACATGTGGTGCCCGCCGCCCTCACCACCCCTAGCACCTGAGCAACACAGTAAAGCTGGCCCTGGTGCTGTAGGTGTGGATGACCCAGCCCTGAGGGTGTGAAAGCAGGAGACCTGGCCTCTGCCCGTGTTCCTTCTTGCACAGGGGACCTATCGAAGGCAGTGCTGCAGAGCCCACCTTGAGGATAAGGATGTGGGGATGGGGGAGAGTGGTCAGGATAACACACCCTGCAACTATCCAGGCCCAGAGTTGTCCCACCCCAACATCCACTCCATCTATGATCTGCTGGAGCACATGCAGGGGCTGGTCCTGCAGACCCAAAGCTGCAGGATCTCCATGACACAGGGCACCGACAGGACACCCAAGAGGTCCCAGCGAGGGCCCAGTGTATCAGAATCCTGAGGCCTGGCACCAGACCAATGGCTCTGAAATGAACACTTACAAGTAAAGATTAACTAAAGGGGTATACTGTGTGACTCGCTGCACCACACCGCAACTTCTATAATGAAATTTCTCTTTCTCTCTTTTTTCCCCTTTTCTCTTAAATCTTATGTTACTTTATTTGGAGGGGTGGGGTTGCAAGGGCAGAGGATAGATACAAAGGGACAGGAAAATGAAAGGGATGGAGATGCACAATGTGAAAGACACAGAGAACAAATGAAAAGTTTTTTTAAAAATTTAAAGACACATAATGTTGCTGCTTATTTTATCTGTGCATAGCTAAGTGGTCAGATGAATGGACAGGTGGAATGAATGGGTGGAGAAAGAAGGTGAATAGATGCTTTTATCTGCGGTTAAAAGCAGCTGAAGAAGAAATAGAATTCCTCACTGGTGTCCTTGGTTGGGCTTCTTTAAGCTTCCAGCTCAACCTGAACTGCTTTAGACAATTCAGTGGAAGCATGACATGCTCTTATAGTCATTGTGTAGTTGTATCTAGATTTTGTTATAGGATTGACTCTATCCATGAGAACGTCAGTCATGTCTTGAGCCTTCCGGTCCCTGCCTCTTCTGTCCCAGCTTCCTGGCCTCCAAAGACCTTACCCAGACTCAGCAGCTTTGGGTTTGGGTCTTCTGTCACCCCAAGCTGTCTTCCAGCATCAGCACAGTTCTGTCCATCATCACAGTTCTGTCCGGACCAACCCTTTGCCTTGTAAGCAGCTTGGTGTTTGGAATAGTGCCTGTCCTATGATCATGTTCTAATCCACTTTCAAAAGAACCACTCAGCTTTGACATTTAAAAACAGGTATTGTATGCCACCACTTCCCTCAGAAGCCACTGATTGCTTCTGACTCACCCAATCCGAAGTGTTTACCTTGGTGGCAATGCTCTTTCCACCCCATAGCATGTTACTAGAGTATTCTGAGCTCATGAGTTCCCACAAGCACAGAGCACTCCAGTGCTGACACCTCTGTACTTTCCATTTCTCTGACAAAGCACTGCTCCATGCATAAAAAATCAACTTTGCTTGGTTGTTCAAGTTCAGCTTTCCAGAAAGCTCACTGGCCTAAAGTAGGCTCTCTGCCTCCTAGTTTCTAATGCTTTACATATTTTCCCACCGTATTTGGTGTGTGTGTGTGTGTGTGTGTGTGTGTGTGTGTGTGTGTGTGTGTGTGTATCTGTGTGTCTGTGTATATCTATAGTGTAGCAGACGTTATGTATATATGATTGTACTAGCTAGTTTTGTTTCAAATCAACACACAGGTCATCTGGGAAGAAGGAATCTTAACTGAGAAAATACTTGCATCTATAGGCAAGTTGGCAGGGCATTTTTTTTAAATTAGCAATTGATGTGGGAGGGCCCAGTTCACTCGGGTCGATGCCATCCATGCACAGGTGGGCCTATGTGCTACGTGAAAGCAGGCTGAGCAAGCCATGGAAGCAATCCAGTCAGCAGCACTCCTCCATGGTCTCTGCTTCAGTTCCTGCCTGAAGGTTCCTGCCTTGAGTTCCTGCCCTGACTTCCTTTGGTGATGGACTGTGATATGGAACTATAAGCTTGAAAAAAGACTTTTCCTCTCTGAGTTGCTTTCAGTCGTGGTGTTTTATCACAGAATTTGAAACCCTAAGACAGAAATTGGTACCAGGTTTGATAGGTACTGATGTGACAGGCCTGACCATGTGTTTTGTTTTGTTTTGTTTTGTTTTTGGAGGGGGGGGTGGCATTTGAACCTTGAACTGAAAAAAATACATAGTGCCCAGAGCTTTGTGAGCTGCTATAGAAGCTAAGATAATGCTAGAGCCGTTCAAACAATATGGGCCTGCCTTGTGACATTTCAGTGGTTCTGGTCAGTGGGGACTAAAGAATCAACTCTGATTAAGAGGGGACCAGAACCACTACAGCAAAACATTTGCCTCCCTAGGAAAATCGATGCTGATTGTGTAGAGGCAAGAAATGAGTGGACAGTAAGAAGGGACCAGCATCACTGAGCTGAAATATTCCAGCAAGTGTTTCCTCAGAGTCAGTACCCAGAGCTGTGGTCCAGAGAGGGCTGGGCTGCATCTCATGCTGGCAGCTAAGCTTGATAATGTACAAGAAGCATCCAGATTCTGGTTTCAAAGTCATGGTGGGTTGGTGGAGAGCAGCTGATGCTTGGTTGCATGAGAGGCCATGGAAGTGCACTGGCAAATGTGAATGTGTAACCTCAGCTGGAGCTGAAGTCCCAGGATCGATGGATCACAGGGAGTTGTTGAAGCTTGCCACTATGTGGCGGGGCTAGAGTCCCTCAAGAGGGCCCCGGAAAGGTTGTTGGCGAAGGTGTCGAACAGTTGCAGCAGCGACGATGCACAACCACATAACATGTGCAGGAAGAGCAGCCACTGTGTGTGGAGCTGGCCTGAGCCTGTGACAGGCACCGAGTGGCAAGCCCTGTGGAGCTTTGACCATTGAGGGTCCCAGCAGTCTGACACTGAGCTGTACACAGCTGTGACTGTACCTGTACTGTGGTTCTTCCCTCTTGGAGCGAGAAAGCTTTAACTCAGTTTTAATTTCACAGAAGCTCACCGTTAAGAGGCCTTGGAATTTTAGAGAAAGTTTGAGTATTTTAAACAGCCTTTAGGGTATTGAGATATTTTGAATGTTTTAAAGAGGCTGAACATTTTAAATATTTGCATTTTTAAAGACTGGGAGTTTTATAGTTCAGAACATGTTTTATATTGTGATAGTAATATGAATAGGACATCTTAGGGATAACAAGAAAGGAGAGGTTGTGGTTTAACTGTGATGTGTTTATGTGCCAAGTTGGCAGGGGGTCAATTATGCTGGATAGTCTTATGTCAACTTGACACAAGCTAGGGCCACTTGGGAAGAAGGAATCTTAATAGAGAAAATTCTTCCGTCCAAATGTCTGTAGGCAAACATGTGAGGGTGTTTTCTTGACTAATGATTGGTGTGGGATGGCTCAGCTCACTATGGGGCCACCCAGGCTGGTGGTCCTGGGTGCTTATATAAGAAAGCAGTCTAAGTAAGCTATGGGGAACCAAGCCAGTAATCAGTACCCTCCATGACCTCTGCTTTAGCTCCTGCCTCCAGGTTCCTGCCTTGAGCTCCTGTGCTGACTTCCTTTGATAATGGAATGTGATAGGGAGCTGTAAACTTGAAATAAATTTTTTTACTCCCTAACTTCCTTTTGGTCATGGTGTGTTATCACATAAATGCAAATCCTAAATAAGACAATGATATGTATGTATGTTATATAGATGAACATGTATGTTCCTATAAATGAATATCTCTTATCTACCCAGATAGCTATCAACTGTCCTTCTGGATCCACCATGTGTATTTGTATAAAGATAAATGAGCCTGTTTGTCATCTGTCTGCTATCATTTGCTTATCTGTCTATCACCTTTCACCCATGTGTACCTACTCTCTGTCATACATCGGTATCTGCAATGTACATTTGTCTATCTATATCTACTGTCTGGTTACCTAACTATATATTGTTGTCTTAGGTTTCTATTGCTGTGAAAAATTCCACAACTAAAAGCAATGCAGGGAAGAAAGAGTTTATGTCATCTTACGCTCAGGACACACTCTGTTACTAAGGGAAGTCCAGATGTAAACTCCAGTCAAGAATGGAAGCAGAAACCATAGAGGAATGCTGCTTACTAGCTTGCTCCTCACAGCTTTCTCTTATATGTTTGGTTGCAAGTCTTGCCTTTAACAGCTGAGCTATCTCTCCAGACCCATAGCTTTTTCAACTTGTTTTCTTATACCATTCAGGACCACATTTCCAGGGGTGGCAATGCCCTCTTGAGCTGGGCCCTCCCACATTGATTGTCAATCAAGAAAACTCATTGCAAATAGCCTATAGGCAAAACTTACAGAGGCGGTTTCTCAACTGAAATCCCCCTTCCCAAATGACTAGCTTATATCAAGTTGACAAAAAAAAAAAAGCAAGCAACACCATTGTTTATTCTGGTGTATCTGTTCATCTATTCATCTATCTCTATTTTATTTGCCTACATTATAGCAGGCCCTCAGTAAGTATATGTGTAATGCATAGAGAGGCAAACAGAAACATCCTATAAGGAAAGTAGTTCTTTCCTACAGTACCCACAGGGATGAAGACTGATATGAGAACTCTGTCACACCATCATCACAACCAAACATGGGGAATAGGCAGTATCTTCTTTTACTTCTGAGTCTTCTTATTGGCCCACCTGTGACCCTCTTCCACTTTACCTTCTCATTTATTAATAGTGCATTACATACATAAAGATGTCACACAACCCCCAAGTTGGAACCCAGAGAGCATCACCCACTGACACTTGTGTGCCTTTCCTCCTCCTGAGATGTCAACCATACTGTGAAGTTTTCCTTAACTACCCTCTTGTTTTCTCTTTTTATGCCTTGGTATGTGCTGGTGTTGTTTCCTCCATTATTTATCTTCAGACAGCAAAGCAATGAAGCGAATGGTCTCAGATTAGAATGAACTTTTTCCAAATTCTGAAATGTTACATTTAGTTCAAAATCTTCCAATTTATTTTATTCTCTTTGCTTGCCTTTTCCCCCTGCTTTTGAATATGAAATCCATGCACTTCCAATAACTTAAGATTTTCACACCATTGCTTCATCTCCATATGTACACAAACATACCTTTTCTGTTTGACATTGTTTGTTTACAAAACTGGGGATTTGGGGATCAAACCCAGGCCTTGTGTTTTCTAGGCAAGCATTCTACCACTGAACTGTATCCCCAACCTTCCTGTGTAAAAGTCACAGACATCACGATACTTCATTCTGATCAAAGAACAAAGATGATGTTCTTCAATGTAGCTACAGCTCCCATATCAATCCTAAGCAAATAATGGTAATTTCATTATCTAATATATGGCCCATATTCAAATGTCTCCAGCTAGATTAAAACTGCCTATGTCTTTTTTGTTTTGATGGTGTTAATACTGTTTTGATGTTATTAATAACCAAATCAGGTTCTAGTTTCAATGTGCATATTGTTCATAGTTGTGTCACTTCAATCTCTGCCATCCTAAAAACAGAACCCCCTTACCAAAACAACAAATTTTAGGGATCTATTGAAGAGTCCGGAAGAGTTGTCTTGGAGAATGTCCCCCATGCTGCGCTCATGTTTATTCCTGGTGTATTTAGCTTGTTCCTTTTTCTTCAGCGTTTCCTGTGAACAAGAGGTTAGTGACAGCAAGGCTGGTTGCATGAAGCATTCTTGGCAAGTGTGCTTCGTAGATGATGCATTGTACAGCGGCACGCAATGAGAGTTCTGTCTCTAAAGGCAATTGAAATCAGACAGCCCCAGGCTTCCAGAGTGATTACTAGTGTAGTTGAGCCTTAGACAGTCAAGGATTATTTCTGCCCCAGGAAGGCCATAATGGGGAAAACATCTGGCCCATTTGCAGAGGCTGGGAAATGCTGCATCCCTTCCAGGAACTAAGTAAGGGTGGGGCAAAGCACAGTGGCACTCTATCTGATGCACCTTTTCCTACTCCTGATGTGGACTTCAGTTAAGTACGGGGACACCTTAGTGTCTCCTGGAGAGGCCAAAGAGTATGCGTGAAGGATTTTGTTCTTTCCTCCCTCCCTTCTTCCCTTATTCCCTTCCTTCTTCTCTGTCTCCCCACCCATCTCCCCCTCTCCCCTCAGGCCAACAACTCAATAACAAAGTTAATAGATGTCCCAAGTTGACTGGTTGACAAAGTGGGAGTCATAAGGCACACTTGGAAACTCCTCCCCTTAGTTTTTACATGCTTTGGCACAGCTTTGTTTGTGATAAGCCTATGCACTTGTGTGCAAACACATATGTGTGCACATTCCTCACAGAGAAGTGAATGGGCCATGGAGGACGGATGATCATTTTGGCTCTGTGTTCGCCCCTAAGCACCATGGCCATTTCCAGATGACATTTTAGCATTGTTTCCTTTCTGTAGGGCAGTGGTTCTCAACGTGTGGGTTGCAACCCCCACACGGGCTGCACATCAGATATTTACACTGGGATTCACAACAGTAGCAAAATTACAGTTATGAAGTAGCAATGAAATAGCTTTATGGTTGGGGGTCACCACAACATAAGGGACCGTATTAAAGGTTCACAGCATTAGGAAAGTTGAGAACTATTGCTGATGAGGCTCCAAGACTGAAGAAAACCTTCTTCATTGAAGCTCAGAGTTGTTGGGATCTGAAAGAAAATCCATGGGGATGGGTTTGCCGGGAACTCTCTTGGGAGTGGAAAGGCCTGAGGACCACTTTTGGCTTTGCCTCTGTCTTAACAGAGTGGCCACTGTTTCTTTATCTGGTCCTAACAACCTAGAAACTGATTATGGAAATTTGCTGTGAACAAATGTGCTCACTCTTACTCTCTACTTTGTTTAACTCTCAAAGGGAACCGAGGCACACGGAACTCAGAATCACACTTGAATCAGTTGAGGTGGGATGGTGGCCCATGTCCATCTATCCTAGCTGCTCTCAGGGATACCTCTGTGGAAGGAACACTGTTTTGGGTCTCTGGACATAACTAAGCTGTCCATCTGTGACCTAGGTGCGGGTTTCCAAGGTGTTGGCCATCCTGGTTTAGTTCTGAGGGAAGTGAAGACCTCAGACCAGGCTGTGAGGCTTCTGGTCAGCACTGGTATCACTCCCAATTCTGTGTGTGTGGCATGTGGGTTAGTGCCAGCAGGGCCAAGAAAAAGGCAGATAACTGCTGGAAAGTCAAACTATCATACTAACTCCAGCAACACTAACCAAGGAAATCCACCAAGCCCTTCTTCCCTGACTGGGGGAACCCTTCCACCCACATCTGTCCCCCCCAGAAAAATCTAGTCACTGCGGTCCAGCAACATCCAGCAGGGTTGAGATATCACTAAGCAGCCAGACAACTCTAGCCTGGATAGTAGGGAGTTCAGGTCATTTTATGCTTTGAATATTCCCTCCAGAATTCCCAATGATTAATTGCTATTTGTGTCAATTAAAGGAAGTGGTACCTTTGAGAAATGATTACTCCTGAAGGCTTCACCCTCATGTAACGGTCAGTGCATTTCCTGTGGCATGAGGATGTAGGTGGGCTTTTCTGTCCCGCCAGCCAATTTCCAAATAACCACACAGAGATTTAATATTAATATTAATTATAAATGTTCTGCCAATAGCTTAGGCTTGTCTCCATCCAGCTCTTACAATGTATCCCATTCTTATTCATCTATGTGCTGCCCCAAATCTCATTTACCTCAAATGTGAATTTCCCATGTTGCTTCTTCTGCATCTGGCTTGTGACTCTGAGACGTCCCTTTCTTCTTCCCAACACCCTCTCTTAACCTTTTTTAACCTTCTCTAGGCCAGTCAGCTTCTTTATTAAAGCAATAACAATGACACATATTCACACAGTGTAAAGGAATATTTCACATTTCACCTTTTGTCTAAATAAAAAGGGAGGTTTTTAACTTTAACATAGTAGAATTATATACAACAAAACAGCTATCAAGTAAGAATTACAGTTACACTACCCAATGCACTTATATTTGGAAAATTTTGAGAAAATATTATATCACTTATCATTGTCAGTCTTAAGTTTTGTACATAATTTACCTTTTTATCATAACTAAGAAAAACCTGAAGTTTAATTATTTAGTCTTTAACTCTACCAAAGACCCAAAGACCCCAGAAGGGTATAAAGTTACCTAAAGACAGGGACATCTAGCTGCTTGGACACCCAAAATTCTTCTGTAAATATTGGAGCATCCAACTTTGACCTATAGGCTTAGTATATCTGACAGACATACTTGAGAAGCAGGGAATTTTGAAGGACTATCCTACCTTGTCTTGACAAAGTGTGGCTACTTTGTCTTGGTAAACTTTAGTAGTGTATTTCTTTTGCATCCTGCTGGTCCACTTTGGACAGCAAACTGTCAGCAATTAAAGCAAGGGCAGTTTCTTTACCCAAATGACTAGCTTTTCCATAAAGGAAGCAAATGCCATATGGAGGTTCTTTGATGCCCATCATCTTCTTTTGAAGCAAATGGGTGCTGTCAATACCAGATATGTCTCACTGTCATGAAAAGTCTTATGTTGTTAAAAAAAATACTAAATGCCATATTCTGTAGGTATTTCAAGTGTTTGAAGACTATCTATCTAAATAAATATGTCAGTTTAACCTTGAAAACATACCTAATAGACTATAAGTTTGATTATTTAGGTGACTATTAATTGTGCTTCTTAATTATACATTACATTTTAAATGAGCAGCATAAGTACCCCAAACAAGAGTAAAACATATATATAGTATAACAAAATTAACTTTAAATTTGTATCAATATACCAAGATCCAAACCAATATAAAATACTTTGAGATGAATAGTTGTTTGAGGAAGTAAAGTAGATTAAATAATATACCCTTTTCCTATAATTCCTATACCATATCCCTTTTTTCTTTTAGAACAAGATCTTTGAATTTAACTCTTTTGTTTAGGCTTCTTTTTGACTGTGACTAAAAATACTTGTAACCAACCCCCTAAACAATGACAAACATTCACAATCCATTAAATAAACAAAGCACATCAATACCCCATCTCTTGGGAATGTGGATGGCATTCTTTAGACTATTTCCTGTTGTTTGGGGGACCTAGAATCTTTGGGGAACCTTGTGAAAATCAGGATAATTGTTATGTCTTGGCTGGAGTAGTTAGTGAGGCTGAACCATCTCAATCAGCAGCCTTGAAGCTGTTTTGGACACAGAATTCTGAGAAGACATTTTGAGGTGCTGAATTACCTGGGGCATCCATTTTTATTGCTGTCTGGTCCCCTTGTTCTGAAAATACATGAACTTTTAGAGGTAGCATACATATCTGAATTAGTGTAAATATAGACTGTGCATTGTACACAAGTTTGTCAAAGATGATTTTTTGTTTCATGTTTGAGCAGGTAAAATATGCCTTACATGTTTGGAAGCTTTTCTAGGTTTATTTCTTTATGCCATAGCCAATTTTTAGGACATCTTCCCTGAGCAAATCCGATCCGCATCAACATGATCCATATAACTTCTCCCCCAAAATAACAAACTTTTTACTTCCATTTTGAAGTTAAGACATTTTTAAATTATACAGGTTGGTTTGATCTAGCAGTTTTCATAATCTAATGTGTCTTAGCAGCTGTTGTTCTGCCTTTAGCATTCAGAAAATCTAAAGATAATAACATATGAGATCCAGACTCTCTGTGCATTTCCAATCTTTATGTAGCTTATTATTTTATTTTACTTTACTCCCTTTTAAAGGACCTTATTATTCTTAAACTATTTTTTAATCTATGACTGTATATATATATATATATATATCCTTTCTCTTTTTTCTCCCAAGCCTATGCATATATTTAAACACACTCTAACCCGTTTAGAGTTTTGTCCATCTGGATCTGTCTTACTGAGCATCTGTGTTGTTCTTTCATCTCATGAGATGAATTTTAAACTGCTATGTTAGTCACTGGTATGGCTCAGCTTAGTGTATGCATTAGTGAACAGCATTGGCAGCTGGCTCTTCTTTCCTTGGATTCCTGAGCTTAGCCTCATAGTGGAGATACCGGCAGGAGCTATGTTTACTGCCTCAGTTCTGGGAAATGGTTGGGTCCATGCTTTCACCAAGTAGCACACTGCCCACTGCTCATGAACCCCATTTAAGTGTTTGGTATCAGGGCTTATTAAAAAGTCCACACCTGTGATTGCCACTACCATTGAGCCAAGGAAGCCAGCTCTTAAAGGAGCCATTCCTCTGTATATGGTTAGTTTGAAGCCTACCTGAGAAGAGGTAGTTACCAGGAATCCACGTTTGTGTGCCTAGAATCTTTGTGTAAACTTTGCTAGCCCTTATGTGGAAATTTTGGCCCCACATTGGAATGCCTTTTGTAGGCAGACTTTTTTGTTCTGCCAGCCAGTTCCCAAATAACCACACAGAGGGTTAGTATTAATTATAAATGCTTGGCCAATAGCTTAGGCTTGTCTCCATCCAGCTCTTACACCTTAAATTAACCCATTCCTATTAATCTTTGTGCTGTCCTAAGGCTCGTTTACCTCATCTATGAACTTCTCATGTTCCTTCTTCTGCATCTGGCTCATGACTCATAGTTCACCATTTCTTCTTCCCAGCATCCTCTTAGTCTGGTTCTCCCACCTAACCTTATTCTACCTAGCTCCAGGCCAGTCATCTTCTTTAGTAAACCAATAACAGGGACATACATTCACACAGTATAAAAGAATATTCCACATGGGAATTGCTATAAAGCTCTTACGTGATGTCCTTACCAGAAAGCAGTTACTTGACTTCTCAGCCTTTAGATCTGTGAGCAACTAATTGCTTTTTAAAATAAATTACCTAGTCTCTGGTATTTTGTTACAGTAGCAGAAAACTGACTAAATCGAGATACATTCTGTGTAGCCCAGGGCTGGGATTGGCACTAAGGCCCACATTGAAAGAAGGGATGCTTTCTCTATGTTGGAAAGGTGGTCCTTTTCCTCGCAAGACATCTTGAGAGCTTTCAGGTGAGCTGGACAGAAGGATGTCGTGTCATGTCGATTCTGACTGCAATATTTTAATATTATTTCCATGATAATTGTGGGGTCTATGAGCATGCCAGATAGGACTCTTAAAGGGGGTGTTCCTAGCAGAGTTGGGCTGAAAATGGAAAGATCAGCTAGTCCCAGAACTTCTCCACCTCACTCCCAATAACTTCTTTTTACAAGTACAGATGTATTTGTGGGGCAGGGAAGTGAATCCCACATGATGGCCCCTACTGGAAAGAGCTTTCAGGAAAGCTGATGTGTTTGTTGGCTTATGTTCTGTGTGTGCCATAATGGCCTTTCCTTGGGATCTCTGGGGATCTGTGCAGTTAGATGCAACTCTATTCAATTCTGATGCCTGTGCCATGTGGCAACACATAGGCCCTCTAACCTCCTTGAGTCGGTTTCCATGTTCAGACTGTGGTCACAGGTCTCCTATGATGATGACTAAAATGAGATGTGTCAACTGGCACTGTCAATGACAGTTGGTGAGCTCAGCAACTGACAGCCATCAAAGTTTCAGCCTCTGTTCTTTGGGGCCTTCCTTGCCTCCCCTGCAGCATCTGTACTCTATTACACTGCATGACAGAAACCCCCATAAAATACTTGGCACTCCAGTTACTGCCATCACCCATGTACTCCTTAATTTGTTCCCTATTAACAGAAATTACCCAATGGAGGTTGGGATTGTTTACAGTGGTTATTTGGGCACATTTGTAAAAAGGGAGGGCTGTTAAGGAAACCAGTATTTTAAAAGAAAAAAGTAGAGGAGAGAGAGGATGGGGGTGGGGTGAGAAAGTTTAAAATGAATCATAGTCATAAGGGTATGATGTACTGGTTATGTGGATTACTGAATATTCAAGAGTCTATGGCACAATGATGAAATGGTTATCAGGGTACCACCATTCAATCCCTAGCTGTTCAAGAGAAAACACTACCATTACATTGAATGCATATAATGTGTTGGCTAAGCTTGGCTGTCACCTTAGCAACATCTGGAATTAACTAAAACTCAAGCTGCTGGGTAATTCTGTGAGAAATTTCCTTGATTGGGTTATTTAAATCAAGGAGATCCAAGATAAAACTAGGCCACACCTTCTGGTGGCAGCCTACATGAAAGGATGTGGAAGAAGGAAGCTTTGCCCTCATTCTAGCTGAGAAGTTCATCTAGCCTGCTGCTGCAACTGGTATTAAATCCAACATCCTCAGGATTCCATCTTAGACTGAAGACCAGCATACCTCCAAGAGTCCTCCAGGACTCCAGTACCAGATTTGGACTGCTAACACATAAGCCTCATGAACTGAAAAACTACCAGATTCTCAACCTTTCCAATGGGAGACAGCCATTGTGGGACTACCTAGACTATATCCTATAAGTCATTTTAATAAATCTCAAATATATAAATTCCCATATGCATATACTTTAGAGAGCATTGACTATGCACATTCACTGTCAGACATACTGATTTCAGAGGCTTTGACAAATAGGGAAATGGGCTGTATGAAGGCTGGCACCTAGGAGTCACGGGGGGGAGGGAAGGGAGGAGGGAAAAGGGAAAAGGGCAGGGAGTGGTTTGGGGACTCCTGTTGTATATTGGGAAAGCCTTATAACATTGGGTCAGCCTCAGCCCAAGTGTCCCCCTCAGGCTGGGATGACATACCTGTTCCTTTTAAGTCCATGTCTCATTTATGGAATGCTCATCTGGAAGTGTAATATTTTTCTGTTTTTATTATAAATTAAATGATAGTTGCATATTATTGTCTACAAAATATTATAATACATACACCCAAAGTAAAATAATTAAGTCAAGCCATCCTTCATCAAAGACATCCTTCATTGAAAAAAAAAAACAAACCTTTCAGTCTTTAAAGATATTTTTCGTTTGTTGAGATTATACTTACATAATTTCCTCCTTTCCCTATCTCACCCCAAACTCTCCCGTGTACACCTCTTCTCCTCTTTCAAATCCATGGTCTCCTTCTTTCTGCTGTTACGTGTATATTTCTAAATACTATCTAGGTAAGAATCCATGGTATCACCTTTCTTTGCCTGGCTTTGTTCATCCAACATAATTTTCTCTAGTTCCATGCTTATTTTTATAAATTATACAATTTCTTTCTCTTAAAGACCAAGTGCTATGCCACTGCAAATATATCAAATATATGTGTATATATGTGTGTGTGTGTGTGTGTGTGTTGTGTGTGTGTGTATATGTATACATACATACATATACACACACACACAACACACACACACACACACACACACACACACACACACATACTCCTCTGTTGATGGACACCTAGGCTGGTTCCATAGCTTAGCATTGTCAACAGGGCTACAGTAAACACTGATGGGCAGATATGTCTGTGATTTGCTCACTTGGAGTCCTTTGAGTGAATTTCTAATAGTATAGCTTCCTCATAAAATGGATCTAGTTTTCTTTTCTTTTCCTTTTTATTCTTTTCTTTTTCTTTCTTTCTTTATTTTTTTTGTTTTGTTTGTTTATTTGTTTTTCAAAATAGGGTTTCTCTGGGTAGCTTTATAGACTAGGCTGGCCTTGAACTCACAGAAATCCACCTGCTTCTGCCTCCTGAGTGCTAGGATTAAAGATGTGTGCCACCACTGCCCAGCTATCATTACTTGTATAGAGAGTAGATAGGGATAAGGGATTGATGGTGGGTGAGGATGCACCTGTTTAGAGTAGGCCACAGGAATCCAAACAGGAGACGTTGGTACTAAGACTGATGGGAATTTTGGAGAATGGATCAAGAATGCTTAGTGATAGCTTTAAAAGGCACCATAGCTGGGCTTGTTGACTGTTGACATCCCCGCAAAGAAGGAGAGGGCTGGCAGGACCACAGCATTCTCACCTGAGTGTCCAGACCCTCCTCCCAGCCAGTGAGATACAATTCTATCCCAATAGCACTTCAATGTCACCAGAAGAGGCTAGAGTATATAGGCTGGGGAAGACTAGAGGAAGGAGGGTTCCATATGCAAAGCCATGGGGGAAGTTACTATTCATGCCAGGTGCAGACTTGCCCAGACTGTTGCTTTAGATCTACCCTTGCTCCCATCAGTAATCTAGGCTCTGTGAGGTAGCCCGCCAAACTGGCTCCCCAAGGGGAGCTTGGTGGAATTGAACTTTGGTTTGTCATGAGGACCTGGGTGGGGAGTGTGTTGCTTAGTCTCCCTTGTCCCAGGACAAAAATTCTCACAACATCTGATATTAATCTTCTGCCAGATATACAGCTAGCAAAATTTTCTTCCATTCTGTAGGCCCTCTTTTCACTCTCACTGCCTTTCCTTTGCTGTACAGGAGCTTTCCAATGCCAACTGTTGCCATTATTTCCTGAGCAGCTAGAGTCACATTCAGAAAATCTTTGTCTATTCCTGTATCTTAAAGTGTTTCTTACTTTCTTCTTTGTCAGCTTCAGAGATGCATATCTTATATTACAGTTTTGGTGCATTTAGAGTTGAGCTTTGTTCAGGATGAGAGATAGGAATCTAGTTTCATTCTTCCATGTGATAAGAATGACTGCAGATGCACAATTGAAAATGGCAGACACAGAAGACTTCTGTGACACACTCCTCCCCCTCCCCCTCAAAAGTCTAGACAGGAAGCCATTGAAGGGAGCTCTTAAAAAGTGTGATAGGGAAGCTGAAGTGTAGCTCTTCACAGTTGATGGCTTTTGGCAGGGTTGGGGGTAGGGAAAAACTCAGGTTTTTTTAGGGGGCTGGCCACTAGGAGTTTGACCATGCTCCAGTGAGTATATGGGCAACACAATTTGGACTTTCTTCTTCTTCTTCTTCTTCTTCTTCTTCTTCTTCTTCTTCTTCTTCTTCTTCTTCTTCTTCTTCTTCTTCTTCTTCTTCTTCTCCTCCTCCTCCTCCTCCTCCTCCTCCTCCTCCTCCTCCTCCTCCTCCTCCTCCTCCTCCTCCTCCTCCTCCTCCTCCTCCTCCTCCTCCTCCTCCTCCTCCTCCTTCTCTTTCTTCTTCTTCTTTTCTTTGGGGAAGGATCACAAGGGAGGGAGGGAGTAGACCTGAGAAGACTGGGAGGTTAATTTGATCAGGGTTCATTATGTGAAACTCCCAAATAATCAATAAAAATATTATGTTGGGGAAGAGAAAACTCACAACAAAAGGAGGGGGTGAGGTGGAGGAAGGGAGGGGGAGGAAGGGAGAGAAGGAGAGTAATACCTCAGTATCAGGAGAGATGAACCTACCAGTGAGAGTGAGGGCAAGCAGGCAAAAATCAAAAGCTTCCTTCTTTCATGTCCTTTTATGTGGCTGCTTCCAAAAGGTGTGGCTCATATTTAGGTTGGGTCTTCCCACTTTAAATAATCTAGATTTGTGGGGGGTGTCTTTACACTTCAAATGGTCATTCACAGGATTCCATATGTCGTCAAGTTGGCAACCAAGATCAGCCATCACAAATGTATAATGTATTTTGATCAAATCCATCCCCCATTCCCTCCCGTACAATTTTGCCCTACCCCATCACCACTTTCCCCTCCCAACTTTGTGTGTTCTGTGTTTTGAGTCAACAAAGTCCACTTACTGCATTGGTGTGAGGCTATCTAGTAGAGACTGGGTAGCCTCCCAGGGACCAACCACATTCCTGTAGAAAACTGACTCTCCATCTCCCAGAAGCCATCAACCATCAGTAATAACACCTCAGCGAAGGATGGGACTGTATAAGCCCTCCCCTGCCCATGCTGGCATTTTGGCTGCCTTCATATGGTACAGGTCTTGTGCATACTGTGTTAATGCTGTGAGTTATTATGTATAGGCCCCATGGTGTCTGTAAAATACTGTTTTGCTTCAGATGTCCTCTACCTCTGGCTCTCACAATCTTTCCTTCCCTTCTTCCATGATGTTTCCAAACCTTCAGAGAGGGGATGTCACATAGATGTCCCATTTAGAGCTGAGCACTCCTTCAATCTATGCTATAAGATGGTTAGTGTTTAGAATATATAAAGAATTAAAAAAAAATAAACTCTAAGAAAACAAACAGCCCAGTTAAAAACCAGAGCCCAGTTAAAAACCAGGGTATAGATAGAACCAAACAGAAAATTCTTGAAAAAAGAAATACAAATGACTGAGAAATATTTTTTAAGGTGTTCAACATCTGGATTAGAGAGATGGCTTAGTGCTTAAGAGCACTTTCTGGTTTGGCGAGGGGGGCAGGTTCGGTTCCCAGCACCATATGGCAGCTTGCAATCACCTGTAACTCCAGATCCAGGAAAACTGGCACCCTCCCCTGGCCTCCACAGACACCAGGCCCCAGGCATGCACACAGCTTACTTACAGACATGCATGCAAAACACTAATACACATTAATAAATCTTCTAAAAGATGTCTGTTATTCCTACCCACGAGGGAAATGCAACTTTAAAATTTCATCTTACTTCAGTCAGAATGTCAAAGACCAATGACAATAAATACTGTTGTGTACGTGGAAAAGAATAACGTGTGTAACTGTTGGTGTGGCAGCAAGCTGATGCAGCTACTGTGAAAACCCATGTGAAGTTCCCTTGGAGAGCTAAAAGTCAATCTTGATGTCCTATAGAGACTTGGTCTTCCATGTTCACTGCTGCTCTATCCACGAGAAGCAGGAAAGGGAACTAGTTTAGGTGTTCATCAGCTGATGAGTGGATAATTAAAACAGTATATATGCAGAATGGAATGCTATTCAGCTGGAAAGAAAAGTGAGAATATGGAGCTGGAAACAGTAACTCAGACCTGGAAAGACAAACTTTGCATGCCATCATGTAGATGCTAGCTATGAATCTTCATGTGTGTGCATTTAAGTTGGACTACTCACAAAAGTCAGGGAATTAGTCATAGGACATTGAAGAATTTTTTTTTCTTTTTTTAAAATTTAAAAATTTTCTTCATAGTCTTTTCACTTCCTTGGTTAGGTTTATTCTCAGGTATTTTTCAGACAGCTGTGATGAAACCCGATTTCTTCCTCATTGTGTTTGTCATTGGCATCTAGGAAGACTATCGGCACTGCACATTAAATTTTTATTCTGACTTCATGCCAAAGGTGTTTCACAGATTTTAATGTTTTTGTGGTGAAAACTCTTTTTTCAAGACAGGGTTTCACTGTGTTCTGTAGCCCTGGCTGTCCTGGATCTCACTCTGCAGAGCAGGCTGGCCTTCAACTCACAGAGATCTGCCTGCCTCTGCAAATGTGTAGATAAGGCTGGCCTTGAACTCCTGATTCTCCTGTCTCTGCCTCCTTCAGTAAATCCTACTGGTGTGTGCCACCATAACAAGCATGGAGAAGTCTTTAGGTTTTCCTGTGTTTAGAATCATATTAGCCATACATGGGGTGCTTCAACTTCTTCCTTTCCTATCTGTATCTTTCATTTCCTTTTCTTATTGTTTCAGCTAGATTTCAACACCATATTGATTAAGATTGTGGAAGGGAGACACTTGTGTCTTGCTCCTGGTTTTAGTGTTTTGAGTCTTCCCCATTTTGCATGATGTTGGCTATAGTTTTGTCATATATAACCTCTATTAAGTTGGGATACATTCCTTCTACACTTCTGCAGAGCTTTGATAGTGAAGGGTTGCTTCACTGCAAAGTGATAGATTTTGTTAAAAGCCTTTTCTGCTTCTCTTAAAATTAAAATGATCATTTAATTTCCAACCATTTTGTTATGTATTGCATTTGTTGACTTGCAGGTGCTGAATAATCCCAGCATCTCTGCAATGAATTGGGTGATCTTTTTGACATGTTCTTGAATTCAGTTTATGAATATTTCAGTGAGTATTTTTGCATCTATGTTCATCATGAAGATTATTATTTGTATATGGGAAGATTGATCCCATAAATTGATAAGTTTGTATCTTGAAACTTCTGAATATATTGATTAGATCTAAGAGTTTTCTGGTGGCATCTTAAGAGTCTCATGCATAGAGTTTTCTTTTCTCTCCTTTTTCTTCTTTTTCTTTCCTTCCTTTCTTTCTTACTTTTGTTCATTTTTTCATTCATTTTTTTTTCATTTTGTGTTTGGTGTTCTCCATGCCTCCCATACCTGGATAAGTATCTCTTTGATTTCTTATATTTCTACTATGATTTTGTTGAAAATATTTTCCATGCTTTTGGCATAAAAATTCTTATCCTTATTGTGCTCATGATTCTTAATTGTAGTCTTTTTGTAGTGTCCCATAGATCTCAATGTTCTGCTGGTATCTTCTTAATAATTCATCTTTGCCATTATCCATATGTTTCAATTCTACTTTTTTTCAAACCTTGATATTATATTCTCTCCATGCTCCATTCATTTGCAAGGCCCTCCACAGATGTTTTTGACTTATTGAATTTTTTATTTCCTATATTTCATTCTTGTGTGTGTGTGTGTGTGTTCCTCTTTATTGAAGCCCACTTCAATGTCCCATAGTGAGTTCCTTATTTCATTTAGCTATTTGTGTTCTTTTGTAATTTATTCACAAGTATATTTGTTTCCCCTTTGATTTCTTTGAACATACTTAATATTATTCTTTTGAATCCTTTATCTTGGATTTCATCCAGCTCACCATCGCTGGAAGACATTACTGTGGGGTGGGTAGTTAGGGTAAGAATAATAGCAGTTCTGAATTCGCAGCACTTGTTTTTTTGTGTTGGGACTTACATGTCAGTGGTTAGGTTGTTAGTTGGGTTTTTTTTCTCATTTGTTTGTTTGTTTGTTGTTGTTGTTTTAGTTTTTTGAGTCAGGGATTCTCTGTGTAGCTTTGGAGCCTGTCCTAGAACTAGCTCTTATAGACCAGACTGGTCTCCAACTCACAGAGATCCTCCTGTCTCTGTCTTTTGAGTGTTAGGATTAAAGGCATGCGCCACCACTGCCTGGCTAATTAATTGTTTTTTTGTTTTTTTTTGTTTGTTTGTTTGGTTGGTTTTTTTTTTTTAAAACCTTATTTCAGTGCAAGTGTTTTTGATGTTCAAGAAGGATGAGGTTGCATTAAGGTTAAGGGGTACTTTTTTTCTGCTAGACTGTGTTCAGGGTATCAGACTCCCTCCCCATTACTTCCCTGAAAGCAGAAATGGCACACAACCAACCCTTAAACTTCAACCATTTTAGGGGTGGAAAGGGGGGAACGCAGAGAAAGATAAGAGATTTATATTGGGCTGACAGAAAAAGTGAAGAAAGGAAACTAATAGGGGAATGGTGGGGACAAAGGATGGAGATGAGGTCGTTTTGGCTGAATGTAAAAAGAAATGAGAGAGAGGCAATCAAATAATCTAAACAGTCACAGCTCTCAGGAGCCTGAGCCACAGAGACCTGAAGATTAAGCAAACCCATTTTCTTTGGCAAAGCCTTCTGATACAAAGTTAAAGGGGGGAAGAATGGAGAAAGATAAAATAGAAAGAGAGCAAGGATGAGAACATAAGAGGACACAGCCTGTTCCCTAAATTGACATCGAGTATTAAATAAAGGAAGAATAAACCTGAAATGGGGTGGGGGTGGGGGGAGCTGGGCAGAGGTACAGTGTCTCAATGATCTTGCCTGATTGCTGTTTCTAGTCTCAACTCTCCTGGTGTTGCTGCCCACGCTCCCAGATGCCTGTCCGGTTCTGCATGTTCTTTGACAGGGTCAGGTCACAGAGGCTGCTCCTGTCAATGGGTAGTCCTTCACAGACTGGTGCACAGGTTCTGGTCCCAGTTCTTGGCGATTCTTCAGAGGTTGGACTGTAAATGCTCTTCTCACCTCTGGGCTTTGCAAGGCCGAGGTCAGCAGGTTTCATCTGTGAGTGTGCTTTTCAGATTGGGTCATAGTATGGATGGTCCTCCAGAATCCAGTTGCAAATGATGGCTCTACCCATGGGTCATACTTTCAGATCTTAAGTGTGCCTCTTGGCACTTGTGTCTGGATTCTACTGTTGATGCTGTGTGACCAGGATTCCACTTGGCTGAATACCATGGGGTTCTGATGCAGTGTCTTTTCTATCTACTAGAGGAATTCCACTAGTTAGGTTTTAGAGTATCATTCTATGACACTTGTTTTGGGTTCATCAAGGGTTTGGGGTCTCCTATCTAATGGCTCATAGGGACCTTTTGAAATGACATGTTGTGCTGCTCTAGTCATGTTCCCAAAGATGAAGGTTTCCCAGTGTCTTTCCTCCCCTGATGCTATTTCATCTAACCATTGTCTCTGTCCCACCCCCTTCTCTCTTTAAAATGTCTGATAATGGAAGGACAATGTGGATTTTTTCCAGGGCTTCTGTCTTGAACATGGCTGTAGTTGTTCATTCTCCTTGAGAGGAGGGGACTCTCAAGATTACATCAATTCCTTTGGAGAGTTACTCTAGTTTTCTGTTCTGCCTTTAAAAGTTTTGTATTTTACTTTCCAATCATACTTTCCAGACATTTGAGCTATACTTTGCATGAACACTCCCTCCACACCTCATGTGGGACTGCCTCATTTCTGGTGTGTGAATTACCTCAAACTGATTTTCCCCCTGAATTCAACAGCTGAGCTTTCACCTTTCATATTTTAATATTTAGTTTTCACACTTTAATATACCTAGAACAGGTAGTATCTTAAAATTGTCAGTGTCTTAGTCTCTAATGTATGGTAGTCAGCCCACCCTGTTTCCCCATGCCACATTTGTATCCTGACATTGCTTCTGGGGTGAATTATGCCTTCTTTGTTGGCCCACAGACCCTGCTTGCTTCTCTTGGCATTTCAGTTAATTCTCCAACCATGAACCCTACTGTATCTGCACTAACTGCCTCTGTCACCTGGGTGTGGCCTTGGTCAACACTCCATTTACACTGTCCCTTCTAGAGATTAAACCCTGGGCAGCTTGTAGGTCTTAGCTGAGAAGTTCACCTGTCCTCATAGAAACTTTCTCTAGACACCCCACCCAGACGAGGTAGGCAATATCTTCATTCCCCATGTCCCTTTGTCATCTTTTGTGGGATCTCTACTCCTACAGGATTGTAAGTTTCGTGTTGGAACCTTGATTCATTAAGCACATGGTTATGTGTGTGTGTGTGTGTGTGTGTGTGTGTGTGTGTGTGTGTGTGTGTGTGGTATGCATGTGAGTGTATAGGTATGTGCACCCATGCTCATAAATGTAGTAGAGGTCAGAGCAGGATGTGCAGTGTCTTCCTCTATCTATCTCCACCATATTTTCTTGAGGTAGCATCTCTCAATGAATCATAAATGTGTTGTTTCAGCTAGGCTACCTACATCCTCCTAATGCTGCAGTTATAGCAGTGACTGTGCCTAAGTTTTTAGGAGTGTTAGGGATTCAAACTTAGGTCCTCATGCTTGCAGAACAAGGGCTGCTATCCACTGAACCATCTCCCCTCCCCCTAACCTGTTTCTTGAGGCAGACATCATAGAAGGATGGATGAACACCACAACCTTGGTGTTAAGACACTTGGAGAAGACATTCAATTGCCTGGAATCCCTCATACAAAAAATTATGGGGCAGCTTTGAGAAATTTCCAACTAGAATTCCAGCCATGGAAGACACAAGCTCTGTTTTGTGTCAGTGGCTTTCCCCATTACTGTGACAAAAGACCTGACAAAAACCAGTTTAAAGAAGAAGCTAGTTTGGTTCTTGTTTAGTTTACACTATGATTTAAATGTAAAATACCCCCCCCCATTGGCTCATGAGCTTGAACTCTTGCTCATCAAACAATGGTGCTTGTTGGGGAAGGTAATGGGACCTTGAGAAGATGGAGCCTTGCTGGAAGAAATACATCACTAGGGGTGGGACTTGAAGCTTGTCCCTACTCCAGCTCTCTCCTTGCTTCTAGAAAGCCGGGCCACTAGACAGAGCGTAAAGCAGTGGTGATTGCTCAACAGCAGCGGTCTTCCATGTGTCACGTGAGGAACCTGGCTCTTCCATTTTGCATCTTGGCTATTCCATGGGCCCTTTGTCATGTTTATTCTCCAGCTGGTGAGTAGAATGGAGACTCTGGATAAGTCAGTCACATCTGCTTCTTAAGGTCCTCAACCCAAGTGACACTCAGAGTATCTGCTTATATTTCCACTAGTAAGTGATAAGCTCATCTAGCCAGATGGGAAGATGGTTGACTTAGTTGACTTAGCCCATAGAGAGGGTATCTCCTGGTGGGACTGCCTCCCAGGGGCCATCCCGCCTTCAGATAGGGAGTTTAGGGTAAAGAGGGAAGCACATGACTGTGAAAGAAGGCTGCTACACAAGGGGCATTTTCTGGGGATAAAGCGACCATCACACCCTAGTCAGGGAGATGTGTCAGATGCAGCAGCCCAGGGTGCTCAAGAACATGGCTTCTATTGCATGAGACATGTAGGCTGTCTCCTGACTCCAGTCCTCTGGGCTGACACCTCTGTCCTCTGGAACAGACTCATTCTGTAGACACCTGTGTAGGAATGGTGGTCCCCTCAAAAGAAATAGTTCATTAAGGAAAGCCATTCTGACTAGGAACTCCAGGGCTTTAAACACATTTTTTTTTTTGTCAGGCCAGGACACCCCAGAAGGTAGGAGGTCCTCATCAATAGCTTTATGAATTCTCTCCAGGGGGCAGCTAGGTCTGGGAGCAAGTAAAACCTGGATCTGGTGGGACATAGATAGGTCTGGGATTCTTAGAGTGCTTGTCACAGTTGCTCCATTTTCTTCCCTGGCTAGTGGTTTGGATATGCTCTCTCACAGATCCTCCAAGAAAGGGGGACTCCTATGGAGCAGTGAAGATGGTTCTGGATTTGACCTATGCAATGAAGTAGATTGATTAAAAAACAAAACAAAACAAAAAAACACTTTGGAAATCCAGATTTGTGATTTAGATTTTAGCCCATTTATGTATTTCAGGAGTAAAGCCCAAAAATGATACTTAACTTTGCAGAATATAGGGTCAATCTTTCTGAGGACCATTCAGCTCCTTGGATGTACAAAAGACATCATGTCGGATTTGTCATTAAACAAAAACTATCTAAAGTCAATGTCTTAGGGTTTCTATTGCTGTGAACAGACACCATGACCATGACAACTCTTACAAAGGAAAACATTTAATTGGGACAGCTTACAGTTCAGAGGTTTTGTCCATTGTCACCATGGTGGGACAAGGAAGTATGCAAGCAGACATGATACTGGAGAAGTAGCTGAGAGTCCTATGTCTTGATACACAGACAACAGGAAATGAACTGCCTCATTGGGTGTAGCTTGAGCATAAAAGACCTCAAAGCTTACCCCACATTGACACTTTTTCCAACAAGGCCACACCTCTTAATAGTGCCACTTCCTTTGGAGGCCATTTTCTTTGGAGACCACCACAATCAAAGAAGGCATGAGTAAGATGACCAAGGGAAGGGACTTTTTCAGAAAACTGCTTTTAAATGGGGGAATATTTACTTGGTGTTATAGATAGCTCTTAGATATTTGTTGTAGGAAGAAAAGTTCAAATTGAAGTATACAGTGTGATTTTCAATAGAAAAAAAGGTATTGTTTTGTTCCTTATACCCTTACACACACACACACACACACACACACACACACACACACACACACACAAAGCCAAAAATAATATAGTATGTAAGGCTGAAAAATCTGAGTGGGAGAGAAACTTAATAATTTCAGTTAAGTGGGTAAACATGCTCTGCCAAAGGTTAAGCAACATTCTAGTTATTCATGTAACTTTCTCAGGCAGACCCTGTGCAGAGCTCCCTAATTCATAGAGTAGGCATTTCACTGGTGCCAGGGAGCCAGAGCCCTCAGGACAGGGTGACTGACAGGGTGACAGGGTGACAGGGTGCTGAACAGGGAAAATTGGAAGTAACAGAACAGAAACTGCTTCCGTGAGAACAGCCAGAGAAATCATGACGGATGTGGTGGTCAAGGAGGCTCACACCACTCAGCCTGGATTTTCCAGAACAGGAAGAGGGAATTCCAGGAAAGGCATTTACCCAGACTGCCGCCTCACTGTTCCCAGTGAAGAAAGTAGCCAGATTCGCAACAGGGACTTCTAGCTTTCCCCACAAGCCAGGACTCCTAACAGGAGTATCTACCAGGGCTGACACTGCCCAGCTGATAGATACCTCACGGCAGAGAGCAAGCATAAACAGGAGAGGGCCAGGGAATATCTGGGAAGCTAGCGAGATCCCTCGGGTGTGAGGGGCTGGGGCCTTCTTAAGAAACCGTACTCCCAGAATAAACGGAACAGACCCAAAACCAGGTACAGAAGAAGTAACAGACATGACTAACAGGATAACCCTGACTCTACGCCCTTCATAGCGGGTTACTACTATGAGGTCTGCACAGGGATCCAGAGGCTAACTCAGCCTTTGCTGTGGTTATCATCTACAGCTCTGGGAAAGAAAGGACAGACCTTTGCACACCCCCTGAACAGCTCCCACTTGGTTCTTTGGCTCAGAGTTGAGAACTGAGCAGGCCTGAGCTCCACAAACCCTGGCATCATCTTGCTAAGGATCAGTGTCAGGATGGAAGTTCAGTGTCTCCCAGCTGGCCTCTAAGGCAGTGGTTCTCAACCTTTCCAATGCTTCGACCTTTTAATCCAGTTTCTCATGCTGTGGCAACCCCCCCCCCAACCACACACACCCATAACATTATTTTCGTTGCTACTTTACAACTGTAATTTTGCTACTGCTGTTAGCTGTAATGCAAGAATCTGTGTTTTCTGGTGCTCTTAGGCGACCTCTGTGTGTGTTAATTCCAGTGGGGTCTGACCCACAGGTTGAGAACCACTGCCCTAAACGCTCCTGATTCCTCCCTTTGGGCCACAAGAAAAGTGAATGGAGCCTCTTTGACTCCCTACCTCCTGTACAGAGAGGGCCACTACAGGTGGAGCCCGAAGTCAGAGTTATTTGGGAGCAGCTGAAATGCTGTATTTGGCCTCGGTGGGTGACACTGGGGTCATAAAAATGTGAGTGGTTCAGGAGGCTGATATTGTTCCCAGTCAGAGATCAGATGAAATTCTACCTGTATTGCTAACATCAGATGAAGGTTTGCAGTGACTGTATCTGCCCCAAGAGTGAGATGGGACACAGTTCCCTGATGGAGGTGGTCCTCGGTATGTAGGCAGCACCTTGTGGTTCCCACATGCACTGTAAAGAGGAGGAAGAGATTCAGTTTCCACACCTTCTCCTTTCCTTCTCCTATTCTGACTGTGACCCGGGGAAAGACACTGAATACCACAGGCCCGCTGGAGTCTCTGTTGCCCTTTCTAGATCTGTGACCTTTAGTTCAGTGTTTACAGGTCATGATCTCAGATGAAGGCAGAAGTTTCTGTCCTGCCAGCCAGCTCCCAAATAACCACACAGGGGCTTATTATTAATTATAAACGCTAGACCAATAGCTTCAGCTTGTTACCAGCTAGCTCTTACAATGTAAATAAACCCATATTTCTCATCTATGCTCTACCATGTGGCAGTACCTTTTTTTTAACACATCATGTTCACCTTGCTTCTCCCCCATCTCCTGGCAACCCCACCCTTCCTTATCCCCACACTCTTGTCCTGTCCATAAGTCCTGCCCAATTTCTTTCTGCCTAGCAATTGGCCATTTAGCTCTTTATTAAACCAATGAGAGCAACAAATACACTGGACAAAAAAAATGTTATTTCACAGCACTCAGACCTGTGTCAGTGGAATGTGGAAGAGAGTTCCCAACACAGTCATTCTCTGCTCTTTTGGTCATATGCCAGGCTGCATTTTCTGTCCTTCTTAACTAAGGCATTAGAACTGTTAAGAGGCAAAGAGTCATCAGGGCAGAGTACATGGGTCACTGCTGAGCAAAGTCATTGCTTGTTTGTTGTCCCCCCCCCATTCCATTGAACAAATGGGGGAACATAAAGATTTGGTTAAGGTGAACCTAGAGGTTCTCCATCCCACAAATCCCCACACACAGGCATAAACACCACTTATAGGGAGGAACCTAAGTGGGGCAGTCCCTAAGCTGAGTACTGTTGGATTGCTGTAGCTGGTCATGTCAGTAGATACAATAGAATCTGTATGTTGGGGGAGTGAGGGTAGGACAGGATCGTTCTATATTGTACACAGGCTAGCTTTAAGCCTGAGAGTCTCCTGCCACAACCTCCCAAGTCCTGGGATTACAGGTATGCTCCACCAATGCCCAAAAGTCCTTGAGGAAGATGGCCCTGGGACGGCTGATTGGGAGTCTCCACAAAGTAGGTGATTCAACAGGGAAAACCCAGGAGCCACGGGTGTACCTGCTTTTATGATTAGACTATTCCCACAAGTCTTTTAGTTGATGGGCCCCTGGCATTGAAATGTGGACCTGTACCTACTCGGGCTGTATTCCAAATGGAGCCCACTCACTTTATCACAGACATCCCAAGCCAGGGCCTGTGGCTTGGCTTCAGTTCCTTTCAAATTCATTGTAAACTGTGTTCCTGCAAGGGATTTTCAGTGGAACATGGTATATTGCTTTATTGCATTCCAAAACCTCCAGAGTTTTAAAAGCAAGTAGAGGAGGAGTTAATGAATTCTGGGGAAGATGGATTTTGGTCAACTGTGCTTAAAATAATCTTTGCCAATTGTTTCTGTGACAGCCTGTGGGAAACCAATTCTAGTCACTTGATTAGCATTACTGTTTCTTTCCTTGGGGTGCCTGGTCCAAAAATCCTCCCTCGTTACCACTTTCCCCAGCCAACTGGTGTTTTCTTCCAAATGTCTTCAGGTGCCACTCAAATTTGGGGAGGTGGCCAGTGCCACATGGCAGCTCCAAACCTCCAAAGGGCTGGGCAAGGGCAGCCCATGGGTCTCCCCACTGCCCCCTTTTCACTTTGCTTGGCATATTTTTATTGATTTTTGTCCATATCTTATTTTATCTGGTTCTACATTTCTAGAGAGGATTTGAAATGTCTGGTTTTCCTGTGATGCAGGGCCACGAATGCTTTGTGTGAGGTTCAAATGTCATGTCACTAAAATTTCAAGCAGGGCCCAATATGCTCAAGAAGAAGTTAAAATTAAGTTATCTCATTTACTCTAGTGAATCCAGAGACTGACTAAAGACATGTTCCATAATGGTAAGTTTGGAGCTGCAGTATTCTTGTGACTTTTTTCTTTCTAATTGTTACAGATGAGAGGATAATACATTTTAAATTTGGACCATTTTTTATGCTGCAGTAAAACCTCTGAGTGGAAGATGGCAGAGCAGGAGGCCTGCAGAAGGCCTCCAACTGATCCCTGGCAAGGATGCTTGTCTATACCAGCTGGACTTAGCCAGGGAAGGACCAGTGTTTTTTTTTCTCACTGAAGCCTGGCTTCTCCAGCTCCTAGGAGGTGGGTTGAGTTTGGTCCCTGCTAGCCTTTTCTCTGTAACATTCTCCCTAGGTGTGCAGATGTTCATGAGCTTAGGGCATGGCTCTTACTGAGATCCTGCTTTCTGGGATGTGCCACCAGGACTGTCAGTGACTTTCCTAAGACTCTTAGTCTTAGGCCATCACAGGCAAATCCCATTAGAGAAGAGAAACCCTAGCTGGTCCTGGCCACTCTCACCCTCCTCCTTTGTCTGAACAGCAGGCCTTACTGTGAGGAATAAGAGAAGCAAACAACATTGCAGCTTCTTGATGTTGGGTTTTGAGCACAGGTGCCCCTGACCCACAGCCCTGATGGTGCTATCCATGCCCCGGGGTTGGGAGCAGAGCCAAAGGAGACACAGCAGAGGGTCCAGGGAGTTCATTTGCAAACAAGAGCAGGGCTAATGCAGTTCTTAACATGTGGGTCTCTACCCCTTTGGGGGTCAAATGACCCTTTCACATAGGTCACCTAAGACCATCAGAAAATGCAGATATTTACATTGCAATTACAAATACAAATTGTATGGTTGGGGGTCAGCCCAACACAAGGAACTGTATTCAAGGGTTTCAGCATTAGGAAGGTTGAAAAACACTCAACAGAGCCTAGGCCCAGGGTCATAAACAACATCTGAACAGATGAAAGCCCTCAGTGGATCTGGGGTAACCCTAGGGTGCTGGATATCCTCAAGAGGATGCTGTGCATGGTGGATGAAAAATCTTCCATAGGAAGGTCTAGCAGAAAAAATGAGCATGAGCAGTAAATCCTTACTGGTTGTTTGGGTAAGAGTGTTACTGGATCATCATACTTACTGAGTTAGCTTGTATAGACCAATATTCAGAGCATAGGCAAGAAGACAAATGAGCAGAGTAACCATGTGGGATACTCAGAGCCCTCTGGCAGTGCTGTGGCAGAACCAGGGCTAGACCCAAGGTTCAGCCATTTCCTACTTCTGTCCCCTGCTCCTTCAGCCAGCATGGTCCAGGCTACTCTGTCAGTTCATCGGCCAGGCTCTGGTTGTGCCACTTCTTTGTCTTGTCTTTGAACACAGCAGATTCAATGCCTTGAAAGTAAACGATTTCTGTAGGGCGTTTAGAATAGACTTGCCTTTGTTTTCTGCCACTGTTAACAGAATACCTCAGACTGGGTAACTTCCTGCAGTCCTAGAGATTAGGGAGTCTAAGACCAAGGCACCAGCATCTGGTGGGGGCCCCCTTTGCTACCACATCTGATGGCAGAAAGTACAATGTGATAGAAAACAGAAGTAACAGCTCACTCCCTTAATAACTAGCCTATCCCCTTGACAGTTTCTGTAGATGAATTTTAAAAAGTCTGCCTACCTGTACAGTCCCTGTCTAGAATACAAGAAACTTTTGCTTTCATTTTACAAAGGTGTAGTGGGGTAAACATCAATTCCATAAGAGCTTATTGAATATGAGCCCACTTGAAAAGAATCTTGTTAGTAATGTTTTAGTGGAGCTCTAGCCACATGCTAGGTGACGCTGAGAACTTCACCTGACGTCGGGCAGACACTGCTGCCATGCTTACTTTAGAGGTTAGGGCTGGCTGGAGGAAGTGGCTTTCTGTGTTTAACATGGGTAAAGTAGCAACACGAGACTCGAACATGGGTCTGTGTAATTGCAGCTTCCTCACCCTTCATGTCTGCCCATCAGCTTCCCATGTCATCAGTGGCTTAAGGGTTAGAGGTGGCATCAGACACACATGCAGCAACCAGGTTTCACAAGGGTGGGACACAGAGAAATCAAAATGGGAGAGGAGGCTCCCGGGTAGGATGGGGCTGTGGCAGGAGACACATACAATGGACTTGATGAAGACTGGCCAGAATCAAACAGCATTCCTCAGCAGGAATAATGCTGGCCCTGGGACCGGGTGACAGTGTGTGGGATTGTCTAGGGCCCCAGAGGGTAATTCTCACACCTGGACCATGCCCACTAAATGCCAGTTGCCACCTCCATCCTTGTGTCAACTCAAATGCTTGCACGCATTTCTAAACACCCTCCAAGGCATCCTGGGTCAGAACCAGAAGAGAGATGAGCATTGAGAGTCCAGTTGGACTGTTACTGGGATTAGATTAAAGAAGGCCCTGAAAACCTGACAAACAAGTCTGGCTTTGAGCCTGGAAACAATGAGAAGCCACTGAAGGTTGATGAGCAAGGAAGAGTGTGTGGTGAGAAGGGGGAGAGCCAGACACTGTAGACAGCAGACTCTCAAGGTGGCTGAGAATCCCAGTGAGTCATCTACTGTTTATCTCCTGTGGTCAGTCTGGTGTTCATGGGAGAAATACCCAGTACCACCACCAGCCGAAGGGGATGGGTCTCCCTTACCAAGCTTTAAAGGAACCGGGGGCTCTGTTCAGGTCACAGCATTAGTTCATTTTCTATTCCTGTAGTAAAGCACTAGAGTCTGGGTATCGTATGAAGAAAAGTTCACTTAGCTCATTTTGAGTGCCAAGTGTCTAAGCAGCATGGTGTCAGCTCTGGCCAGGGACTCTCCGGTTATATCACAACATGGCATATGACAACATGGTGGGGGTTCATGAGAGAGGAAGAGATCACATGGCAAAAAGGAATAGTTCTAGAGACCGAGAATTGAGGACCCATGGTCAGTACACTAACCCTTCCCAAAAGCACGCTTTCAAAGACCTATGACCTCCTCACGGGGCCCCAACTCTGAACTGTCGCCCTGTTAGCATCCCTGTACTGAGAAGAACCATACTCTCAGCATGAGTGCTCCAACCATATGCCCACCATGCAGGGGAAAAGATGACTTAGGGACTTGCCAACAATTACTTCCTTTGTTTTAAAATCCACTTTATCTAAGCTGTCTCTGAGCCTTCATCTCTTTATCCAAGGGGTCATTAAACTGTATCTTGTAAACTTCGTTGTAGGACTATCTTGCAAACAAGGAACATACTGTACCAGCTTTTGGTTCTTGAGCCAGACATCTCAAGGAGCTCTGTGAAGCCTCAGCCCTGGAGTTGTGACATATTTAGGCAGAGAAAAGTATAAGCTTGTGGAATAGGGAAGGAAGATCTCTGAGTACCACAGGTGAAATATCTGGGACAGTCTGTGTGTGTGTGTGTGTGTGTGTGTCTTGGGAACAGCTCTACTGGGGACCTTCGGACTGAAAAAAAAAAATTGCTGCAACTGCTTGCATCCCAGTTATCAGACAGCCTCAAGAATGATATGTAGCTTTGTTTATAAGGAAGAGAGCCAACTCTTGAGAAAATTCCCAGAACAATGATTGTAACCCATGACAAGCCACAGTATGTGAAGTTTTTTTCTGGCTCCTTGGCTTTGGTTGTTGATAAAGGACTGTGTGGGATTTTCTTTTTCATCCTCTAAGGAAGTTGCACTTTTATTTATTTATTTTCACCAAAATACCAACTTAAGAAAGGAAGGAAGGAAGGACGGAAGGAAGGAAGGAAGGAAGGGAGAGAGAGAGAGAGAGAGAGAGAGAGAGAGAGAGAGAGAGAGAGAGAGAGAGAGAGAGAGAGAGAGGGGGAGGGAGGGAGGGAGGGAGGGAGGGAGAGAGAGAGAGAGAGAGAGAGAGAAAGAAAGAAAGTAAGTTAGTTCATGGCTCTTTGGGGAGGCCTGGAAGGAATTCTAACTCAAGAACACCCTCCACACCCTGTCAGTGGGGATGCAAGCTGCTTCCTCCCACCCAGACTGGGGGCTGATCCTAAAATGCCTTATCACACTGGCATTGGATTTACACTCCAGGGAGGGGTGGGGTAGATCTTGTTTAATACAATTTCTATGTCTTTCTAACACCCACAATGATGTGACAGCAGAACAAATTTTGTTGTGGATTGGAAGGAGCACTGTCCTGAAACATACTCCAGGCATTTTGCCAGTTATGAAAAGAGTTAGCCGTTATCCTTTCAAATACTGACTTTGTCATATTGTCATATTCTTCTCCCCTCTTCTGATTCTCACTAAATGAATGCTGGACTTGTTTGATTGTCTGTTTGTTTGTTTGTTGACAGGGTTTCTCTGTAGCTTTGGAAGCTGTCCTGGAACTCAATCGGTAGACCAGGCTGGCCTTGAACTCACAGAGATCCTCCTGCCTCTGTTCCCTGAGTGCTGGGATTAAGGGCATACACCACCACTGCCCAGCTCATGCTGGATTTTTTTAATCCAAACTCTACCTTCCATAGCTCTTCAGTTCTTTTATACTGGGTGGTTTTATTACTTGGTATTATTATTATTATTATTATTATTATTATTATTATTATTATATTATTATTATTTCTTTTTATCTCTGCTTCTGTGGACCCACCTTTCAATTTCCAAATTTAACTTTTTCTTACCTTTTGTAAAACCTGTTGACTGAGTTACAAACTTTTTATTATGATTTTTTTTTTATTTCCTAGAAATTCCATTTGGCCCTATCAAGTTTTCTAGGTCACTTTAAAAGTTCAGTATTCTCAGAAGCTATTTTTTAAAGCTTCAGATGCTGTTCCATGTTTTGAGTGGGAGTGTGGCTCAGTGACACAGCTTTTGGTCTGCACAGTATCACAGAAGTTTCTGTTATGTTCCTAATTCTGGGTGGGAGATGACTACTACTTCCTCACTAAGATTCTGAGGCCATAGATACCTAGGCTTGCATTAGTCACCCTGTCATCACTGTCAGGGGTGGGGAATGCACCCAAAATAAACAGCTGAAGGAAGGAAGGCTTTGCTTTCACTCGTGCTTTGGGAGATTATAGTCTAGTTGGTTAGCGCCATTTTTCTGGGACTTGCTCACTTCATGGCAGCCAAGAGAGAAAAGTAGAGGGAGAGAGAAAATGATACACCCAATATTATACCACAATCCATCAATAGATTAAGCCATAGATTTGATCAGAGTCCTTATCATCCACTTACCTCTCAAGGGTTGGACCCCGAGGACCAAGTCTTCACAGTGTGAACCTTCTTGGGGAGAGTTTATATCCAAACTATAGCAAGGCTCATGATGTGATGTAGACATTTACTCATTGTACATCTCCCTTGGAACTCTTGCCCACTCTCTTCCTTTTGGAGACCAAAATGCAAATCTGTTGAATGATCAAGTGCCCTCAAAAGTAACATCAGTACAGATCTGACCTCTCAGGTGTAGTGGATGGGGTCCTTCTTCCTACAATTTTGGCTTAATAGATCCTTGAGTTAAATAATTGTTGATGGATCCTCTTTTTTCTATCCAAAGATATAACTATTGAATCAGAAATTCTTCCATCTTTCTGGGGTGCTTTCACAAATTCTTCTGTCTTATCTGTCATAGCTGTCAGTAAGCCAAGAGTTGCCCCAAATGATATGCCTGCTGAATTCCCAGAGATGGGATCTTTCTCTTAGCTTTCCCTGCTGATAACCTAGGATCTTCCAGGTTACGTTGGGTGAGCACCGCTCCTCAACTTTGCTCTCTGGGGCTAATCATTTGTATTTCTTTTTTTTATTTTTCCAACAAGTGAGGAGAATGGCCTTCTCTTTCCCACCATCTCTTGTTTATCTATTGCAAGGGATAAATCAGGAAAGAGAAAGGCTACAAGGCACAAGAACCAAGTGAGCAAGAAGATACAACCCAGGGCCACAGGAATGTTTCTAGCAATCTCAGTGAACAGAGGAACAGGATAGCAGCCTTACTGCCTCTCAGGACAGCTGATTCCATTTACAGCAAGAAGATACATGGCCACAGGAAGGGACCTCCAAAAAACACAGAAAAGTGATAACTGATACATGTGTTTACATGCTTTGACCATGGTCTATTCTTAGAGATCTTGACGAATAATCAAACAAAACAATAACATTGACATATACTTACCCATGCACAGAGTGAGGCAAACAAGATTATAGCCATTCTCAGTTCCAGGAAAAAAAAAAGAAGAAGAAGAAAAGAAAAGCTGAACAGCAAATGAAAGATGTTTAGTTATCAAGTAGATGATTTGGCTACAGATACTGGTTACGCAGGCATGACTAAGTGATTATAAAAATTGTTTTAACATGATAAAACCATGTTAAGGAGAAATAGAATATGCACAGGGGTAAAGGATAATATAAGAGAGCTGAATTCTTATTGTAAGAGGTCAGAACATTTCAACCTAAAATTAAATAAATAAAAAAAGAACCAGTCTAAGCATATAGCATGGGCACATAGTATTTGTGGGCTGGGGCATAGCTCAGTGCTTAGGGAGACTTGAGGCACAATCCTGAAGATCTGTCATTCAACAAACTGGGTGTGATCTGCCTACCTGTAAGCTCAGTGATGTTTGGGGTGGAGACAGGAGGATAGCCAGGGCTCGCTTGTCACCAGTCCCACTGCAAGGCACTAGCTCTCAGCTCAGGGACAGATAGATCCTGCTCCAAAGGAATAAGTCATAGAGGAGGAGACCTGTCATCCTCTGGCTCTTGCATGCACACACACGGACACACATGTGCATACGCCACACACATACCACAGACTCTCTCACACACATACACAGAAGAAGCATAGTATTGCGTGATGGTCATAAAGAAATAGCCCAATGAATGTGGCAGAAGTCAAGAGTGTCTGGCTGGAGTGTACTCAGCGCTCAGTGGTAGAACGCTTGCCTAACAGGTACAGGCCCTGGGTTCAATCAGTTAGTAACAGGTGAGCATAGTAAAGGTGTGCTGTCATAATTATGTCTTTTCTTAAAGGCTTTGCTTTTATCATTAAGATAAAAAATAAACTTAAAAGTAGAAAATACTTGAAAAATGATCTTTGTATGCAATTGTCATGGTTGGATGTGTATCTTGAAAGCTCCCAAAACAGAATACTAGTTAGTACTGATCAAGAAGTTTTAGCAAGCTTGCTAGGCACAAGTCAAGTAAATAAAAACAAAGTGCTTTTCTTTATACCAACAAAAGTTAGAAATGAAAGCAGGAAAATCATGTCAATAAAGACAATTCTACAACATATGTGCTCATAAGCCCAGCAAAAATATCAATGTCCACTAGAGAAATTTAAATGACTTTATTAAGAGAAATTAAAATGATGTTGAAGAGACATACAAAAACATATCTGAGGGCTGAAGAGATGGCTGAGCCTTTAAGAGCACTGACTGTTCTTCCAGAGGATTCCAGTAAGAGTCCCAGCACCCACATAACAGCTCACAACGGATTATGACTCCAGTCCCAGGGATCTGACAACCTCTTCTGGCTTCTGAAGACACCAGGAACACACATGGCACACAGACACACATGCAAATAAAACACCCACACACATGAAATACAAGTAAAGATGTTAAAAAGCTATGTAAAAACGAAAATGAAAATGCCATTGTAAATGGAATTCTGGTGTCCTGTGTTGAACCGAATAGTTCTTAATGCTAGCATTAATAGAATAACGAAGTGTGAGGATAGCCCAATGTAAGGAGCATGTAATCACGCAGGCAGAAGCCTGGCTGGAGGGAGATTAGGAAAGTGAACCTAGGCCGGTTACCTGACCACTAGAGGTAAGAGTGAAGGAGAGTGTGACAGTGTGGCAGAGTGTGATAAGCAGGGTATTCAGGGACCAGTTCAGGACTGAGAAAGCAGAGTGCACCATGACTGCGAGAGATTGCGTCTTGGAACTCTCCTCCCTCTGTAAAGCCACAGAGCTGCTGATCTGAAAGCCCACACGGCAGATGCAGGCTCGCTTGCTTGAATCCAGAGGAACCTTAAGATGTCGCGAGGTGAGCTGTGACCCTGTGCAGGAGAGGTACCCGGGTTATGAGCTTAGTGCCTACGATCCCTAGGACTTTGCTTCTGCTTGTGTGTACTGCTTTGATGTAAGTGTGAAGTAAAATACTAACTCAAAACCGACTTGCTGAGTCTGTCATCGTTCCTCCCGGGTTAAAACCCGGTAAGTGCTCGTGACACCCAGAGCATGTTGGGAAATGATGACATCAGGGGAGTGGTTTGCCCCAGTCAATACCACAAGCTCCTTTGAGATTGTTTCAACAGAACAGTAAGACACCCACACAGAAAAGTGGCATTGGCATAGAAACCTCCACAGGCCAGTGGCCCATAGTGAAGCCGGAGACACTGTTTCCTACCTCATCAGACTTGTCTCACTTGTCATGGACATGCATTATTTCATAACTTCAATCTAATAAAAATAATTGACAGTGTAACGAATCATTTTTATTTGCATGCATTTAAACATCTTCCTAGAAAAACAGTTCTTGCTCTATAATTCTCATTCTTGTATATGGTTCTCTTCTGTTTTAAATTGGAAGTGTCGGATAACCATGGCTGCTGTCTCTGCGAGGGCACTCAGAGCAGGCCCTCCCACCAAATGCTGAGCTTGCTCCTTGTGTTTCAGATGACTGGATCTCCTTTATGACCTCACAATACAAGGCAAAGGAAAGATAACTGCGTGTAGTGAAGAATTTGCCTTTGGAAATTTCTTAATGCAGTCACTTCTGCCTGTCACTCTCTAACTTTAAAATTTTTTTTAACATTTCTTAAAATCATCAATAACACAAATGCCAATGGTTTACACGTTCTTCCTTGTAGATCTTATCTCCCAACAAGCTCATGATCTCATTTCTTCTACAAGAATAATGTTTTGCTGAAGATGGTTCTGATTTTGTTTTGTGATGCAGTCTCATCTCCTGCACCTGCAGGAATGAGTTGTAATGGGTGCATTGTTTGAGCCTCTCCTCTTTTCTTTTCTTTCTTTTTGTTTGTTTTTGCCTCAGGTCTGTTTCCAGCATAGGACTGCACACTTTCATGGCAGGTACACGTTATCATCGTTTATGTTGCCAATTTCATCCCAACAAACACATTTCCCCCGTTCATCCATGACTAGTAATGACAAAAAGATGTTCCAGGCAAAACCCTGAGCAGTGAGGGGATTTGGGCCAGCTGTATTTCTGAATAGTGAGATTGCTGAGTCAGAGGCTGGTTTGGAACTCTCCAGAACAGGTCTGGGCCCCACCCTCCCTTCATTGGCTTAGGAAGGGTTTCTTTTTCCACATTCCATTCTAGCCCACATGGGATATTCCCAGTGCTTCTCAGTCTACCAGATTTTAAAATATCATCTCATTGTTTGAAATTGCACTTCTATGTGTTAAAATCAGTATTCTGTGAACTGTTCTAACATATATTTAGCTAAGTAATTCTCAGCTGATTTTAAATAATTTTTATAAATTTATTCTAATTTGTGACTTAAACTTACCCTTTCTATTCATACTGCTATTTTCTCCCTAAGTATCTCTCATCATAAAAGTTTGCAAATAATATCAAATCTATGTTGTTTTTTCTAGAAAGATTGCATATCAAGTGTGAAGATATGTGCCCACATAGTTCATCGGTTTTTTATAATTTATTTTTTTTATGTGACTATTTCATTTGCATTTTACTTTTTGCATATAGGAGTGCATTAGGGCTCTAAGTATGTTTTTATAATACTTGTCAATAGCCCCACCCACATTTACTGAACATCTGAGTCTATCTCTGAAGTAATTCCCTGTCATATAATAATCATGGTCTGTTTCAACATTTGCTGTTCTTTTCTCTCTGTCTGTTTTGGGGTCAATACCACAATGTTTTGATTATTGTATCTTTATAAATTGATGCTCAGTCAACAATCTTGCATTTTCAAACCTTTCTGATATCGCCTTAGATACATTTTTAAAGTCCATTTCAAATCCTGTAGGAATTGTAAAAGATTTAGCTGGGCTTTTGTTTAATTTGTGTATGCTTCAGGAAAGAAGAACCCTCTTTATAATATTGGATATTTCAATTCAAAAACATGGAAGCATTCAGGCTTTTTAGAACAGCCTCTGTGGGGGCTGGAGAGATGGCTCAGCAGTTTAGGGCTCTTGCAGAGGATCCTGCTAATGTGTTCTTACTGGCTTAGAGTGCACCTCTGGTTCCAGAGGTTTCTGCATCCTCTTCTGATCTACAATGACACTGTATCCACAGTACATATATACACATGTTCTGGCAAAACACATGACAGCAAGTAAAAATAAACAAATATTATTTTTAAAAAAACAGACTCCAAGACATTTTATTTTTCATCAAGGATTTAAATTTTTTATTCTTATGTGAATAGTTACATTTACCGTGTTTTCCTTTGGGTAGTATTTCCCCCTATTATTACAGCTCTAAAGACTTGTTTTGGTTATTTTTACTTTTATATGTATATGTATGCCTATATGAGTTTACCTGCAACATGTTCAGGTCCCTCAGAGGCCAGAGAGCACTTGGCCCCTGGATCTGGAGTCCTAGAGACAGACCCTTGATCCTCTGCAAGGGCAGTAAATAATCTTAACCACTGAACCATCTCTACAGCGTGCATTAGTTCTAAATTGGAACTGTGAATCTAAAGAAAGTCCATGTCTCTCTGTTTGGCTGGGTAAGGAGGTTGAGGGACTGACACACTAAGAACTATTTCATCACTTTTTTATGTAAGCACTTAGACTTTGTCTACATCAGCGTGCTTTTACAAAATAAAGTGAGTCATTTGAAAGTCCTCTAGTTGTCTTTATTGTTTCATTGTTCACAGATTAATTCAGTGACTCATAACTGGAGATTGAATGAATATGCCTTCCTGGGAAGAGTATCAACAAACCTTAGGGACTGTATAATGTAATTAAGGTATGCCACACATACAAAATATATGTATACTCTCTGACACATTATTTTTATAAAAATAAGCAAGAATACAAGGAACAGTTTTCTATCCACAACTCAGCTTAACACACTGAACATTATTAAATTCTTGAAGACCCTTTAGAGGTCTTTCTGATCTCTCATTTCTTCTTTCTTTTGCAGAATTAATTACTTGTAGAACTGTTTACACTTTCTATAGCAAGTGGGCTATATACAAATTTACAGGAACACAGTGACACATCTTACATCTCCATTTCCATCTCAAGTTCTCTCAATGAAAATTTTTTGCCATCATGAGCCACTGTTACCCTGGTAATGCATGGAGTACTCTGGAGTTTCTAGGCTTGAAAATTCATTGACCCTTAGTTCTAGTACTTTTGAAATTTACCTGATCTTACAAATAACTGGGGTTTGTGAGGTGTGTGTGTGTGTTTTAATTTTTATTCCTCTCTCATATATTACATCCCACTGCACTTTACCTTCTCTCCCCTCCCCAGGTCTCTTCCCCCCTACCTCCCCACTCCCCTGGTCCCACCTCTCCCCCTCTTCTCAGAAAAGAGTAGGCCTCCCAGGGACATTAACCAAACACTGAATGACAAGCTATGATAAGCTCAGACACATATCATCACATCAAGGCTGGATGAGGTAACCAAGGAGGAGGAGAATGAAAGTCATTTTCTTTATTCATACATCTATTGATTGGTACCCTAGGTGGTCCCATATCTTAGCTACTGTGGTGCCAGTGTCTCTCATACTTGTTTTGAAGCTTCTCGGAAGATGTTTGGATGGACTATGTACTTAATGGAGCCAAAGAGTATCAAATGAAAATAAGCAAAAAATCTTTTGAACTGTGAAGTAACATAAAAACGTTACATATTCTTGTTTTTTTATTAGACTGGTTCCAAAATTGTGGACTGTTTGTAATTGTCGTTGAAGCCTGTGGCCGGTAGTAGCAGTAAATCAATCTTGTAATGTACACATTTATTTTTGCTCACACAAGTTCTAAGCAGAATTGGCTGTAGTTCTTTTCTTCCTGGTACTTCATGGAAGCAGGTTCAACCCACTTTGTTGTTACTCACTATAGTGGGGGAAAGAAGGATGAAGGCTCTCTGCCTCTCATTGCTTGTTGTGGAAATAAAATACATCCCTGATACAATCCATTGGTCAGAATTGGTCATATGATCTGGCATAATAGCAAAGGAGGCTGGAAACTCAGTGATGTCAAGAGGTATATCACTTAGTTTTCCATTGCTGTGACAAAATACCCAGTTGAAATCTACTTGAAGAAAGATAGACTACTTGGAGCCATGGTTTCAGAGGATTTGGCCCATGGTTGGCTGGGTCTATTGTTTTTAGATCTGTGGCAAGGCATAAACATCATGGTGGAAGTCTATAACTCAGGAGAGCTGCTTCCTCTCCTGGTGGTCAGGAAGGTTCCAGGGTCAAAACAAACCTTCAAAGAGTGAGTCCAATGACCTACCTTCTCCAATCAGCTTCTAACTCTCAGTATTCCATTCAGCTAAGAACTTATCAATGGAGTCATTGATCAATGATTCAACCATTCTCAACAGTGCTGCTCGCTGAAGGCCCAGCCTTCAATATGTGAGCTTTTTGGAGAGACACCTTGTATTCAGACCTTAAGGAGAGTGTAGGTAGGTGAGCACTGTTTCCACCACTCCTGTGAGGTCTTCCAAACTGATGTGTGTGGTCTGATGTCTTCCCTGAGATGTTTCAGTCACAGAGGACCAGGCTTGCAGCTGCTAAGCAAGTGTGGGAAAGAGCACTGAACCCAAACAAGCTCCTGGGTCCATGATGGGTTTCTTGGGTTTCTCCTTCACACCCTTTGTTCTTTCTAACTCTGACTTCCGTGTGTAAACAGTCGACTCATTGGATCCCTTGGCTTAGTCATCACTGCTGATTCCTCATGGGGCAATGGGTTCTAAGGAAGAATCTTACCAGGTCTTGGGTGCAGTGGAAAGTCAGGTTGGGAGAGGCCACTTTGAGCTAGGGAGAGCAAAGATCAGTGTCAGCTGCCAGTGATGGATGGCACTTGATTTGATTTCTTTATTGTGATTTGTTGACTATGTTAGAAAACTTTATTGGTCCTTCCAGAAGTGGTCCTAGAGTTACCTATCAGGCTGCCCGCTCTCAGCTGTATCAGAGCACCATCAATTCCCATCTTATGTAAGAGCATATGAGCTCTTACACCTCTCTATCTCTATTCCCCAATCAATCTCAACAATAGCCAGAGGAAACATGATAGTGAAATAAGGTAGACACAGAAACCCAGATGTTTATGCTTCTGTAAAGAAATGCCTCTTCTTAACTGTAATCTCCTTGTGCTGGCTAGGTTTTTGTCAGCTTGATACAGGCTGCAGTCATCTGAAAGGAGTGAGCCTCAACTGAGGAAAAAACCTCTGTAAGATCTGGTTTTAAGGCATCTTAATTAGTGGTTCATGGGGGAGGGCCAGACCATTGTGGGCGGTGTTATCCCTGGACTGGTGGTCCTGGGTTCTATAATAAAACAGGCTGGGCAAGCCAGTAAGAAGCTCCCCTCAATGCCCTCACATTACCGCTCCCTTTATTCTATTTCAGACCAAGCCTTTCTTTAATCTTCTTACCTCTTTGAGCACAAGCCTTAGCTCCACCGTTAAATTTCCTGGTGTAATTTTTCTCCTCAAGCTGTACATTTTTTACTCCTTTTTGCCCTACTTATTCTTTTTCAATGTATAACTGTGTTGGAGTGAGCACCAATAATCACATGACAGAGTCAATATTAGGCTGTCTTGAAATCTCCCCTACCAAGGACATTTATCCACCATTTTTCACTTTAACCTCAAGCAGCTTCTTAGGATATGGGCAGAAAGCAGCCACATTCTTTTCCAAAATATAACAAGAATAGCCTCTAGCTCAGTTGATAATATTGTTCCCCTCTGAAACCTCTTGAGTCAGACATCCGTAGTTCATATTGCTTTAAGCATTTGTCTTTCCTCAAGCTTTTACTAGGATGGTCCATTAAGCCAAACTTACAGCATTTGACCACTTTCCTAGTCCAAATTCCAAAGTCTTCCACATTCTCCCCCCCAAAGCAGCATGTTTAAATCTGTCACAGCAATATCCCACTTCTGCTAATATTTCAGTCTTAGATACTTTTCTATTGCTGTAATAAGATACCATGACCAACTTATACAAGGAAGATTTTACTCGGGGCTTTCAGTTCCAGAGGGTTTGAGCCCATGACCATCATGGTGGGGAACATGGTAACAGGCAGGTGGGTTTCAGTATTTGAGACCTTACATAGTCAGACTCAACTAGGAGGCAGAGAGAAAGCCAATTGAAAATTGTGTAGACTTTTGAAATCTCAGAGCCTGCATCCATTGAAACTTCCTTCAAGAAGGCCATAGTTCATAGTCTTTCTAAACAGTTCTACCACCAAGGGATCAAGTATTCAAACATATGAGCCTATGGGGGAGGGGGTTGTTGTGGAATCATCCTTTTGTATACTGTGAACGTGTCTTTGCCTTCTAATCAGTTTAATAAAGGGCTTGATGGTCAATAGCTAGGCAGAAAGAGGTTAGGCATGACTTCTAGGCAGAGAAAGTGGGACAGGAGTTGAATCTAGGCACAGGACAGACAGAAAAGGACATGGAGATGAAACAGGAGATGCCGGATGGAAGAGAGGTAAAAAAGCAATGAGGCAAAACATATATTAATATAAATGGGTTAGTTATAACAGCTAGTGGGAAAGCCTAAGCTATAGGCCGAGCTTTCATCATTAATAATAAGTCTCCATGTCATTTACTTTTTGTGAGCTGGCATCCCAAAGAAAAATCTATCTGCAGTGGGGCATTCTCATTCAAACTACCACACACAATGACCAAAAGCATTTTGGGAAGGAGCGGGTTTATTTTATATCCCACTTCCAGGTAATAGTTATCACTGAGGGAAGCTAAGACAGGAACTCAAGCAAAGCAGGAACCTGGAGGCAGGACTTAAAGCCATGGAGAACTTGCTTCCTGGCTGGTTCCTCAAGGCTTGCTCAGTATGCTATCTTATATAACTCAGAACCACCTGACCAGGGATGGCACCGCCCACAGTGGGCTGGACCCTTTTGTATCAATCACTGTAGCCCACTACAGTATAGTATAGATTCCTGTACAGTATCCTGCTCTGTTCCCTTTGGTCTTGCTTTCTCTCCTGGGAGGAATGCCTCTAAATACTCAAGGATTGCTGGGGGCAGGATGTTTCCTTTCTGTAACTTAACACATCAAAGGACATTTTATGATCAGTCCCGTCCCACCCTGAGACCTTCTGCCCCTGGGCACAACTGGTGAAGATGTTGAGAACTACTCCATATGTTTATCATTGCTTCTTGTCCTTGCTTGAGCTGGGAGTCATCTTGGAATAAAAGCTTCAGAAAAAAAAAAAAAAACAGTCAAGGACTCTTGAACAACAATATCACCTAGGGTCCCCTGGTTCTGTCAAATCTTGAATTGAACTTCAATTCCTCTGCATTGGTCACTGGTGGGCCACAATAAATTTTAATCACAGGGTTTCCCCATTTTACGGAGACATTTCCTCCATTAAGGGTCCCTCCTCTTAGATTATCCTAGCTTATTTCAAGTTAATGCAAAAGCTAGCAAAGCACATGGCTCTTCCACACCCCTATCAAGGCTGGCTCACCACTCACCTGCCCCACAGATGTAACCCGAGCAGGCTTTTCCCTGCTACTTCCACCCCCTCCCTGTTGTCCAATTCCCACACCTTACTCTGTTTGTTGTCTTCTTCGCAGCACATAAAATTTTCTGTAGACGATGAAACTCGCTTCTTTAATATTCTTACTGTTTTATGTCTCCTTTCCTTTGTTAGAATATGTGTTTTCTGAAAACCAGGTGTTTGCTTATTCTGTTCCTGGTTATACCTTAAAAATATAGGATGATGCCAGCTACCTAGAGCATAATGTGTCCCCTTAAAAGTAAAGGTCAAGTAAAGAGCTTTTCATAAGACTGACAAGGACTTAGGACATGCAGAAAGTCTATTAAGACAGCTGGAGCCACAAGAACTACCCCAGGAAACTGTGAAGCGATGGGGTCACTGTCCCGCCATGTCAGAGGTGGCAACGTCCTCATTTCAGCATCTCAGTGTGTCTGTTCTTTATGTCCTTTCTGCCCCCTGTGGCCAACCTAGCCCCAAGACTGGCAGACACCAGGAGGGGTGTGTGTGTGTGTGTGTGTGTGTGTGTGTGTGTGTGTGTGTGTGTGTGTGGCTGGAAGTGGCAGAGCAACCATGACAAACACAAGCCTTGAATCTGAAACTACCCCATTAGTTCCTCAGACCCTACTTCTGCATAAAGGTGGGAGTCCAAGTTAATGATCCTTTTCTCAAGGCTCTACTCCTTTTGTTCCAGAAATCTCTATTCTATTTTGCCTTGCTGGAGATATTTCTTGCATCCCCAGGCTTTGGTGCAGTGAGAACAGGGAATAGATACTTCGTAAATATAACAGGACTAATGAATGAATGGGTGGACACTTTAGTGCATGACAGACATAGAGCTCATGGTCGGTGCTGACACACATACCTACCTAGAGGATTAAACAGGGACAGGGGTTAGAACTCCTACAGGTCCTGTCTCTTGGCCACCTTGCACTTTGACTGGCTGGCATGAATGGGCTCAATGCCTTTGCTGCTCCCTCTATGTTTCATCTTCAGTCCTGTCTCCACCACAGTTGGAGTATACTTTCTCCCTTTGTCTTCCTAGGAAACACTTGAAGCCTTCATATTTATGCATCAACACCAACCATCCCAAAACTTAGCAGGACATCTAGGGAAATTTAACATGGGGTTTTAAAAACTCCTGATTCCAAAGAAAGGAATGGGATTTACTTCCCAGGAAAAGGTATCTGTTTGTTTATAGATGTCCACAGCATGTTCCAGCTGTACTGGAACACTCTTGTCTGCCCGGGGAACACAATTGCCATAGGTTCAACTCTATTCATCAAATGTGCATTGGATCCCAATGCTGTGGTGAAGGGTTTATTTCTCCGATTCTTTCCACAACTGTGTGAGCCGAGCCTACTGATCTTTTGAGATTCGCACAAGTCCATAGGTGTCTGGTTGGTGGCAGAGTAGCCAACTGTCTTAGTGACTTTTATGATAAAGTTCTGTGACAAGAACAACTTAAGGGAGAAAAGATAGGTTCTGGCTCACAGTTCAAGGGTGCAGTTCATCCTGGCGAAGAAGTCAAGGCGTTGCAGGCTTGAAGCAGCTGGTCACATTGCAGCTACAACCAGAAAGCCAGAGAACAATGAATGCACGCCGGTGCCGGCTCACCTTTTCGCTTTATACAGCCCAGGACCCCTGGTCCAGGGAACTTTCCTGATTGCAATTAAGATGGGTCTTCCCACATAAATGGACATAATCAAGATAATTCCTCAAAATAATCCCAGAGGCTAGCCTTACTCTAGAACAGTGGATCTCAATCTTACTAATACTGCAGTTCCTCATGTTGTGGTGACCCCCCACCATTAGATTATTTCCTGGCTACTTCATGACTGTGATTTTGTTACTGTTATAAGCTGTAATATAAACATCTGATACGAAGGATATCTGATGTGAGACCCCTGTGAAAATGTCATTTGACACCACCCCCCAGGAGTTGAGACCCACAGGTTGAGAACCATTGCTCTAGATACTCGCTCGTGGATGTGCCTAGAGATGCCACTCCTATATGAGTCTATGTTCCATCGAGAAAACATTTAGCACTATCTTATCAACCACGAGCCAAGGACCCTGGCATCAGCCCTATTAATGTCGCTGGAGCTAAGATCCTGGAGCCAGCACCCACAGGAGTGGCAGCTCTCAGTGTGGGTCCTCAGAATCCTTTGCAGCGAGGCTGCCTAACATGTTTGTTAAACTATGTGTTCCTGTTCCCCTAAGTAGGAATGTCAGGTATGGAGCCTTGTTATGGCCCTACTATGGAAAAGACATTGCACACTGGCCTGAGAACCTTTAGAACTCTCACAGGACAGCATGGCTAACTGACAATGGACCATAAAACACAGTGACAAATGCAACAGTGTATGTCTACCCTGCTTGCTTTGGGAGGAGAGATGGAGTAGGGTATCCCAGGCTGATGCTACAAGGCCTGATGTTGAATTGTGTCTCACGGGATGAATAGGGGTTCATGGGCTAGAACACAAGAAAAAGAAAGTTCCATAAAAATGGGGACAACATGCAGAAAGGTATTATGGGGGAAAAGCCCAGCCTGGACCAAGGAATGCTTTGCTGGAGTTGGTGGAGAACCCCAGGGCATGGTGTTATGAGCAGTTTCCCACCAGCCTGGTCCCACACCCTTCTCTGCAGAGATGTAGCAGACAAAGGAGATGCAGGTCCGGCATTCCCAGAAAGCCAAGACCATGTGGAAACACTTAGATTGATAGAAATGAGTTAATAATTAAGACAGAGCTAGCAAATAAGAAACACTAGTAACCGGCCAACAGTTTCATAACTAATACACTGTCTCAGTTACTTTGGGACTGATGTGGCTGTGGGACCAGGCTGGTGGGATAGTGCTCATAACAACATGGATGTATCATTTGGGACATGATGGAGGCATCCAGAGGAGAAGCACATAAATTGAACTGCCCTGCCCTGGAGATCAGAAGGTAGAGGGGAGGAATGGAGAGAGAGAGAGAGAGAGAGAGAGAGAGAGAGAGAGAGAGAGAGAGAGAGAGAGAGAGAGAGAGAGAGAGCACAACAGGAAGCATCATGATGGGTAAAAAGAAAAAAAAATGTGGTCCTGACAGGAGGCTATGGAGAGATTATTGGGGTACTAAGTTAGGTGGGGGACACATGCCACAGGCTGACAGAAGCATATGGGGACAACTGTGAGAATGAGGAGTTGGGCTTCTCTCAGACATGACATGTACTATTAGCCTAACAGGGAACACCACTGGCAGCTTGGGAGACAAGATAGATGCAGACTGCTCTACTTCTGGGAGCCTAGAGGGATGCAGATACCAGCAGGAAATACAGAGACACTCCCACTCCTGCTATGGCTCCCCGCTGCTGAGGGTAGCCCAGGCTGGAGAACTTGGAAAAACTGTAACAGATGCTCTTTAAGGACCATCTTTGGGTTCTCCAGTTCCCCTGAATGTAGCAAAAAGCCCCCATCCTGTGCACTCAGCTCTCCCAGGGTGGAGTCTGCAGTTTTGAAGAATGTCCCCAAGTCATGAGAGCCGTGGAAATATTGTGTCACTGTCCCTTATCTTGCTGGTTCTGGGAAGGCCCTGGCTGGCTCCTCCTTCTCAGTAACAGAATGAGAGGAGGGGGAAGGCCAGTGCTCCCTCCTTAGCAGATAACTGTACTGTGGGAACCATGGCCTTGCTAAGCCCCAAGGTCAGCCTGAGAGGCAGCGTGGAGCTAAGCTGGCTTTCAGAGGGGTTGTAGGCAAGAAGTCTCCTCCACAGAGATGTAAGAGAGCTCCCTTCCTACTGCAGAATGAGTGAATGTCCTGTCATTCAAAAGTGACTTCTTTGGCCAGGCTGGGCCTGTAGGCCTTAGGACATCGCTGTTCTACTGTAGGCCTGGCACAATGGCACCATGCCACCAACCACAGAAGGATCCACCCAGGCCCAGTCAGCCTGGCCTAGCCTCCTCAGATTCTATAAACAAGTTCTGGTAAGGGTGGGATTGTACCCTCCCAGCAATGAAGTTGAAGTCATATTGCCCCAAGCCTTGGGACCTGACCTTATTTGGGAATAGGGCCACTGAAGATATAATTAGTTAGGAAAAGAGCAGACCGAAGTAGGGTGGTTTCTAATGCAGCTATCTTTGTAAAAACGAGGAATTAGGGTAACAATATATTCTCAGAGAGCATCTGTAATGATGAAGGCAAAGAGCTGTGAGCTGGGGATGTCAATGCATGTCTGGAGGCACCAGAAGCGTGGGGGGGGAGGGAGGAAGAAGGCTTCCTCCCCACCTCATGGGAAGCTCACCCTGCTATGCCTGCCCTGAACCAGGAGCCTAAGGACCTCAGATACCTGTTGTTTAGGGCACCCAGGTTGCAGCACTTTGGCCTGCAGCTCTGAGGAATGGTACAAATGGGATCCATGATGCACAGACTCACTATCTGAGACCTCCAATGTTAGGGAGTGGAGTCAAGACCTGTAGTGAACTACAAAAGAGGATGAGCCTTAGTCTTCCATGATAGGGCACCTGCCAGACTCCAGGCACTGTTACTCCTCTTTTATGACTGGGGAGACAGTCTCAAAGCCCTAGAGCTGGAGAGAGATGAGCTCTGCTTTCCTGGCTCCAAAAAGCCATGCTGTGAACATATTCTGGGAAGCCATCACTGAATAAACCATGCCTGCCATACAGTACATTTATCCAGGAAGTACTGGCCAAACCCACCTGCGTATCCCCAATTCCCCAGCTCAGGAGTGACAGAGAACAAGGTAGAAGTGTCCCTTACCTCTATGCAGCTTGTTTTTTTTCAGGTATAGCTACCTAGTTTATCACCATGGAAATGAGCTTGGGAATGGGGGAGGGTCGTGTACTCTTACCACACTGCAAGCAACAGTCAGTGTCTGGCTGATGTGTATTTCAGCTGAGGTCTGATGCAGTTAAGTTCTAAAGGAGACAGATGTTGAGAGTTGGGGTGCATCATGAAAGAAGATCACTATATTCTAGAAAAGCCAATATACTGACCTGCAGGAAGCCAGGGTGCCATGGACCACACCAGGAGTTCAACTTTATCCTGAATAATGGGAAGAAATGCATTACCTCAGCAAGGGAACTAACTTTCTGTTTGAGAATGCTTCTCTGCTCCTGTAGAGAGTACATAGGGGGTAACGGTGGATGAGGAAGGACCTGTTTAGAGTAGGCCATGGGAATCCAAGTAGGAGACGTTGGTGCTGGGACTGATGGGCATCTTGGGGAATGGATCAAGAATGCTCAGTGATGGCCATTACCTGGGAGAAGCAGATCAAACCACAATGAGATATCACCTCAGTCCCGCAATGGGGCTGTTGGCAAAAAGAGCAGGAAAGTGCTAGCAAAGATGAGAGGAGACTGAAACCTTCTGCACTGAGGGTGGGAGAGCCACTGTGGAAAACAGAATGGAGGTTCTTCAACAAAGCAAAGCAAAGCAAACAAACAAACAAACAACAACAACAACAACAACAACAACACACACACACACACAAACCATGGTGGCAGAGAAAGATGGTTCAGCAGCTAAGAACACTTCCTGATCTTTCATAGGACTAGAGTTTGGCTCTCAGTACCCACATTGTGACTTTCAACCATCCCTAACTCTAGTTTGAGGGCATCTGTTGCTCTCTTCTGGCCTCTGCAGGCACTAGGCATGTATTTGGTACATCCACACAGGCAAAACATTCAGACACATCTGCACACCTTCTAAAACTTAAAAACAGAACAACCATAGAATTCAGATTTATGCTACTGAGTACTCCAAAGAACAGAAGTCAGGATATCAAAGAGAAGTGTGACACCTTCCTGTCATTGCAGTAGGAGTAGCAAAGACCACATTACAGAATCACCTGGGTATCCAATAGTGATGAACTGGCCAAGAGTCTGCACATAACAACAGTATATTGTTATCCAGCCTCCAAATGATAATATCCTAACATACTCAACACCATGGATGAGGCTGGCAGACATCATGTGAAGTGAAAAAGTCATAGAAGTAAATACTTCATGATTTTGCTGTGTAAGAATCTCAAATTATAAACTCATAAGTCAGGGAGTAGAATGGTGAGAAAGTTCTAGAAGTCTGCTCTACAGAGATCTCCCTGTAGCTAGTGATCCTGCATTGCATACTTAACTGTAACAACGGAGCTCACACGCTATACTCATGATGATAATTTTTCTTAAAGATAAGCTCCACACACTGTTGGAAGTGACCTGGGCCAATGCTGTGCTGTCTCTGGTGGTGGAAAATTCCATTACCAGGCTGTGAACTGAGTCCAAAAGTCCGCTAGTGGACTGAGCTGTGTTTCAGCTAAGCTCTGGCATCGGCCAGTTGGAAAGGTAGTGAAATAAGACCTGAACGTCAGAGGAGTGTGGAGGGTAGGGACAACGCATAGGAGCTGTTGGAGTACCAGGAGTGGCCATGTGAAGAGGTAGAAAAGTGCAAGGGATAGAAGGGGAGGACCAGAAGGAGAGAGAGGGACCAGAAGAAGAAGAGAGATCAGGCAAGGAGACAAGGGCAGAGCAGCCAAGGACTATGAGGAAGGCAAGGTAGTGTCTAAACTGGGAAGTGCTAAGGAACATATGGCATGTTGGCTGAGAGGAGTTCGTTGGAAACTCAAACACACCAGGTAAGTTTAGTAGTTTGAGTCATTGGTGACATCAGTTGAGCTAGCTGATGCTGTGGAAATCTAAGGGGTTGTGAGCTGAGGGGTGGGAGTGAGGGAGGGTAAGATATGGTGTAGGCAACACGGATCAAGAGACTTCCGGCTTTGCTTTCGTTTTTCTTGCCAAGACCACCAAACATAGAGCAGCCATTCTACAAAAGTCTTGTTGGATGTGTCTGTAGATTCATCAAGATAGAGACTAGGAAGGGCCAGCAGCTGGGAAGGCCAGTGTGGATTGATGCGAATCTGACAGGCAGCTCCAGCCCATCCCACTTTGGTGTCAAGTCATCTCTTTTTGTACATGCTTTGAAGCAAGGGCAGGACAAATCAGATGTCCTGAAGAATGTCCTTGTAGGAGATGGATGCAAAAAAGATCCAAGGCTCAGGGTTCAAACTTGAGGGTCAACTGCCACAGCGATAGATGGGACTCAGGGAAAGACAGCAGAAGGAAAGACAAAGGGACTGACTACTTGGTGTCTAGCCCAGGTCACAGCCCCCAAATCCCTCTAGCAACATGGTCAGTTGTGACTCTTCTTTTGTTTTTCCTTTTGTGTTGTTGGGTATTTACTCAGGGGCCTCACAATGCTATGTAAGTGCTCTACCTCAGATCTATCTCCCCAGGTATAAATATCTATTTTCTTTGTTTTATTTTGTTTGGAGATACTAGGGATTGAGCCTAGGAGGGCCTTGTGCCTGACCAACAATGCTCTTGAGTATTACTCCTACCAAAAAACTCCTTAGAGTATCATCCAGTGGTCCTGTTGGGCCACGCACCTGAAGGAAGGGCCTCTGGTCATGGGTCTATGGGATTTGGTTCATGTTGTTACTCTATGACTTACAGGCCATCAGCTGATAGGAAGGGTTCAAATGTTACTTGGGAGCAGTGGGCACTGCCTCTTGATTCCCTTGGCAGGTCCAGAGATTAACACAACCCTACAATGGATGGTGGCTTTGCCAATGGGTGTCTTGCTTTCATTGCCACTGGTTTAGATCAGACAGATGCCTTTCCTCAAAGTCCTATAGCACAGTGACAGTAGCTTTACCATATCAGATTGTTAAAAACTTTTATGGAACCCTAAGCCACAGGCCTCATAGAGTACTGGGTGTCTGTGTTGTCCCTTCACACTCTGATGAGTTCGGTACTGACTTAGTCACTGTTCTAATGCTGTGAAGACACTCCATGACTACAGCAACTCTTACTGTAGAGAGCCGCAAAGTGCCACACCTTAAAGATGGTGCTGGCTTCCGCCTTCCACCTCCCCAAGGGTGAGCACTCTCTGGTGTAAACAAGACCTTATTTGGTTAAGTCTGTTCAGCCTGTCTGCTTCCGCGTTAGAGTAGCCTATCTGCAGGGTCCACATAGATCACTGGGGTTGGTTAGCACAAGGGTATTTAAGCCTGTGCAGGAGTCCTCCAGGCTCCCGCGGGTCAGAAGAACATGTTTCAAGGATCCTGATTAAAACTGCATGAAGAAGATCTTCCCGGAGTCGCGTCTTCCTTGCTGGCGAGGGTCAGGCGTGGCACATCTTACAAAGGAAACCATTTCATTGGGGCTGGCTTACAGTTCAGCCGTTTAGTTCATTGTCATCATGGTGGTGTGCAAGCAGGCATGGTGCTAGAGAAGTAGCTGAGAATTTTCATCTGGATTAGCAGGCAGCAGAAAAAGAGAGTGACACTGGACCTGGCTTGAACTTCTGAAACCTCAAAGCCCACCCCTGTGACACACTTCCTCCAAGGTCACACCTACTCTGACAAGTCCACACCTACAATAATGCCCCTCCCTGTGAGTCTATGGGGACCATTTCCATTCAAACCACCACAGATGCCTATGTCTCACCCTTGCAGGAAAGCTGGGATGGGTGGATGGTGGGAATTCTGTATCCATTTGCATGCTGCCCATGAGTCTGGGCTTCTATATGCTGGACACCAACAGACAAAAGAAGCTAGCATGTCCACAGACATCACAGCCTGTTCTCTGAGGTTCAACTTGTGAAGGTAAGATCCATTTTCACTCTAAGCTGCTATTTTTTGTTCTGATTCATGTGCATCATGTCCAGGTGTCAAAGGACCCAGAGATCTTGAAGATCATTGGTAGGAACAGATATAAGACTCAGGTTAGGAACTCCCTGTAGTGAGATATCCACCCTGCAGGCACCTGTTGCACTGACCATGCCCATTGAGGCATGGGGACAGGTGCAGGCATGACCTGGGGGGATTGGTCTGGGGTCCCGGACACCATCTAGCTCTCTTACTTCCTGGTCAGAGACAGAGAACATCTGAAGACATCCTTGGGATGGGAACCTGCAGCAATCATCCATTTCTGTTGTAAGTGATTTCTCCCCTGATAAACATCCATCAGCCTATCGTTTCCCAGATTCTTATTTACTGTGCTTTAACTCCCCCATCTTCCCAAGTGTGGAAAAGAGTCAGCATGTTCAGGGTGTGCATAACCACCATAGAGAGCCCCCCCTCCCTTTCACTTGGGCAGGTGACCCTTGCAGGCACTAGCGCTTCTCTGTCTTTTGTGAAATTAGTCCTGCAGCAGTAACCTTTAAAAAAAGAGATGGTTGTTTGGTATATAAATAAAAAACAAAAGCAAGGCCAATAAAAAGAGAGATCTCCTGTATGTATGGAGTGTCTGCTGTGCCATCCAACTTTGACAATGTGCTTTGGTTCTGTGCTTAAGGAGCTGGCAAAGCTGCCAGCTCCTATCCCTGCCATACCTCTGATCACATGGGCAGATTTAGGATGCTTTCTGAGACTGACATCACTCACTCCCAATGTCCAGACCCCAGGCAGCCCTGGAATGTGCACAGTCCTGCCTGCTGGGCCTGGAGCCTTCAGGATCTGGCTGTGGCCCCAAGTAGATTTCTATCCTGGTCTTCTGGTGGCCACCTGGCCAGGCCTAGCCTTGCTTAATCAGAGTGCCTGTGGGAGGTGCTGGAGTGGATAAGGCTGTGTGGGCCAGGGCATTTCTGGAACTCTCTCCAGTTGCTTGTATGGAGGAAGACCTGACATTCACTGGTGAGGGGAAGCAAGATGCATTGCTGAGAACAGGCCTTTTGCTCAGTGTCTGTGGGAAAGCTTTCCTGGCTCTGCACTTCATTTTTGAAAGAGAAGCAAAGGTGGGAAGTGTTGTAGATTTCCAGCTACTCTGCTCTTTGGGCAGCACGATCTATAGCCAGCCTGGCTAGTTTATGTGAAGAAGGCCTCATTCTCTCTAGGGACACCTTTGTGGGGTGATGACCAGCTAAATGAGCAGAAGCCTCACCATCAGACAGACAGACATGGGTCCCCACACTGACTCAGCTGTAGAGAGCTGGGCATCTGGTCAGGAGGCTCTCCTGAGCTGTCTGTACATATCTAGACAGGGAAGGAGAGACTATATCAGGCAGGCTGGTGTGCTGATTAATTCCATGGCTCCACAAAGGTGCAGCCCCTGCAGCATCCAGGTTCCAAAGGTGCTTCATGCTTCCGCTTCCCAGGGCTGGCTCTGGCACGCAAGGGGCTCGGCTGCCTGAGACAGGAATTCCCTCAGAGGGATTATTCATGGTGTCATTGCCACCTACCAGGAAGCTGCTGCTACAATGGCCTTTTCTTTCTCCCTCTGTCTCTGCCTGCCAAGACTATTTATAACCCAGAGGATTCCCTGGGAATGACTCACATGCCCCAGCGTTCTCCTCAGGAGACCTGATCCATAGACTGTCTACCTCATCTACTTTGGCCTGGTTCTTTCCTCATAGGCCTAGCCTAAGGATGCCTGTGAGTACCATCAGCCCAGGCACCACAGGACACTGAGAGAAGAAGAGATGGGCAGAAACCTCAGCTCAGAGGAAGAGGCGAGTGGAACTGGGGCCCAACATGAGGCCCAGTCAGCACCTGTATCGCCATGGCAAAAGCACAGGAATCCAATCCATACTGCATCTAGTCAGCACAACAGGTTGCTGGTCATGACCCATGATCAGGCACTTGGGCTAAAGTCCCCAGCCTGTCAGGTCTCAGGCCTTCCATATGCTCAAGCTTCCAGATGAACTCAAGCTCATTAAAGACTGTCTGGTGGCTAAATAAAAGCCAGCATCCCTCAGGAACTTGTGGAATAAGGTTTTTTTGTTTTGTTTTGCTTTGGTTTTGTTTGTTTGTTTGTTTTGTTTTGTTTGTTTGTTTCTAAAAGGAGTCCCTTCCCCCAGCTACTCATCTTCCTTGTAATCTGTGTGATCTGTCTTGTACTACCTTGCTACTCTCTAACTCTCTGCTCTCTCACACTTCCTATATCCACCACTCCCTCCCATCATCCTCTTGCTCCTGCCCTGCCCATGTCCAATCTACTTTCTTTTCTTTCTGCTCTGGACTCTTCCAGACAGCTCTGGATATTTTTTCTCTCTTATAATAAGAACCTTCCCCCTAGCAAAGCAGCCATGTTGGCGATTTCTTCATGGCGTTCCCCACATGCACAGCTCTTCTGGGTACATGTGAAGCCAGTTCTGGGATGACAGAAGGCCTACTGCTGCAAGATCCACAGCAGGCTGTATGCAGAAATACCGTCAGAATGGTGCTATCTCCTCTAAAAGGCACAGATGGAGCACGATGGTGACCACAGGAGGGGGAGTGCGGTCAGGATCTCACATGAGGCCAACCTTTCCCTGAGAAAGCCCTTAGTCAGGACCTAGGCAGCCACCCCCTTACCTTTCTGCCTTCTCATCCTGACCTTCAGCTGTGAGCTGCTTCATGTCTTTTCTTCTTCCTCCCCAAAGTCCTCTCAAAAAAAAAAAAAAAAAAAAAAAAAAAAGCAACAAGAAGAGACCCTTGTATTCATTACCATGACAAAGTGTCTGACAGAAATGACATAACAGAGGAGAGGTTGATTTTGGCTCATGGTTGGAGGAATTTTAGTCTGCCATGGTGAAGAAGGCAGAAGGGAGTTCATGGCAGCAGGAACAGGGGCTCTTCATATCACAGCTAAGCTATCATGGACCACAGGTCCTTTTCTTTCATAGTTTTGCCTCCCTATAGATGATAGATGGATGGGTGGGTGGGTAGGTGGGTGGATGGATGGATAGATAGATAGATAGTAGATGATAGATGGGTAGATGGATAGATGATAGATAATAGATGATAGATGGGTAGATAGATGATAGATAGACAGATAATAGATGAGAGATGAATAGATAGATGGTAGATAGGTAGATAATAGATGATAGATGATTGATAGATAGATTATAGATAGATAAATAATAGATGATAGGTGGATAGATAGATGGTAGATAGACAGACAGACAAATAGGATAGTAGAAGTAGATTTAAACATTAAAGTGATCTTAAATTGCTACCATCTTAAGAATGTAAAATGAAGCCTAGAAACTGTGACTTAGAAATAGATTGTGGCAGCCCCTTCCCCTCCTCCCCAGCAGCCCTGAGATGGTTGGATTTGCATGGATGGCTGACTAGCCTTGCTATGCTCTTAGGCTTATTAGAAAAATATGGAAAAAAAGGCCTACTGATGTCCACAAACACCTCTGACATTTTTCAGCTCTGAGCCTGTTGTGCCTGCTGCTTGTTGCTGCCAGTAGGTGTGGTAAGCAGATCTGAAGATAACGATTGCAATAGCTAGGTGTTTCCAAAGAGCAAAGCTCCGCTCTCCACACTTAGCATGAATTCACCCACTCGTTCCTCTTAACCCCTTAGCAAGTACTTAGGTGATCTACACCATACAAAAAAGAAAATGGAAGCACAGAAATGTTCTTGTGACACACTGTGACATAATTTGTGGTGGCAACAATGGAATTTGGCTCACTTTAACCACTCAGACTCAAACAGGAGTCATATAGAGCATGGCCCTCCTGAAATGCTTCTATACCAGCTAGGAACAAGATGAACTAAAGCTCCGGACATTAGGGTTCTATGGCAATCAAGAGTGACCATGAGAAGGAGCAAGCAGATGATCAGGGTCTGGTGGGAAGGCTCTTCTGTGTTTGTGCTGCCCTTAGCTCTATTTCAAGTGGCAACCATGCACCATCTCCTATTCCTCTGCCACCTGTTATGAGTAGGTTTTTCCCGCCGCTGGTCTGGTCCCGCTGCCACGCCAGGCCCCAATAATAATACACAGAGACACTGTATTTGATATAATTTTGTTGGTCAGGTACTAGTTTTTGCCAGCTAGCTCTGTCTTAATGATTAACCCATTTCTACTATTCTAAGTATTTCCACGTGGTTCATCTTACCGGGCAACTGTTCTCTTTCTGCTCTCCATGCTGACTTCTCCTTCCTACATCCTCTTTCTTCCTTGTCTCTTCGCCCTGCCTGTCTTGCTTTCCTATTGGCCAACAGTGCTTTATTCATTAACCAGTATGAGAAACATATTTACAGAATAACATCTCCCATCATCTCCTCTTTTCTGTCCAAAATAAAAAGAAGGGTTTTAACCTTAACATAGCAAAAATAGCACAACAGTTATCAAATAAGAATCACAGTTATCAATATTTTGTCCATTAACATTTAGTAAGATTTAAAGAAAATATTTTATCATCTATCTTATCTTTGTGAGTCTAAAGTCTTATATGTAACTTATCGTTAATCCTAACTAAGGAAAACTATAACCATAACTATCTGTCTTCAACTCCATCAAAGACCACAGAAGGATAATATATAAACTCTAGAAATGACAGAGACAACTCACTGCCTGGTCAGTCACCCGAAGTTCTTCTGTAATGTTCCATCATTAGCCCATAGGCCATAGTGTGTCTGGCAGACTCCTCAGCAAAGCAGGAAATGTTAAACTGTCCATCTGTATTGGCAGTTTGTTAGGCACTTTTTTGTGTGTCCTGTAGACTGGCAGACTCCTCCATGAAGCAGGAACCCTGTAGCACTGTCCATCTTGTTTCAGCAGTCACTTTCCTGTGGGTCCTGCATGTCCAGTTTATACAGCATAAAGTCAAATAGTCCAGACAAGAGCAGTATCTTGCCCATATGGCTAGTCTTGCCATATTGAAAGCAAACTTCATAACGAGTTTCTTTGATGTCCATCTTCCTTTTTGATGCAGGTGTTGTTACCAGGAGCAGTTATGTCTCACTGTCAAGAAAATCCCTAAACCATTTTAAATGCCGTATTCTGTAGGTCTTTGAAAGGTTTGAAGAATGCCTATTTATCTCAAGTACATCTCTATATTTCTAGAAAACCTAACTAACAGTATAAGTTTTGACATTATACCTAAAACCTAACTAAAGTTTTGAGTATTATAGGTAACTATCTAAAATCTGTACTAAATTATACATTACATTCCTAACTGAGCTATATAAACACAATACCTAAACAAGAGGAGAAATACACAGATCACAAAATTGACCTTAAATTGTATCAATAAATAAAAACCCATTCCAAAACAAAGCATTCATATCTATACCATAATTCTCTTTTTACCTTTAAAAAGATTGTTTGTGGTCATTAACCATTTATAATCAAGCCCATTTAAATGAAAAAAAAACATAAACAATATTTAGGAATTTGGGCCTCGTTCTTTCTAAACTGCTTTCTGCTGGTAGGGGGCACTGTCATGGGGATCCTAAAAAGACACAGAAATCCTGGCTGTAGTGGTCTGCAAGGCTGCATTGTCCCATTGACATTGCTTTAGGGGGTCTTGCTTGATCAAACTACATTAGTCTTGAAGAAATCCACAGCTTTTTATTTTTTGTGGAAACAAAATTAGAAATCTTTTTCCCCAGTAACTTGTTTTTAGGCTTAAATTTTGGAGTCAAAGCATTTTTAAAATATATAAATTGAATTAATCCAGTAGCATTTGTTTTAACAGTTGTTATTTTCTCAGCAGTCAAACAACTTAAAGACAACAGACTTGCGTACAGTATCCAAAGTTTATCTGTGCTTTCCATCTTTACATGGCTTTTTTGTTACTCTATTTCTTTTACTTTTATTTTTTTCATAGTTTGAGACAGGGTTTCTCTGTGTAACTTTTATCTGTCCTGGAATTTACTCTGTATACCAGGTTTACTTTGAAATCACAGAGACCTGTTTGCCTCTGCCTCCTGAGTGCTGGGATTAAAGGTGTGTGCCGCCACACCCAGCCATATTTTGTCGTTTAAAAACCATTTTATTTTTTTTTCTCTCCCAAGCCTACGTATATTTTAAAACACATTGTAAACCTTTATTGCCAGCTCTCATACACACCAATGAATTGCTAGCAGAGCTCTTTAAAAGCAATGCTTTTTTTGTTGCTTATGTTAATTTTGGAAACCTCCATTAAAGGAGCCCTGCAAATCTCTGTCTCTAACAAACAAAGTCCAACCGAGAAAAATGCTGCTACCAAGAAGTCTTGTTTGTCTCTGTTCCTTTGTTTCTAAAACATTTCTTAAGCTTTTCTTAGTTTTAAGTGAAAGTTCTTATTAGCCACATTGGGCTCCAATTTGTAGGGAGTATGTTTTGCCTAGCCGCTGGTCTGGTCCCCCCACCACGCCAGCCCCCAATAATGCACAGAGACTCTGTATTTGATATAAGGTTGTTGGCCAGTTAATAGTTTTTTACAGGCTAGCTCTGTCTTAATGATTACCCCATTTCTACTATTCTAAGTATTTCCACATGGCTCATCTTACGGGCCAGAGTGGCTGGCGTTTTACCTCTCCGGGCTCTCCATGTTGACTCCTCCTTACTCCTTCCCCTTTCCTCCTAGTCTCCTAGCCTCACCTATCTTGTTTTTTTTTTCTTTTATTGGCCAACAGTGCTTTATTCATTAACCAGTAAGAGAAACTTATTTACAGAATAACATCTCCCATCAGCCACCATCAGCATGGAGTCTTGTCCAGATGCCTTCTCCTGATGAGTCCAGTAGATGCTGGGCCTAGTTCTCCATGGTGACACAGGGCCTGGCCATCCATCAATGTTTTTTGTCCATCAGTGGAAAGAATGAGTAAAGAATAACTAATAAGAGTTCTATATATAGAATATAGTTCTATATTCTATAACTAATAATAACTTATTAGTTCTATGAACTAATAAGTGTTCATTGGACAGAGACCATGAACAAACCTTTCTTTCAAGAGCCATGAGTCTGACTTTCTGTCATCACATGGAGGCCTGGTCAGACTTTCTAAGGAAACCCAACAACCCTAGGCATTGAACCCATGGCTTGTCATGGAACTGAGCCATAGCCTGGTCAAAGATGGGGACCATCTGGCTGGGAGGAACTGGCCTGAACAGTGGCAGTACCCTGCAGGGCCACAGGGCTGTCCAGTGTCTCCCTGGATGGCTTCTTCTCTCAAGGAGGAAGGTCATTTTTCCAGCCATTTGGACTCCAGGGTTAGAGATGTTTGCTTTCCTAGGATGTTGGTGACTGCAGGGAAAGACATTATGTTGGATTTGTTAGGAAGACATATGCCATAGACCTTTGCTTGATTGTTGCTCATGTTTGATCTGGGAAGCTACAGTCTCAGATACTGACATTCATCTGGTTTGAGGAACATTTGAGGATGTTGACAGTGTCAAGATGCTCAAATGAGAGTAGGCTGGGCTACTTCCTACCTCCAGGATACAGATCAGTGTAGGAAGAGCCTTCAGTATGCATGGCAAAATATGAATGCAGTTCCAGGTTCTTCCAGCTCCATCACCTACTAACCATGTGACTTTGGGAGAAGTCCTGAGTGCTTCAGTCTCTCAGTGATTGGTTGTCATTAGAATTAACTGAACTAACATAAAATCAGACCTGGCCAGGCCAGTTCTATCCTGAACACTTAGGGCATGGCATGCAAAGAGGTAAGAGTCAGGACTGCTTCCCTGGTACCCTTTGGGAAATAAGACACATTTGCTGTGTGATTGGGGACAGAGGTTACAGTGAGAGGAAGCAGTTGTCCTGGAAGTTGCCTAAGTAACAGCTCATGGGAGCCAGTAATTTCCCAGAAGGGCTGTGTGGGGGAGAGCAGTCTTGAGCATGGGACAGATGCAGAATGGGCAAAGAAAGACAGGGTTTGAAGCGGAGTAAATGTGGGGTTTGAAGAAGACTAAAAGAGAATCTGCTTGGTGTAGCAGAGAGTCTTAAGAAACATCAGATGGGACCCATGTATTACTTTCCTTTCTGTGCTGTGCTGAATACCACTACCAAAAAGAAACTTGCAGGGCAAAGGTTATTTGGAACTCAAGATAGGAACCTACAGGCAATCTCAGCTGACATTCTCTATTCCCAGATGACTCCAGCTTGTATCAAGTTGACACAAAACTAGCCAGCACACACAATTATAGGAACAGTAAATGTCATGCAAGCATTGGTCCTAAAAGCAAAGGGATGTGATTTCACTAATGTGAGCACAGTGATCACTGCAAGACAGATTGGCTCTCAACACGTACTTGGTGAACAACTAAAGAACAGAGTGAATGAATGAATTGATGCACTTGGTCATTGGAAGAGAGGCATGGCCAGTGAGCTGGAGGACAGAGGAGGAGAATGGAACACAGCAGTGGGAACACTGAGTTAGGGAGGTGGAAGGGATAATTTGTGGTGGCTCTAAAAGGGTGCTGGGAGTGGGTAGGATCCTGGAAGTGAAGGGAAAGAGGATGGGTAAGAAGAAGTCATGATGGAGGGCAGGTGGAGACCCAATAGGCCACAGAGATAGACACTCATCTGATTGGTGAAGAAGACAAAAGCAACAAGCCGATGCACAAGTCTTCTGAGAAATGAGAGCTGGAGGAAGAGAGTGATGGGGAGGAAGCAGCCATGAGAACTTCCAGCTTGGAACCCATACATGACTTTGTCACTGGTGTAAACCAGTGATCCACTTTGTTGGAGTGCTTGGGGCAGGCAGAAGCCACCTGGAGCTGAGAGAAGGTCTGAGAGGAAGTCAATGAGACCAGGGAAGACTCAGAGAGTCTGGTGAAGGGCTTAGGGGTGTGGAGATGATGGGGAGTCAGGTCAGACTAAGAATGAGTGAGTCACAAGTGAACAAATCCCAGAGTGATGCTGTGCTGGTTAACTGGGAAGACAGAGTGTTGATGATGTCATGCTGGGCCCATTCTTCACCATTGTCCATTGCTGGGAGTGGGAGTGGAAGGTGGTAGGAGCAATGACACTTGTGTCATGTCATGTGGCATGATGTGTTTTCCTGGGGTGAAAACACAGTTTGATTCTTGGCAATCCCATCATGAAACTCTGAGAGTATTTCCCCAGCCATTTGTATCCTTATTTATTTAGGTGACTAATCCTTTCATGGAGCGAGCCAACCTTTCTGTCTCAGTTATATGGAGATACTGGGGACAATTACTCATGGGTTGCAGAAGAGATGGATATCTAGTAATTATTGAGACAGTTTCTATACACAGATATTATTGTTGAGTCCTGCAACTATCCAGGTGAGAAGGTGATCCCAGACAAATCATCCACTTTACACATGGCAAGGTGCCCCTCTCCCATCTCCATGTTCACCAGACTCCCAAGCCCACCACATCCACATGATAATGTCTATAGAGGCAGCTGGGGAAGACAGAGATGGCTGCAGGCTATGCTCTGAAGTCTGAGAATTTAATATCTCTGCTCTGGGCACATTTCAGCTAGTTGGTAAAACAGTGTCTGGAAACAAATGTGTCCTATGTTCGTTTTGTGGCTGTCGTTGCAATATCCATCAGAAGCACTAATTGGCTCTAGTAAACCTTGCAGAATAAAGGCCCTGCTCAAATGATGAGAACCATAAACTGTCAAAAACCAAACCAATGTTTAAGCATGGACCCAAAAATAAATGAGTGCACATTGTCAAAAGTGAACAACTTCCCATTCCTCAAAACAACACAAACAGATTTTCAAGGAAGAGCAGGACCACCATGATATTCAAGACTTGGTTGCCTTACATGGTGGTGACAACTCACACCTTTAATCCCAGCTCTCAGGAGGCAGTGGATCTCTGTGAGTTCAAGACCAGCCTGTTCTATAGAATGAGTTCCAGGATAGCTGGGCCACACAGAAAAAAAAACCCTATATTGGAGGGGTTGTATGAGGTAATGCACATTTCCTTAGAGATTTTTTCTGATGTGGCCCAGACAGGTTCTGTGATTTGGACCCAAAACAAAACCAAACAAAAAGACTAGGTTGCCTTCAGGACCAAACCCCAAAAGGGACATAAAATAGATGTTACCAGGACAGGAGCTAGTGGTCTGCTTCATAATCAATAAGTGGCCAATGAAATTAACTTTCACTTTACTTTCAGCTGCTGGTGTTAATCCTGAGATTCGAGAGAGAGAAGTCAATTTCATAATTTTGAGCCAAATTTGAAGCAAGCTTTAATTAAATACTAGCCAAGAAGATGGACCCTGGCCAGGTCCACTCCTGGATTCCCAGGAAGTGGTCACTAGTCACATTTTGCAGAGACTTAAAAAGGGCAAAATCATATTTCTCATCTGGTCCAGTCAGGAACAAGCATCTATCCTACTGTATTCCCTGCCCATGTACCTCCTTCCTACATCCAGTGGGGCAAGCGTACATCCTGACGTACTTCCTGCCCACGTACCTTCACCCACATGTGATCAAGCACATCCAGTGTAGATGGGTCAAGCAAACATAGGACAAACAGGAATGTATTCTTAACTGCCCAAACTGCAACCAACCCTTAACCTGCAAGGTGCATTTTTCCTGCTTCGGTCTCACACTCCTTATTTGTCTTTGAATATTTGTGATGTGAGCATGTGCGTGGGTGTGGGTGCACCTGCATATAGAGATTTCTAGTGGGTCAACCATGGCATCCCTTTTCAAGACCATCTACCTAGTTTTGTTGAAACAAGGACTCTCCCTGGGACCTGAGGCTGACTAATAAGGTTAGGACAGCCAGCTGGCATCTGCCTATCTCCCCAGCACAGTGTGTGTGTGCCACCTCATCCAGCTTTCTACCTGGGTTCCAGGGATCATATTCAGGTTCCTGGAACCTGACTGTTCTGTACTGTACTGTGTGACTGAGCTGACTGGTCTTTGAACCTTGGTTGCTGGTGAAGCCCTGAGAACTTCCTTGAAAATTCAAATGTAGTTCTGAAACTAAAATAGGCAAGCTAAGGCAAGGTGGTAACCCCAACACTTGCTCACACAAACGCTCCTGGCAACAGAGGTGGGGGTTGCTGTTTTGGGCTCCCCGAACCCCCTACCTCTATGGTACCTGCCAAAGGGTGAGACAATAGTCAGCTGGAATACATTCCTAATGGCAGGCCTCCTCCTCAAGGTCATTCATTTGTCCCTGGACTTGGCAATTTGTGGGTTTCTTTCTCCCAGAGACTATTTCTTTTAGCCTTCCTGGGCAGTTACTCATGTCCGCAGAGATATAGCCAAAGCTTTCTATGACCCAGCCTCTGAAGCTGGCCCTCAGGATTACACATGCAAATTTAGTCACACAGAAAATCCTTACTGACTGGGTGAAGCCCATGCTAGGCAGGGAGATTATGAGTTCGAGGCCAGCCTGTGCTACATAGCAAGATGCTGCCCCCAACTCCATTGGCCCCAAAAGGAATGAAAATAGACTCTTTAGGAAGGGAAATAAAGAATATCCGTAATGACAGGAGTTTTGGGTCCTTGAGTGTATTTGGTTTGTGAACACGAAGCCATTGATGACCAAGGCAAAAGCGTTCTGGCACTCCAACAGTGTAGGTTCTGAGGTTTTTAGGTACATTAAAGAACTGACCCACAAAGGCATTTTCCAGACAAGTAGTTTTAGCTGAAAGGGAAACGGAGGAAAAGAAAACAAGCTATCACTTCCCCAAACACCCAGCAGGTGTTAGTTGTGTGACTTTGAACAAATCACAGAAACTGTCTGGGCCACATCAGAAAAAAAATCTCTAAGGAAATGTGCATTACCTCATACAGTTATTACAGACCACTTAACCGCTTTCCTCCCTGCAGCGCTCTCTGTGGGGTCTTCATCTAAGCAGGCCCTTTTGTTGCACTTCTCCCAAGCCCGGCAGAGGCTGTTTCCTTAAGCTTAACAATACACAAAGCCCTGATCTGTGACGTTTGCCAGTTTCTGTGGTGTAAATACTTCCATGGCTGACCTGTAGTTATCAATAATTTAGCAAGGGGCTCACACAGTTTCGTTCAGCAGTGGGCCACAGTCATGGTAGGAACTAGATGCACCACACCGATGCTCCTTCCCCCCTTTCCTCTTTCCCCTTTGAGTTGTCCTAGATGTTGCTGGACAGAACATTTGCCGTTTCAACTTCCAGAATAGGTTTCTTGAAGACGTTCCTGGCCAGTGGGTACAGTGGACTTCAGCTACTCTGGTCCTTCCTCCACATCTTCCTGAGTCCTCCCTAGCCATCTCTCCAGTATGAGTGCTCAGAAAGGACTTTCTCTCAGGACTGTACCCTCTCTCGAAGGGCTGAACCAGTTTGTAGTTGGGTTTCCTCACTCCTCAACTGCCATATGTGTCATTCTCCCTTGCAAAGCCTTGGCTGTTTCCTCCACCCCTCAGTTAATTGTATTCTACTTTCAGCAGAGTCAGGATGAGCTCAGGCTAGCCAGGGACGGGAGAGAAGAGCCTGCTGGCCCAGTTATCCACAGCTATTCTGGTAGCAGTGTGCCTGCTGGTGAGAGCTTCCTTCCAGGACTGGCCTTAGTCACGTGCCATGGTCTGAGGAGCTGTGAGAGAGACTTTGTTAGCACCCAGAGGCCAGAACAGTAGTCTCCTATTCACGCTTTTGATTTCTGTGGTTGCAATTACTTTAAGTCAATCATGATCTAAAAATATTAAAGGGAAAGTTCTAGAAATAGACTATGTCTGATTTTTAAATAACTTCCATTACGATAGAGTGTTGTAATTATTAATTTCATTCTTATGAAATGTTCTTCTTAGCCTTTTCCTGTGCCTGATTTATAAACAAAATTTTAGCATAGATGTGCAGATATAAGGAAAAGACATCGTTTACATGGAGTTGGGTACTGCTTGTGGTCTCAGCCATTCCTAGGTGTCATGGACTGCCTCCCCCAGGAACAGGAGGGCAGCTGTGTTTATGTTTACCTGGACCACAGCTCTGAAACTAGGTCACAGGTCTAGACTACAAGACATCAGGCAATGGCTCCCTCTCACAGGCCTCATATTTTTGTCTTATTTTGTCTATTCTGGTCTATCGTTTTGTTGTTGAATCTTCTTTCCATGCTATGAATCAGAAAAAAGGCCTTGTACACACTAAGCAAGTCCTGTATCACCAGTATCCCCTCTCCCACCGATAAATCTTGGCAGGCAGGCAAATTCACACAAGCCTCAAAAATGGCTATTTTATTTTACATCTCAAAGTCTTCAAAATATTTACACCCCCTTAGAAAAATTCCTTAATTGTGTTATTCAGTCCAAACTAACTCTACATCAGCCCCCAAATCCTAGTTTATGGTGCCCTGGAGCTGTTGGATCATCTGTACGGGCTAGATAGGAAGCACCTGAGGCCCTGCCAGCCACAGGCTCTGTTGTAACTGGGTGCAAGCAGCCGTGGATGCTAGAGGGCTGAATGGGTGTCACAGTGCCCTAGACTTCACATATGGACACTAAAATGTCAATTTTATGTAATTGTCCTATGCCCCTCCCAAAAAATGTCATACTTTAAACCAATTTTTTGAATGTTAATTTTTACTTTGAGTGGACAAAATACCATATAAAAACAGACAGCATGGTGTATTTGGACTGCAGTCCATGGTGGCTGGCTGAACCCCACACTGCAAGTTTTTTTTTCATTACCACAGCGGTGGCCCCGGGCTGGAAGACTATCCTAGGGACTCTTCTCTAGCAGCAGCTCAGGACTCTGCTGTCCTTGTCTGGCCTCCAAGTTCTTCTCCTGGCTGGCCATGACACAGAGTCATTTCCCCCTACATTTTGCTGGATCAAAGTCAGATATTCAGTCAGCACTTCCAACAGCATGGGGGACAGAGAGACAGGCACATTCAATCCAACGTGTGTGTCAGGAGGGAAGTGGACAGACAACTTGGTGACTCCAAAGCAGTGTGTTCCCTGACCCCGGCCATGCCACAGGAAGTGAATTCCCGCACAGTAGTTCTTACAGTGAAGGCTTGACACTGGAAATGAGGTTACTGTGCAGGTGGGGCTGGAGGAGGGGGCACCGGGCACTTCTCCTTAGCAATTTCCCATTTAACTTGGTACTTACTATGTAGTATAGACTAGACTACATTTTCACTACACACACACACACACACACACACACACACACACACACACACACACACACATTCATACATATGTATTGTAATTTTTCCAAGACAGGGTTTCTCTTTGTAACCTTGGCTGACCAGGAGCTCACTTTACAGACCAGGCTGACCTCCAATTTACAGAGATCCACCTACCTCTGCCTCCCAAGTGCTGGGATTGAAGGCGTGCACCTCCACTGCCTAGCCTTTTTACCTAATTTTTATTGCAGCCCTATGAAATGTGTTGTTACTTTTCTAGACAGGGACATAGGGTGTCCTTGGGAACTTTTAATCAAGGACACACAGCTGTTGGGAGTGTGGCCAGGATAACAGTCCCCACACTTGCTGCGGCCACTATTTTAGCTGCTTCTGGACACTGTGGTCAAGCTCTAAATAACCCAGGCCTATTTCTGTATTTCAAGGTGCATCCCACACCAGCCCTGAGACCTGAGATGGACTCTGTCTCTCTCCAGCTCTGTCGGTCTGAGTTCAAAGCTCTTCCCTGGCTTCCGAGGGCCTGCCCAGACAGCTCCTCCCTTAGAAGGAAAGCAAGGAAGTGGGCCTGATTACCCTGTTGCTTCACAACAGAGATACCAAATGCTTGACTCCTGCCTGATCCACCCACGCTCCCAACCGGGAGGGAGCAGCTCCCTGTATGTAACTGGGAAGGCCAGTTGCCTACCCATGCAGGGGTTTCCCAACATCTGGAGACATCAGAGAAGGCAGGAAAAATTAGACTAAGTTTGAGTGCACTTAGTTACATACACATTTTCATTCAGAGGCACAGAGCACACTGGTACTGGAATCTGAAGGAGTTTGGATGTTGCTGGTGCCTCATTTCCACTTTGAGCCATAAAGAAAGATGAGCAGCTTGGGGAAGGGGGGAGACAGTTCTGAAATACGTGGCCACAGAAGACACAAGACAAGCTAGGTGAAAGCACTTAACTATTGAAATGCATCCAGTGACCTTGAAATCCCAGGACCTTCTAGAAGGGATGTTCTGAAATTGGCAGCACCAGCCTTGCTGCAAGAGGCTCTGCAGTTAGGCTCACAGGTTAATGCTATACGAGGCCCAAGAGCAAGACCTGGCCTTGAGCTGTCTGAACCAGTCCACTCTCCAGGTGTGCCTACAGTGGTTGCCAAGTGTTCCCACCAGGAGTGGAGGCCTCCCTAAACAGAAGCTGCCCCCACCTTTTGCCTTGGTCCCTACCCAGTGATAGATGGGTGTGGACTTCTCCAACATAAACTCTTCCTAGTTGGCTGACCCTTGTCAGCCAAGCCCTGCAAAGAGACTCAGGAGTCTGCCTTTCCTAGCTGTGGCCAGGCTACGGAGTGTGTCTATAATAGATCCTGTGAGCAGAGCATCTCATAGGATTGCCTCCTACCCAGAAGGTTTCCCCCATCTTATGGTGTTTTCCATTTTCACAGGATGATGCTGGCACACACTGTTTCTGGACTACAGTCAGCACTTGCAATGGGTGTAGCCTGGGCACACATAGTACTGTCAAAGGACATCCAGGCTCCCCAGCTACCCGTGGAACATCTCTGACATTTGATGACTGTTCCCAAAGGACCTAATTTGTTCTTCCTATGACTTCACCAATATGACATTTTGTTATGCATTTATTGACTTGTTGGCTTGTCCCTGCCTCCTGTCCAGAAAGCCATATCTAGAAAAACATGGACTTTACCCCTTCTGGTTTTTGCCACCCACGGAGTAATAACATCAAACATACCAAGTACTAATCCTTGGAATCTATAAATGTCACCTTATAAAAAGAAATGGTCTTCACAAGTGTCCCCAACCAAATCCCAAGTGTCTTATCAGTAAGAGGCCAAAGGATATCTAATACAGAGCAGGGAGAAACCAGGCCACAGAGATTGGAGTGACACAGCTACTGGCCAAAAACCACCAGCAGTCAGGAGAAGGGACAGGTTTTATCTTAGAGCCTGCAACAGGGGAACACATCCAGGCATCAAGTGCATCTACACTCAGTGATGCTGAATGTTTACACCAATACCTCAGGTACACATTCCTATTTTAAGCCACTGAGTCTGTGCACTTTGATATGATGGCAATAGGAACACATCATGACGTCCCAGGGCCTGGATCACAGTGGATGGATGGTGGGTGGTGGTAAAGCTGGTCCTCTGGGCTGGTTCAGGCCTTCCTCCTGAAAGCTCTTCTTGTTTGGTCTTGGCCTTGAAGACTGAGACTTGGAGGCATGTGACTGGCCACAGCAGTGTACTGTCCTTTGGACAGCTGACTACAAGAGAGTAGTATCAGAATGTAGTTGCTGCTCAGGTCACAATACTTTTTCACAGCTCCCCCACTCACAGACAGAATAGGCACCCTACTGAGACCTTGTCTGAGTCCCCAGTAATACACTTCCCAGGGCCAGGAGCTCTCACCCAGGAAGTGAGTTTACACCAAAGGGGCTATTTGCCATACATTGTGCTCTCTACCCACTTCCCTGCCTCCTGCCTCAGAATAGGAGAGGCTACAGGCTCCTGCTAAGAAAGCTCCCCATGCTCAGAAGTGTGTAAGAGACTTCCCCTTTTACACAGGATCTCCATTTGTCCTCAGAAACCCCTCCATGCTAGCTCTGGCTCTGGGGCCTGACCTACCTTAGAGCCCACACCATGCTGTTGCCTCTCTGTCTCTCTGTCTGTCTGTCTGTCTGTCTGTCTGTCTGTCTGTCTGTCTGTCTGTCTGTCTGTCTTTCCACGGGGTTAATAACTCTTCCTATAAACTCCTTATTCTCCAGTGATCCCTCTCAGTGTCCCCTTCCCATGCCCTTTCACTGACGGGAGGCCACAGTCAGTCAAGAGATAGATTTATTTGGCTGTGGTAGCTTTGCTGCTTGTAAATTAAATTAGATGCTGATACTGTAACAGAATCTGAGAGATGTCACATAAAGCCAAGATTTCCAATTCCTGATCAAAGACCAGACATTCTTTTCAACTCCAGCTGTATCTCCATGTGGTTCACTGGTTGGGACCAGAATTCTGGCTGCTAGACCTAGATACCCCACCTCCTCAAGACATATTTGAGATGGACAAGGAGGATGTTCTCAGCCTTACATAAACTGCAAGGCCATGTCAACCACATACTTCCCTGGTGACTGATTGCTGCCCTATCCTATATGGAGATTCTGAACTGACCTACCCGGGGTCTCCCTGTCTAGGGGCATGCCCACGGAAGATTTGAGATTTGGAAAACATGGGGCTCATGTGCTCACAACCTTCTGAAAACCCCCTTTCAAACCTGCAGAGCCCAGGCTGGACAGCAATTGACTGACTCCATCCACCCAGGGAGCAAAGACCCTATGGTTCCAAACCAAGGCTGAGTGGAGCTAGGCATGGCTGTGTCCTCCTTAGCTGCAGCCACACTGGCCCCGAGGATCAGTCTGATGGGGAGTGTCCTGAGCGAGGACCCTAGGAAATGATCTGTGTCCACAGCTGTTGTCTGTGGAACTGTTATAACAAGTCTTCCCCAGGGCTGCTGCCAAGGAAATGGAAAACATGTGGCAGGGGCTTAATGAGACCAGTAAACTCCTGAGGGTCCTCATCTGGCTAACGTTTGCTAATTCCGTGAGGCCTCCTGACCAGGATCTCTAGCACTAGCACTGGGGAGGGGGTGGAGAGGGCTGGGGTGGGGATAGGCTGCGTGAGGTGAGGAACACACTCAATTAGTAGAAGCTGTGTCATGTCACTGCAGCAAGTTACTTTACATCCTCCGAAGTTTGGGGTGCTAACTGCCTGCAAGGGGGTTGCAGGGATGAGTTGGGAGGAGGAACATGTTTGCGTTGTGGTCAAACTGTCATTTTAACCTAGGCTTGGAGAAATCGATGTTTGAAATTGAGATTTCCATCTCCTCCCTGGTACTGCTTGATAGTTGTGGGGGCTGGGCTACGTCAGCACCCCTGGCCCATTCTAGCTTTGTGTGTAGCTCATAAATACAACCCACTGGAATGGGTAGCATGGACAAGGTTGTACACATAGAGCCCAGTGGTAGAAGCACACACCTTCAATCCCAGCACTCGGGATTGAGTTCAAGGCCAGCCTGGTCTATAGAGTGAATTCTAGGACAGAAAGTGCTACACAGAGAAACCCCATCTCAAACAAACAAACAAACAAAAAACCAACAACAACAAAAAGAATGAGTGCATAGGTGCATTTATTATGCTGGGAAAATGCTCTGCAACCATGCCACATCCCCAACCTCTCTGGCCCTTTTCCTATCCTCAGTGTTTCCTCTTCCATCCCCATCTGGGAAGACTTGTGGTCAGATGTGCATGGCAAGGCAGCTAGTCTTAAACTTCTTGGTAACATGCCTCCAATTCAAATGAGCCATCAAGACCACCAGCTACTCTCAAGCCCCCATTCCCGATCACAGGCCCAGTAATGCATCTTCACCCTCAGATCAAGCAGCTGCTGTGAGGGGTCCCAGCTTACCTCTGACAATTTGTTGGTCACCCATTTTCAACAGGATGTTCTCAGAAAAGAGTAAACTAAAGGTTCCTACTGTTCTCCAAGAAAACGGGACCTTTTTTGGAGCCAAGCCAGGGAGAGCCTTGTATGTATCTAGAGGTCACAAGAGGTCAGCCAGAAAACAGGTCCTGGTGAGGGAGAAAAGGCATACATTGAGGCTACTTGTATGTTGCCCCTCTGTTCTTCGTTGACTTAAGGTCTCCAGGAAGTCTGCCCTTCATGCCTGAGGTCAAGTAAAACCTGAAGCCAAAGGGTCTTCCTGAGAGAACTTTATCCTGTGAATTCCTGAAAGGGACAACGACTCCTGTTTTGTTCCTGTTGTCTCCCATCCTGAGAGGACACTGAGACAGTCCTTTGAGGGCTGTGGGCTTGCTCAGGGTGCAAGCCAGCACTTATCCCTGGTCCCATGGGAGGAAGCCTGCAGCACCTACTCTCCCAAGTCTGGGGTCTTGATTCTTTTTCCTTGTGGACCACATTGCTCCAACGGAGGCAAGGCTAGCCACACCCTAAAAGAGGAGGGGATGCTCTCCATAATCACACTAAACAAACACAATCTGGAAACACCACATATGAAAGATGCAGTGGTCAGTGACCCCAGCATACTGGCTTATCAGTTGCTTTCCAGGATGCCCAGGAGCTGTGCCTCAACACAGCTTAACGTCTGGAGACTATCATACCCACATATCACTAGCTCAGGGCAATACCGAGCTTTAAAACTCAGGGTGCAGCTTTTTATAACAAAATAATGTGAAAATACATAACTTTAAAATAAAATAATTTCTATTTATCATTTTTATAGTTTCACACACTCATACTACGATCACATCCCCTTAGCTTCTCCTATCTTTCCCATTCCCTCTGAAGTTCTTATTTCCAACAGGTCACCCTCCTACTTCTGCCTCAATTTCTCTTAACCCCATTTTTTAACTCACTGAATTTATTTAGGGTGTGGGGTTATTTTTCTGGGCCATGAATGACTATAACCACCGAAGAAAGGCAATTTCCCTTCCCTTACCCAGCAGCATTAACAGCCAATACAGGTAATGTGTGGCTCCTCAGCTAGGGATGGAGTCTCATGGACCCTTCCCTCACCAGCGCTGAAGTGTTGATGGGTTCCATCTTATACAGGTCTTGTGCTAGAAACCACAGCTGTTGTGAATTCATGAGTACCCGGGCCATGTCTGGTCCACAAAACGCTGTTTATGGTCCTCCTCCCCACCTGCAGCTCACACATTCTTCCAGTCCCCTCTCTGTGATGCTCCTTGATCCATGGGGGTCAGGTAGAGGTTGTGATATAGATTCTCATTTAGGACAAACTATTCAACTCACCTGTTATCAGCACTTTGCCCACTGTCATGCCTGCATTCACCACTGCCCACTGCAAAACAAAGCTTCCCTGACCAAGACTGAAAGTTACACCAACATATTGATATAAACATAAACACTTAGGAGGAAGATGGTTGACAGGAAAGTGGTAAAGGAGTTAGCAGCGTGCACATGGATCATGAATGATCCCTTTGTGGAAATACATTTTCTTCCCAGGTCAAAAGAAGAGGGGGAAGGAGAAAGAAGAAGGCGGAGAAAGGAGGAGGAGGGGGAAGAATGAAGAAGGGGGGAGGAAGAAGGAGAAGAAGAAAAAAGGAGAAAAAGGAAGAAGGAGGAGGAAGGAGAAAGAGGAAGGTAGAAGGAAGAAGGAAGGAGGAATAGAAGAAGGAAGAATGAGGAGGAGAGGAAGAGGAATAAGAAGAATAGGAAGGGTAGGAGAAGGGGGAAGAGGAGGAGCCACCTGTGAAAATGAGGTCAAGTCCTGGAGGGAAAGTTCCAGTCACAGCACTAAAGAGCAATCAGCTGAAGAAGCTGCAGACCTCTCAGCAAAGCCCACAAAGTTTGGATTTACCCAAGACAGTGAAAACAAAGAAAGCTTCAGCCATCTCCATCAAACTCGGATCAAAGAAGCCTATGGAAATTGTTCTAACTCTTGCTCCTCAAACTTCTTCAGTAATAGCAGCTTCCAATGACGATGTAGATGGTAAACCAGAAGAAATACCTCCAGAGGCAAAGATGGGGATGAAGAATATTGGAAGGGATATATCAGCCTCAGACGAATCAATTCCCTTTTAACAAAGGAAAGCATGGCTTTTCTTATAACCAGAAGCTGTGGGAGTAAAATGTAAAATCTCATCTCATGACCATGACAATTTGATGATGTGTTTTGAGGTTGGGTGTGGGTGGGTGCACAGCCAACGCCTTACATATGGCGTTTGAGAGGTGGTTAGCTCATGTGACCCCAGTACTCAAAGTGGACTAATATGCCTGTGGATTAATGCACTAATGAGGTCATGGATGACGTGGCTTTGTTATACAAGTGAGCTCTCTGGCACTTTCCTGTCTTGGGCTAAGCAAAACTTTCAGGCTATATCTTTATGCCATATCCTCTGAGAAGGACCTTTGCCCAATACCAGCACCATGTACCTGAAAAGCCTCCACAGTAAGGGCGCCAAATAAACTATTCTCTGTAAATGATGGTCTTGAGCAGGCAGTTATCACAAAAGAAAACAGAGCATCTGGGCAGGCTGGTACAATGTGATGCTTTAACACTGTGGAACAACTCTACCAAGGTTGTTATTATAATCATCTCCTTATATATGTTGTATATTTTTCATAACAAGGACAATTAAGATCTATTCTTTTAGTGACTTTGAAATACACAATATATTTCATTGACATTAGTCATTATCTATGCCTTGACAATATACTTCTGAGTGGCTGAAACTTTGTCGTATTTAGCCAGTTTCCCCCCACTCCCCAATCTCAGCATCTGGTGCCCTCCCCACCCCCATTCTGACCTCTTAGACTCTGAGTTTGAGATTCTTAGAATCAACACTCATAATGAGTTCTCAGGCAATCCTGTTGCTGCCAGCTGGGGACCCATGCTTTGAGCCCGACTTGCCTGAAGGAGGCACAGAGTCCCCAGTCCTATCTTTGAGCCACCTGGAAAGATACGTACCACCTAGCATTGCTCCAAGTCCCAACTTTTCAAGAGAAGACAGAACTGCTTGTTTAATGTAAGCTTTACTAACTTTTAAAGTTAGTAACAATATTTATAACATCATCAGTTAGGGACTAAATAAAATCTATCTCTAGGCTAGGCTGCAATCATGGTGTTTCTGCCTGTGAGCTTTGCCTGTACAAGTAACAGCAAGGACACTTGATGATGTCCCACAGATTGACTGCTGAAAATCGCCACTGGGGTCCCTTGCTGCTTACAGAACAGAGTTCTTGGTGTGCTGAGGGGAGAGTGAGGACTATTGCAGACTTCACAGAGTCCATATAGATCAGGGATAGCAAGAACCACTGTGGGGACCATGGCTTGGGTTTAGCCACCAGCCACCTCACTCTGCCAAGTGTGATACTCAAGCTTTTGCAGAACCATAGCCTAGATAAAATGACAGGTAACCCAGCTTTCACACTCAGAGCAGAGGAGATACTTGAGCGAAAAATCAGGGTAGAAACATTCCTCTCCCTACGCCTGGCACTGGCAGGCAGAACACCTTGCTTTGATGATGGCCCCTTGGCAAAGCCATGAATGAGGCTGACAGTCCTTCCAGCTGGTCCCTTACCAACATTTCTTAGTCTACAATACAATGTCAGTGTAACTCTGAGCATCTCTATGACCATCCATCCCTCGGACTCCCCAGTCTTTGAACTTCTCTCTTTGTTAGACAATGTTTCCCTCCAGGGAGGAAGACAAAATATGATGATCTTAGGCAACTTCTCATCACCACTGCCATATGTTCATATTCTGGGTCTTTCTTTTCCCATCAAACTTTTATTGATTCTTGAGGATTTCACATCATGTATCCTGATCCCACCCATCTCTCTCCCCCACCCTGTATCTGCCTCCTGCGCTTGCAACCTCCCCACAAAACAAAACAAAACAAAAGGTTTAAAAGTAAAAAAAAAAAAAAAAAAAAAAAAACCAAAATAAAAACAAACCAAAAGAAGAATCTCGTCATAAAACGGTAGCATGGCCAGGTGTGTCAAACAGTTCACTCTTTAGTTAGTTCATCTTTACATGCAATTGTTCATCGCCACGAGTCACAGGTCTGGTTTGAACCCCCTGGCTTCTGCTACATCATCAGGATAATGGGCCCTCACTGGGGCTCTTGGATATCCTGCTGTTACCCTATGTCATGGAGATCCTGCAGTTTTGGATCTGTGGGCTGGTCCCCTTCACGTGATCCAACAGTTCATAGATGAGGTGGATGTTGGGCCAACTCATAGCCCTGGTTCTAGGCTTGGGTGGTAGCAAGGCTGGCCACCCCGCCAGCTTTTCCCCTTCCGAGTTCTTCAGAATTACCTTGGCTAGCTTACCCAATACAGCCCAGAGCAAGGAGCAGGGCCAGTCCTTCTGCCCTCGGGCACTTGGATCCACTCAGGCACACTCACACCCTTCCCAGGCAGGGTGCAGGGCCTTCTCTCTGGATTACTATAGGAGGCATAAGAGGGGGTGGGGTGGGGTAGGATTAGTCTCCTGCCCTCTCACCCTCAGGGTTGGCTCACCTTCTCCCCCAACGATACGGGATTAGCTCTAGTGTGCTGCCCTGGCAGGTGCATCAGGGTCTGCTCTCCTGAGTGCTGTACCTGGAACCCCCACTCTCCCACTCTCATGATCCCAGGGCCATGGGTAGCAAGGTGTTGGGATAGGGTCATCTCTCCTGCTCTCAGACCCTCAGGGCTGGCTCACCTGTATCCCTGAAAACAGGATCAGCTCTAATGTGCTGCCCAGGTGAAGTGCATGCCCACGGTGAGGAGGTCCATCTTTCCCAATTGGGGATGCCAGGTCTCCTGCTGCAGCATCCAGCAAGGAGCAAGGCCAGTTATCCCAGGGCCAGTGATAAGGGGTGTCGGCATGGCTCTCAGATTTCAATACACATGGTCCCTATGACAGCCCCCAGCACCCCCCCCCATGATAACATGGATCATGGACATCAACACAGATCCCAGCCACAGAAAGACTGAGGACCCAGACATGGCTCTTAGCAGCAGTTTGGACTGAGGGGGTCACGGCAGCACAGGCCACCCAGATCAAGATGAACCTGGTATTAGCATGGCCCTTGGGCACCAACATGGCTTCAGGAGGCTGACCAGACCTGAGGCATCCCCATGGTTCTCAGCAATAAAAAGGGCCTTGGACGTCAACTCAGAACCTGGCTGCTACCGTAGAGCCACAGACCTAGGTAGCAGCTGTAGCATGAATAATAAAAACCTAGAGACAGATTTTGGGGTTCAAGCTGAAGATCAGAAAAGCAAAGCAGCCAAGCCACCAGAGAGTTCTTACCTCTACCAAGGCTCAGACCAAAGGGGTGGTCCTGTCCTCAACATGACTGCAGACTGAATACACTTCACCCCTGTCTCTACCTGCCTTATGTGCTGGGATTAAAGGTGTGTAGCATCACTGCCCAGCTTCTGTGGCTAACGAGTGTGGCTACTGGGATTAAAGGTATATGCCACCACTGCCTGACCTGTGTGGCTAACTAGTGTGGTGGCTAGCTTTGCACTCTGATCTTCAGGCAAGCTTTGTTTGTTATAGCATAAACAAAATATCAACACAACCAGTCCTGGCCTAGCTGACACTATGACCCCAGGTGACAGCACAGGCCACTCAAATCAGCATGACCCTGGCAGCAGCATGGCCTCTGTACACCCACAGGACCACAGCCTTCAGCCTAGATCCTGGGCATCTGTGTTGCCTCTGGTGGTAGTGTGGGCCATGGAAATCAATACAGACCCTGGCTGTGGTAGGACCCTGGACCCAGACGTGTTCCTAGGCCACAGCACAAGCTTGGATGTCACCATGGTTCCAGGTGACAGTGCATGGCCCCTGTAGAGTATGGTCCTCCAATATCAAAATGGCCCTAGGTGGTGGCCCAACCCCCTGGCATTGGCTATTGGCATGATCTACAATAGGTATAAGGAATTATAGACTTCAACAGAGACCCTGCCTGCAGTAGGCCCTCAGCAATAGCCCTGGCCTGAATGATACCATGGCCCCAGGTGACAGTGCTGACCACTCAAATTAGCATGGCCCCAGTAGAGGCACAGCCCTCAGACACCAACATGGTCACAGCATGCAGCCTAGAACATGGCATCCATGTGGCCTTTAGTGGGCCACCAGACATCAACATAGATCCTGGTTATGGTAGGACCACTGACTGAACCGGACATGGCCCTTAGCAGTAGCCCTGGCCTGGATGTCACCATGGCTCCAAGTGGCAGTGCAGGCCACTAAGATTAGCATGACCCCTGAGGCAGCATGGTCCTTAGACACCGACACAGTCTCAGGTAGTGGCCCAGACTACCAGCATCTGCACAGCCCTCAGTGGGACAAAGAGCCACAGACATCACCTCAGGCCCCCTTGGCTGCTTCAGGGTCTTAGATCAAGATGGGCTCTTATCAATAGCCCAGGCCTGGACATCACTTTGGACTTGGGTGGCAAGCAGGACATTAATGTCAGCCTGTTCCTCACCACCCTCACCTCTTGAGATCTGCCTCTCTCCCTAGCCCATAACCCCCCACCCACCCTCCCATCCTGTACTACTCACTGTAATGGTGTCTGACTGCCCTGTGCCAGAGGCTAGGTGGCACTTGGTAGAGTCCTGCTCACAGCAGCCACATGGTTATGGCACAGAGCTGTTGCTGTTGCTGTTGCTGTGTCAAGGGCCCAGGCATCGAGCCATATGTTGGATCTTAAGTGACCCCAAAAGGCATGTGTTAAAGGCTTTGTCCTCATGATGCTGTTTGTGAAGTGGTGAAACCTTCACACTTGTGAAGCCTTGTGAAACTAAGGTTAATAGAGACACCTTGAGGGGGTTATTGGGACCCTGGACCCTTCCTCCTCCTTTTCATCTGCCTCTTCCTTTCCGTCAACTGTTGTTCCCTTCTCCTTTCTCCTTCTCCTCATTCTTTCTCTTGTTCTTCATTCCCATAATATGAAGAGCTTTGCTCCGCTGTACATTCTAGCCACAGGCCCAAAGCACAAAGTATGACATGAGTCATAGATTGAGACCAAAAACTCTGGACTGTGGAAAAAAGCAAACCTTCCTGACTTCAGAAGCCTCACCAGTGAAAATTAGTGAAAGGATGCAGTCCAGATAACAGTGGGAGAGAGACTGCTGCAGGCAAGCAGGTGGGAGAGCTGAGAACTGACCGCGCCCACCCCACCCCATCACCCCACCCGCTGCCATGGTGCAAGCCAGTAGGCAGCAAGGCAGCAAAGCAGCAAGGGATGAATCAGCAGCCCAGGGCACAGCAGTAGGCTCGGTTCCGGAGTAAATGATTTCCGTTCCAGCCACTCTGGTGCTAAGTAGCCCATGGTGGCTTTCATTTGTCCTTCTCTAATGGCCAAGGATGTTAAATATTTTTTCCCACTTGGTGTAGCATCTGTGATGTGTCTTTTGCCTAATATTCAAGGGGTATTACTTTTGAGATTGTTTCTCTGTGTGAATGCATTTGTGTATTCCATACTCTAAACACGTATGATATCTGTGGCTCATAAATCTTTTCTCTCACCCAATGTCCTCCTTTTACTCTCTTAACAGGGTCTTCCACAGAGAAAAATATTTTAATTTTTGATTAGATATGAAACCTGACTGTGCTGGCTAGTTTTAGGTCAACTTGACATAAGCTATTGACTATTCATTTGAGAGGAAGAAACCTAAATTGACAAAAAGCTTCCATAAGATCTGGCTTGTGCATTTTCTTAATTAGATGGAGCAGGGTCCATCCCATCATGAGGGGTGCCACCCCTGGGCTGGTGGTTCTGAGTTCTAGTGAAAGCATGCTGAGCAAGTCAGTGAGCAGCACCCTCTTCATGACCTCTGCATCAGCTCCTGCCTCCAGGCTCATGTCTGGTTTGAGTCCTGCCTTAGCCTCCCTCAATATGTGATTCAAGATGTGTAAGCCAACTAGACTCTTTCCTCCCGAGGTTGCTTTTGGCTATGGTGTTTTATCACAGCAATAGAAACCCTAATCAAGACACTGAGTTTCTCTTTGAATGGGTGATCTTTTGTTGTCAAGTCTGAGATTTGCTTGCCTAGACCTAGAACCAGATATTGTATGTTTTATAGTTTCACATTTTGAAGTACTCCCTGTATAAAGTAGAATATAGTCCATTCTTTTCAACAGATAGCCCATGTTCTGATGTTGCTTGTTGTAAAGACTTGTCTTTAGTCCAATAACTTTAAAATTTTTTAAATTACAAATCCCACCAAATTTCCTTCTTATAAACAAGTTTAGGTGGTGTACACCTTTAATCCCAGCACTTGGGAGGCAGAGACAGGTTGATTGCTGTGAGTTCCTGGCCATCCTGCTCTACACAGCGAGTCAAGCTACAAAGGGAGACCCAGTCTCATTTTTTTTTAATTAAATATTTTTTTTTTTTTTTTGAGTTGGAGTAAGAGTAGGTGGGGGTGAGTGATATGGGATATCTTTCTGTATGCTGTGAATATGTGTTGCTTTTAATGGTTGATAAATAAAGCTGATTTGTTCAATGGCCAAGCAGAATATAAATAGATGGGAAATCCAAACAGAGATAAAGAAAGAAGGTTGAGTCAGGTAGCTGCCAAAGGGGTAAGATGCCAGAACATAGTGACAAACAAATTAGTAAAAATGAGTTGATTTATAAGAGAAAGCATGTGTTTTTTCATATGCATTTTCAAATTCTTTTTTTTTTTTTTTGTACGTGTTTATAAAAATTCTCACGGGGATTTTGACAGACATTCTGTTAATCTTGCAATTCATTTTAGAGACAATGTGTGAAGATTTCTGGTCCATAAATATAGGATACCTGTTTTACTAATGTCACATAGTTTTAAAACATAAAATTCCTGCATATGATTCCCCGTGCCTTGTTAATTACTTACCTTGTTGCTGTGATCGATTAACCAAAGTGGCAGCTGAAGGGAGAAAGGCCTTCCCTTCCTCTGACTCCGTTTGAGAGGATACAGTCCACCATAGCAAATGTGATGAAACAGCAGGAGCCTTAGATGGTCACAGTGACTCTACAGCCAAGATGCCTGTGAAAGCCAAGCATGGCGGCACACCCCTTTAGTCCTAGGAAGCAGAGGCAGGTGGATTTCTGTGAGTTGGAGGTCAGCTTGCTTTACATATTAAGTTTCAGGCCAGCCAAGGCTACATAGTGGAGACCTTCTTTCAAAATGACAAACAAAGGGGGGAGGGCAGGAAGGAAGAGAGGAGGGGAGGAGAAAATAAAGGAACAACTTTGAGGAGTTAGTTTTGCCTTTCCACTATGTTCTCTGCTACCACTAAATCCAACCCTAGGGACTGAACTCGGGTTGTCAGCCTTGGCGGCAAGCACCTTTACCCGCTGAGCCATCTTACCATCCCTGAATGTCTTTTGATACTTTGTCAAAAAACAACACAAGCAGGGATTAGAAGTGGGGCCTGAATGGATTCGGTGGTAAAGTGCAAATATAAGAGGAGGAGGGAAGAAAGGAACAGGGGAGGAGGGGAAGAGAGGGGGAAGAGGAGGAGGAGAATGCTGGTGTTCCACTTACTTTCTCCATTGTTTCCTTTCTTTCATCCTGGGATCTTGGCCCTTGGGATGGTGCCAAGAGGGAGGGTCTTTCCTTCTAGCCAAACTTCTCTGGAAATACCCTCACAGACACAGCCAGGGATGTTTCTATGACTAGTGTAATTGTCAACTTAACAAAATCTAAACTCTCCTGGGCATTCTTGTGGAGAAACATCTTGATTATGTTCATTGATATGGGAAGTCCCATCTTAATTGTTGGTGGGACCATTTCCTGGGCAGGGGATTTTGAACATGATTAAATGGAGAGAGCAAACTGAATACTAGCCAGCATAAATTGCTCTGTTTCTTGACTGTGGATGCAATGTGACCAGCCTCTTCAACCCCCTGCAGCCTTGACTTCCTCACTGTGAGGGATTGTACCTTGAACTGTTAGTTTAAAAGAAAGCCTTCCTCCCTTCTGTTAATTTTGTCTGGGTATTTCATCACAGCAACAGAAAATACTTAAGACAGTTTCCTTGGTGATTCTAAGTCCAGTCAATTTGAGGTAAAGGTTAATCATAACAAGTATCTCTTTTTCTTTGAATTATTATTAAATATGATTGTTGTATAACTTTTCCCAGAGATCAAAACATTCTATACTGCAGGAAGCTCCCTAAGCAATAAGGTAGACAAAATAGTTTCAGGAAGTTCCAGAAACTGATAGGACTCACTAGGCCCTCCATCTGGAGTAAACAATAAAAAAGCTGAGAGGCCCTCTCAGACAGTAGAGAGTTGGGCTGGAAATTAGACTGAGACCAGGTCAGTTGCCTGGGAGAGCAAAAAATAGCCAAGCTGCCTCCAAGAGATTTAGACTAGACTCTCCCAGAAAGGAGGCATCAACATGTTGAGCTGACTGTAGGCTGTGCAGTGTCTTTCTAGTTCCCAGCTTTTATAAGCTATCACCATGCTGGTGTGGGCTTTGGTGATGCACCTGTTTTTAAGTCATTTCTGCTACTGTAAGTAATCCCTTAACCATATTCCTATAAGTAACCCCAATAAAACGCATTGGTTCACCCAGTTGGACTTTAGTGGGACTTGTATGATCTGTCATGGGTTCCCTATCTGGGATGAATAGATAGCTGTGTTGTGTCTCCACAGGAAAAGTTGTGTCACACAACAGTGATACTGTGTCTTTAATTTCTGTTTCCCATATGTTCATTGCTAAGGTATAGAGATTGGTTTTTGCAGGTTTGTCTTTTTTTTCTTATAGCCTTAATGAATTTACTTGAAAATTATAGTGTGTGTGTGTATATATGTGGTCCTTGAAATTTTTTCTGTCATCTGCAGAGAGGGAGAATTCTATTTCATCTGTTCATTCACTATGTTGTCAATACACTGGCTGAAATCCAAGTTGATGTTGAGTGAAATTTGGCAAACAGACATTTGGGCCTGGTATCAACCTCAGGGAGAAAACCCCTTGATCTCTCATTGAGTACAATGTTCATTCTTGGATCTTGGTAGGTATTCTCTATCAAGTTGAGCAACTTCTCTATTTTTCTGAGAGTTTTTAATGTGAGTGGCAGTCAATTTTGTGAAATGTTTTTTAAAAATTGATTAATAGAATATGTAGTTTTTCTTCTTTAGGCTATTAATGTGATGGATCACATCAAGAAATGTCCTTTATTTTTATTTATGTGCATATTATATGTCCTGTGTGTGTGCACTTGGGTGCTGGCAGAGGCTAGAAGAGGACATCAGATCCCCTACAGCTATAATTGCACGTGGTTGTGAGCTGTCCACTGTGGGTACTAGAAACTGAACTCTGAACTCCAGTCCTCTGTAATAACAGCAAGCTCTCTTAACCACTGAGTCATCTCTACAGACCCCACCAACAAATTTTCTACTAATGATCCAGATTTTCCTACTTGGAACCATTCCTCATGTAGTATTTACTCAAGTTTAGTAAAGGAATAAATCCATAAAAACAAAATTCAGAAGTGTTCTGGCAGGAAGATATTGTGTATAATAAATGCTAATTCTTCTTTAATATTCTGCTCTAGAATTTACTGATAGAGCCATCTGGAAATTGATTTTAGGAGACATTAAAATTACATTTTAAATTTCCTTAAGAGTTGTGGGGAGATTTGAATAACCTATGTCCTATTGGACAATTCAAGGTGATATTTTTAAGCAAAGGAGCTATTGAATCACAGGTATTATATTTGTGCATGTTGAGTTCTTAGTATTTGTCTTCTTTTTGATGTTTACACATCCATGGTGATAGACCTTGCTTTACTTCTTCTATTAATCATTTACATGTTTTTCTTCCATTGTTTTTGTTTTTTGTTTGTTGGTTTGTTTGTTTGTTTTTCTAGTTTTTGGAGAAATGTGTTGATCTTGTCCATCTCATAAACAATCTTGGTTTTGCTGGATTTTTCTCTATTTTTTATGTTTTTTACTTCATCAATTTCTGATCCTTCCTGGTGTTTGCCTTTATTCCCCTTTTTTCTCTTGCGGAAGGTGCTTTGGTTTCTGTTCTTTTCTGATACACACACACATTTAGAGTTAGAAATCTCCCTCTTGGTACTGTGTTAGCTGTAGCCTCCAAATTTGGATGTGCTGTATTTTAATTTTCATTCACTTCAATATATTTATAATTTATAAGCCTTCCTACATGGCCCATGGGCTTATTTACATAGTCTTGTTTAGTTTCCAAGGCTCTAGGGATTTTCCTGGTGATCTCACTTGGATTCCATTGTAGTTAGAAGACAGATTTTGTGATTCCAATTCTTTTACATTTGTTGATATTTTAATGGCCTAGATATGGTCCATGTTAGTGCATGCCCATGGACACTTACTTGAAAGCGATATATACTTCTATTCATATCTTTTAGATTTTGTTGATTAATACATTGACTTCTGCTCTATACAGGCTGTCTTTTCACTCTAGAAATGCCAATGTTACAACCTCCAATTGTAATGTACACTTTTCCTATTTGTTTGATCAGTTTGGGATTCACATATTTTTCAGCTCTGTTATTGGGGTTATATCTTAGTTGCCTTTCCTGTTACTCTTGACAAACATTATGTAAGGGAGGAAGTACTTATTTTAGTTCACATTCAAGGGTACAAACCACGGTGGCGGAGAAATCACAGTGCCCGGGACTTGAGGCAGCTGCAGTCCCTGTAGCAGTGGGTTTAGGATCCTAGCCACGGGATGGCACTGCCCACAGGGGACAGGTTTTCTCACCTCAGTTAACACAATCAATGTAATCCCTGCAGCTGTGCACAGATGCCCTATCTTACAGTGACCCTTGAGTCTGTCAAGTTGACAATTAAGAATAACTGACACAGTGCATACGTTCTTCAGATTGTTTTATCTTCTGGGTAATTATGTATTCAGTGTTTCTCAATTTATTTTCATAGTTTTCTCTGTTTGAGAGAGTGAGTTTGATAAATGTGTGTGTGTGTGTGTGTGTGTGTGTGTGTGTGTGTGTGTGTGTGTGAGAGAGAGAGAGAGAGAGAGAGAGAGAGAGAAAGATGAATATATGGTTTTTGTATGTGTGTGTAAGAGTGTTTGGGTCTGTTTGATGAATATATGGTGTGTGTGTGTGTGTGTGTGTGTGTGTGTGAGAGAGAGAGAGAGAGAGAGAGAGAGAGAGAGAGAGAAATGCATGTGTGTGTATACATTCCCAAGTGAATGTAGGGAGATCAGAAGAGGACATGTGATGCCCTGCTCTATCCCTCTCTCCATCATTCCCTTTAGTTGGGGTCTCCCCTGATGCTGGAGCTACACTGGTGACTTATGTAAGCTTGAGTTATCCTCCTAAGTAATCCCTGCTGAGACATCAGGACTGTGGTCTGAAGGCAGTGTTTAAATGAGTCCCCAGACCCAAGATAAATGATAATTAGGTATTTATTAGGGAAGCACTTACACAGATAAGAGTAAATAGCGGCCGCAGTCTTCCTGCTCCAGAAGATGCAGTCTCTGCCCTTCTGATGCTCTCACTGAAACCCAAGAGCAAAAGAGCCAGCCCCTCTTCTACCTTGTAAGAGGTCACATCTGAACCTGAAACCACACCCAAAGGGTGTGGTCATCACAAGTTCACTGGCAAAGCAAGATGCCACTACGTGGTTTAACTGAGTGTTTGGCCATACCAGCTTTTTATGTGGATGCTGTAGATTTGAACTCGGGAGCTCCCATGTTTGTTCAACACATGCTCTTATCTGATAAGCCATCGCCTCCTCACCCCCCCCCCTTTAGTAGCTTAAGTTAACAGCTCATTTGTTTGTGCCACTGAATAATACTCCATTGTTTAGATGGATTCAAATTTGTCCAGCCAAATTTTGCCTATTTAAAAACACTTTTATTTCCAAGTTTGGCAGTTTAGATAAAGTTCTTCTTAAATCTTTGTGCACATTTTTGTGTGAATGTTAAGTTTCCAGCTCCTTTGGGATAATACCCAAGAGTGGTATTGTTAGACTGTGCTGTAAGAGTATATTTAAAACCTTCAAGTTACCTTCCAAAGTGGCTGCACTATTTTGCACTTCTCGCCAGTATTGAATCTTGTTTGTCTGGCAGATTTGGGTCATTCTAAACCTGATGGTGTCAGTTTCCAGTTTTGTTCTCTTGTAATATTGTGTTAGTTATTCTGGGTCTTTGGTCTCTCTCCAAAAACTTCAGAATCAGTTTGTTGACATCAGAAAAGTAACTTCTGGGATTGGGACAGTGTTTATATTGGAACTCTTGATCAAGTTGGGAGGAATTAACACCACTACAATACCAAGTCTTTCTGTCCATAAACATGGAATAGCTCTCCATATAGGTCCCTTTAGTATTTTCCTAATTCTTCAACTTTATCCATTGATGTTATATAATTGCATATGTAGAGTGTACATTGTAAGTCATTTGCATATTTAGTTTATTTATACATAATTATTCTATTTTTAGGTACTAGTGTAAATAATATAGTGCTCCTGATTTCAAATCCTGCTTACTCATCACTTACTGTATTAAGAAGGGCTCTCTAGAGGAACGGAACTAATAGAATGAATATATATTTAAAAGGGGATTTATTAGGTTGGAGTACATGATACTGGGGGGGGGGAGAGTATCCAGCAGTGACAGTTTGGGCACTAGAGAACCTGACAACCCACTAGCTGCTTGGTCCATGAGGCAGAATGCTCCAGCAACCTCAACCTCTGACACTGAAGACCTACAGGGTTCTTGGAGAGTTGTTGCTCTTGGAAAACAAAAGAGACTGGGTTGCAATATCAATGGAGGAGGGCAGTAACAGCAGCAGCAGCAGCAGCAGCAGCAGCAGCAGCAGCAGCAGCAGCAGAATAAATAAATGCATACAATATCAAGAAGTAAAGGCAGGGAGGCAAAAGGCAGCCATTTCTCCAACACACCTCTCTCTGAACAGATTTGATTTTATTCTCCCCCCCCTTGTGTGTGTGTGTGTGTGTGTGTGTGTGTGTGTGTGTGTGTGTGTGTGTATGTGTGTTATGTATATACCATGTGCATGACTGCTTGCCAAGGCCAGACAAAGCTGTTAGATCCCTGGAGCTGGAGTTACAGGTGGTTGTGAAGTGTTGTATGGCATGTGTGCTAGGAACTGAACTCGGGGCCTCTAGAAGAACAGCCAGCCTTCTCCAGCAGTGAGCCATCTCACCCACCTCCTCCCCCAGACCAAATTATACCAGGGTAGGTGCCTCCCACTCTGGGGAAGTCTTCTCTCATTTATCATTTCAGGGAATATTTCCACAGACCTATCCAGAGGTTGTCTCTTAGTTGATCCCAGATCCAATCAAGCTAACAACTAAATTCATCTATCACACTAGTTCCTAGGATAAATATCAGAGTACACATTAACCCCGTGTCCTGAAATCCTTCTGTAATCATTTATTCTCTCCAGAAGATCTTTCTCAATTCTCTTAGATTTACTACATAGCCAATTTGTGAATGGGATGTTATTTAATTCCTACAATTGGTGTAGCTTCTATGTCTTCTTCTTCTTCTTCTTCTTCTTCTTCTTCTTCTTCTTCTTCTTCTTCTTCTTCTTCTTCTTCTCCTCCTCCTTCTTCTTCTTCTTCTTCTTCTTCTTCTTCTTCTTCTTCTTCTTCTTCTTCTTCTTCTTCTTCTTCTTCTTCTTCTCCTTCGTTTTGTTTTGTTTTATCAACCTAGCACAGATCTCTAGTCTGATGCTGAAAAGAAATGAGGGTCACATCTTTGCTTTATGCTTGATCAGAGTTGGAAAACTTCAGGTTTCCCAGTGGTGATATAGTGTCCATGATTTATTAAAGCCACTGGAGATCAAAATATCAAACCAACCATACTAATTATCCATAGAAGCCAGACACACACCTTTAATCCCAGGACTCAGAATTAAGAGATAGATAGATCTCTGTTAGTTCAAGGCCACATGTACTACATGAAATTGATCCAGTCTTAAAAGAAACATCTCATACAAAGGTATGAGTTCACATGCCTTTAATCCCAGTACTTGGGTTCACATGACTTTAATCCCAGCACTAAGGAGGTAGAGACAGAAGTGAAATGGCTGGGTGAAAAGGAATATAAGGAGGAAGAGACAGGATTGCCATTCTAACTGGGTAGAGGTAAGATCTACTGGTTTGGCTGCTTTGTTTCTCTGTTCTTCACCTTGAAGCTTCAACCCCAGTATCTGTCTCTGTGTCTTTATTTATTGTGTCATATTTCCCTTCTTCAAGTACAGGGTAAGCTGAAGGTATTTAGTGGCCTTCTGTACCAAAATGAGATTTTTCATGTCTAGCTTACCCAAGAGTTTTTTTTTTTTCATTTTTTCCTGAATTCATGGTTTTTTTTTTTTTTTTTTTTTTTGGTTTTTTGGTTTTTTCAAGTTTGCCACCTACATCTAGTGATAAGGTGCTGTGGGATATCTTTCTGTACATTGTGAATATGTGTTGCTCTCATTGGTTGGCAAATAAAGCTGCTTTGGCCTATGGAAAGGCAGGATAGAACCAAGTGGGAAATCCAAGCAGAGATACAGGAGAAGAAGGGCAGAGTCTGGCAGATGCCAGCTAGACTCTAAGGAAGCAAGACATTTAAACAATGAAGTAACAAGCCACAAACAACATGGCAAAGCATAGATAAAAACAAAGATATGGGTTAATTTAAATGTAAGAGCTAGCAAATAGCAAACCTGAGCCACTGGCCAAGCATTTGTAAGTAATATTCAGCCTCTGAGTGGTTACTCAAGAAGTGGAGGATGGAAGAGAAACCTCGGATTACAATAAAGTTGTGTGCTTTTCTTCACCCTGGATGACAGTAAGTTATTTCCAATTCTGGCTGAGCTTTATAAACCTACAGTAAGTTACATTAAGCCATGGTGTATGTTGTGGTTAGGGAAAAGGGGATAGAATATGGAGAGGAACAGTAGAAGCATCTTAAAACATATACATATATGAATGTAATCTAAATGTAGTCACCAAATAATGGGGGAGACAAAGCCCCAACTGAACAGCTTTCATCGCCAAATATAACCTCCAGTGCCAGGAATGGATTACATCTAATTGAGTTGTTGGCAAATGGAAACCCCCAAACAACTCAGGCCATTGCCAAGGTTTTGGTTGCTCCATACAAACTGATGGTAAGAAGGCCTTATTGCTGATAGCAGCACCTACACATATATCATTGAACATGGAGAAGTCATGATGTCTAACTACAGCCTTCAGCCCTACTGCCACATCAGCTCAGCTGTGCTGCACAGCAAAAGCCAGCCTCACATTTCCTTGTCATCATCAGCAGATTCAGTAAGATACCTGGGAATCTTCAGGGGCAAAGTATTTAAACAAAAAAGATTTTCCCCCACATTAAGAATGGGGAACAATATTACAATGCAGGGGTTAGGTCTCTGTATTATTCCATAATGGATGGTTTGAAAATGGAACAATTAAATGAAGGGATATAAACTTAGATGGGATTGACATAATGTCAATTGTAATCATTATCAGTTTGATAATTTATGTTTTGTCTTTTAAAATATTTGATATCAGTATTGAATTTAAAAAAAAATGACTGTTAAGATACAAACCTTAGAAAGACCTACTAATGAAACTAAAAAAAAAAAAAAAAAAATTCACACACAGAGGAGTTTAGAGAAGAACCTACTATACCACTGCATTATAAAACTGAAGAGGAATTGCCCAAGGTTATTAGAAAATCAACCATAATTTATTCAGGTACCATTCAATGACCACCAGATGATAGGCACGGACAAGACTATTCAGAAATTGACTGGGATTCTATAAAAATGTTATATTAGAAGAGATTTAAGGAAGCAATAGCTTCATGTGGTATACATTCACCTTTTGTGGAGCAGTTGTTAAATTCATGGGCCACTCATAACAGAAGTATTCCATAAGACTGGAAAGATTTGGTTACAGCAGTATTGGAAGCTGGTCCTCAGCTATAATGGAAAACATGGCAGAGAGAGGAAGCTAGGGTCATAGAACAGCAAAGTAGGGCTGAAGGTATGGAAATTCTTCATTGTGAGGCCCAGTTTGCTGGCCACACCTTGGCTCTATGCTATACAGCAGCTCTGAATGCTTGGGACAAGAAAGAAGACCAAGGAAAGAGGACTAAGTTGTTTACTAAAATTATACAAGGACCCAAAGAAACCTTCACTGCTTTGTTTGTTTTGTTTTGTTTTAACAGAGATTGACTCCAGCTGTAAATAGGATGATATCAAATCCAGAAGTTAGACAAATATGAATTGAATATTTGCCTTTAGAAATGCTAATTCAGATTGTAAAGGGGTGATTAGGCCTTTAAAGGCAAGATCAGTAACAACAGACAAATGGATTAGAAATACAGCTGATATTGGATCTCACACTAATGATGACACCTGGATAGAAGTGATTTCTAAAACTTTTAAGAAAAATCAAAAGGTTGGATGTTTTAAGTGTAGTAAACCATTTCATCTGAAGAGGTAATGTAGTAGGCAAGGCATTCCTAGAAACAATGTGTTTCTTTTTTCTAGAGATGATCCAAATAAAAGGCTATGCAAAAGGTGTGACAAAGGCTGACATTGCACTAATGAATGCAGATCAAGGACAGGCGAGGTAACCCTTTGCCATCAAGAAACCCCTTAGGGGGCCTCTCGCAGGCCCCATGTCAAAAATGGTTCAATCATTCCTTGTCAGCATTGGGGAAAATCCTCCACAGAGCAATTAAAAGATTTAATGCCTGATGTGATAACCCATACTGCTTTGATTGACAGAACAGCCTCACTAGATAAAACAAAATTTTCAGGAGAGACCATTAAAAAAGTATTTTGGCAAACTTCTTTTTCTCCCCACAGTATTAGTTTCTATTTGTAGTTTTTTTAATGATATTTTTTTTTAATTTAAATTTGAAACAAGCTTGTTTTACATGTCAATCTCAGTTCCCTCACTGCTCCCTCCTCCCCTGCTCCCCCAACCCCCTATCCCATCGGCTTTCTGCTCCCTAGGGAGAGTGAAGTCTTCCATGGAGATCTTCAAAGTCTGTCATATCATTTGGATCAGGGACTAGGCTCTCCCCCATGTGTCTAGGCTGAGAGAATATCCCTCTATGTGGAATGGGCTCCCAAAGTCCATTTGTAGACTGGGGATAAATACTGATCCACTACCAGAGGTCCCACAGGCTGCCAGTCTTCCTAACTAAGACCCATGTTCAGGGGGTCTGGGTCGGTCCTATGCTGGTTTCCCAGTTATCAGACTGGGATCCATGAGCTCCCCCTTGTAATGAGATGTTCACTTTGTCCACATCTGTGGCACTGACCACATCTATTGAGGGTGGAGACAGGGGTGGAAGTGACTTAGGGAACTAGGTCTGAGAGGGAGCCTGGGAGCTCTCTCTTGAGGTGTACAGGAGAGGATCCTGAAGCATCCTTGGGACCAGGAACCTGCTGGTGTTCACCTGTCTATATTGTAAGTTATTTCTTCCAAAATAAACATCTATTCAGCCTATATTGTTTCTCCTGACCCTTATTAAACCACGATAGCTGGTGTCAGAAGTGGCATCAGAATTTTCATGGGGCCTGGGTCTCATCCAGGCGGCAGATGCCATTCCCTTGCCCCACCATCCCTGAAAAGGAAGTTCCTTTGCTAACTAGGTGGACACACTGCAGCTTGTGAGACATTTGTGTCTGCCCTACAACTCCTTTTATCTCCACGATGGCCCTGAGAACATTGCTCATCTCCTGCCCATTCCCTCACATTGCATTCGCACAGAGCCCTGCGTCGCCCCACGCCCACCCCCAGCTCCTGTGTTCCCGTGCACGGCCCAGCCTCTGGGCCTGCCCTGTGTGTGTGTGTGTGTGTGTGTGTGTGTGTGTGTGTGTGTGTGTGTGTGTTCGTGGCCTGGTGGCATGAGTTGGAGGCGGTACCTGTTAGCCCTGCGGTTCCAGCAATTTGCATAAGGCTCGTTTCACTCCTTCATTTAACAAAATTTCGCTTGCCTTAGGTTGTTAAGACCTATTCTACTGAGACTGGGATCAGAAGGATTTTCTGTTGCCAGATGCTATTTGGTGGTACACCTCCAGGCAGAACCAGGATCAGAAGGATCCTCTGCTGCCAGATGCTATTTGGTGGTACACCTCCAGGTGTAACTACCACAAGTTGAGATCTACAACTAAAAAAATCAAAGTTCCAGGACAGCAGAATTACACCTAAGGTAACTGCAACATCCTTCGTAATTTAAGCTGATATAATATCTGAGATCAATTGTTCCATACCTATGGCGGATAATCTTATAACGCAGGACTTTAGGAATTCTTTTACTTCATATATAGAAGGAATTTTAACAGAAGAAAATCAATTCATGACTTAACCAATATATACATTTCTTGTAATAGCAATGGGTTTCATCATTAATATGATATTCATAAAGAAATGGTTTGAGATTAGAGCAAACAATAAGGAACTTGTACAAACCATAGGAGACTTAGTAACAAGGATTCAAACGATCAAAATGACAATGGAGAGCTTAAAATTAGAACACTAACATAGAATGCTTAGAAAAAAAGGTTCAGAATATTGAAGATGGCAATAGAGAGCTGACAGGTAGATTACAAAACATGGAACATAAAAATGACCAACTAGAAAACAGAATTTGTTCCATGTCCGATAACTCAATAACCAAAACAGAAACAATGCCTTGCATTAACACACTAGCAGAAACAGCTCGTTCCTGGTCTGACAAAGCTACTAATAAGGTCAAAAAAATGGAACATTAGATGGAAATACTAGTAGATAGAATCTGTTCCATGTCTGAGGATAATGGAAAGCTAGCAGATAGAACAGTTTCTGGAAGGCAGTTTAGATGCCATTCAGATAATATCGAAGGATGAGAATATTAAAAACATGAAATCATTCGTAGTTGGAGAAAGCAAGAAACTGACTGATGCAATGAAGTATCTAGAAAGTTATATGATTCGAGAAGTTCAGACACTCAAAGAAGCAATGGTGAATAGATGTCAGGCCTTAGAAGACCTTCAATCTGATACATCAGAAGAACTTCAGGTGACAGGGCATGAACGAGACTTAAAATTTTCTATACAATTTAGGATCAGGAGAGCTTTCCCTGTGTCTATTAATGAAAAACCAGCAAAAAAAAAATTACCCAAAAGGTATCATTGCATGTCAGTGGGAACCTATATGTATGAAAGATTTTAAAAGTATAAAGGAACAGTAGTCTCTTATGGCATGCACTCACCATATGTGAAGCAATTAATAGAATCATGGGCAAGGAATAACAAGGTAACCCCTAAGGATTGGGATTAATTAATATCAGCTGTCCTTCAAAACTCCTTTCAATTAGAATGGAGGGCTTTATGGAGAGAGGAAGCAAAAGCTCTTGAACTTCAGGGCTTAAATAAAGATTATAAAGCTCCCCAAGATAAAATTCTTGGTGAGGATCTTTATGCTGACCCAGAAACTCAAGCTGCCTATGATGAATATATCTTGTCTCTAAGTAGCTCTGAATGCTTGGGATAAGGTTCATGAACTAGGGGAGAGGATAGAATCCTATACCAAGATAAGGCAAGGACTGAGAGAATGCTTTAGTATATTCCTAGAAAGGTTGTCTAGGGCAATACTATTAGGGGTAGCAGACACAGATTCTAGGCAAATACTCATAGTATCATCAGCTTATAAGAATGTGAATCCACAATGCAAACAAGTGCTTTGACCTGACCTTTAAAAATCAAATCGGCACCCTTCGATGAATGGGCCCTATATACAGCCAACATTGAGTATAATGACAGTAACACTGAAGCTTGGATAGGAAAAGCCATATCTAAAGGTCTGAAAAGACATCAAATCTGGTAAGGCAGGATATAAATCAGGGAAAATATGTAAAGTAGCTCAAAGTCCTTCCAATGCTGTACAAAAGGCAGAATTGTATGACATTCTCATGGTACTTATGGATTTTATAGAACCCCTCAATATAGTTACTGACTCTCAATACTCAGAAAGAGTCATCTTACACATCGAGACTGCAGAATTTATTCCTGATGATACAGAACTAACTTCATTGTTTATACAGTTACAAGATACTATCAAAAATAGGACTCATCCTATACATATAAAACACATCAGATCCCATATGGGTCTGCCAGGTCCTCTAGCACAAGGCAATGATAAAATTGATCGGTTATTAATAGGAAGTGTGCTAGAAGTCTCAGAGTTTCATAAGAAACACCATATAAACAGCAAAGGTTTAAAAAAGTATTTTTCTATCACTTGGCAATAAGATAAGGAAATAGTAAGGAAATGTCCTACTTGCTCATTCTATAACCAAACTCCTTTACTACTAGGCTGTAACCCTAACCAAACTCCTTTACTGCTAGGCAGTAACCCTAAAGGTATAAATAGAAATAAAATATGGCAAATGGATGTGTTTCATTTTGCAGAGTTTGGAAAATTAAAATATGTGTACCACATTGTAGATACATTTTCAAAGTTTCAATGGGCCACTGCTCTGAGATCTGAAAAGGCTGATTCTGTTATCACACAACTATTAGAGGTAATGGCCATTATGGGCATATCTGCACAAATAAAAACTGGCAATGCTCTGGCATATGTCTCCATCAAATTGAAACTGTTTTTTGAGTATTATAACATAAAACACATAACTGGTATACCACACAATCCTACAGGACAAGCAGTAGTTGAGAGATCCAATTGTACTTTAAAGGAAATGCTCCATAAACAGGCAGGAGGAACCAAGACACCCAAACTCAGATTACATAATGCTTTATTAACATTAAACTTTCTTAATGCTAATGAAAAAGGAAAAACAGCTGCAGAAAGACACCGGACAATAGAAAAAACTTCTGAACTAAATCAGCCAGGCTGTATTGCCCTCAGTATGGAAACCAGGATATGTGTTAAGTTGGGGTAGGGGTTTCACATTTCTATCTACAGGAGAAGAAAAGCTATGGATACCATCTAAGTTTATCAAGACCTGAGTTGAACAAGAGAAACATCTTAATGAAGAGAAATGACAAGTCATCCAACAAATTAGATCCCATAAGATGTGTGGAGACCTCTCAAAGGTAGGGGAAGTGTTCTGTTCTTGTCCTTACAGGAAAACAGAGAATACCCATCTTCAAACAGCCAAAAGATACTGAACATGTAGGTACCTACAGAAGAGAACATAGTTCTCCAGAAACAATCACTTAAAAGAGAATCTGATTTATGGTAAAAAAAAAATATTTAATTCTAGAAAACTATTTCTATATAGAAATCTATTTCTCTTTACTATCTAGTATTCCTGTAGTCCCAATTTATGTAAACCAATGCTGGCTTTGGAGTTGGATTTGGCTTTCCTTCTCTAAATTCAAGCATGTGGTTAAGATTAAATTCACAGTTTCTGCCTTATATCAAAAAGCCAATTGGTGTAGGGCAAAAGAAAACACTATCTGGGGACTCATTTGCTTATACTTAATTTTCTCTCTAAAATTCTAATTTTCTCATACACATTTTAATTCTTGTTGTTGCCTTTCCCTACATGCATACCTTAAAACTTGAAAATTTTACTTTGATATTGATGTTTAAGTTTTCCACAAGGAATAATAACAATTCCTAACAGCAATCTTTGAATTCTCCGGAAAGAAGATGGGGCCCCACTTCACCATTTCCACTTGACTCAACCTGATGCACCTGGACTACAAACATCACCCTAAAACCAGTTTGAGACTGTTTTGCTGGAGACAACTCCTTACTAGCTAGCTGTAATGGTGCACCTTCTTATTACGCCCTGGCCAGAGTTTCAGATAGAACTCCAGTCAAGCATTTCCTGCTACACAGTGACTAGCTACATATGTCACAGCCAGTCCTGTTGAGAAATTTGGTTGCTAAACATTTTCTTCCTACAGGATCCCATGGAGCAATCATTGTCCCATTTCAGCAGGAAGTAATCTTAAGATAACAATGCCCCTTTTCCCTACTCTGAACATTTAGGGATAATATTCATCTTCTTAGGGTTGGTTTTAGTTACTTAGGGTTGGGTATGGAAGGTGATACTTAGACTCAGGTATCTCTTTTAGACAGGGATAGGGTATGGTTGGGAAAGGTATAGTTTAGATGGGATATAGGTAGATTAGCCTATCTTTTTGTGAATTATTTTAGTAATAGATATTAGTATTATACAGCTTACATTGTTTTATATTCTTATATGTGATAATTTATATAAAATTAAGTTTATATTCCCTTCCCAGAAGAATTGTATATTATATTTTGCCATATTGTGTAAAATCTTTCCATTTATGATGTTTTATGCACATTATCCTTACCATATTCTAAGTCTATATACTTTTACTTATGTTCAAGACATTTTATATATTGATACAATTTAGGATATTTTTATCATGATGCACTTTATAGTTCTACCTCTGTTCTCAAAATTTCTACTCTACCTCTGTTTTAGGGATTTACATGTATATATACGTACATAGTTATATTGCTTAAGTATTTGTCCCTGCTTTACTCATGGAAGTTTCAATCAGTTTTTTAGCTAAGTTCCTGAGTATTACAGATTATCTTCACCCATGTTCTTATACCTATAAGATTAGTCAGACATAGATGCTTAATATTCAAACATTTCATAGACCTGCAGAACATGGCATTTAATGTTTTATTATTAGTACTCCGTTGACATGAGACACTATTGCTCCTGACAGCACTATGTACTTTCCCGAAAATATGTTGGAAACTGTTGTCGCTCCTTCTGAAGTCCATCCTGGCTTCGGCTAATGGCCTCTTGGGCAAATAACTGCTCCCACCTTGACCACTGTTTTGGATGTGCGGTCCTATGTGCTTGCAGGAGACAAACATAGAAGACTACTGAACCTTGCCACGTCAGGGTAAGACAGCTTTTCTACCTTCATGCTTTTGTTGTGGTCTGTTAGGTACTCTAGGCCTTAGCCAAAACTGTTTGTACCAATGTTGCCATGAGACCTTGGGTGACTATCCAGGTAGCCTGCTGTTTCTGTCCTTGCTGCACCTTTTGGAAGATGCCCATCTGCACTTCCTGTCTACTCTAGTATTGTTGTTTTCCTTCTCAAGTCTTTGATGAGGTTGAAGATCAAACTTTCACAACTATTATTTTCTCTTCCTAGTTAGATATATTAGGTACTAGACTTAAGCTTTCTAGCTTAGGACAACTCTATTGCAAACTCCATTATGCCTTCACCCTAGGACTACATAATGTAGGTATTAAGTTTGTATTTCTTGATTTTTCTTTTCTTAGAGCACACTTGTAATTCACTGTTTTGTATATAGTTTTGTATCAAGCCTAAATCTTTTCTTTAGACTAAAAGGGGAATTGTAGTGAGATATTCACTTTTTCTGCATCTGTGGCACTGATCATGCCCATTGGGGGAGGAGACAGGGGCAGAAATGACCTGGAGAACAAGGTCTGAGGAGAAGCCCAGGAGCGCTCTCTTGCTGGCGGGACACAGACAGGAGAGCATCATGAGGCATTCTTGGGACCAGGAACCTGCTGGTGTTAATCTGCCTATGTTGTAAGTTATTTCTCCCTGAATAAACATCTATTTGGCCTATTTGTTTCTCCTGACCCTTATTAAACCACGATACCCCCTTGTTCAAGTCAGCTGTTTCTGTGGGTTGCTCCAGCCTGGTCTTGACCCCTTTGCTTATCACTCCTCCCCCTCTGCAACTGGATTCCAGGAGTTCGGCTCCGTGTTTAGCTGTGGGTGTCTGCTTCTGCTTCTATTCACTACTGGATGAAGGCTCTAGGATGACATATAAAGTAGTCATCAATCTCATTATTGGGGGAGGGCATTTAAGGTAGCCTCTCTACTATTGCTTGAATTGTTAATGGGGTCATCCTTGTAGAACTTTGGACATTTCCTTAGTGCCAGATTTCTCTTTAAACCTATAATGGCTCTCTCTATTATGGTATCTCTTTTCTTGCTTTCCTCTATTCTTCCCCTGACTCAATCTTCATGCTTCCTCATGTCATTCTCTTTCCTCCTCCTCTTCTCTTTCTCCTAACTCCCTCTGGCCTTCCCCCATTCTCCGAATTTGCTGGGAAGATCTTGTCCCTTGTACCTTCTCAGGTATGTCTCTCTTAGGCTCCTCCTTGTTTCCTAGCTTTTCTGGAGGTGTGGATTGTAGGTTGGTGATCCTTTGCTCTATGTCTAAAATCCACATTTGAGTAAGTACATACAGTATTTGTCTTTTTGTGAGTGAGTTACTTCATTCAGAATGGTTTCTTCTAGGTCCATCCATTTGCCTGTGAATTTCAAGATTCCATTGCCCTCCCCCTCCCCTGCTGAGTAGTACTCCATTGTGTAAGTGTACCCCATTTTCTTTATCCCTTCTTCAGTTGAGAGGTATTTAGGTTGCTTCCAAGTTCTGGCTATCACAAATAATGCTGCTATGAACATAGTTGAACAGATGTCCTTGTTGTGTGAATGTGCATCTTTTGGGTATATGCCTAAGAGTGGAATTGCTGGACTTTGAGTAGACTAGTTCACCATTTTCCTGAGGAATACTGATTTCCAAAGTGGCTGTACAAGTTTGCACTCCCAACCAGCAGTGGAGGAGTGTTCCCCTTTCTCCATCCCTCTCCAGCATAAACTGTCATTGTGTTTTTGATTTTAGCCATTCTGACAGGAGTAAGATGGTATCTCAGAGTTATTTTGATTTGCATTTCCCTGATGGCTAAGGTGTTGATCACTTTCTTAAATGTCTTTCAGCCATTTTAGATTCCTCCATTGAGAATTCTTTATTTAGTTCTGTACCCTACTTTTTAATTGTATTATTTGGTGTTTTGGTAACTAGCTTTTGAGTTCTTTGCATATTTTGGAAACCAGCCCTCTGTCAGATGTGGGGTTGGTGAAGATCTTTTCTCACTCCGTGGGCTGCTGTTTTGTCTTTTTTACGTGTCCTTTGCCTTACAGAAGCTTTTCAGTTTCAGGAGGTTCCATTTAAATTGTTGATCTCAGTGTCTATGCATGTTCTCTCTCTGCCTTTTGGTTAGTTTGAATAAAGGTTTGTCCTTCTTGTTGATTGTCTCGAAGAAAAATGTAACTCAATTATTTGTATTGTTTGCATACTTTCTACTTTATTAATTTCAGCCCTCAATTTGATTATTTCCTGGCATCTACTCCTCCATGGTGAGTTTGCTTTTTTTTGTTCTAAGGCTTTCAGTTAATTATCTAGTGTGACTATTATCCAGTTTCTTTATGTGGGCACTTGCTGCTATGACCTTTCCTCTTAGTACTGCTTTCAATGTCCCATAGGTTCCCATAAGTTCAGGTATGTTGTGTTTCATTCTCATTGAATTCTAGGAAGTCTTTAATTTCTTTCTTTATTTCTTCCTTGACCCAGGAATGGTGCAATTGTGCATTGTTCAGTTTTCATGAGTTTGTAGGGATTCTGCAATTTGTGTTCTTGTTGAATTCCAACTTTAAGGCAACATGGTCTGATAAGGTACAGGGGATTATTCCAATTTTTTGTATCTATTGAGGTTTGTTATGTTGCCTAGTATGTGGTTGATTCTATATAAGGTTCCATGTGGAGCTGAGAAGAAGGTATATTCTTTTGTGTTTGGATAGAATGTTCTATAGATGTCTATTAAACTCAATTGAGACATAACTTCTGTTAGTTCCTTTGTTTCTTTGTTAAGTTTCTGATTGTTGGTCCGGTCTAGTGTTGAGAGTGGGATGTTGAAATCTCCCACTATAAGTGTGCAAGGTTTTATGTGTGATTTGAATTTTAGTAATTTTTTTTAATGAATGTGAGTGATTTTGTATTGGGGGCTTAGAGGTTCAGAATTGAGACTTTGTACTGATGGATTTCTCCTGATGTGAAATGACCTTCTTCATCTCTTTTGATTGATTTTAGTTTAAAGTCTAATTTTTTAGTTATTAGAATAGGTACACCAACTTGTTTCTTGGGTCCATTTGATTGGAAAAATCTTTTCCCAACCCTTAACTCTGAAGTAACAGAGTTTGAGGTGTGTTTCTTATATGCAGCAGAAGGGTGGATTCTGTCTTCATATCCATTCAGTTAGCCTGCATCTTTTTACATGCTATTAATATTGAGGGATATTAATGATCACTGATTGTTAATTCTTGTTTGTTTGGGATTTGTTGTTGATGATGGTATTATGTGTGGATTTCCCCCAATTTTTCTTTTGGCTGTTGGTAAAGTGGGATTATTTATTGCCTGTTTTTGTGGGTGTAGTTAGCTTCCTTGGGTCAGAGTTTTCCTTCCAGAACTTTCTATAGGGTTGTATTAGTTGATATGCATTGTTTAAATCTGGTTTTGTCATAGAATATCTTGGTTTTTTCATTTATAGTGATTGAAAGCTTTGCTGGGTATAGTAGTCTGGCTGGCATCCATGGTCTCTTAGTGTTAGTAGAATATCTATTCATGACCTTCTGGCCTTCAGAGTTTCCATAGTGTAATTCTGATAGGTTTGCCTTTGCATGTTACTTGGCCTTTTTCCTCTGCTGCTCTTAATATCCGTTCTTTATTGTATATGTTTGGTGTTTTGATTATTATGTGGCAAGGAAAATTTTTTTCATGTCCTCTCTATTTGGATTCTGTAAGCTTCTTGTACTTTCATTGTAAATAGTTTCCTCAATCTATAATTTGCCATTTTATGCATAATATCTTACTAGCTGATTCAGATGCAAATACCTTAGAAAAATGTTTAAAGAAATAAAGAAAAGTTAGCCTTTTGGGGATTACAAATTGTTCCTAAAAAATACAAAGAGGAGATTATTTTAATTACCTAGGATATAAAAGATAGGTTTACAAAAAATTTGATCAGAGAAAGTACAAATCAAATGAGATCAATTATGATCCTTAATGAATTTCAAAAACTACTGGGACATATTGATTGGCTATGGCCCACAGTTGGATTGATAACTCAAGAACAAAATAATTTATTTCAAACCTAACAAGGGAATAAGGACTTTAATAGTCCAAGGAAATTATCAGCTAAGGCTGAGAGAGAATTTGTTTTGGTAGAAAAGAAAATACAAGATGCACAAGTTGATCTTTTGGATCCAGAGCTGGATTGCATTCTGGTTATTTTACCTTCTACACATTCTCCTACCAGAATTCTTATGTAGATGGAAGATAATACCTTAGAATAGATATGAGTAAAAAATTAAAAGGTTTCTAAATTGATTCTGAAAGGAAAGTTAAGACTTCATCAATTAGCACGAATAGACCCACCAGAAACTGTGGTACATTTTACTAATGTTGAAATTGCCTCATTATGGACAGAAAATGAACATTGGAAAAAGTGCTTGCAGTAATTTTTTTAGAGAGATTAGCAACAAATATCCCAAAAGCAAGAGGCTTCGGCTTATAAAACTAATTGGATCCTTCATCACATTATGTGGGGAACACCAATTCCTGGAGCACCTGCATTGTATACTGATGCAAATAACTCAGAAAAGGAGGGTTATAAGTTGTACACGCACCTACTTGGACCAGGAAGGAAGACACAACTCCGGGAAGATCTTCTTCATGCAGTTTATTCAGGATCCTTGAACAATCTTCTTCTGACCCCGGGGAAACACCCACACAGGCTTAAATCCCCTTGTGCTGACCAACCCCAGTGATCTACGTGGACCGTGCAGATAGGCTACTCTAACACGGAAGCAAACAGGCTGAACAGGCTTAACCAAATAAAGACTTGTTTACGCCAGAGGGTTCTCACCATCAGGAAGGTGGAAGGTGGAAGCCACCGCCATCTTTAAGGTGCAGCACTTCACAGCTCTCTACAATAAATCAAGAAATTTAAGTGAAGTGGCTCAAAATCCTTATGATTCTGTTCAAAAGTCAGAATTATGTGCTATTCTCATGGTATTATTAGATTTTCTAGAACATCTTAATATAGTTATTGTCTCTTAATATTCAGAAAGTTTTTTTACATGTTAAAATAGCTGAACTTATTCCAAATGATTCAGAATTAGCTTTGTTATTTATTCAATTACAAGAAATAATAATAAATAAAAAATCATCCCTTGTATGTAACACATCAGATCCCATACAAGGTAATGATAAAATTGATCAGCTATCGGTAATAAATGTGCTAGAAACCTCAAAATTTCATGACAAACACTATGTTAATGGCAAGAATTTAAAAAAAGATTTTTTTTCTATCATTTGATAACAAACCAAGGAAATTATAACCAAACTCTACTACTTGAAGGAAGTAACCCAAAGGGTATGCAATAAATGAAATTTGGCAAATGGATGTATTTCATTTTGCAGAGTTTGGAAAATTAAAATATGTACATACACCATACCATACATACACATTCTGGATTTCAATGAGCAACTGCTATGAGTTCTGAAAAGGCCAGTTTGGATGCCAAGATTTTGATAAAATTATTGTTACATCTACCCTTATGTCTATAAAACCCTCAATTTCAATGTCATTTATGTGTTTTGAACTTTGGTCTTTGATCATTCACAGAAGCTTGCCAAGAACTGCACACAGGGCAGCCCATCCTGGTGAACTAGCCCATCTGGAGTTTGCCAGTGTCCTAGTCCCACCTCCACCCACAGGATGGGGGTAAGTGTGGGCCTGTTTCTGGCCTGCCTCCCAGGGCCCTGCTTGGAGCCTCCTAAGACTTGGGGACTGCACATCCACAGGGGAGTCTGTCCTGGTAGACCAGCCCATCCTGAGGCTGCCAGCATCCTGGTCCTACCTTCACCCACGGGAGGAGCCTGCCTTCCAGTGCCTTGCTTGGAGCCTCCTGATGACTGGGAACTGTACATGGAGGAGCCCATCTCAGTGGCCCAGCCCATCCAGAGGCTGCCAGCATCCTAGTCCTACCACCACTTACTGGAAGAGGACAGCCATTGGAATATTGGACCTGCTTGCACTCACCAGAAGAGAACTTAGGCCCCATACTCTCCAGGAGAGGGAGAGACACCACCAGTACGCACTGTAAGAAGAGATGGGTAGCCGGCAGTATAAAAACACAGACAACAACAGAAAAATCAATATGACTCCATCAGAGTCTAGGGATACCACACCAGCAAGACCTGAAATCCCAACACAGATGAAGTAGACGAGAACAACCCTAAAAACAACTTCATGAAGATAATAGAGACCCTAAAAGAGGAAATGAGAAAATTCTTTAAAGAAATGGAAGAAAAGACAACCCCAAAATTACAATAAACAATTCAAACAGTGTAAGGGTTGAGAGCCAAAACAGAGACCAAAACAAACAAACAAAACAAAACAAAAAAACAAACAAACAACAACAATAAAACCAAAAAAAAAAAAAAAACAAGAAACAAAACAAAAAAGTATGAGAGAATGCTGGAAATATAAAAGCTAGGTAAATGGTCAGGAACTGTAGATGCAAGCATAACTAATAGAATACAAGAAATGGAAGAGAGATATACAGTAGGCATTGAAGACACACTAGGAGAAATAGATTCATTAACCAAAGAAAATCTTAAGTTCAACAAATCCCTAACACAAAAATATCCAGTAAATATGAGATACTGTGTAAAGTCCAAATCTAAGAATAATAGGTATAGAAGAAGGTGAAGAAACCCAAATCAAAGGTGCTTTCCTAACCTAAAGAATGGCATGCCCATGAAACTACAAGAAGCTTACAGAACCCAAATAGAGTGGACCATGAAAAAATTTTCCTTGCAACATAATAATCAAAACACCAAACATATACAATAAAGAACGAATATTAAGAGCAACAAAGGAAAAAGGCCAAGTAACAAAGGCAAACCTATCAGAATTACACCTGACTTCTCCGTGGAAATTCTGAAAGCCAGAAGGTCCTGGATAGATAGTCTACCAACACTAAGAGACCACGAATGCCAGCCCAGATTACTATACCCAGAAAAGCTTTCAATCACTATAAATGAAAAAAAAAAAAACAAAAAACAAGATATTCTATGACAAAACCAGATTTAAACAATATACATCAACTAATCCAACCCTACAGAAAGTTCTGTAGAGAAAAGTCTGACCCAAGGAAGTTAACTACACCCACAAAAACATAGGCAATAGATAATCCCACTTTACCAACAGCCAAAAGAAAAATGGGGGAAAATCCACACACAATACCATCACCAACAACAAATCCAAAACAAGCAAGAATTAACAATCAATGATCATTAATATCCCTCAATATTAATAGTCTTAACTCATTTATTAGGAGTATGGCCATTATGGGTATACCTGTACAAATGAAGACTGACAATGTTCCAGCATATGTCTCTAGTTGCATATTACAACATAAAACATATTACAGGCATACCACAAAATCCTACAGGGCAAACAGTTATAGAAAGATCTAATTACACTTAAAAATATGCTTAATAAACAGAAAGAGGTAATAAAGATCCCCAAAATAGATTGCTTTATTAACTCTAAATTTTAAAGACTAATGAGAAAGGAGACTGGATAGTAGAAAAATTGCAGAATTAAATCAGCCTGTATACTTTAAGGATGTGGTGATCTCAGAATGAAAATCAGGATATGTGTTATATAGACTGGGTAAGAGCTTTTTCCTTCATTTTCACAGAATAAAAGCTATGGATACCATCAAAATGGATAAAGGTATAGAACAGAAGAAAAAACAAAATTAAGGAACTATTCTATTGTCACTAATATCGTAACTCTTTGGTTTTAGTTTGACTTTTTAAAACTTTTTTAATGGTATAATTATTATCTCAAAATTTATAATATCACTATTTTATTAACGTAAGGCTTTTTATGACATTGAGGCACATCTGCTCCTGTCAGCACCAGTCTACTTCAGAGAAGATGCTGGGCATTGAAGAACCTCCACATAGAGTTTGCTTTCTTTGTGGCAAAAGTTAGCTACTAGGAAGAAAAAACAACAACAACAACAACAAAAACCTGCCCTTGACTAAACTACTGACACCATGCTGTCCAAATTGAACAGCAGAACACAAAAGAAAGTGACTGCCGAACTTTGCCAAGACTAGGTGGGACAGTCCTTCGTGGTTCCTGCTGCACTGATATTCTAGGCCTGTGGGCCAAAGATGGATGCCTTACGTTGCAGCAGAACCTTGGGTAAGTGTCCAGCCAGGCAGCTGTTTCTGTTCTTTGTATTGTTTTAAGAGTTGTCTACTCTGCATTTCCTATTTACTGAGATACTATTATGCCCTTCTTGGATCTCTGATGGACCTGAAAGCTAGATAGTTAAAGTTACAGTATTCCTTGCTATCAAATTTAGAAAAGAAATACACATAAGAGGTGTAAAGTGTATAAGGTTGAGAGACATAAAAGTTTAAATTGTTTATCAGAACACATTCCCTATGGAGCCTAGAGAGAGGAGGAAGGGCCTAGACCCTACTCCAAATGACTTGACAGATTTTGATGATCTCTCCTGGAAGGCATCACCCTCCCTATGGAGTGGGTGGGGAATGGGATGGGAGGGAGAGGGAACTGGTATCAATATGTAAAAGAAGAAAAAATAATTTAAAGAATGTTTTGAGGTCTAAAAGAATAATTTGGTGTTAGGATAGAAAGTGAATTAGGTACAAAACTTTAGTCTCACCAAGATAGGATAGATAATAGAGTATTTCTCTCTGAATTTGCCAAATGCAAATGGATTGGACGTTATGAATGTAATCCTTCCCTGATAACTGTTCTTATTGTACATAGTTTTTCTGTGTCAACGTTAAAACCTCCCCTTTTTATTTAGACCAAAAGGGGGAAATATTGTGTGATATTTTGATCATATTCTGATGGTCCTGAGACTGACAATAAAGTTTACTTTGAATCAGAGGGCAGAGCCAGCTACTAGCCAACCAGAATTAACCGTGGAGATTTCGGAGGGTCTCAGCCCTTTGGGAATAGAGTAATGAGAGAGAAAGGAGGTCACTGGCTGCTTCTGTGCTCCTTCTCTGATTGTTCAGGCTCATTAGGACCCCGATATCTGAATCTCAAGCTTTTATTAATAAAGAATAATTAGATAAACGCTTCACCCTCCAATCCACAATGGTGAGCGGCCTGCATGACATGCTCTGCTGCAAAAGTGGCACAAATGTTGTAGGAATAACCAATCACTATCTGATTTAAAGCCACAGATAGAACCCACGGCTGACACTGATCAGATGACCAAAAATCTGAGATTAGCTAGGCCATAGACCTTGAGAAACATAGCAATTAAACAACTCCTAGTGACATTGTGCTATACTCACAGATCTGTGTCTTGCTCAGCCACCATGAGAGAAACTTCCTCCTGCAGTAGATGGGAACTGACACAGAGACCCACAGCTGGACAATGTGCAGAGAGTGACACACCTTGGAACACTCAGTCCTAAATGGGATGTCTTCAGCAAACCAGGGTTCAGGGAACTCTGCAAAGGAGGGGGTAGAAAGATTTTAAGAGACAGAAGGCATAGATGGTACCAAGAAAACAGTATCTTTCAGACACAACAGGACTCACAAACGAACTTACAAAGATCGTGACAGCATGCATTAGGCCTGCACAATGGGGCCAGATGATAAAGTAGACATGAGGTCCCATCCCCAACCAGGAAGCTATGTTCAATTAACAACTACTCAAAGGAAAAGCTAGTTTCTCCAAAGGTATCTCACTGGTTATCCAAACCACAATTCAGAACAGGCCCCACGCCCTGCAGTAGATGCTCAATACAAAAAACTCAAAGGGTAGTTTTAGAGGATTTTCCCCTGTCATATTGCTTTGTTTGAGCTCCTCCCTCCCATTGGTCTTTTGCTTGCATATATAGTTTCTGATTTTGAGCTTTTATGCCTCTCTCTCTCTTCTCTCTCTCTCTCTCTCTCTCTCTCTCTCTCTCTCTCTCTCTCTCTGTGCATGTGTATTTCTCATGTTCTTTCTTAGTTTCTTTTTTCTTTTGTTTATTAATTTATTCATTTTTATCCTTGTTTATTTTTCTTTTTTGTTTTCCTGTTTGTTTTCTTAAGAGAGAAAGAAAGAAAGCCTGGGGTTGGAAGGATGGCGGAAATGGAGAGGATGTGGGAGGAGATGAGAGAGGGGAACCATAATTGGAATATATTATATGAAAGTAACATTATTTTCAATAATAAATGACCCAATGACCCATTGGATTTAGAATAATTTTGGAAGCACCCTGTGGGTGTGTCTCTAGAGTATTTCCAGAAATTCTTAACTGAGATGGGAAGGCTCACTCTGAATTTGGGTAGCACCATCCCATTGGCTGGGTTTCTGAACTGAATAAAGAGGATGTATGTGACGTGACTGCCTATGGGTGTTCACATGCATGTGGAATCTAAAGAGATGGTTATCTCCTTCTACCATGTGACCTAGGGGTCAAACTTGGGTTATCAGATGAGTGTTCCCTGGAAGATGCTTACACATCATACACAATAATAATGATAACAACAATAATAACCTTATTTAAAATAACTATATACTGTATTAGCTCCCTTTTTCATTGCTGTGACAAAACCCCTAATTCAATTTAAATTTAAAAAGGGATGTTTAATTTGGCTCACAGTTTTAGGAGGTACAGTCCATCAAGGCTGAATGTGAACACATTTGTGTGAATGTGTCTCAGGAGAGCCCAGACCAACCAACTGTACAGCAACTCACTGGTAAGAGGAAAGGACCAAGGTTCGATTTGGGTTTTAAAAAGCCTCCAACAGAGCACTCACTCATTCTCAAAGGGTGGCTTTGGTTGGCACCTGACAAATTAGGACAGGATTGTTTGCTGTCAGCTTCACAGTTTTCCACTGGAAAGAAGTTCTGTGCCTTCCTGAAGTTCGCAGTCCTCCATTCTTGCTCCTTCCTCACGCCCTTGGTTTCTGGGTAATATTTTCTGTTAGAGCTGTGGGGACAATGCAATGCACTTTAGATTCCATTGTCCAAACTAATGACTTGTTGCTGGACAGAAAAATGTTACCACCAACAGTATTTTCATTTTTTTTTTCTTTTATGATATTCTACAGAGCTTGGTGGAGGCCAGCAGTGGTGGAGGCCAGCAGTGTGGGATGGGGACTTAGTCTTGGGATTTGCCAAGATGTTTATGCAGCAGGAATGTTACTTATGTAACGCTAAGCCTGGAAGTGCTGCTAACACACTAGCCTCCCTCTCCCATCTCAGCTTTTATTCATTAACAAGCTGCTCTTGCTTTCATGATACCACATTAAATGGCTAAAAGGAAAGAAAAAAAAACTTGTTTACTGTACAAAATAACCTAAGTCTCCACAAAAACATCCATTTGGTGAAGGGAACAACTGGGAGTTCTGAGAAGCTGGGGCCAAAGCTGTTTCAATGCTCTAGGCCAGGCCCTTAACTCACTTCCCATTGCTCCCTAGAAGCAATCAAATTCAGATGTGGGGGAATAAAAATGTTTTTAAAATACAAGGAAACGACGAATGCACAAACAAGACACCCTCTTTTGCATTTTTGTGGGGGACTAAAGAGAAATTTCCATGTAACAGAAAGTGTCACATGAGGGAAACCACCAAAGTTAGATGGTCATAAACATAAATCAGCAATGCATAATAATTGTGAGAAACCAAGGAAATGTAGGGTTAGGGCTGGCCCTGGCACAGGAGGAAATATCTGTCTGTTTATGTAAGTCATCAAGCAAAGCTCATGAGGCACACACAGGATACTGGGGGCACTGAGCAGGACACTCCCAGCCCTCCCTTCTTATCTCATCCCCCCGATTCTCTATGGCTACTGCCCAATGAGTCATCAGCAATGAGAAACTTGGATGCTTTTAAGCAGATGTGCATCAAAAGTGTGCCAGCATCCCACACCGGGCTGTGCCAACACCCCTCCTACAGCAAAGCAATGCTCCTGCCACCAAGGCGGTAACCACGTCAGGTTAGGCTTGCAAAGCACACCTTGCTTTCTGTGCCATCAACTGCACTGGAAACGGCAAGGGTTCCACACAGAGGAGACCCGGAGACTGGGCTTGAAGCCTCTCCAGTGGTTTCTCTTCTGTCCTGGCTCTGTGAACTGTCCTGGGAAATGTTGGGATCACAGCTTGACTTTGGCCTGGCTTCTTGAGATGGATAGCGAGTCTAGAACCACAATTCTGGGAAGTGAACTCAAGCTCCACAGGAGCAGCATGTCTCAATAAAGACAACATGGCATCTTGCCCTAGATCCATCAAGGGGAGGCAGACCCTACCCTCCTCCTCAATGGTTCCTCAGCTAAAACTTTCTGAGCAGTTGCTATCAGTAGGCCCACCAGGTACAGCTGAGAAGGGTCCAATCACTCGGGGTGAATGCATCATGTTTATTGTGTCAGTTTTACAGAGAGTGCAAGCAAGGTACCCTGAATCAAGGACCCTGTTTCCCAAGTTATGTGAAAGTGCTATGTGAAATCGTGGCCCTGTGTACATGACCTTCAGCTGTGGGAATCCAATGATGACTAGAACACAGGAACCTTCTCATAGCTCGGGAATGTCTGTGTGTATGCCAGGGCAAGGAAGAGGGCTAAGATGGTGAAGACCCTGCATGAGCCCCTGGGAGTGAGGAAGGGGAAGGCCCTGGTTCCCAGAACCATGCCCTGAAACCATATTGGCAGACATCTAAAAACGAAAAAAAAAAAAAAAAAGGAAAGAAAAGGCTGCCAAATAAAGGTACAGTGCAAACCAAGAATGCAAGTCACGTGTGTAATCTATAATGTAAGTGGTTTAAAGTAATCTTAATAATCAAATTTATTCAACTTGAATATATGATAATTCAGCATGCAGTTGGCCCTATATGTCTGAGGACTTTGGATCCTCAGACTCAGTCAATATCAGATCAAATATACTTTAAATATATCTGAGAATTGGAGAGATGGCTTGGTGGTTAAGGACACTTGTTGCGCAATCACCAGGACTAGAGTTTGGATCCTAACCTCCTCCTAACAGGAATCTGGGACATGTCTATAACCCCAGCTCTGAGTAGGGCAGAAACAGTAGAGTCTGGAACGTGCTGGCTTCCAGACTAGCTGAGAAAATGTTAGCATACTGTTCAAGGAAATACCCTGCCTCGAAGAAATAGGCAGAGAGTGACAGGACACTCAATGCCTTCTACGTGAAGAAATGTGTGCACACCTGAGTGCACACAACGTGTACATTTAGGAACACAAAGGTCCTTGTGCTCACAAATGAGCACTGGGGAAAGCAGGAATGTTAAAAATGCACAAATGTCTCTTCGATGGAAGATGTACAGACGGATTTTCCACCCAGAAGGTTGGGAATGGAGGTGGCTAATAGCCTGGTGATCTGTGCTAGCTGTAGAGCCAGGCCATTCCAAGCGCCCACAAGCAGGACTGGGGGTGACTAATGGTTTAGGTGACCTTTGCATTATCTGCATGGTCAGGGGCTCCCCCAAGCTCCCACAACCAGTACCAGAGATGACTACCAGCCCAAATGACCTCTATGCTATCTGTATGACCAAGGTCACACCAGACCCTCCCTGAAGATAACACATATAGCCTATCTCTAGAATCTGTCTTCATGGAAGAAGTGACTTGTACTTTGAGAAGAGTGTTGATGTCATTATATTTCGTTGTGCACATGGGATTATGTTACACCATAAGTACAATATATGTTTCCAAGTATATTATACTTAAATGTGCCTACAGTAAAATGTCGGGAGCCAGACTCTAGAAGTTGGAACAAACACTGGCTACTGAGTCATGTTAAACCGGATTTTCTTCCTCACTCAAATCTATACTCTACTGGTCATGGCATTTGCAGAGACACTCCACGTATACACTCCCAGAGAAACATAACACAAACACACACACACACACACACACACACACACACACACACACACTTAATATGTCTCTACTAAACACATCCAGGCCTTTTCCCTTGTCATTAATCCCCAAACAATAAAGCAACAGGTTCTTTTCTTCTTCCATTCTCATGTTTGTATGTGGTGTGTTTGCATGTGTGGAAGCACGCATGTAGGAATAGGCATGTATTTGTGTGTAGCAACAAGTGGAGGCTATAGGTTATGTCTGGAATTGTCCTTCCACTTTGTTGCCAAGGTAGTCTCTCTCAATCAAACCCAGAGCTCACTGATGTAGACAGTCTCACTAGCCATCTTGCTCTGGGAAGTCCCCATCTCTGCCTTCTGACCTAGAATTATTGGCAGGCCACCACACCCTCCTGTCGTTCTATGTGCAATGTACTTGGTCTTCATGCTTACACAGCAAGCACTTTCATCACTGAGCCCTCTCTCCATCCCCTTTACATTTAACATCCCCACTGTTTGCATTTGCATAAAGAAAGGACCTGTGTCATGAAAATTGCCTGGTGTTGGTGGCACACTCAGGAGTCAGAGGCAGGCAGATCTCTGGGAGTTTGAGGCCAGCCTGGTCTACAGAGCTAGTTCCAGGACAGGCTGCAAAGCAGCGCAGAGAAACCTTGTCTCGAAAAAACAAAAGAAAAGGGAAATAAAGAAAGAAAAGAAAAGAAAAAGAAAAATCAAAATACTAGTGACATTGGTCAAAGAAGACTCCAGTGAAGGCAAAGGCATCTGCACTCACAGGTTGGAAGCTGTCTCAGTAGACAAAATAATTCTTCTAATTCATCCCTAGTTTATCACAATCTCTGGCACATCCTTCAAGGCTCTTGCAGGTCCAAATAAGATTACTGTGAAATGTATACAGCAACAAAGAAACCCCAGGAAACAGTTTCTGATAAAGAAGAAGGAAGTGGGAGGAAGATGGGCCTGCTGGTAAGACTCACTGTAGAGCAGCACAGCTTTGGGAGTGACAGACCCATTAGCCAGTGACCCAGCCTGTTCCTCCATCCCACACTATGGATGCTGTGACTACCTGATGGGTCAGGAGTGTTCTTTCCTCTGATCTGCTCTTATCTCCATTTATCACAGGGGAAGTTGAGGGCTGGTGGATAACTTCCCCACCAGGCCAACAGGGATCCTCTGGGCAAGGGGTCAACATCTATGTATTTCTCACTGATCTGTGACCCCAACCCTGACCTCCATGGCTAACCCTCTGAGCCACCTGCATTCCTTCTCAGGAGCCCTGGAACACTGCAGGTGCTGCCTCACCTCTGCCTTGTCCCCTACCTTGTCTCTAGACAGTGGGGCCACTGGGAGGCCTGTGCCCATAGTCCCAGATGGTTGTCTTCTGGCCTTGGCATCTCTCAGATATTGTGGGTGTCTCTTGCTGATTCACTGATCCCTGGCACTTGTGGGGAGTCCTCCCAGAGTCCAGGGGCTCTCTGTGATGTCACCCCACACACTTGCAGAGTCTGATTTACAGTCTTCTCTAGGCTGTGACCATTGGTGTCTTAAAGGTGTGTGTGTGTGTGTGTGTGTGTGTGTGTGTGTGTGTGTGTGTGTTGTATGCATATTTCCATCCTTAGGAGCTGAGTGAGTTTGGACTACACAGAACAGAGGCTTTGCCTCTGGACTTCATTCCATTCTTCTGGGTCCTTCTTTTCCTGGAACAGTCATCAGCCCCTACCTTGAATCTGGGTCAACGGAAAGAAGAGCTGGAGGAAGGAAAGCTTCCGTCCACAGGGCTTTCCTCACACCTTCCTGGCATGGCCCATGTGAAGGCATGAGGTCTGGAAGACCTTCTCCCTGCAAATGTGCTGGAAGTGAACCACTCATTCCATCCTATGTGGTTATGAGGCCGAGTCCCGTTCCAGGAAAAGCACACGGTTGGGCATGCATGTCCCTGGAGAACTTTGGATGAAAGACTAGGGGTGTGCAGAGCTGGCAAAGGAGGAAGAGGGCCCAGCGGTAGGGGCATGTCGGGAGGTGTCAGGTAAGAGGGGATGGCCACCAGGTGGCCAGCTAGGCTGAAGCAGTATGAAGAAAGTGGATGGAGGCTGGGGCATAGGGTACTGGGCTATGGGTTTATTTTGGCATGCTTTATAGATGATACAATGAACTTGAATGGGAGGATATAGGCCTGGGGTACCTGACTCTAGTCTTCCAATCACCCCCAGTTCCCCACAACTCACAGTTGACTCAAGGTAGATACTCAGCATGGTCATGGGGCTATGGAGGCTCTAGAGCTCTCCCAGGCAGGAGGCCTTCCAGCTCCTCTTTTCATGCTGCGGAGAACACAGTGTTTGTTTAGCACCTTTCCTGGTAGTACTCTGCCTTTCCTCAGAGGGCACTCCACTACAAACACACTCCATTGCATATCATTGTTGTTTATCTGATTCCTCTAAGACAAATCACTCCATCCTTAAGCAGGGAAGCTCCTTAAGCAGGAAGGTAAAACAACTCAAAATAGCTTCAGGAAGTCCCTGAAACCCAGAAGATTCACTAGGCCCCACCCTGCCAGAGTGAGCAATAAAAGTGGGGAGTCTCTCTCAGATGAAAAAAAAAAAAGATTCTCAGACAAGCTTCAAAGATGACCTTGAGACCAGCCCAACTACCTGGAAGAGGTTTAGGCCAAGTGAGCCTCCCTCTAACCTGTCAGCTGCCTGTAAGCTATGCAGTGTGCTTCAGGGTTCCCAGCGTTTGTGAGCTGTCACCCATGCTGGGATGAGCTTTGGTGATGCAGCTGTGTTTGAATCGTTTCTGTAAGTAACCCCTCACCCATATTCCAGTAAGTAACCCCAATAAAACTCTCTGATTCACCAAGTTGGACTTTGGTGGCATCCGTACTTTGGTCTGCTGTGGTATTCCTATCTGGGGTGAGTGGGCATGTGTGTTGTGTCTCTCCAGAACACATTCTGACATACAACAAACATTGTACCCTGCAAGGCTACCTCCACTAGGGGAAAAACAGCAGGGCTAAAACAGCACAGCTCACCCTCGGCAACGCGATACATTTAGGGACAAATGTGGTCCATATCAAGCCAATATAATCTGATAATTGCTATTAGCCTGTGTGTAGCCCAGGCTGTGGCCCTGGAGCTGCTGAAGTGTGGCTCCTTGGAAGAATCTGCCTGAGCATGAAGTCAAGCCAAAGACAACTGAACAAGAGTGACAGCCCTTCAAAACTGCCAGCTCTACCTGAAGCCACTCCATTAACTTCTAAACTGCATGAATCAGTGGATTTCCTTTTAGCATAAGCCAGCTTGACTTGTATTCCCATCCTTTGAACTTGCCAAGTTCTGGCTAGCCTGGCATACCCACCCAGCCGGGCCTCACTCTCCTCGTCTTCCTGTGGCTAAAGAGAAGAGCTCCTCAGCCTGTCCCATGGCATGGAACCGCGCTCTTGCATCCAACCCTCAATTAGGGACCTGTAGATCATCTCCTTAATCCTGGCGCAGCCTTGGCCCCGCTAGCCTGCAATTCTACTGACATTTATCATTCTCCTGCTGTGCCTTGGACACAATGCCATTTTCCAGTGTGCTGTGCTTACCCCAGTTCAGAACCCAGTCCCTTCAATTCTGCAGGACAGGGGCTTGTCCCCATAAGAGACACTCTGAGAGTTTCCACAGCCAGACTGCCGCACACTGTCCTGGCCCCCTCTGTCTCCTGGGAGCACCAAGCCTGCCAAGGCAGATGAGCTGTGAACACAAGATGCTGGAAGGGGCCTGGGTGAGCAGGGCTCTTTTTTTCCAGTGGCCTTTTCCAAGCCAGAAGGAACTGAAATGTGAGCTCCCCCTGGTTTTAACAACAGTGAGAGCTGCCAGGGCACCTGGGTTCCTCCTTCATGTGCCAGGAATGGTGTGGGCACACCTCCACAGTGGGGGAAAGTATGGTAGTGACAGGGGCAGAAGTCACCAGGGACTTCCTGTGTGTGGATTAATGGAATTCCAACCTGCTTGGGGATGGGCATATTCTGTTACATCGTCTTGTTGCTGGGTATCCGAGGCCCCGAGGAAAGCAATTCTATGCTTTACAACCCCAGTTTCTCCCTCCACAAACTGGATGTGCAAATGTGTGCTGCCATGGTCCCTGTGGGGGAAGAAGGGTATAGGACCCACACGGACCCACACGGGAGGAGAGTGGCCGACACTTGCCAAGTGCTCTGCAGATCATTCTGGCCATAGTAATTACCCCACACAGTAGGACACCCACACTTCACACTCAAGCTTCAGTGGAAGCCCAGCAGGAAGATTGTTTGAGGTGACCTGAGCAGTTCAAGTCCCTAGGGCCACAGCACCACGGCACCCACAGTTGTTGCCTTACGTGGAAAATGCCAGGCAGAGGTTGCACCCCCAGTGCCTGGTTTTGTTCCATGGTTTATCTCTGAGCCTCTTCATTTGGGGGTCTGAAGCAGAATAGAGATTGAGGACTCTAAAAATAGTGATGACCCCAACCAGGATGGGGGAGCAGTGCAGGCCAGAGGAGGCTATTCCCAGGACTCCAGAGGAAGCCTGGGGGCGGGGGGGGGGGGTTAGGATAGCCTCAGGAGACCTGAGAGCTGTTCTAAAAATAAAAGCAGACTATCCAAGCCAGGTGAGAAGCAAGACTTTGAAAGGAGAGAAAGGCCATGAAAAGCCGCCAAGAAGAGCTGCTGCGTGAAGTAATGAGGGAACTCTGCCCTTCTCCCACAGAGATGTAAATCATCCCGCGACCCTCGGGGCTGGAGCCACTGTCCAGCGCCTAATTCTTCACAGCTGTCCCCGGAAAAGGATCGAGGGGGAGTGAATGAAAGTGTGAGGCAGGAAGGGGGCGGGTGTGTGCTGAGAGGCTGGTGGTAGCAGAGGAGCGAGAGTGCAGTGCGGAGAAGGGAGACAGAAGTACTCAGGGGCCCATCTTGTTTCTGATCTCTTGGTCCCAAATTTGCTCCATGAAGCGGAGAGCAGGCATCTGATAGATTCAGAACTATGATCAGAGATGTAAGAGAAGTATGGGGACCAAGGAGAGCCAGCCGAGGTCTGGCTGATTGTGGTATTAGCTCAATCGCTGTCATCCTGGAGAACCCTTCCCTGTACTTCCCTCCTTAGAGCCCGTGGGAACCGGGTAAGCAGAGAGGTCCAGGCACGGGCTCCTGACCCCTCCTCTCCTTGCTTATTTTTACTCTTTGCTCTTAGCTCTTTTACGCCTTCGGCTCTTTGCGAGCCCACCATCCAACTCCTAAATAAATGCACACGGAGACTTATCCTAACTTACGAATGCCTGGCCTTAGCTTGGCTTGTTTCTTGCCAGCTTTTCTTAAATTATCCTGTCTACCTTTTGTCTCTGGGCTTTTACCTCTCTCTATGTCTGTATTTCTTTCTTCACTTCTTAAAGAACTTTATGGCTTGCCCCCGAGTCCTCCTCCTATTTCCGTTTCTTGATTTTGTTTTTTCTCACAGATTTCCTATTTATTCTCTCGGCCTGGCAGCCCTGCCTAGCTTTTCTCTTGTCTTGCTATTAGCTGTTCGGTTCTTTATTAGGCCAACCAGGTGTTTTAGATAGTCAAGGTAACACAGCTTCACAGGGTTAAACAAATGCAACATAAAGGAATGCAACACATCTTTGTATCATTAAAGAAATATTCCACAGCATAAAAAAAAAAAATATAGCACATCTTAAACCAATATTCCACAACACACCTCTATTCTCCCCATCTCAAATCAGCCTGGAAGAACTTGGGCCTGTAGGTAGTGTTCTCTGAGTGGCATGTGGCCTGGCACCTGGTGGGGCTTCACAGCCAGTTACATCCACAGCACACATGAGAATGGGGTCAGACAAAGAGTGCCTGGGGATTCCCAATTCCCCCTGAACACTGGGGCCAGGGAGAGGAGGCAGCTCAGGTGGTCAGTCTAACAACTCGCAGCCCTGGGGCTCCTTCTGACTTGGAGACATGCTAAATGCCCATTTAGAAGGACGTTTGAAACACTGCATTTAGGCTAATACCCACCCGTGCCACTGTCTGAAGAAGAACTTGGTCCAGTACTCAGGATCCATACTGGGGAAAGGAGATGCCTGTGCCCTCTTTCCCAGGTCAGACTTAGAACCAAGAGACCAGAAACAAGATGACCATAACCACCCTGCCCACCCTCCTCCCTCTTCCTCTATCCTTCCTCCTGAAGTCCCCAGTCTGTGTTTCTTACAGTCATGATATCTGATGACAGACGTGTAGACGGATTTTTCTTTGGGCCTTCAGCTCATGGTGGCAGGAGCTTGAGGTGACCCTCGCATTGTATCTACAGTAAGAAACCATAATGTTGGTGCTCTGCTGGCTTCCTGCCCTCCCCCACCAAGGATTTCCTAATGCCTTTATGTTCACTACAGAAAAGGGATTGTAGGATCCTAGGACTATGGCAGGAGGGGATACCTCTAAACCCTCAGGGATTATAATGGCAGGCCAGCCCTGACATTTTTTTGTCCATAGAACAAGTGGCTGGCTTCCCTCCTGGCCAGAGAGCACAGTGAGAGCTTGTGGAGTCCTTCCTGTCTTTGGGATTCCAGACGCTGCCTCCTCCTTGCCCTGTGCTCTTTCTCCGTGGGAAGCTCCAGATCCAACAAGGTCTGTCTGCCTTTTGAGCATGTGCGTAGGTAGTCGCAGGCATTGGAGATAGTGGCAGAAACCTGACCCTGGACATCTACTTTGTGCAACTGTGACTTTGTCCTCTTGGCTGGCCAAACCTCTTCCTTCCACCCACCCTACCTGCAAGCCAAGAGAATGGGTAGCAAGAAGATGCATCTCCTTCGAATCTCCTCTGATTTATGATTGCTGTAGAGTTTTACAACCTGGAGTTCAGCATGGACACATTAGGCCAGGGTTTTAGCTTGAGCTTCCTGGCCAAGTCCATGACAGTGCTGCCCTCCTGGGATGGCCAGCAGCTGCCAGGCCTCAGGGCCTCCTCCACAAGCCCTGCCTTCCTGAGAGCTGCCAGAACGACCCACCCAGGCAGGCAGCCTACGGCTCCAGATGCAGAGGCCTTGCCTGTCACTGGCTGGAGACTTCCTTGGCAATTCTCAGTCCCCAAGGGCTCCTGGCCTTCTGTGGATTCACCAGCAGCCCTAGCTGGAGCAATACAAGGCAACCCTAGTGGGAACCCAGGTGGGCCAGAGTTGTTATTCCAGCTCTGAGAAGTGACAATTCGAGTGTCTACCTGCCACTTTTCTCAGCACCAGTTCTGTGTTTGCTTCAAGGGACTCTGTTCTCCGTCTTTTCAGGTGTACACATCCCCATTACATAGAACATGAAACAGAAGCAAGGGACACATAAGGAACATTCCCTGGCTCCAAACAGTGGAAACAGGGGCTATCTCTGACTCTGTTGCCTGCTTTGGGGTCCTTTTCCCTCCTGGATTACCTCATCTAGCCTTAGTAAGAGAGGAGGTGCCTATTCTCACTGCAACTTGGTATACCATGGCTGGCTGATATCCATAAGAGGCCTGCCCTTTTCTGAAGAGAAAGGGGGCGGGATGGATGGGGAGAAAAGGAGGAGGAAGGGGGGGGAGGGAAGCAGGGGAGGTTGAGGGCAGGGGTTGAGAGGAAGGGGAAACTGTAACCAGGCTAAGAAAATTATTAATTAATTAATATAACAAATAAATAAAAACAAAGAAATATGCCCTGGCTGTTTTCCTGGGACCCCCACAGGAGTCTCGAATAGGGAGCCATCATTATTGTTTGCTGATGCAGTCACTGAGGTCTGGGACAGGAACTGATGCTTGCAGTTGCAAGAACAGGGCTGACCCAGGTAACCACCAACCAGGGAGAGCGCTCTGGACCACCTCCTTCCCCACAGCCTTGGTCTTCCAGGAAGCACTGGGCCACTTCCCACTTCCTTCCAGCCCTGCCATCCCAGCCACCTCTGACTGAGCCCTGTGATCCAAGGTTCAGTCAGCCTAGCTGCTTGGGGAAAAGGCTCTGCCCTGATGCCACACATGCTTCCTCGTGCTAACCATGCTAACTCATCATTTGTGTGGGGTCTAGGAGAAGTTCCCTTGGATTGAGCAGCTCTGATTTGGAATTTGAGAAAAAACAGCTAAGGTGATCATAATAGACAGTTATTGTCCATCTGTCTGGAGTGGTAGCCCCACTCTAAACTCTGCCGGTGTGGGTTGACATATTCCCATCAGCCTACTATGGATTCTACCCAAACCTCGGTGAATGGTGGAGGAAGTCTCCCAGTTGGCCAAACGTGATTGGTTCTCTAGTGGAAACAGAACACTGGCTAGACCAATCAGAAGGCTCACAGTCAAAGACTAGACAAACCAGACACCTCCAATCAAAGGCTAAGCCAATCAGAAGCTTCCTGAGGATTTTGAACCTGGAATGGGAGCTGATTGGGCCATCCCAGAGGGAAAGATCTATGAATGAACAGCCGGAGTTTGGGAAGGAAAGGAGAGAGTCCTCATGAGCTGGGTGCCCAGATTCTACAGGTCCTAGTGTGACAGGATTGGGGTTGGACAGGAAAATCCCATCATAGTTGGAAAAGGAGACCTTGTTACAACACTGCTTTATGAGGAAACAATCACAAAATGAAGTTACTGTGACAGAATCAACTCTAGAAAGTACCTTCTTCTCCAAATAGCACATCCTGAAACAGTTTTGTCTAGTAGCTTTTACATTCATAAACAGAGTCCAAAACCCTCAGGATTGAGACAATGACTTCAAGATACCCTTAATTCAGCAACTAAAGTCTATCTCGCCCTGGCCTCACCTGCCTATCTCTCCCTCTCTCCTGCCCAGACACCCCTCTTGGATATTAGCATACAGAGTTTCTTATGAAACCAACACTCAACATCTAATTCTTTTGTTTGTTGCTTTGTTTTGTTTTGTTTTGTTTTTCAACACAGGTTTACTCTGTGTAACAGTTCTGGGTGTCCTAGAACTCATTTTGTAGACCAGGCTGGCCTCAAACTCAGAGATCTGCCTGTCTCTGCCTCCCAAGTGCTGGGATTAAAGGTGTGCACCACCACTCGGCTACAGTTAATTCTTAACTTATTATCAGTTGTTTGCTTGTGTCAGGTCTCACTACCCTAGAACTTGTTATGTTGCAGAGGCCTGAACTTTCCAGGCTGGCCTCTTTCTTGCAATCTTCTGGTCTACGTTCATTTCCCAAACATTGGTGTTCTGTGCATGGCCCGCCATATCCCATCTCGTGCTTAACTGTATGTTTTTAAAGCCTCTCCTTAAGTAACGTACTTGGAAACCTATGGTTAGCTTCCTTCAACTTCTTGTATATTATTTTAAAAAAATAATTAATTTTTCTGTTCACACTTCTTTCTCCTAATTTGACCAGATTCTCAAGACTTTGTCTTGTATATTAAATGCACTAAACAGGTCTAGTGGTCTGTGGTCTTTTTTCAAACCATTTTCCTTCCTCAGTTGATGGATTACATGAGTGTGGTACCTGAGGATACGGAGGTCTGCCTGGAAGCTGGACAGTAGGACCTGTTTAGGGTTCAAAGCTGACATCAGCCTGGTGAAGGCCACTTTGAGACAATCAAGTCACTTAGGCTTGAGTCTTGTCATTCTTCCCTCTCCCCAACAACTGACCATCGATTTTCCTTTGTTCTTCACTTTTACTTTGAGCGCCTCACCCCGCCTCCGCTATAGCTCAAGATATCTTCAATTACCTCGTTATTTACAGACATCAAAATCAAATGCTAACATCCAGCCAGGGAAAGCTCCAGCCTGACCTTGGGCCAGATTTGAAATTAAATAATAACAAAACTCCCAAACTCAAAGACGTCCATTTGCCTGAAATATGCAGCTTACACTTGAGTTCATATGACTCAAAACTATACAGCTGGTGACCCCTCCCTCTCAAGCTAATGGAAGTTTTTTTTTTTTTTTTGGTTTTTTTTTTTTTTTAAACAACTGCCTGGTCTCTGCGAAGCAAGCACTTCCTCTCTCCTCAGGGTCCTGCTTGGCCACACAAGGCATATAAAAACCCCATTCGGAGAATTGTTTCCTTCCCATGAGACTCTTCAGTCAGTGTGATTTAAGAAACACACAACTCCTGCACCCAGCTCGAGAGGTCACAGTAGTTCCCTCCCTCAGAGGGAAGCAGAGGAGGATGTATAGCTTCTTTGGGTTTAATCCCAGTTTGGCTTCTAGAGACACCAAAGAAAAGATGGCTAGGCTGACTTCGGGGAAGCAGTCGGCGTCCCAGCCTAAAATGCTGGCAGGGGCTGGAGGGAGAGTTATCAGAAATGTGTCAGATGTGAGCTGCACTAATTTCCAAGTAGCTGGGTGTGGGGTTTTGTTGATTTCTTTCCCTGTCTCTCAGAGAGATAAGGTGGCATTTTCTTTGATCAGGTGGGGAATCTTTGAGGCTTCTTTCTTCTTCTTCTTCTTCTTCTTCTTCTTCTTCTTCTTCTTCTTCTTCTTCTTCTTCTTCTTCTTCTTCTTCTCCTTCTCCTTCTCCTTCTCCTCCTTCTCCTCCTCCTCCTCCTCCTTTTTTTTTTTTTTTTTTTTTTGAGACAGGGTTTCTCTGTGGCTTTTGAGGCTGTCCTGGAACTAGCTCTTGTAAACCAGGCTGGTCTCAAACTCACTGAGGTCCTCCTGCCTCTGTCTCCTGAGTGCTAGGATTAAAGGCATGTGCCACCACCATCCAGTTGGGGCTTGCTTCTTATGTAAGGACAGTGGTATTCTGTCCTTTGAGTGTTCCCTGATCATTTGCTGCATAAGCCATTCCAGTCTCTGCTTCTCGCTTGGCTAGCATCATGCGGTGTTGAGGGGGGGGGCGATTCCAATGCTTAGACAATCCAGGAGGGAGGGAGACGGATATGTATATAAACAAAACATCTTTAACAGCATTTAACCACTATATGATTGTGTGTCTTGCACCCACTTAGTGTTTTAAGGGTCTCACTGAACTGGGACTTGAAGACAAAGACACATGGTTTGTCAAGCAAGCCCCAAGGCACTTTCTGTCTTTACCTTCCCAGTGCTGGGATTATTGGCCCATACTGCCACACCTGACTTTTCATGGCTTTTCACATGGATGTTGGGGATCAGTTCAAGGCCTCCTGCTTGCACAGCTTACTGACCATGTTGCCTGTCCAGACCCTCAGTAATTCATCTTCAGCCTCCATGGCTTTACCTGTTTCCTGTAAGTTAAGTGGAACCGTACAAATCTATCCCTTTGTGCCTGACTTCTTGTACTGGCCATAAGCTTTTAAGGTTCATCCATATTGCAGCATCCATCACACCCTTTACTGGCTGAATAACATTCCATCCTGTAGAAATAGTACTTTTATGTGTCCACTTACTAGCTGATTTTGACAGTTGCTTCCTTTTTTTTTTTTTTTTAAAGAATGCTGCTGAGAGCACTCTTTCGAAAATTTTGGTGTGCCCATGTATTCTTGATTTTCTTGGACATGATTTCTAAGAAGTGGAGTGGCTGGGTCACAAGGAGTCTCTGTATTTTGCCAGCTGATGAACTAGATGTCATATTCTGAAGATACCTTTTCCCAATAGCCAGATCTTTTCACAGTGGCGTAGGGAAGGGGTGGGTGGTTGTTAGCACCCAAAGACTTAGGAAGCTCTGTCACTTTATTAGCAAGCAGGATTTGGGGAGGTTGGTATAGCACGAATTCTAGTTGGTCTTAATAATAAACATTCAGAGACAGATATTGGAGTTAAAGCTGAAGATCAGAGAAGCAAAGCAGCTGGCCACTAGAGAGTTCTCACCTGTACCTCAGACTGAAGGGCGAACATGTCCTCAGACTGCACCTCCGGACTGCACTGCTACTCAGACTGCAACCAACTCCTCGTCTTCTCCATCCTTATATTCCCCCCTAGTGCTGAGATTAAAGGCGTGGGAACCCAAGAGCTGAGATCACCTTTGTGTGAGCTCTGTTTCTTTTTTAGACGGAATCACTCTCATGTAGCCCAGGGTGGCCTTGAACTCAGAGATCCATCTGCCTCTGTCTCTGAGTGCTAGGATTAAAGGTGTGTACCATCACTGCCTGGCCTCTATGGCTGTGGCTAGCTTTGCACTCTGATCTTCAGGCAAGCTTTTTTAGATCATAAACAAAATGATCACTACAGGTTGGTGTTGTTTCGCTGCCTCTGAAAGCAGCAACCCCCCCCCAACACACACACACACACACACAAACACACAAACACACACACACACACACACACACACACACTCACACACCTGCACATAGACACACATGTATGTACACACATGCATATACACATGTACATATACATATGAACATAGGCATGTACACACATGTGTACACCAATTACCACCTCTGGAAATTCAGACTCTTGAATGTGTTATCTTGTTTATACTTGGCCAAAGGAGCAAAGGTATAATGGGATTTCTTCTTCTATAACAAAGTCTAAGGAGTTTTGTTCTCACTTTCCAAGGGTGAGGCATGTCTACTGTTTGTCTATCACTTCTGCTGTTAGAAAAATCCTAGAGAAAGGCAAGGCTGCTGCTGAGAGCTCCCACTGCCCCCCATCACCATCACCCCCCATGCTAGGGGAGTGGCCATCACTCACCGTTGTTTGGTTGTGAGTGTGAACTGGCCTAGAGCCCAGAACCCAGACCAGACAGAGCTGGATGCATCTTCCCCATCCCCACCCTGGGGTGCTGGGAGCCCATCTGTCCATTACTCGGGGAGCAGGCCTGAGGCCCTGGGAGGAAGTGAGCAAGCAGCCTAACCAGGTGCTTGCCCTCTCCAAGGCAGCCCTGCTTGGATGACGGCAGCTTTCCAGGTGGGAAGTACAACATCCTGGTGTCTTAGGGGCCTGGTCAGAGATCCAGATGTTTGGCGTTCACAGCCCCAACCTGGGTGATTGAATCTGACACTTTTTTTAATAGGGTGTAGGCACAGCTGTCCAAAGGAAGCTCGTCTGTACTCATTCCTTCCCTCCTGGCCCCAGAGTGCTCCAAGTTCCGATTCCAGGCAACCTTTGGCAGCTCATTCTTCCACTCCAACACCGGGAAAACCCCAAGAGTCCCCCAAACACATGAGAAGGGGGGACCTGGCCTATTTCACGGAGAGGTGAAAGGGGAATACACAAAATCAATGCAATGGAAGGAGGGAGCCATCCCCAGCTAGGGTCTCAAGTAGACAATCTTTGAGATCATTCTCCACTCTCGGCCCTGAAGATCCCTCCCCATGCCCTGGAGGCTCAGGGGTACGACCTTGGGAGGCCTCAAAGGACAAGGAAGGGAGGATCCCTTTGCATCTTAGTTATTCTCTTCCCTCTCAGCTCAGCATCTCTGGACTCCCTAACCTGGCACTACGGATGAGCCTCCTGCAATTCCCAGAATGCACCTTGCCTCCGTGACCCTTTTTCTTCTCCCCAGAAAGACTGCTTATGGGTCTTCATCATCATGTTTTGGCTCAGTTCCAACTGCCTGACTCCGTCATGCCTTCCCACAACCACAGGGGCTAGGGATGTATTTAAGTGATGACACTCATTAGCAGACAGTTTCCTGGGAAGAGGAAGAGGCCCCATCCATCTCTGTAGCTCCTGCCCCAGACCAGAACCCAGAAGGATACTAATGCTTGCTCAGTAGAGATTTGCTGAATGAAATGAGACTAAATAAATGGAATTGAAACAAGGTAACTGTTGGGGGGCAGTGTTGACACACCAGAGTAGGGAAGCAGTAGCAAATGAACACGGAGGCCACCAGAGCTTCAGGAGCTTAGGCTGGCACATGCCATTCAGGAGTTTAGTATCTGCCTCCTTTGAGAGTGTCAAAAGCTGCTAACTTGACATCACCCATCAGGAAGCTGTAGTTAGGAACCAAGATATTCAGCACTTGGTGGGGAGTGGGGGTGGGTCAGACAATCCTAGAAAGATAACCCAGATCCCATGGAGGGCTAGCCTCAGCCAAAGCCCAGTCCTGCAGCCTCACAGTTGTGCCTCTAAAAGGAAGGCACATCAGCATGCTTCATGGCCACCCCTCAGCACCTGGCCTGCCTGCCTGCCTGCACATTAGTTCTTCCTGAGCAGGTAAGTGGCAGACCTGGCTCCCAGAAACTGCATGCCATTCTCCCATTGCAACAGGCAGGATCTGAAATGCCCCCCAAAGCTGATGTATCAAAGGCTGTCTCAGTGTGAGGTGCTGATGCTAGGTCATGGAGCCTCTAAGGGGTGGGGTCTGGCCACATGAGTGTGCACTTGAATGGGATTTGGGACTCTGGTTCCTTCTGTTACTGCGGTGTTTCTTAGATGCCATGGGGTGACCAGCTTCCTCAGTCAGTTCCCACCACAATGGACTATGCTGCCACAGCCCCACAGCATAGAGCCAAACAAATGTGGCCTGAAACCTGGAAACTGACCCAAAATATCCCCTTCCCTTCTTTAGATTGACTTTTGTTGGGTATTTGCTATGTGACAGGAAGCTGTCACACCTGCTTCCAGGGAATGCAGAAGGCTGGCCTGCTGGAGGTCAGGGAAGTGACCATCCTCCAGCCTCACTCCTTCTGTCAGAGGTCCATCCCTTCACTTTACACTTCTGGACAATTTCTGTTTATACTTAGTGCAATGTGAAGTATTTTACTTTAAAACTATATAAATAAAAGCAGGGAGAACAAACTGGCAGGGTAGGGGACCAGGAGAGTTCCCGGAAACTAGAGTCAGCGAATAAGCTTTCTCTTGACTGTCTTGGCTGTGGTGTCAATTTTATGAGAGTCTACTCATGTTAGAAGTGTGCCCTTTCATATTCTAAATAGTCATAGCTCCTTGTAAGCCAGCCATACTTCCAGGAAGCTGTTAAGAATAAAATCAGGCTGGGGAGATAGCTCAGCTTGTTCCTCTACCAAGGACCTGAGTTCAGTTCCCAGCACCCATGATCTGTGGCTCACACTCACCTGTGACGTCAGGGGATCCAACGCCCTTTCCTGCCTTCCACAAGCACCCATACATAAACACATACACACAGAGAGACACAGACAGACAGACCGACAGACACACACACACACACACACAGAAAGTGTAAATGCCCTGGGGGTATAGCTCAGAAGTGAAACACTCCCTCACTATACAAAGGCCCTGAGTGTCATTCCGAGCATCGCAAACATAAACATACAGGAAAATCACAAAGGAAGAGATGCCATTTGAATTGGGTGGAGTAAGGTTGGCGCCGTGGCTCTGTAAGTTCAATGAGTCACATGGGGACAGTGTGTTTGGCATTTGGGTAAGTCTGCAATGGCAAGTCAGGCTGGGTCCAAGCACTGGGCTCAGTCTCCCTTGGAACCTCCTTCTCCCACTTTGTCTCCCTCCTGGGGCTGGCGGTTTCTCTTCCCGCTGGTGCAGCTGACCTGTAAGGGCTCCAGGCCCCAGGAGACCCTGCCCTCCAGAGGTGAAAGACAGGACAGCCACACCTATTCCCACTCTGTCATTAGGAAGATGCCTGTTAGGGTTGGCTGTTGATGGCAGCACCTGTTCCCAGACCTCAACTGCTGTCTTTACTAAGGTCTACAGTGTCCACAGAAGTAACAGTTTTTTACTTGACAACTAAGCTGTGCCTGATTGCTTGTCAGTGTGGACTGCTGACACTCCTTCATAGGAGAGCTCCTGGGAAGGCAGGGGCAGTGCTGCTTCTATGCTGTGTTGCTAAGGCTGCAAGGCACACAGGGACCTCCATGGCAGATGGCCAAGGTCTATGGGAGCTGAGGCTGCCGAGGGACCTTCGTTTGTTTGAACATTATGTATGCTATTGGCCGCCCTAGTGATCCCCACACAGTCTGGGCTATTGGGAGCAAGGGCTGGAAGGGAGCAGCACTGGAAACTGGGCCAGGGCAGCTTAGGGCTCCAAGAGAGTAGTATTCAAAGTGAGAGTTCAAGGAGTGGATATGATCCTTGTCTTAGGATTTTATTGCTGTGAGGGGACACTGTAACCATGGCAACTCTTGCGAAGGAAACATTTAATTGAGGCTGGCTTGCAGTTCAGAGGTTTAGTCCATTTTCATCATGGCAGGAAACATGGTGGCATGTAGACAGACATGGCGCTGGAGAAGGAGCTGAGAGTTCTGCATCTGGATCTGCAGGTAGAGAGCGATGGCACGGGGCCTGGTTTGAGCATCTGAAACGTCAAAGCCCCGCCCCCAATGACACACTTCCTCCAACAAGGCCACACCTACTCCAACAAGGTCACACCTCCTAATAGTGCCACTCCCCACAGGTCTATGGGGTCCATTTTTATTCAAGCCACCACAACCCTTGAGTCTGGCCATGACCTGGGCCAATTGGCAGGGTCCAGCACTAGATGTCTGTGTCTAACTCCAGAACCTGTTGTCCTTCCCTGAGTCTCGGGAAAGCGACTCCATCGTCTCTTCACCCAGTGTGCTCATCATAAAGTCGGGGAAACTAGCCTGCATGGTTCTCTTTGCCGAGCTCACCTCCTGCTTCTGACCATGACCTTGCTTCCTGTGTTTGCACTTGGCTTACACACCTGCCAGTAAGCTCCCACTTTTTAACCATCTTCCTAGGCCACAATGTCACATTTAATCATTAGGCCCCAATCATTAGGTAAAAGCTGTGTTGGAAGATTTCTGTCACGGATGGCTCAGTGGGCAGAGCATTTGCTGTGTAGAGTTCAGATCTTCACATAAAGGTGGATGCAGGGTATTGACATGTTATCACATACGATTGCAGCATTCCTGAGGGAAGATGGGAGATGGAATCGGGAGACTGCCCAGAAACTCTCAGGCCAGCTGAGCTGGCACTTATCACAATAAAGAACAAAGAGGAAGATGAAGACCAACACTTGAGGGTGTTCCCTGGCCTTCACCCGTACGCCACAGCCTACACTCATCTATGTTCACACACACAAACATGCACACACACTGACTCATCAACACATGTGCAAAGATAAAAATAACAAATGAATTCTGTATGATCTTCCTTCTGTGAGGTGTCTAGAGTGGTAAACTCACAGAGACAAGAGGTGGATGGTAGTTGCCAGGCAACAGAGGAGGAAACAGGGTTAGTGTTGAACAAGAACACGTTTTCAGCTGGAAAGAAGAAAGGTTCTGGAGGGGGATAGCCCTGATTCATGCCACTGAACTGTGCAGTTGTAAAGAACAGGAAAATGTTGTTTTGTACAATTTGGCAAATTGCAGAATGAAAATAAAACAAGGAGTGGGCTGGATTTCTTTGTAATGGGCAGGGAATGGCTTCTGTGATGTGGAGAAATGTGCAGTGAGGTGCCCACAGTTCAACGCCAGCTAGCTCAGATGTGGACACCAGACAATAACTTCCTTGCCAGTGGGTGAGGTGGGGCGGGACATAGACTCTGATACAAATTCTCATGGTTTTCCACATTACCTAATATGTGTCTGGCTGTAGGTTCTGTAATGATGCCCCTTTGCCCTGAGGCTGCTGATTTGTCCACTGTCTTTGTGTCCCTCCCTCCCTTCCTCCTTCTCTTCTTCCCACCTTCCCTCCTTCCTCCCCTTCCTTCTACCTAGCTTCCTTGCTCTCTAGTAGCAATTTTGGTTTTTAGAGATCCATCATTTTGTTTCATTCAATTTCCTCTCTCGCCTTTCCATTTATCATTTCATCAAGATCTGTTGTCTTCTTCATGTCCTTCCTTCCACTCATTTTGGGTACATTCTGCTGTGTTTTGTGGTTTTGTGAACTTTGGGATTTTTTATTTAAGGGTTTTTTCCATTAAGCCTTCAGTGGTGTCAGGTTCCCTTTGGGCGCTGGCCACACCCTGCAAATTCCGCTACACTATTTGATTTCAACCAGTTCCTTATATTAAATATATATATATATGTATATATATATATATATATATATATATATATATATTCCTTTGAGGCCTCATCTTTGACATATGGATTATCTGAAAATGTGCTGTTCAACTCCTACATTTGGAAAACTTTCTTTTGTTATTCTGTGACTGATGGCCAGAGAATGCTCTCAAGATAGTTTTAATTCTTTCAAGGATTGGCTCAGGATAATATTAATACATATTTCATGGGGTGTTCCTAGGAAGCATGTGTGCAAGAGAAAGTTTGCCTCCAGTGGACTGATTCACCCATTTTGGAAGGAATTATGTGGTAATTAAATGGTTTTTATTTTGATTTAAGAATTTAAAATTTGTTAAATCAGAGTTGAGGAGATGGGTCAGTGGACAGAGAACTTGCCACAAAAGCTTGAAGACCAGAGTTCAGATCCTAAGCACATACATAAAAGCTGAATCTGTGCTGTAGTTCTTCTGCAATCCCAGTTCTCAGGAGGTGGAGACAGGAGATCCCAGAGCAAATAGCTAGTAAACTTGCCTAATTCGTAAGTTCTAGATTCAGCAAGAGATCCTGCCCCAGTAAGTGGAGACCGATCAGTAAAGACACCTGATGCAAACCTCAGGCCTCAATATGTACAAACATGTACACACACACACACACACACACACACACACACACACACACTTTCATACTCAAGTGCAAAAAGAGGGAACACTTTTAAACCAACGATACATTAACTATCCATACCCTGCTGAGTATCACAGCTTAACAACACACACAAGGTGTTGGTTACCCTGTCATCCAAGACTGACTGGAAGCTGTGGCACCAGCTATCAGCCACTGGTAAGAAAGGACCATCACCAGCCCAAGAAAAGAACAAACTCCCAAATTCCGTGTGTGCTTTCTATTGAGTATGCATCACCTTCACACTGCTACAAAATAAAGCAATTGCAAGGCAAGCCAGAAGTTGTGACCACGTGTACCCGCAATAATTGTCCCAAGTTCAGGATGTTTCCCAGCCTGATGCCTTCCTAACAGCTGCTGCAATCGTGGGGACCATTTGTACTTCCTCTATAGGGAAGCTTCACAGGCTGACTGTCCCAGCAACAACTAGCAAGCACTTTTAAGTCATGCATAAGCCCTACAGCAGTGTGTGGGGGTATCCCCTTGTTGGCCACACTCTGCTTCTTCCTTGCTGGCCTAATGCATGGAATTCTGTGTGGCTGCTCCAGAAATGACTACCTCTGCCATGGGGCCAGGGGTAGCCCGAGGCTCATAGTGGGTTCTTTAAGATCCATGGCCTAAGTTAGCATAGGGAGTTGTCCAGTTTTATAGTACCAGGCATGGTTTCCCTCCTGTTGAGTAGGCCTTGGGTCTACTCATACAGCTGTTGGCTACTGTCAAGCTATAAATGCCACTATTACACCTTTAGGAACATGTTGCCACAATGGTCATTGTTATGGATCATGAACATCACAACTGGGTGGGAATTGATTGCTTTCCTCTCTGAGCAACCTGGTGCTATGAAAGCTAGTCCTCAGTAGGAGGGTTTCTGACTCCTGTGTCCAGAATGCATGATGTGTTCAACAATAGGGACTTAACTTCAATTTCTGGGAGGCAACCAAGGACAATAGCAATAGCCTATATTGGGTGTGGGGAGTCTGACTCCCCTGACCAACAACTCAAAAGTAAGTTTCTCATGCCTGGTGCACACTTTTTGTTAAATAGTCTGTGGCTCTTGGAGGTAGTATTGTCACCCCATGTAGCAGTAGTAGTAGTAGTAGTAGTAGTAGTAGTAGTAGTAGTAGTAGTAGTACTGTGTGTGTGTGTATTTGTATACAAATATGCTTATGTGTATTATATATTAGATTCAGGTATTTTTTAAACATCCTTAGTGCTTTTTATTCCTGTACTCCCTCTCTTTCTGTATTTTCTCCCCTTCTCTCCCCATCTAAACATCCCTCCTTATTTTTCCCATTTCTCCTTTCAAATCACCTCTATCTTGCTATTCCCCTCTCTAGACACTGTCTCCCAACACACACACACACACACACACACACACACACACACACACACACAAGCCTTGGTTCCTTTTCACTTTCCTGACTTCTGTGTTTATTCCAGGCTATACACTCATCTCTGAAGATTTGAATCTAAGACTCACAGATGAGAAAAAACAAACTGGTATTTTTCTTTCTGGATTACCTCACTCAATATTATATTTTCTGGCTCCATCCATTTGTCTTCAAGTTTCATTATTTCCTTTTCCTTTACCGCTGAATAGTATTACATTGTGCACATGTTCCACAGTTTAATTATCCACTCACCAGCTACTACTTATAAGATAAGTCTCTGTATCCAGCATTGTCCACTGAGCACCACCTAGATCTGTCCCTTTTTGCAGACTGGCTATGTGACGCAGAAGAGAGTACCAGTCTACCATGATTGAAAGAGGAGAGTGAAACAACACAGCCCACTGGTATTAAGCAAGTTTCTCACTTAGTCCAATAAAAAGGTTTGGCATTTCTGGCTGGAGGAATGAGAAAATAGAATTCAGGGCTACACAGCTACTGGGACCACAGAAAGGAGTGATTAAGAGGAGCTCAGGGGCTGGAGCACAAACCACACACCAACCTGCAGAGCACACCAGGGGAATGCACACCCACGAAAAATGCAGGTTTGGAGCAGCACAACCTATGGCTCTTAGAAGGTTGAGCTCTGATATTTATACTTCACCCTAGAAAGTGGAAAACAAAGGAAAGCCAAAGCTAGCAGAAAGAAAATACAGATTAGAGAAAAAGTAAATGGAATTGAGAAGAAAAAGAAAAGAGAAAAATCAGAAAAGATATGAATTGGCTCATTAAAATTATTAACAAAATTGAGGAAGGAAGGAAGGAACGAAGGAATGAAGGAAGGAACGAAGGGAAGGAAGGGAAAGAAGGGAAGGAGGAAGGAAGGAAGGAGATAGTGAAGAAGGAATGGAGAAGAGAGGAGGATGAAGGGAAGAAAGAAAGGAAACAAATTCCTACATTTAGCAGATACATAAGTTTAAAGTTACAAGAATCCAATGAATTACACAGAAGAAAGAATGCAAAGGAAATGAAGACAAATGGTGTCAGACTCAAGAGTGAGGACTATCTGCTAAAAGTCTTCAGAGAAGCTAGAGGAGAAGACACGCCCAGGGAAAAAGAATCATCACTGACTCCACATCAAAAACCATAAGCACACGCACCTTTTGTTTTTGCTTTTCTTTCTTCCTTTCTTTCTTCCTTCCTTTCTTTCTTCCTTTTTTTTTTTTTGTTGTTCTTTTTTATGTTTTTTCTTATTTTACATATTGATCCCAGTTCCCTCTCCCTCCCTCCCATCCCATTCCTCCCCACATACACTCCACAGAGAGGGTGGTGCCTTCCAGGAGGAATCATCAAAATCTGTCAAGTCATTTGGAGTAGGGACTAGGCCCCCCCCTCCTGTCTCTAGGTTGAGGGAGTATCCCTCCATGGGGAATGTGCTCCCAAAGTCCTTTTATGCAACAGGGATACATCCTTGTTCCACTGTCAGAGGTCCTGTAGACTGCCTAGGCCTTCTGAGATCCATGTTCAGGGGTGTCTGGGTTGGTCCAATGCTGGTTTCCCAGCTATCAGTCTGGGGTCCATGAGCTCCCCCTTGTTCAGGTCAGCTGTCTCTGTGGGTTTCTGTAGCCTGATCTTGACCCCTTTTCTTATCACTCCTCCCTCTCTGCAACTGGATTACAGAAGTTTGGCTCAGTGTTTAGCTGAGGGTGTCTGTTTCTATTTCCATCAGCTAGATGAGGGCTCTAGGATGGCATATAAGGCATTTATCAATCTCTTTATCGTAGAAGAGCATTTAAAGTAGCCTCTCCATTATTGCTCAGAGTGTTAGTTGAGGTCATCCTTGTAGGTGTCTGGACATTTCTGTAGTGTCAGTAGCACACATGTCTTATCCCAAGATGAGGGAGACTAAGGCAGGAAGATCATCTGCTATGCAGCAAGTATGCAGACAGCCTGGGATACGAGACCCTCAGCTCAGGAAAGCAAACAAAGCAAGCATCATAGAGACCTGAAGATGTTTATAAGTTTAAGGACTGGTGACAAAGCACAGTGGCAGAGCACTTGTGTAAGATGCACAAGGTCCAACCCCCTCGACACCACCTACCCTACCTTTCCTCTTCCACATACAACATTTTAGAAAAAAAAATGTTAACTTAGGAGTTTATTAAAAGTTAGGAGTTTTAGTAAAAATATCTTTCAAGATGGCTTAAAATAAAATTGAGATACTCTATGACCAGCAGAAACACAGTGAAGAAATGTTTAAGCAGTTTGTTCAGGAAGGAAAGAAATTACACTTGGTGGAACGTTTAGGAAGAACAGAACATTAGAAAGGGTGTATTTCTGAGTAAATGTAAAATGCTATTTTTCTCCCCAATATTAGAAGGCACAGAATTGTTTGATGATAGCACCTTGTGATACTATATATTCCTATTAATACTGAAATGTTTAATTTTAATACCATCCTATGATGATTTGAATAAGATATCCCCCATAGTCAGACACTTGAATACTGAATTCCCATCCCAGTTGGTGATGCCTTTGGGGAGACTTAATAGGTGTTAGAGTGAATGTGTCACTAGAGGAAGTCTCTGAAGTTTCTAAAGCTTCCCACAATCCCCAGTTTCCTGTTGTGGTTTGAGGTATGAGTTCTCAGCTGTTCCTGCTGCCATGTTACTGCACTGTGATGGTATGAAACCTCATCCTTCTGTAAGCCCTAAACAAACACTTCAATAAATTGTTTTGGCTATTGTGTTTTCTTCCTTCAGCAATAGAAAAGAAACTGAAACAGAAGTTAGTATGAGGGAGTGGGTTATTGCTGTGACAGACCTGACCATTTTTGTTTTTTGGAGTAGTATGGAAGGTTGGGGAATTTGGGGCCAGAAAGGGAGTTGAATGCTGTAAGCAATGTTTAATGAATGGGCTGTCCCAGTAGAAGCTTGAAAGACAGTAGTACTTAGGACAATGTCAACTGTAGATACCCAGAGCAAGAGGTTTCAGAGCAAAACAATATGAGCAGTTGAGCTGCAGACCATTCTTGTGATATTTTGGAAAACATGTGGCTACATTCTGCCCTTGCCCTAAGGACTTGCCTGTGGCTAAACTTAAAAATAATGAACTAAATTATTTGGCAGAGGAGATTTTAGGAATACCATAACATTGACTCTGTCACACAGTTATTAGTGATCACTCTTATGCAGGTCTACAATGAATAATAATAAATGGGGCAAGAAGAATTACATAATATACAGTTTGAAGGAAAGAGAAATACTAGGAAGCTTAATGTTGAAGATAGGGCTTATGCTGAAGGAGACTAGGGAGATGTCTGAGTCACATGGAACAAAAGGAGGGGTGCTCTCAGGGCAGGACCCCACCCTGTTAAGCTTCCAGCTTGTAAAAGAAAAGGCCTAGGGAATTTTACAAAGGCTGCTACAAATGTAATTCTTGGAGGCCAGGGTTCATCAGCAGGCAGCCTTCCCTGGTAGTGTCATCCATGAGGTGCTGGCTTTAGAGGCAAGAAGGATACAAGAGTGAAAAGGCCATGTAATAAGCGGTACAGTTACTATTACTAATTTGCTGGTATTGCTATTATTAGCAAATACTATCCAGAAATATGCAACAAGGCTACTGGCAGACAAGTAAGTAGTTTTCCCAGTTTAACATCAGAAAGGAACCAATTCAAATCAATGTGTTAACAGAACAAAGAGAAAGGAAGAAAAGGGAAAAATAACTGTCTCCATCAGTGCTGAATAAACATGTAACAACATTTAGAGCCTCTTTGCATTAAAGCTGTACTAAGTGACTCTGGGGATCTTGTAAGGCACAGCTGAGAGCCTCCTCCAGGTGACGTCACCCTTTGTGAACACTTGAGTGTGCATTCCATACTATGAGAAGTCAACAGAGCTTCTTGTTTGTTTAGTGTGCCATTATTTCAGAGTCTTGGAGTTTCCATAAGACAAGAGTGAAAAGCAAAACGATACAACATGATACAGGAAACCTGACCATTATCCATCTTAAAGTGACAAAACTAACTGCTGAAAAGTGTAAGTTTACAGAGCCAATTATAGCACAACATAAAATTTGAAATACTTTTAAATTAAAAATTTTTTCATGCAATATATTTGGTCATGTTTTCCCCTCCTCCAGGATTCTCAATAATAATCAAAACACTAAATGTACAGAACAAAGAAAAGATATTAAAAGCTGCAAGTGGGGGGAAGAAGTCACGTATAAAAGGCTGATCCTGTAGAATGACAGGCATCTTTTCAATAGAGATGCAGAAACCCAGAATGGCCACAGATGCCAGCCCAGACTATTGTACCCAGCGAGACTGTAAATAATAATAGATGGAGAAGGAAAATTGAAAATTTAAATGTGGTTTCATTTGTAATATCATCAGAAAGCTTGACCTACTTGATGATACATTTAACAGATGGTATAAGGGCTCTTTCTAAGAGGATCAAAGAACTAAAGACACTGGAGCCATAACCAACCAGGATTGGAAGATTCAATATTGCTAAAATGTCTAATCTCTGTTTCTCTGTGTAGCCCTGGCTGTCCTGGAAGTTGCTCGGTAGATCAGGCTGGCCTTGAACTCACAGAAATCCTCCTGCCTCTGTCTCCTGGGTGCTGGGATTGAAGGCATGGGCCACCATGCCCTGCTAAGCCTCCCCTTTGGTTTGAATTTCTTTCTAGTGAATTTTGTAAACAATCTCTATATAGAAAATACTTAAGTTTTGTGATTCTCTTATACATCAAAATCAGCTTGAAACGACAATGAAACTTACAGAAGAAACAGCTTCTTCATGACTTGAAGTAGGCAAAGGTTACTAAATGAAAGAGATTGGTAAAAACAAAAGAAAGACTCCCAATGAATTAGGCTCTATCAAAACTGAAATCTTCTTAAAAGATAACTCTGAGGAGAAAAAGCCCTACAAAGTAGGACAAAACATTCCTCAAGTTTATATCTGACCCAAAACAAATATCTAGGATAAAGTATGCCTCTAACTTAAAAGGAAAGACAGACAGGCTGATAAAAAAAAAAAGAAAACAAAAGAAAAAATTGAAAAAAAACTATGATAGGCTAGAAACAAAAGAAATAAAAAGTTAAAGAAAGAGTACTGACGGTTGAATGATGGTACATATACAGGGGAAATAAAAATGAATATCATGTTAGATAGTAGCCAGTTCCTCAAAAGTGAAAGCAACAACTAGACAAAAAGTAAAGAAGAATGTAGAAAATCCAGTAAACATCTACACACTTGATACAACTTTGCAATTGACAAACAAAAAGCACACTGAACAGTTAGAAAAAGCAGTCACTCTCTTGGCTAGAAAGTCCCAACAAATTCCAACTAGCAAACATCATATATACTACACTCCTTTCTCATGACCTAATAAAATCAAGGATTAGTGAAACTATAGTTATTTAAAAACATTCCAAGTTTGAAAGAAAAACACCATACTTATAAATTATTCATATATTTTTAGAAAATCTGGAGAATACGCCTCCAAATGTATAATAGAGCACTTGCCTATCGTGTGAAAGGCCCTGACATCAGCTGTTGGCACTACAAGAAAAACAAGAAATAATAGATAATACTTGGAGGAAGACCTATATTTTATTTTAGTTAGCTTAAAGTAAAAAGACTAAAAACTTATTCTAAGAATATAAAAAATTGGAACATAGAAAGTAGAGACAACTGGTAAAATTAAAGACATTTTGAAAAGAACAGGAATTCTAAAAGTTTGCTTTGACAAGACTAATCATTTTCAAAATGAAAGCATCAGAAACAAAGTCCAGAAATTAGAAGGTCAAATAACTATATCTATTAAAGAAAATTTTAAGCAAGAAATTTATTATGCACAATTGTATGTTGATATTCTTTTTTAAAAAAAATCAAAGAGAATATGGAATATAAATTGCCAAAACTGACACAATAATAGAAATTTAAATTAATAATGGTACTTAAGACTGTTGAGTGCTCATCCAAAACCTCATTTTGTTTTTTGTGAGGATGTATTTGATGAATTGACAGAAACCAGATTGTCCTTGTTTTTACAAGTTCTTCAAGACAGTAAGTGAAATGATTTATTTCTGGGGTAAATATAATCTCTAGAGAAAGATTTCATGTGTCACCATAGATATAGAACCATACAGGAAATATTGGCCTTGCTAGTATATGACTATCCTCAGATAATAACATTTTGTCACAAACCAGTAAGCTTCTGCTAGGAATGCAGAGATGATTTTTTCCATTAGAATAGAGTATCTGTATCGTTCATTTCTTTAATATAGTAAAAGAGTACTAAGCAAAACAAAATCACCAGAATAAAGAGCTTTAGATGTATGTGTGTTTCATTTGAAATACACACAGATGTTAGGAAACTAGTGAGGGGGATCAGAGGCTCAAGGGAGGGGAGACAAATGCATTGATATAAAGAGGGAAAGAAGATTAATGCAGCAGCAAGGATAAGGAGGATGGGAAGGCAGGTAGAAGACACACACACCCCCCACACACACATTATATATATTATAATAATATAACAGGAGAACAATACCACAAGTACAAACCCCAGTACCAGAAATGGTTACCTCATCTAAATTATTGGTCATTAGGATGCCGTAGACTCCAAACATAGACTATTGTCATTGTTCTCAGTTACCCCTGAGAACTTGACCCTGGGACTATAGTTCTAAAGACACTACATACTCCAGTCATAAAGGTAGAGAAATCCTGGCTTGAAAGTTTCCTCCCTACTGGCTAGCTTTCATAGTGCTGTAAGATGCATGACAGCAGAGGTTAAAAGTAACCACCAATCTCATCCCACTGTGAATCCTGTGAGGGACAAACTTGTGTGGTCCACTGGTACAGTAGTGGCACAAATGTCATGGGAGCAACCACCCACTTTCTAACTGGATTTAAGACCTGTTGCACAGCATAGAGCTCATACCTGGTACTGTTAATGGATCTAAGAACTTTGGGCTGGATTTACCATTGGCTTCAGGGGAAAACCTATTGCTGTCATTCTACTAAAATGTACATAGCACTAAAATGACCCCTAACAATTTATTATTATACACATACATTAGTGCATCTCTCAGCAGTAGGTGACAATTAACAGAGACCCAGAACTGGTCAGGTTTGTTGAATAAGAGAGTATAGAGTGTTCTGCCATGAATAAGACATCTATATGACCAAGTTCTCAAGATTTGGGGTCTTCTTAGAAAACAAAGTAGCAGAAAGATGGTAAGAGCCAGAGGTGGCAGATGACATCAAGGAACAGTGTCTTGCATACACAACAGGGCACTTGCACAGGTGAACTCACAGGATTTGGCATGCTCAAGCCAGACCAAATCCCAGCATAGAGTGGGGGATTGGGCAAGAAGTCCCCTCCCTAGATGAGGGGCTATTGGTATCTACAGAGGGGTCCAACCCCTCTGGATGGATCAACCACACCCCAGGGCAAACCGTACACCTAAGAGTATTTGGGCAATACAAATTCAACTCAGTGGACCTTAGAGGAGATTATAAGACGTTTGATCGATAGGGAGGGGGGGTGATCTGTGGGAAGCTACAGGAGGGAGGGTATACATGATCAAGATGCAATGTATGAAGCTCTCAAAAGATTGGAAAAAAAACCATTATTTTTAAAGTATGTAGATGCAATTCTACTGAAAATACTTCAGCTTTTTTGATGCATATTGGAAATCTGATTCTATAATTCACATGGAAGTAACCAAGGAGTTTGGAGAACTAGATTTGAACACCAGAATCAAAAGAAAACTTCATATGGCTGGGGAGGCCACTAAAGAGAGGACACTTGATGAGTATGTATGAGGCCCTGGGTTTGATCCTTAGTCCCCTAAAAAAGAAAAGACACTCTATCATACTTGAGCCATATTATAGAGGCAGAGCAATTAAAATACTGCAGTAATGTGTCAAACCTGACAAGACAGGATATGATGGAGAGCATAGACTGGGGCTTGGGTGGTTATCAGAGGAGCATATCTGAGGAGCAGCCTCGAGGGAAGGAGTTCAGAGACAAAAGACAAATTCCAGATGAAAGCTGTTAGGGAAGGGAAAGAAGCAGGCACTGGGGGGAAATATGGAAAGAAGACGGCTTCTGGTTTAAGTTTAGGGTTGTTTTGTTTTAAAGAGACCTGAGTAGAGGAAGCCCATGGGAAGGGCCAGCTGAGCCACGGAGAGAGTGTGTCATTTCTGAGTCCTTCCTGGAGAATTTAGGAGACAGGGATGGAGGTGTGGTAGCTGGTGCAGAAAGATGTGTGCAAGTCGGCGTACCTGGCCCATCACAAGGCTAAGTGTTCCGTTCTTCATCCTGCGAACTTTTCCCTTGTATACTGCAATTACCTACATTTTAGAATAGACAGGAAAAATAAAAAACAAAAACAAAAACAACAAAAAAAAAAAAAAAAAAAAAAAAACAGAGCCTACAGAAGCAGGAGGAGCAAATAGAGAAGCCAGAACCAAAGAGGCCGAGTTGTGTTTACCCTAGAGAAGAGAAAACTAAGGACTACCTCCACTACCTTCAGGCAGCTTAGTTGCCACTCAAGGACAACATTGAGGCACGCACAAAGGCAGGCTCTGAAAACAATGGTGGAAACCACCAAGCACCATTCAACGCTTGCCACCTAGCTCCCGCGGGGGAGGTAACCGGAAATAATTCAGTGAGCAGGATAGACTTGAAAATCTGAGACCTGAACATCCAAGGTTTTATCCAGCTCCAATTGTCCCGGCTCTTGAAGTTCACTTTATTCCCTAAGACCAAACAGATGACCTAGATCTGAAGGCGTTCTTAGCCCCAGCCCAAACTAGGCAAAGGTCCCTGGGACCACACAGGTGGAGGCAGACTGTGGGAGGAGACAAAGTAGAAACACGTGATGCAGTTAGAAAGGTAAAAGAAGCGGAAAGCAAAATCAAGCCTCAGTGTTTGCTCCAAACCCAGACCGAAAGTCCCAGAGCAAGACTGTGACATGATGGGAATCAAGGAGGCAGCTCTGTGCTTTGGCTGTGGGCTCTCTTCCACCCATCATCATCTGGCTAGCTGGGTCAGGCCTGGGTGGGCCAGCCTGGAGAGACTTTCACAAAGCCAACTAAACTGAGAGTTAGGGAAACGAGTTGTTCTGTGGAGCAAAATAAAAAAGGAGTCGGTGGCTGACTCCAGGAACACGGGCTATAAAAACCGAAGCATCTGTTGAGAATCTAGTTAATTTGGCAGTCTCAGCTGTGGTCCCTAGGAAGTTCGGGTGGGGGTAGGTCGGAGATCCCTGGGAATACAAAGGACATAATTGCTATCCAGTGGACACTGTTTTCTGCTCGGTTCACGGATTTCAGACTTCATGCTTGCACTCCAACGCTGCTGAAAAATCCCAGAATATTCCTTTAAACACAACAGTTCTGGACTTGAGAACTGCATGGTTTCAGACCCGTCATGGAAGTGGTTTTGGTACTCTGAGATAAGTTTTGTGTTCTCTGGCATAGGAGAAACTCAGGCACTCTCGATTTTCCTTTGTTTCTTAATATTTTTTTTTTTTAACAAATATTGGGGGGAGGGTAGAGTGTTTGTCTGTCCTGAACAAATCCCTGAGTTCAATCTTCACATTGAAAGAAAGTATTTAATAGACATGTAACATTTGCCATTTTCAGGAATAGAGCCCGGTGGCTCCAGAAAAGGAGATACTGTGCAATAATCAAGCCACAGCAATTAGCAAACAGCTTCATTGCCTCAGACATCTGCCATTCTATGTGTTGGGGACATTCAGACTCTCCTAGCTGTTTTAGAGTGTGCTGATCTTAATTTTTAACATTCACAGATATGAAAAGCCTTTTCCAGAGAAAAAGGCTTTATATCTATAAGGAGAAGGCCCAGGTGTGTGGCATGGTGCGTATGTGTGTCCCACCACTCCCTTGGGTGGTATTAGGTGTCATGTTGGTGCATACCTGTCCACAGCTTGTCTGGAACAAGTAGGGTCTTGCAGCCTATGCTCTAATGACAGGATTTTGTGACCTCTTTGCAGAAAAGTTAGCAGTAGGCCTGCGCCAAGGCCACAGGTACCCTGGGTCACTGTGGATGGAGCCCTTCCTTCCCTATGACACACAATCCCATGGGCTTGTTTCCTGTCAATCAACCACTGTCTGCGCAAGTGGGCTGCTCAGCTGCTGCCCTGAATGATGCCTGATGCTCCGGCAGCAATCTCAGTGCCTGGGGTCCACTAGGGAAGATGGCCTGGGCCTCCAAAAGATGCCCTCGTGTGACAGCCCTGCTACCCAAGGCTCCTTTCAACACATAGCAGTGGCAGCCGGGTTAGGTTGCACTTCCCTTAGTCACAGACACAAGCTGAACAATCTCAGGCGTCCTCTCATGTCACCTCCCTGGGTTGTTTTTGTGTTTGTTTATCCCCATAAATAGGTTGCAGCATTTTCCAGGATGCCCAAATAAGGCCAAGTAAACAATGGCATGGGTTTAAAAAAAAAAAAAAAAAAAAAAAGCAAGTGGAAACAAAATAAGAAGGAAACCCTGGTCTTTATGTCTGTGCCATGGATGTGGCAACGGAGGAAGGCAGAGTGGGCAAGCATGCAGTGAACCGGACTGGAGGACTCATGGAAAAGTTTGGCTGCATGAGTGTGGTGAGCTACAGCACTGTCAATTAATCCTGGTGAGACCCTAGGTTAGTGAAGTAGATCAGAGAGATTTTTGGTGGGCCAAGATGTTCTCAGAATCTTCCCTTGGGTCTGGACACGGACCACACTAGTGCAGGGCTGAACGTCAGGATGGAATTTTGGCTTGGGAAGAACTGTCCTTTGCAGCTGTGACCCAGCTGGGGCTATAGCTGTAGGTCGGGATGGCTCAGGCAATGCAATGACCCTCCTGAGCACGCAAGGATGGCCTGCTGGAGTGTGTCCCCTTCTGTCACTGTGGAGCTCAAAGCTCACCACCATCCTTAGCAAGCATGGAAGCCAGATAGCATTGATCTCTCAAGGCCTTGACTGTTCTTCCTTACCTTTTTCTACCATGCAAAAGAGCTATTGATTTCAATATTAGACTGTTGCCATCCTTAATTCTCATTAAGCCATTTGTGGCTGTTCCTCCCCAGCTACCCCTGAAAGCAAGCACTTAAAAGTCCAAATTGTAACCTTCCCCGGCCTAATTATATATGACCGAGGATTTGTGAGCCAGTGGCTTCCTATGGTCCTAAATGAGGAGGCCCAGGGACATGTGTGTCCCTTCCAGGCTTCAATAGCTGAAGGCACTCAGAGGTCACAGTAGCCTCTGGGTTGGAGAAGGCTGCTGCCACCACATTGGGAGTTGTTAAGGACATCGGTTTAGGGCCCAGCTGTTCAGAAGGTGTGGGAGGTGCCTTATGAATTGAGACATTTGTGTTTATTTATAGAGATGGTAAACCAACCTGGAGAGTCTGGCTTTCCCATCCCTGGGCTCTGAATGAGAGCCTGGGATAGCAGGCTGGGAGGCATTATTTCCTGTCAATTACCAGGAACACTACAAATAAACACATGGGGACCTGTTAATGCACACCTATGAGCTAATGTGAGTTTATCCTTCCCTCGGGCAAGTATCAAATGTTCCCTTCACAGTCCATGGGGGACCTGGTAAATAGCCACTAGGGATTTTCTTCCCTTTAATTGGAGTGGTTCTTGAAACAGATGTCCAATGTGTAGGGATGACAGCTTCTGAGGAAAAATCAAGAAATCTCAGTACCCCAAAGCAGGAGAGAAACACTCCAGGGCCATCCCATTAGTATTCAAACCTGCTGGCCAAGGTGTTGCCTTCCGTAAGTAACTGAGCCTCTGGTGTCACAGAAGGAAAGTCAGATGCAACAATGTCTGTGCTTCAGACTCTAGATTCCAGTAATGCCTAGGAAAGTGCTTGTCCTTGGCCAATTCTTTATGACTCTTTTCAAGAGCCTGGCCCAGGAGCAGAAAATGTCTCCCACCCATCCCTGGGTGCCCAACACATACCCCTTCCTCACCTGAGGGATTCTGGGAAATGCATGTCTGCCAATCTTTTCAAAATGACCTTCAACAAGACCACAGGTAAAAGCTGTGCTTTTATAGCTGATGTGAAAAGTGAAGCTGTTTCACTTTCTTCTCATGGGAATCGAATTTTCTAGAGGCGGACATGTATGAGGCATCCCAAAGAGCAGCTAAGTAGGGAGAGAGAATATGGATGGCTTCTCACTGTGGCTTTGGAGCCTGGTAGGGAAAACCTACCCTTGAATTTTAGGAATTGCATCAACCAAAATGAGGACCTTTTCACAACAAGGGAGATATTCAGAAAAGGAGAAGAAAAAACATTTAATCAAAATTTAGTCACAGCAGCCTATAATGTAATTTGATTTCTTGTGGTACTTTTTTTTAAAAAAAGTGAAGACATGAGAGTATACATTAAAAATAAACGTTTTCCTTTTGATGCATTCTTTTTTAGTTGAATGTGATTTTATCCTATATGTAAATTACTTTTAAAAGTCTAAAAGAATTATAGGTTTAAAGATAACATAATAATCTTAAATGTATATTTTCCTAACAACAGGACTGCAAAACAAGTTAAGCAAAACCAGATAGACTGGAGGAGATAAACAGACCCACAGTTGAAGTTGTAGACTTTGCTAGTTTTCTCTGGGTAATAGTAAACAAACAGCAAACCATCAAGCATAGGAAGGACTCCAGGCCGCCACTGTCAGCCAGCCTTCCCTCACTGGCACTGAGAACCCTCCCCATGAGAGCAGATGCTCACTCTCTTCTGGTGAACAAGACGTGTCTAAGAGAACCCTCACAAAGTCACACCACACTCCAGAAAGGTGTCTGAGCTTCATTAAATTCAAAAGAATTGAGATTGCTCAAGCTTTGGTTTGTGGCAATAAAGGGATTAAACTAAAAATAGATACCAGAATATCTGAAAATAAATCAATCATCAAATATGTAAAATTTTTAATATTGATAGTCCCAAAGGAAGCCTGTGGTGAAAACTAGACTATTTTGAAGTGAATACAAATAAAAATACATTGAATCTGTGGCTTGGAGTGAATGCTGTGCTTAGAAGGACATTTAATGTGCTAACTTCTTAATACACAAAAGGTCTCAGGTTTGTAATGTGACCCCTTCCACAAATAACCAAGGGGGAAAGGAGCAAAGTCATCCCAAAATTAGGAGAACAAAAAAGAAAGGAAGAAAGAAAGAAAGGAAGAAAGAAAGAAAGGAAGAAAGAAAGAAAGAAAGAAAGAAAGGAAGAAAGAAAGAACGAGGAATTAATGAAACCAAATGTGATTTGTCAAGAAAAATCAACGAAAAAGGTAAACTATAATCAAGCCAAAGGAGGGAGGCAAGAGGGAGAAAGTAAGAAATTTACTGTCAGAAAGGGAAAGAGTCTTAAAGACATCATAAGGAATACTACAAACAGCTCAGAGCACATAAATTCAACAATTAAAGTGAAATGAGCCAATTCCTTAAAAGCTACAGACTCCTAAAACTAAGCCAAGAAGAAATCAATTATATACTGATTTCATACACTTAATATATATGCCATACACACACACACACACACACACACACACACACACACACACTTAAAGACTAAATTTGTGGCCTGAAACAGTCTGATAGGCAAAACTGAGTTCTAGATTTCACTGCTGAATTTGACTAAATAATGAAAATCACAGCAATTGTTCACAAGTTTCCATGAAAATAGTAAATGGAAGCTCACCTCTCAACTCATGTGAGAAGACTGATGATATTAAAAGCTAACTAAGAAAGATAGAAGTAAAGAAAACCATGGGCCAATATCCCTAATAACATAGAGCCTAACATCCTCAATAAGGAATACCAAGTCAAGTACACCAATAAACAAAGAGACTCTCCACACCTTTCACACCCTTAATAGTGGCACTCATTGTTGAAATCCCTCCAGGAAAACAAGCTTGGTCTTTGCTTCCTATTTGCCTTTGGAGAGAGTTCTAGTTTCCATCTGACATGTATCACCATGCACTCCTTACTCATAGTAGGAAATCCACTCCAGGTTTGCTCCTCACTCAGTGTGTCTCCCCCAGTGATGTATTTGGGAACTGGGAAAATAACCACAGGGTGAGTTAAGGAGTGATTGGGTCTATTGTGAAACTGAATTGAGCTTAACCTCCACTGATCAATTACCTGATCTTTATTAACCCCTACTATGGCAGGCAAGCATAGGGAATAATTTTGCAAATTCTACTAATGCACTTGGCAGCCCAGGTCCTTTACCTGCACAATGCTCCTCTCTGTACCTAATGGTACCTAATAACCTTGGACCACACACACACACACACACACACACACACACACACACACACACACACACATATCAGACTACAGGTACCCTCCTCTCTGAACAATGGAATAGGTTTCTCTTCCACTAATGACCATCAAACTTGGACAGTTTCTACTCAAATGTTATTCCCAGTACATCCTGGCCCAAGGATGGGAGGACACATCAAGCCTGAACTGGTTTTGGGTGCTTTGTACGAAAGCAAAACTGTGTCCTCACATGAACGGTTAGGGAGTATCCTATGCATAATTGGGTATGCATGTGGTTACCATGTTTACCTTGCTTTGGTGGCTGAGATCCCTTGGCATCTGCTAAGCTGGGATCTGAATACTCCCTTTGCATTTAGCTACTCCAATTCAAGGGACTGCAGGTTTGATTCTAAGGTCACACACACAGAGAAAAACCAATCTCAGAACACTTCAAGGGTGCTACGGTTCCCTTATAAATATACTCCACACAGTCGTGGTAGAAAATAGTGTGTTCGGGAATTAGATGACAAGTTCATTCTAACATAGTTAACTCCCTACCCTCCTCCACGGCACAGAAAGACAGGCTGGCAATTCTGGTTCACTCATTCTAGGCCACATGTTTGTCTCCTTTCAATCCAACAGCTTGACAATGTTGGAGCCCTTTCAAACCCCCTGAGATGAAATACCAATGGTGGGAACTGTTTAGGGGTTCACTAGCAACAAATCAATCTTGGTGCAACTTTATGTTCCTTCCATGGCCATCCCACACCCATAATGCTCATTCTTCAACATGCCACTGGACTGTTTCAGTATGAATAAAAAAAACTCAGATAGTCTCTTACAGCATGGTTGTTGCAGAATATTTGCTTACACTATGAAGATGTGTCTTTGTCAAGGCACCTTCTGATTGGTTTAATGAAGAGCCAAATGGTCAACAGCTAGGTAAGAATAAGTTAGATGGGACTTCTAGGAAGAGAAAAATACTCTGGGAGGAAGAAAGGCAGGTTTCCAGCCAGACCTGGAGGAAGCGGAATGGGCAGTATGAAGATGAGTTAACAAGTCTCATGGAAGAATTACATTAAAGGTTATGGGTTAATTTAAGTTATAAAAACTAGTTAGAAACAAGCCTAAGCTAAGGCTAAGCTTTTGCAATTAATAATAATTTTCTGTGTCACTATTTGCAGGCTGGCAGTACTGATAAGAAAGTACTACTACGTGTGGTACACTGCTCTGATCATATTTTGCCCCCTTTCCTTTGAGGTCCATTGGGACTTCTTATAGTTTTAGAGGTAGGGGAATAGATTCTGAGTAGACTAAGTATTATCTCAGAGACAGTTTCTATCTGTTCCTCTTCCTTTCCTCAAACCCCATAAAAGAAAGCACCAAACAATAACCGGGGCCCTTGAGCACCCTCACTCATGGTTTTCTTAACCCCAGATTGGGGAGGAGACTCTGCACTGGAAGCAAATGACTGTTCCAACTCACAGAGTTTCATCAGCGTTTAGGGGTTCAATGCCTTTGGCTTGCTTCATCAGGGTCTTCTCAGACATTTTTAACTTTCAGAACCCCAAGCTGTCCCTAAAAGTCAACACTCTATAAGACTAGGGGTTTAATTTACAATGTTAACTGGTCACTCAGCAGGATGAGATTGAGGGTTTTGTTTTTATCAGGCTCTGCTAATTAGCTGGAGGAGGTAAGACATAGATGTGTTTAGGTCATTAAGCATTTTGTTTGTTTGTTGTTTGTTTTTGTTTTTACTGCGATTGAAGCCCCTTAGCTTCTCTTTTACTACTTTATCGAGTGACATTATGAAGATCCCGTCAGTCTCCTAACTTTCTGTTTAAGAGAAATGTAGGGAGTGTTGTTAGCACAGTCCCTCAGATACTTGCCAATGCTGTAGCCAAGGTTGACCTCCAACTTAACTATGTAGCCAAAGATTGAGCTCAAACTTAACTACATAGTCAAAGGTTACCTTTGACTACAGGTTCTTCTGCCTCTATCTTCAAAATGCCGGGGTTACAAGCATGTACTACAATGTCTAATTTTACATGGTACTGAGGGCTTTGTGTCTGCTAAGCGAGCTCTCTACTAACTGAGCTATATCCCCAAGCCAGATCCTTGCCTCTCTAAATTACTTGCTTAGGATTGCCCAAAGGTGGCATTTTGTTATCTGATGTATAGATATAGGTCACTTCCTTTGCTACCAGAAATAGCCATTACTGTTTTGAAGACTGATGAGATGGCAGAGCCCATTCTGGCCAACTCAGAAAGTCGTTCTTAAGATCCTGTGCCTGGGGACTGGAGAGATAGCTCAGCAGTTAAGAACTCTGGCTGGAGAGATGGCTCAGCAGTTAAGAACACTGGCTGCTCTATCAGAAGACCTGGGTTCAAATCTCAGCACCCACATGACAGCTCACAACTGTCTGTAACTCAAGTTCCAGGTGAGCTGACACCCTCACACAGACACGCATGCAAGCAAAACACTAAAGCACATAAAAAAAATAATGAAAAAAATTATTAAAAGAAAAAATTAGAGCAATAAAGTCAAGAATCACCTATATCTATCATCTCTATATAGAGATATTTTTTTATTGTATGCAATACCATAATTCTATCTATATTTTTTGTTGTATATAGTATTCAATGTGTGGAAAATGTATAAAGACAGCTGACCTGAGCCCATGGGAGCACATGGATTCTGGACCAGTAGTTAGGGAGCCTGCATGGGACCAACCTAGGCCCTCTACATATATGTGACAGTTGTGTAGCTTGGTCTGTGGCCTGTTTGTAAGGCTCCTAGCATGAGATCAGGACGTGTTCCTGGTGCTTAGCTGACTTTTGGGAACCTCTTCCCTGTGCTGGATTATCTTATCCAGCAGTCATGCAAGGGGAGGTGCTCAGTGCTACCAAAACTTGATGTGCCCTGCTTTGTTCAAGGTCATGGGAGGCCTGCCCCCATTTCTGAATGGAGATGGAAGAGGAGTGGATGGGGCAGGAAGAAGATGGGAGTTGGGGAGTGGGGGAGGGTTTGGGATGAGGCAAGGAAACCGTGGTCTGTATGTAAAATAAATAGGGGTGGGGGAGTTCATTAAATAAAATTAAATTAAAAAAAAGATATTGGCTCATGAGCCCAACTCTACTGTATGACTTAAGACACAGAGCTAAAGGCACATACTTCTAACATGAAGGCCAACAGGTGAAAGCAAGGAGAGTCTACAGTTCAGAAGCCTGTGGGCAGTTGCCAGATTTTCTCTCAATCAGGGAAACTAATTGTGTTGCTTTGAATGAGAACGAGCCTCCTCCCCACCCACAGGCTCCTGTGTTTTAACATTTGGTCTCTAATTGTTGGAACTGTTTGGAAGGATTTGGAGTTGTGACCTTATCTTGTGCCATTGGGCTTGGAAAAGTCAAACACTCTTACCACTCCCAGTGTGCTCTCTGCCCCCCCCCCCCCGTTTGTAGTCTGAGCTGGGGGGAGTTCACAGCTGTTCCTTCCACTGCGCCTTCATTCCACCGTCATGGACTCTAAGCCTCTGAAATCACAAGCCCAATTAAGTGCTCTCTTTTATAAGTGGCCTTGGTCATGATGCTCTTATCACAGAAATAGAAAAGTAACAATACACTAATATTCCCTGATGCCAACCTGCACTATTGAAAGCAGTCTACTTAAGCAAAAGTTGACTAACTTTAATTTCATTTCATCTCCCAATACTTAGTTGATACCTAAAATCCACACGGAGACTTTTAAAAATAGCATGTTTAAAGCGTGGTAAATAAGAATCTGGGAAACGATAGGCTGATGGATGTTTATTCGGGGAGAAACCTCTTATACCAGAAACAGATGACTTTTGGCAGGTCCCCATCCCAAGGATGTCTCTGGATGCTGTTTCTGACCAGGAAGTAAGAGTAAGAGCTGGGGTCTGGGACCCCAAACCTAGTCCCCCCAGGTCATACCCCCAATGGGCATGGTCAGTGCAACAGGTGTGGGCAGGGTGGATATCTCACTACACATGTTCATATCCTTAAACACACAAAGCATTGCCCAGAGTTCAATATTCATGAATCATTTTTAAAACGTTCTAGGTAAACCAAGTCCATAAAGATGGACTTCCTCAGCCTGATAAAGGACATATATGAAATAAACTACAACTACCAACATTCTTAACGATGAAAGGCTGGAGACAATCATACTTTGAGGATTCAAGGTATTCGCACCAAAAGCAGTGTTACACACAACTGTCAGAAAAGTGTAAACAAACCCACCGTCTCTCATAATGGATAATGAATTACACACGTTATATACTCAAATGATGGAATACAACCCAGTAACAAAAAGGAACAAATTACTGATACACATCACAACATGCATGAATGGAAAGACGTTAAGAGTCATTCTAAAATATAACCTGCTGTAGGTGTAGTGGTTAATCTTGGTTGTCAACTTCGTGGAATCCAGAAGGGGTATTGAAACAAATGTCCTTTTCTTTTTACTTGCCATGTCTGTGGGAGGGTATCTAGATGCTCTGATGTAGGAAGACCCATGCTAATGATGGTGGTACATTCTATGGGCTTCGATCCCATGGAGCAAGATACTCTTTGATCTGCTTTCCAGACAGCAGATACAGAATTCCTGCCACAGAATTCCTGGGGTGGACTTCACCCTCAGACTATAGGCCCAAATAGACTCTCCCTTCCTTAGGGGGCATATGGTCATCACTTGGTCATCACAACAAGAAAAGCAACGAATACAGTAGGACTCCATTGTGTAACACCCTGAAGAGATATAAGCCAGAGAGATGAGAGCAGATAAGGGGCTGCCAGGGGTTAAATGCAGGGGGAGGGTTAACTACAAAGGAACAGCAGGAAGGACTCCCTGGGGAGGTTAGAATTATCCAGAAAACTGCCTGTGGTGATGGTTCCAAGACTAAGCATATGTAAAAACTCATGGAACTGCTCGGGAGGGAAGTCTAATACTATATGTAAATTAAGACAGCCGATCGAAACTTCTGCCAGTGGGCTAGGAAAAAGATTTAATGTAGGAAACAAGATTTCACTTTAAAATGCTTAATTGTACATTACTTATTGATGAATGGAGTCCGTAAGATTTAACCTTTATTCCCTCTTTGGACATTTGATGTCTAAAATTACAGTTGTCACATTTCTTGAGTGTAATTAGATGTGGACGAGCATTTTGCATCGTTTAAAAAGAGGCAGCGAGGAGGCAATGTCGGGCTTCTCTGTCTGGCTTTAATGATATGTCAAGCTGCACAGAAATCTCTCTGGTTTTGGAAACTGACATTTGGGCCTCAATTGTCAAATTATCTGGGCCATCACCCTGGGGTCTGGACTGTCCACAATGATGTTTTCTGGGCCCAAGGCCAAGGTCTCAGGGCCAGCACAAACCTTGACTGACGTCAGGAAGCCAAAACCCAAGAGGGAGAGAGGGTGGATCCTCCAGGCATGCTTGGCTGTCCTGAAGGAGTTTCAATGCCCAGGGTGAGAATTTTCACCTCTCCAAACATCACTGACATACTGCATGTGGTTACCGGATCCAAATTCTCAGTGTGTGCTCAGAAGGGTCCAAAATTACCTGGAAGGATTGTATCCTATCTTCCCTGCTACAGAGCCCATGTGGCATGAAACAGTACAATGCAAACGCCTTGTAACACCCCCTCCCATGTGGAAGGCCTCATCATAGCAGGACCCACAAGCAAGTCCAGCTGTGTTCTATAGTGATCTCTCAGTTGTCTAAAGGCTCCAAATGCCTTATAAGTGGGCGAGAAACCTTCCCCCCAGAATTCCTTCCTTTTCCAGCCTCAGACAATAGGTCCCAGGTCTCTGGCTAGTTTGTAACTTGAACTCAGATCCTTGCAGCAGCTTACAGGGGCTGATGGGAAAGGCTCTGGATAGGGCCCTCACTCTGAAATATCATTTTCCTCTGTTGGCTCCAGAGGTGCCCAAATACCTACATTACTTACCCACAGGGCCAAGGTATTGGTACACAAACGGGAATGGACATGGAGTTAATCCACGGTGACACGGGCACACAAAGTGGGTGCTTCTCCGTTCTGGAGGAAAGCCCCAGGGGAATGGAACTTTGACAGAGAACAGAGCAGTGAGCATTAGGGGTTTAAATGAGGACTCTCCTTGTATGGGCAGCTGAGAACGGAGGTACAGGCAGACACAGTACATACCTCTCCACCTTCACCTGTCCTCTGACTACAGAGTGTCTCTGCTCCCCAGACACATCTGCTAGAAGTCCATCAGCAAACATCTCCTCAAACTACTACACGGAGTTAAGAAGCCAGGACTGCGGTTCCTGCTTCCTGACGACTGTTAACCTCAGCACAGATGGGCCACGCCAGATTGAAATATTAGAGCCAGATTTCATTAATAAACAGGGGCTTGTACTTTTACATTGATGGAAAGCAAATGGGCCAGGGGATGTGATGGGGAACATGTGAGGAAGGAACAGCGGTAGAACCGGATACCCTTTATCTGCATCGTTAGGAAGAATGCTTCTGGTGAGACCATGTCTCAAAAACTATTGTTTTAAAGAACTTGAAAGACAGATGCTTTGGAGAAAGTATCTGGGAGAGAGCATCCCCAGAACATATTTGGAAAAAAGATGGAATGAAAGTAGGATGTAAACAGATTTGAATATCTGTGCCAAGTAAAGTCAAAACAGGCTGGGCCGGTGGAAGACAAAACTGTGACAAGAGACAGCTTCACATAGGATAGGCATCTGCCTGTCCCCTTGGTATCCTCTTGGCATATAGTACCCTTCTGAGGTTGCCACCTCCTCAGAGAGAGGTCTCTTGTAAGGATTCCCTTTGCCTGACTTTGGAATCCCAACACCCAGTCCTTAGAAAGACAAGCCAGGAAACAATATGGAAATTGCTGGTCCATGCCCAGCTACTCTCAAACTCATTCACATCTTGACATCTCAAGTTCAGCATTCCCCCCGAAGCTCTGCTCAGGCTTGTGGGAAGCTGGCCAGGCCTTCCATGTGACTTCTGTTTCCTTTCTAGGTTATCTTCGGGGACTATGTATTCAGAAACATTTTATTATGGAAGCTTTCAAATATACTCAGATGTAGCAAGACGGGATTCACGGGCCCACATGTTAAGCCATGGATAATCTTGTTTTATCTATTCCCCAAGTCCCCACACACCCATAGATATGCTAACATTTCAAAGAAAACTCAGGCATCACACCATTTTGTCTGTAAATATTCCAAAAAGTTGGGTGTTTTCAAAGATAGAAGCACAGTATTGTTTCTGTGTAAAAGTTTTAAACAAAGGGGCTGTTAGAACCATTTGCTATCTGGGATTTCTTGTGGATGTAAACACTGGGGCAATAAAGGCAAAGGATGAGAATGGGTCTCAAGTACCCAGTTCCATGATGGGACCACTCCAGGAACCCACTGTCTCAGTCTTTAAGTGAGCTTTGCCTGAAATAGGAAACCATCTGACTGTCTTTGGCAGCTGTCTTTGATCTCATTAGTTACGAGCTATCTGGTCTAGGAACTTGTTGTATGGACAACACTGACTGCTGAACAACGTGTCACACACCCATTACTTAGTGGGAGCTCAGAATTTCTCCTCTGATGCTGATTGAGAATTTAATAAAACTCTGATTTTTGTGACGGGGCATCCAACTTCAGCCTCCTCTCTAATTCCCTTCTACAGCTAACTTTCTGCCTGTCTTTCCACTTTCAAACTACATATACCATGTCATCTGCAATAAATGTCTTATAAACAGCGTGTGGTTGGCTCTGCTGATCTTTACTGAATTTAGATCATTTACATTTAATGTAATTATTGCATGTAAGGACACAAGCCTGCTAGTAGCTTGCTTTCTTTCTTCTTCCTTTCCTATGTTTCTTTTTAAAAGTATTTCTTGGACATGTATTTATTTTTATTCTTATTTATATGTGTATGTGTGTGCCTAAATATACGTATTGCACATACCTGGGAAGCCAGAGGAAGGTATCAGACCTGCAGGAACTGGGATGACAGGGGGATGTGACCTACCTCTGGAGAAACAACCTGCACTAACTGCTAAGCCATCTCTCCCCAGCCTCTCTCTCTTTCCGTGTCTTGTTTCAGTTTTCACTCCTTTGTTTTCTTTCAGGCAAAACACGGTAGAGAGATTTTGGGTTGCGTAGGTAATGTCTCCCACAGACTCATATACTGGGGACTTGGTTACTAGCTGACAAGCTTCTCAGAAATGGTTAGATACTCCGGATTTGATATAATCAATTGGCTAATGTCTTAATAGAGTCATAATGCAATAGCATCGTTGGGAGCAATCAAACACGGGAAGTGGAGACAAGCTGGAAGAAGCAGAGGACTGGAAATGTGTCTTTAGGGGCTTTCTCTTGCTGGCCCCTTTCTCTGTTCTCTTTCCGGCCTCCTGACTGCCCCTGCCACATGTTCCTTTGCCATGATATTCTATTTCACCACAGGCCCAGAATCAGCATGGCTGAGGACTGTGGCCTGAAATCTCTGAAACCTAGAGCCAAAATAAATCCTTACTCCCTTAGGTTACTTCCTTTGGGTATGCTGCCATGGCAACTTCACACTAAGACAGTGGAATTCCACACACTCATACTGTGAGTGAATCTCTTTGCATGCTATTCTTAGTGGTTACTTCGGATTTTAAAACATGCATATACAATTGTCACAGGCTACAGGTACTGCCACGTCAGGTGAAATGTAGAAATATTATCTCCGTGTAAGTGTCTTTAGACCCTCCACATTCTTAGTAAATGCAACTGTCTTAAACATTTCCACGTTAGCACCACAGGAAATGCTATTTTCATTTGCTTCAACACCAAGCATTCTAAAATGTTCACAGAAGGGAGGACTGTTCTACTCTGATCCACTTTGTTGTGATTTTATCTTGTCTGATATTCCAGTTTTCCTTGTGTTATTTCACTTGTGTTTGAAATTTTCCCATTTTTCCTTTATTCATTCTCCTAGGGTAAGCCTAGGAACAAACTCTTCTGGTTTCTTCTATCTGAGAATGACTTTCTCTGACTATCTCTCTGCATGCCTTTCTCTGTCTCTGTCTCTCTCTCTCTCTTCTCTCTCTCTTTCTGTATGTATGAGAGATAGAGAGAGAGACAGAGACAGAGTTTGGATGTTTGTGGGTACACACGTGTACTGTTGAAATCAACATAGATCCATATCCATGTGGAGGTCAGAGGTTGACACTGGATATCTTCCTCCACTGTTCTCCATTATATTTATTGAGACAAGGACTCTCACTGGACCTGGAGTTCACCTATTTGGCTAATCTAGCTAACCAGCTTGCCTGTGGCTCTCCAGTCTGTATATATGAAGTGTTGGGTGGCTTACATACATAACTTTAGAAAAATTACCAGTTTGGGAGATCTAAACTCCAGACTTCACAAATGTGTAAAAGCAGTTTACTCACTGAGCTATCTCCCCAACCTTGTTTTCTCTTTATTCTTAAAGGCTATTTTTGCTGGGTATAGAATTCTGCCAGGGCAGTCAGTGCTTCTGCCCTGCATCTCCAGAGCTGTGCCAGAGAATGTCCTTTTCATTCACCTCTAATACCTAAAGTCAGAGAAAGCCAAACACCAGGAAAAAAAACAAAGCAATTCATATCTGCCATTTCAACCCTATAAGCAGCTGATAGCAACTCCTCAAAATAATTAGAAATGTGGGTACCTGCTATTTTTAGTAATTTTAGTAATTTTATCCTTAAACATAAAACACTACCTAGAAATATGTTCATTAAAAAGTATATTGAGACTCCAGTGATTATATTTTATCACAGAACAAGTGCTGTTATAAGTCACCTTGTTATCATCTGATTTTTCTTTTAGTTGGTAGATTTGGAAGTTAATTCATAATTCCAGCGATGTATGGCAATAGTGGCACAATTATTATAGGGGTAATAAGCTACTCTCTGATTAGCTTTGAGACCCACTCCATGGGAGGGAATTCATGCTTGAAAATGGAAACCTAATCAAAAACCCATGATTGCGGGGAGAGTGGTCCTTAGTAGAGAACTGAATACTATTGATTAGATGACTTGACATAGTGTCAAGCTGCTTTGTAAACAACACATAGACAAATGCTACTCTTGGTCTGAGAGAAGCCTCTCTTTCCAGGGAATGGGAGTGAATGTAGAGCCCCATGGCTATATAAGGTACTGAGAACAAATGACAGATGAATGCTCAGAACTAACAGAACATTCATACCATCTCCTCCAAGCTCAGGGGACACTGTAGAAGAAAGGAAAGAAAGAATACAAGAGCCAGAAATAGGATAAAGGTTGAAAATGCCAAAAACACAATCATTGCAGTCATGAACTCATAGCAGCTATAGATGCCTGCACTGGGTATGTGCAAGAACAGGCCTATCCATAGTCTGGTGTGATGGAGGAAGGGCTCAAATGGGCCTAACCCTCCCTGTTAAACTATTTGCTACTGATATATTCAGGGAGGGGAAGTCATTGCCTCTCCACTAGTGACTCCACCAGACTCCAAAAGATAGTCCCAACCCAATGGACACACAAGTGGTCCTAGTTAAAATCAGTGGGTCAGAAAACAAAATTTAAAGTCATGAATAGAAGTGTTTGGGAAGAAAGTTAATAAAGATTGGAAGGAGATAAGAGAGGGAGGAAGAGAAAATAATCAGAATGCATTATATACATGCATAAATTGTCAAAGAACAAACTTAATTCATTTTTAAAGGCCATTATAAGGAAAATACATTTCCTTTGATCCAGAATAAAATTAAACTATAGTCATTTTTTTAATCACCACCAGAATACATAATCTCTGATCATCCTTCCCAGCTTCAGAATCCTGGAATTCCCCACTTATATATTAAATCAAGGAATAAGGAGCCATCAGAAGAACTACCCTTCTGAAAGACAAATGCTGCATGTTTCCTTTCATGTATGTTTGCATGAAGGTACCAATGACATGGAAGTAGATACAAAACCATTTGAGGAACAATGAGTATTGTGGCAAAGGAAGGGGGGAAGGGCAGAGGGTAGCCAGGAAGGCTGGAACAAGCTAAGTGTACATTGATATACTTGCCTGAAAATAGCTTTATGTAAGCCTGCATAATATAAATTGATCAATCCACTCAAAGATATGCCCCTCCCAATTTCAGTGGGAAATTTCAAATTTCTTCTTGACTACCCATTCACTTTGTCAATTTATTTCTTCTTAGATAAAGATCAAATTCAAAGGAAATGAAGAAAACTGTTGAGAGTGAATCAAAGCACCCATTGTTGAGAGCTACTCCCTCTGCCCCATCCCTCACTTTTGGAGGCATTAGTTGTTCCCAAACTTATTTCTGGGTAGAACCCATCATAAGCAGATGAGAATCCTCCTTATAATTAATGTAAAACTGCAGACTTTCCATCAACAGAGAAGTGGATTCTTGTGCTGGCTTGTAGTATGGCTAATTTAGCTTTGTAATGAGATAAAGTATGTAATCAGATGGCCATGGGTCCTGGGCAGTCAGCCCCTGGGAAATGTCCTGATTTCTAACTGTGGTCTTTTGGGATTGTCTCCTAGAATCTATAGAGGGGAGTCAAGAAACATTTTGATTGCCTGTGACCCTGGTCATAGAGGCACTCTCTCTTCTGTCTTGGCCAGGATCCTGTAGAGTTGATTGCCCTACCAGAAACCTCCTGGGCAGGCAGGGTGTATATGCTAACAAGCTGGTGGGCTGTTTGAATGCTTGGGTATGGACATGAGTCAAGAGACCCTAGATTGCATTGGAGCTGGTGGTTAGTGATGATGGGAAAGGAAAGAAGATAAACAGACTGTGGTGTGCAGACAGAGCTGGCTCTATAGTGCACTCCCTCTCTCTCTATAAGAGGCCTTTGGGTAAGCCATGGAGCTGCCACCTGGTATAAGTGAGTAAGATGCTAAACACCTGTGTGTGGACAGTTACCTAAAAACCAAAGCTCCCTGTCAAGGCTCAGAAACACAGTAGACACATAGAATGAGGGAAACTGCCACATTGTGTGTTCAACCACAACTGGGCTCTCTCTGGAGTGTATCCAACAGAGCAGAGAAAAGGGAGGAGCCATGTGGACCTCAGCCTTCTTAGGCAATGCAACCACCTTCACCAATACCCAGCCGGCACCAGCCTAATCATCTGAACACAGTTTTGCCCCCAGGCCTGCTCAGAGGCCCAGGGTGGTTTAGTACAGGACACATATTGGGGATGGGGATGCAGAGCCAGGAGAGACCCAGAGGTCCAGAAAAGTGAGAAACACAACCCATGGAGAGCAAAGCCCACACATTTGTGGAAATGGGGGTGTTCGGGGTTTAGGCAGTGAGCTGCACTGGGACACATCAGAACATGATGAGAGTGGCTCAATAGGACTGGTTGGGTAAAAGACAGCTTGCGTAGTATCCATGTTCATATCTCTTTACCTAACCCCGGTAGAAAACCAGCTTTCGAGGGTATTAGCAACAAATCCTTCCAAAGAACTTACTATCCTCCTGGCTTTGTCCTCTCCGTGGAAATCACAAAGTTCTTGGGCAATTTAATGCTGAAATGTTCCTTACAGACCTCTAACAACACTGGCATTTAAGGCCTACTGACTGGTTGGTTCCATATCCCCATAGCTTCTTCACTTAGTCAATGAAGAGCACAGACCTAGGAAGAACTTTCTAAAATACAGGGAAATTCTTTTCTTCTATCCTGTTATTTTCTTCTTATTATTTATTTTATTTTTTATGTGTGTGTGCACAGATATGTGTTCACTCTCATGTGCACTTGGGTGGCATCTTCACAAACACTAGCCATTTCTTTTGAAACAGGGTCTATCCATTGGCTTGAAGCTAACTGACGAGGTTAAGCTGGCTGAGCAGTGGGCCCCGAGCATCCTGCCTCTACCTCCCCAACACTGAGGTTACAAGCATGCAGCAGCACACCCACATTTATAAATGGGTTCCGAGTGGCAAACGCAGGCCTTGGCATTTGTGGGGCAGGTGTTTTAATAACTGGGAGCTCTATTTCTTCAGCCCCTCTTTTGTTCTTTGCTTTTTAAAAGTTGTTTGAGCTGAGCATAGACTCACATCTACAATCCTAGTATTTGGAAGGCTGAAGCAGAAGAATTACTGTGTATTCAAGGCCAATTTATGTTATACGAGCTCTAGGCAAGCTTGAGCTACATAGCAAGACCTTGTCTCAAAACAAACAAACAAACAAACAAACAAAATCATTTTCTCCAAAATGCATTAGATTCCTTTGACTGACTTTGGAATGTGCTAGCTTGAGGGAATAATTACATTTTAGATCTCCACTCCAAACAATTCGTTCCTGATTGCTCCCTGCCCTTTCTTCCCCCTCACCCCCTTCCTCTCCCTCTCATTTCCTACCCTCTCTCCACTTCTCTGTCACCTTCACGGATTTCCTTGCAAAAAGTTGCACAAAGATTATTCATGAGACAGGACTTGTAGACGTTTTTCGGTAGGAAACCCTCAGGCTGTCATTGGGTCTCAGGCCTTCATTATAAACATTAAAAAGAATTAGGGCACAAATCAGGAATTAAGTAAACAAAACCCCCTGTCTCACCTGAATGCATTATAGAAACCACCCCAGGAGCAAAGTGAGTATTGTCTTTAAAGATGTTATCACTCTGATGCTCAGTTGTTGGGAGCCTGTGCTGTGTGCAGAACTTGAGACAGGGGCAGGAAAAAACATGAAATGGGCCAAGCCGTGAATGACGGCTGTTGCCTGGTGGAATTTGCAAGGTAAAAATATCAAAGCCAAAGGCTTGAGAAGCGTAATGTGCCACATGAAAGTCTCTATGCAGCAAAAGAATGTTCATGACTGTAATCGAGGAGGTAAGAAAAACATACCACAGTGGGATTGCTCTGCTTGTTAGGTGGGAGAAACAGTGGTGAGTGCTGATGTCTGACTATAATGAGGACCCGTGCCTCAACAAAGTGGCGAATGCCCAGATAATGGGATCTCATTAGACATGTGTCTAGAGCCCCTACCCCCAAGAAAATCCCCCTTCCCTTTCTCAGAAAACTACTACAAAATATGTTTTACAAAAGTGAGGGGACAAAAATAGATAGATAGATAGATAGATAGATAGATAGATAGATAGATAGATAGATAAGGAAGACATGGCTGGCCCTCAAACAGGGTTTAAGGCAAGCAGATGAAGGGAATGTGTGGGACTCTGATGAGAAATGTGAGGTCAGCTGGGGTGAGGTCAAGAGAATTCTCTGTGGAGATTTGTGCTGAGAGATAGTGGAAGGGGTGGGGCTCAGCAGGGTCATAGTAAGAGGGACTTGGTTGGTGTCACACCATTTCAGAGATCACCAGAACTGCTTTTGGGGCTTTGGGGCACTGATTCTTTTTGAGCTGACAAAGGGGACACTGTAGAAAAGGCGACAGAATGCCTCAGAGGAGGGTCCATCTGAGGTGTCGCTATAAAACTTAATAGATGGCAAAAGATCCAGAATGTAAGTCAGGAGGTAATAACTGTAACTTTGTGGGGTAAGTAAGAGACAAGAGACAAAATTAACATAAGCCTTGCAAGCCCCATCCCCTGAAATGGTATTGGGGGGTCATTTTTTTTTTAAAAAAAAAGAATCAAAAGCAGAGGAAAAGCATTTAGAGAAATGACATGTGTAATTACATAGAGCCATTTTGACTTTTATAATCTCTCTTGTTGGAAAAAAAATTTAAATACCATGAGACATAGCAGTAACAAATTCATTATTTGTTGTAAGAATTTTAAGGGGCGTGTTCAGGTAATATTTGGGACCTTCATTCATATATATTGCTAGGTAGGTGGATCTCCCCCCCATTCTTTTGTTTGTTTGTTTGTTTTGTTTTGTATTGATTTTTTGTTTTTTGTTTTTTTTTTTTTTTTTTTGAGGCAGGGTTTCTCTGTATTGCTTTGGAGTCTGTCTTGGCACTTGCTTTATAGACCAGGCTGGCCTGGAACTCACCGAGACCTGCCTGTCTCTACTTCTCAAGTGCTGTGATTAACGGCATGTGCCACCACTGCCCAGCTACCTTCCCCATTTTTAGTTTTTATCTTGTACACACACAGAACATTTTGAGCTCTAACATAATGAAGGCCTAATTGAACACAACCAGATGGGGGAAGTAACCAGATACTCAGGTGAAGGCCCAATGACTTTGTCAATCCCTTCCTTATTTGAAGGAATATTAACATTTAACAAGTCCCGCTGTATTGTCCTAAGCAGGCACAGTTGGGAGTTCTGAAGATGGCCGTTGTTTAGTTTTAAAGGTATTGTGCAACATCACCTTAAAAAGAGATGGTAGAATCCAAATGACACAGGGAGTGATATAACAAATTAATAACATTACTAGTGTGCATACTGTAAAAACAATTAGGCCTTGTAAGTTTCCAGGTAAACCTCATAGGAAACATATGTAGCATGGAGAGTACAGGATCATCACTAAATTCATGTTTACATCATCTAACAGAATTTAGTTGATGGAGCTCTATTAAAACTATGATGCTGGAGTTAATACTGAGAGATTTTTGGACCCTTTTTATCCTTTCCATGTATGAAGATCCTGTTAGCTTTTATTGTAGACCCTTTTATACCATGAGATAAACAATAGTAGCCTCTATTGAAAACAGTTTACCTCTTAGCTGTTTTTAAATATATGTCTTTTTCTCTGGGCTGTTTGATGGTTTTTCTTCTCTCTGTCACAAAGTCAGGAGACCAGTGTGACCCAGGACAGAGGCTTTGGGAGAAACTTTGAGATAAGTATGCTTGGGCCAAATCCCATCTCCAGAGCCACCATTTTAGTGAGGTAAAAGAGCCTGTGACAATTTCTTTTTTTGTATTACCCACAGCCTAAAGATATTTGAATCCCAATAAGACTGAACCCAGAGATCTGCATATTATTAGCCAGCTTGTGAGCATCCACAGATGGGGGCAGATAACCCGAAAAAAAACCTAACTAGTAATTGAAAAGTAGAAATAAAAGCAGCCAAAGCACATGAGCGTGGTGAGGCAGAAACAAAGGCATAAGTTAAAGAAGTCCCAAGAACAAAAAGGCCATCCCATCTCAGGTAGGAAAGACACCTCGGGGGACCCAGTAGAAACAGAGGGCATTGGGACCCAGTGTAGATTTTATTTGTTTTTTTCTTTTCAAGCTACATTGTTTGTGGTCTGGGCTTGGTTGTAAGCAGGAGCTGAGTAGTGGGGATAAGAAGGGTTAGAATGATGGAGGGAGGGTGCATGTGGGGAGGTGCCCCAGACCCTTTGCAGTTTGTCTGAGAAAGTTGTCTAGGTCTACAAGAATATCAAAATTGAAAGTTTCAAATTCAGGCCAGCAATGGCCATTATGGGAGGACTGTGGCTGGATGTGAGTGGATAATTGAACGAGTCTGGAGTCCAGTGGGCTGGAGCTTGCTAAGAAGCATTTAAGGATTACCTCGGAGACAAGCTAAGGGAGAGGTCTTTAAGATAGATCATTTAGAACCCATTTTAAATTTTGGGTTAAATTTGAAGTGACAAGCAGCACTGGTAGAGTATCTTATCACAAAGTGTCCCCCCAGGTTTTGGGAAAGATGATAAAGGAGCCCAAGTATTGGGGGGGGGAGCTCATACTCGCAAGGCTGGGACAGTCATGAAGTCAGCTGACGCATGATTTCAGAGAAACCTCCAAGACTGTTGGGGTGAGAAGCTCCCAGAGCTTCTGGGGTCTGGTCAGGGTACCCATGAGTCAGCCCCCAAATGGACAGTCAGTCAGTTTGCCCTGCAGAATTTGTGTATGTGATGACAGCGATCAAACAACGAAAGGATTCTTAGCCTGGAGATCGGAGAGTCTGGGCAGAAAGTTTAGAGACAGAACGTTCAGAAGAAGTTGGAAGGAGAGGACACAGAGGAGAGCAGAGAAGATTGGGGTCAAGCTGGGTTTACACAGAACATCAACACAGTCCCAAGAACCAAGATTCATCTCTAGGACTTGCACTACTCACAAGGGTGAGGCCACAAAAGTCAGAAGAGGCAAGTCGGACTGGTGACAACTATTTAGCTTATAGAGTGAGCTTAGAGGGTGTGTTTGCTCCCAGAGGAATAGAGACAAAGGGCTTTCTGCAGGGAAGACCCTAAAAGGGTCCAAGTCTCCGCACCAGATGTAAGAAATTGAGGTAGAGAGGCAGACTTGATCTCAACAGGCTGAGAGTGCTCTATTAGGACAGCAAGGGGCCCTAACCATTCCAAGGATCAAGGATGAAGATTGGGTGCATTTGGAGGGGCTGGGATCAGGTATATATGTATATACACATACATAAATGTGGGTAGCTACCAGGGACGTATGGCTATTTTGTGTGGGAGCAGTGCGGGCTGCTGTCAGTTCCCAGAGTGTATTGTTTCTGTAGCTGAAGTAGAATGGTCAGGCTGGGCCCAAGCAATTGTTTATGGGTAGGGGCTATTGCCCAGTACAGCCTCAAGTAGACCTTCCAGATGAAAATTCACTTTCCAGGGTTTCAGTTGCTCCAAATAACTGCAGCCTGAAAACATGAAATGGAAAATTTCAGAAACAAACAAGTTGTACGTTTTTTAAAAACTTACAATAAATTGTTGTCATTGTTTATTTTATTACTAGTTACAGTTATTCATATTTTATTACGCCTTATTTACAAATTAAACATAAGTATGTACACATAAGGAGAGGTGGCATACAGGGGAGCAGGCACGATCTGCAGTTTCATGCATCCCGTGGGGGTCTTGGCAATCACCCCCAAGCATAATGAGGTGCTTGCTGTATTTGTATAGTGAAAGTCTAGCATAGTCCCCTTCCCAAGTCCACATTCAGTGATGTCATGGTTGCTTGGTGTTGGTGACAGTGAGAGTATTTGCACTTGTCAATTGGCAAAGCTATAAATGAGGACTCAAGTTAATATGCTTTAATGCCAATTAAACTCTAAACCATGTCTAAAGCCACCAGGTTATCGCAAGAGATAACAAGATGATATTCCAGTATTCAGCAACTACCGTTTGATTCAGGGATTCTGTAAGAGCTACATCCCCTTGTAATGAATACAAGAGTTTGGTGGGGGAGGGGCAGGATTTACTGTACAGAAATTACAGCAAAGAGCACTGTGTAGCCTGTTGTTTTTTATGAAGAGTGTGTCTCATGTTCCTGAGGTCGCCAGTGTTTTCATGGAATTTACAGGCACGTGAATGCACATGCTTTCTTTCACTAAGCAGCTGTTAAACAGTTTACATGCTGCCATTAGAGCTGCCAAAAAGAAGAATAATATACCTAGCACCTGCCCTGGAAATGTTTGCCATGTGATGGGTTAAATGGTTCTTCTGGCATATCAGCAGAAGGATTCGCTTAGGTGAATGGAAAACTGAGAAAATGACAAGGTGAAGCGACTCTTAAGGACTGGATGACGACCGCACACATAGGAAACATGAATGGATCTATAGGCGACCCCAGCTTGAGATTTTTAGTCACGTAAAGAAAATCGATTGAACTGTCCTTTGAGACAGGAGTGCACGTGCTGCCGATTGGACAAAACACCACAAATAGGGGCATAACATGGTGCCAGGAAGTAAGGAAATGCCCCAGTCATTTCCTGTTTTCAGAAACTTTAAAACGGGGTTGGGGTGGGGAGAGCTGCTGAAGAGATGGCTGAGCCGGTAAAGACACTGTGCTAAGCCCAGAAACCTGTGTCGAACGAATCACATGACAGAAGGAAAACCAACTCAGAAGTTGTCCTCAGATTTCCACACGCGTTTCATTTCATGGCACTTTCGCACAAGTGTGTTCTTGCACACACACACACACACACACACACACACACTTAAAGGGGCGGGGTTGGCTTGTTGTAAGTAAGATGGGGGGGGTTAAAAATGATGCAGAAAACAGAGGGATCAGAGAGCTAGAATACTATAGTACATTTAAAACTAAAAATGCATTTAATTTTAAACTACGTCCATTTCTTTGCATGTTCATGCAGTGCACGTATGAAGATCAGGGGACAACTTGCAGGAGTTGCTTCTCTTCATCATGTGGGTAGGTCCCAGGGATGGAACTCAGGTCCTCAAGTGTAGCGACAAGTGCCTTTACTCACTGAGCTACCACACAGGCTGCTCCTGTGAATGTTTAACTATGTTCACAATGCAGCAGGTGCCACTTACAGCCACGGCTCCTGTGAGCCATAGTCGCTTATCATCATATTGTCTGGAGACATCAGGAAGAATGCTCTTGTGCCAGCTGAAGTACTGGTTTCCCTCTCAGTGGAGCTGGGGGCTGTGGGGGTGTCGAGAGCTGGGGAGCTGCCCCCCACCAGTCTCCGACCACCTAATGACATCATCTCCCCCGTGTGATCTTGGTAATCCTATCCACCCCGTGCCTTCCCTGAGCAAAATAAATGAAAGCAAGCCCTTCAGAGTGGTCCTCAATCCAGTTAATTGTCCTGCCTTCAGCGTTTGACAAATAGTCCATACTTCTTAAGACCCTTCAAGCATGCATCTGCCTTCCCGTGATTATGTCTTTGAAATTCCCCTCAATGGTTTAAATCTCACATGCTTCCCTTCACCTGACCCTCATACACTTTTCTCTCAGCCTTCTGGGGGGGGGGTGCGCTAAGCTGACTCCTCCCCACAGGCTGTGGCAGAGCCTGGCTCCCTGCACAGTAGGTCAGGGACACATGCAGAAAATGCACATAGAGGTCAGCCCCACACAATGACATGGTGGGGAGAAGGCAGACATACTGTTCCTGGGGTCAGAGGCCCAGGCTCCCCAGCATGCTTTATCTGGCTTCATCCAAGCCAGGACAGAGCCATCTGCAGCCTAAACCATCCAGGCCTGACCAGACAGAAGGTATGCCCTCCTGTAGAGTCTGAGAGAAGGATTGTCACAGGCATTTAATTGTGGAAGGCTTTTAATTTTTATCAGAGTGGTCTTCACTTTTTACTTTTTTTTCTTTTTGGTGTGTGTGTGCCTGTGTGTGTTGTTCACATACATGCATGTGTGCATACAGGTGTGCAGTGTATGTCTGTGTGCACAGGTCACAAGTCAATATCAAATGTGTCTTCATTACTTATTTTTTATCATGTGTGTGCATATGCCGTGTGGTGTGTGTGTGTGTGTGTGTGTGTGTGTATGTGTGTGTGTGTGTTTTAAATGTGGTCTCTTCCTGGCCCTGGCCCTGGAATTCAACAAGCTAGTCTGGCCAGTCAGTTCTAAGGACCTCTGTCTCTGCCCCCACCCCCAACACTGGGGCTACAGAGGCCACTCTTTGTACCTAGCTTTTCCTGGGTGCTGGGGGACCAAGCTCAGGTCCTCTTGGGGATACGAAAAGCCTAGTACCCACTGTATAATCTCCAAGCACCAAGCACTAAGCTTTCAAGCACTAAGCCTCAATTTGTGAGTGAGGTTCCAGGGCCCCTATGGTAGTAACCCTGGTCTAGGGCCATGCCCTCGTGATGAGAGTGGCCTTTTGGGTCCTGTCTATGCCTATATCAAGAGTTGGGTTTTAATATAGTCTGTGCACTGGGAGGATTGATTTCAAGAACTGCCACTATCAGGCAGCCTCCCATCACAAGCTTGAGTCTTGCTTGGGAGCTCTTGGCAGATTCTAGCTGCCCCACAGCTCCTGGTAGAGATCATGCGTACCGATTTATGGACCCCAGAGCGGGCCAGGTGGAACTCATCTTAAGGCAATCACCAGCACTCACATTAAGTTTCCCTGGATTCCAGAGTCTCTTGTGCTCAGTTGAAGAGACAAGTGAGGTGTGGTGGAAAGCTTCAGACGGAGAGGCTGGGGCTGGAGGAAACCACTCTCCTTTCATGACCATGGACACATGGAAAAGGACTGAGTGTGTGGAAAGTGTTTAACAAATGTTAGCCAATCTTTTGTTTACTTTAAAATTTACATGCAGGAAAAACGGCTTTTCATTTCATATACTGGTCTATGAATTCTAGGACAGGTGTAAACAGTTGTACCCACCTCCACCATAGGTTACAAAAGAATCCCACCATCTCAGGCAACTCCCTCCCGATGTTCTTCGTATCTGTGCTCTTTCCCCAACCCAACCTCTTTTTCCTGCTTTAGTTTGGCCTGTTCTAGACTGTCATATAAACATGGGTAGGTAGCTCACTAAGACTAGTTTATTCTTCTCTGTATAATGACTTTGACATTCACTCAGGTTAGCATTTTTCCTGTAATTAATTCCCTTTTTCTCGATGAATAGTATCCTATGGCATACACACTTGATTCATTGTTCAATGATACTAAGGTTGTTTTCCAGTCATGATAATCATGAATGCTTTCCAGATAAGCAGTTACAAACAGGTTTTTGCATGAACATGTATTCATTTCAGTGGAGCAAATATCCAGCAATGAATTGATGTGTTACAGGCAGCAGTGGTGTCTCCAGGTGGTCTTAATGTCCATTTTCTGAAGTGGCTGGAGGTGCTGAGAATATCATCCTGTGCCTGTTTGCTACCCTTAAATCTTCTTGAATAGCATGTCAGTTCAATTATTCTCTTTTGTTGTTGTTGTTTTGTTTTACAAGATGTGCTTTCTCTGTGTATCCACTTGTTTCTTTTTAACTGTGTCTTGTCATAGAATATTCCTTTATGCTGCATGAAGATGTGTTGCTGCCATTGGTTTAATAAAAAGCTAAATGGCCAATAGCTATGCAGGAAGTATAGCAGGGGCTTCTGGACAGAGAGGACTGTGGGATGAAGAAGGGAGGAGTCACCAGCAGATGGAGAGGAAGCTGGGTGGGCAGTCCAGAGTAAAGGTAACCGAACCAGGTGAAGAACATAGATTAAAAGAGATGGGTTAATTTAAGTTGTTAAGAGCTAGTTAGAAACAAGCCTAACTAATTACTAATAGTTAGCTTTCATAGTTAATAATAAATCCCCATGTCGTTATTTGTGAGCTGGTGGTCCAAAAAGAAAAGTATGACTACAGTGTCATTTATTTCCTTACTTTTGAAATATAAACAGAATTTTGCATACTCTGGATATGTCTTTAACCTTGCAGTGTTTGCAAATGCCTCCTCCCAGATTACAGCGCATCTTATGGAAGAGATGTTAGCTGTGGTGGCCTCCAAGGGATGAGGTTTGTTCTTCGGTTCATACGGTGTCTCACGGCAGACATCTGACTAACCTGGACTGCAGTGCCCTGCTGTTTTCCTTTAAGAAATGTATGTTTTCTTAAGTTAATTTTAAAATAAGACATGGCGCTCACTCCTGCCGCAGGGCTCTGTGCGAATGTAATCTGAGGGAATGGGCAGAAGATGAGCAGTAGTTTCAGGGCCAAGATGGAGATAAAAGGAGTTCTAGGGCAGGGTGTATCCAACTGATTAGGCAAGAGACTTGCCCGTTCGGGGAAGGTGGGGGAAGGGTTGCTGCAGCGCCTGGGTAAAACCCAGGTGCCGTGAAAATCCTGATCCCACTTCTGACACCAGAAGGGAGAAACAACTCACAACACAGACAGATGAACACAGCAATTAAAACTGGATGCTCCTCTCTCCATGTCCCATGTTCTCCGCCTCCTTCCAAGACCAAGCCCCACAGGTCACTTCCGCTCCAGGCTCCACCCCTCAATGGGTGTGGTCAGTGCTATAGAAGCAGACACAGTGAATATCCCACTACACACTCCCATCAGGGATCTTTTCAAAAGTTATTTGTTTAAGAGTATCCAACATTTTAAAATATGGGTCTGTCCTTTTGTCTTCTCTGTTACAGTGATAAACACACTTATAAAAGAAAGTGTGTAACTTGGCTTATGGTTCAGAGGGTTAGAGTCCATGATGGCAGAGCAAAGGAACAATGAGAGATCACATCTTTGTCCACAACCACGAGGCACAGAGAGACCACTGAGAATGGCAGGAGTCTTTTGAACCCACGAAGCTCACCCCCAGTGACACACGTCCTCCAACTGGGCCACACCTGCCAATCCTTTCCAAACAGTTCCACTAACTGGGGATCAATTATTTAAATATGTGAGCCTACAGGGCCATTCTCGTTCAAACCACCATAGTATGTTATTGTTTGTGTTAGTTCCTTTCTTGGCAAATTGAAGAGATTTTAATTTTTTCATTATATTTATTCTTTCTGTGTGTTTTCTCCTCCTACAATGAAGAAGCTACGTAGAAAGTGTCCAGTGTGTGACTTATGAAAGCAAATGAATATGTGCTTGTTTAGATAAGCGTACACACAAAACACACAAGCCCACAAAAGCAAATAGCAAGTCAAGTGCAGGGTTCTGAAGGGATAATGGTAAGTTCGATGCCTGCCTGGACCACAGTGAATTCCAGCTTCAGCTGTATATCCAGATCCCCGCTCAAGAAAAAGAAAAAGAAAGCAAACAAAAACAAATAGTAAAATGCAGCCCAATATGAAGAGGCTACATTACCCCAAATTAAGTTCTGGCGCCAAGCTGGCTAGACTGCAGTGGGAACTTGACCACCAGGGCAGAGCAGATGTCTCTGAGAGGTTCCAGGTGATCCTTCCCAGACCCCGCCCAAGGAGAGGCGTTATCGCTGCCTTTCTAAGATTTCAGGGCCCATCCTCTAGTCCAGTTAGGGGGTGGATAAGCACTGCTGAAAGGAACTGACCTCAGTGGAAGTTGAATCCTTTTCCTTTTTTCAGCTCGGCTTTGCTGGTGTGAGTGCTTTGGAAACCTGTTTCTTCGGACTTGAACCTGTGCAGACACAAAGTAAAGTGTGTACCCGGGTGACTTAAGGAAACTCATCCAACAAATGAGCATATTTCCTTTCTGATATGGTTAATGTCCCGACTTAATGGCACTGTTACATCACACTCAACACCCTAAATTAGAGGCCAACCCAGGCTGTGTCCCCCATGTTCCAGAGGGAAACTTCACGGAGAGGCGGTGGCCGGGTGGCCACAAGGCTGACCTGCACACAGCTGACTTCCTTGGCCGCTGTGAGGCTGCGCACCGTGGCTCTCACTCAGTTCACTGTCTGTCCTACCCTGTCCTCCAGTTCACGATCCCTCGACATTCCCCACCCACCACAGGGAAGATTATTATGCACAAGTGATTACCAAGTGGTGCTGGCTTTGTGGATGGAAGTCCCCTCCTCTGTGTCAGCTCCCCTCTGTGTCAGCTCAGAAGCGCCCCCATTTTTTTTTTCTTCCCACAAACTGGGTCCCCCAGGCTCCGGGTGCTGCTGACTAGGTGTGTTCACGCCTGACTTACAGGCTAAAGAGATTTTTACATTCCTCACCTTGACTGACAGGTTAACTGTAAGATAAAATGCTGGTACCCAGAGCCCATATGTCACAGGCTTGGACCCTAGAAAATCGGAATGGGCCCACTGACACTCTTCTGACCAGTGTTTTCTGGCTTTGAACTATAGCCAATGGTACACATAACAACCCAAGAGTAAGTTGCACATCTGCATTGTCTGTGAAATGAAATGTCACCCTTAAGAGTAAAGTCAAATTCTAAACTTAGATGATATTTTACAGATAATGGGAAGCAAAGATGCGTTTTTAATGAGACAAAATAGGACATAGCAAATTATAAAGATTGCCTAAAAATAGCCTAGTGTGGTCATAAGGTCATGACTTGCTGGAGGTAAATGAGGAGGGAGGGGCCTCCCAAGAAGGGGAAGGAAAGCTGTCTGCACTTGTATTTCTGTTTCAAAGGAGCTTGAGTCCATAAAGGTCCCTTTGATTCTTTGCCAGGCCCCTCTTACTGAAGGCACCTAGGAAGCCATGGGAGAAGCCCTGGGGGTGAGGGGAGGGGGAACGGACAGACAGACGGGCATGCTTCTCTCTGGTACTCTCTCTGGCCCATGTTTTTCTCATCTCCACCTTCCTATAGGCATCTGCTGACATTCCCAGGTTTTTATGTCTCAGAACAGAGGACCTGAGCTGAGACACATGGGTAGTGATAGAAATAGTGACGGTTATTAGAAAAGATTGTACTCCCAGCTGTGGAAGCAAGCCAGGGAGCTAAGAACAGCTAGATAGATCCAGCCGTCATGGGTCATTCATGAAGTACCTGTCCCTTGGTGAAGGAGATCCTTGGGAGGTTTATTTTGAGCATGATCTCTCTTACATGTAGCTCTGACAAAGAGAGGACCCTAGTGTCTCTGCCAGCTGGCATCTTTCTGCAGGCCCTACTGTCTGGCCACAGTCTCAGGTGAATTAGTCACTCTCTGAACCTCAGTATTATCCCATAAAGAAGTAGGGCTAAAAACTCCTAGATTACTGAGTTGTGAAGGGATGGATATCACTGATTTATGTGAGTCACTTAAAAAGGGCATCATGGCAGATGCAGTGTGAAGACTGACATTATTTGGCTGATGTTATTAGTGTCATGAGTATGACCAGATGACATTTGGAGCTTGGCCAAATTTAGAAATGATGCACTGCTTGTTGTGCTGATGGCTAACTTCAACTTCACACACACACACACACACACACACACACACACACACACACACCAACCATAGCTGGATTCCATGGCTGTAGTAAACATTAGCATGTTATATTTCTTTTCAGTTGGTAATTATAAAACAATAACAGTTATTATCATATATTTACCATTATGTAACTCTCAACTGGAGTACTGATGCAGTTTGTATTTCATGGGAATGTGCTTTCCTGAAGTCCATGCATGCCTGTATTTGTTGTAAACAGCAAGGTACTAAAGGGGGGGGGAGTATAATGCAAGGGGACACAGCAGTTCCCTTATCTGCTTGGAACTGAGAGACAGAGGGGACTAGGGCCATTCCACACAGCAATGGAAAGACCTCTTGGCTCCTAGGAGCAACTTAATAGAAAACATCCTTCATCCCTACAGAACTGTGGATCGCTACAGTCAATGATGGTGTGTAACACAAAACACACGTGTCTTTTTTCCTTATACCTAAATAAATTCCTCCCAGGGGAAGGGGAAGCGCACTCCAGTAATCAGATTTGGTGATGTGTTTCGGGAAAGAATGCACACCCCAGGGCTGGCACGGAAGATGTGGAAAGCCATCAGCCAAATGAAACGAAGAGGACAGACCCACCGCATTGGGACAGGGTGGAAAGTGGGGAATGCTATCGACAACAGAACGGAATGAAGCCCTTGGGGGTTGTATCATTTTCATCAGCCTGAGTCATTGCAGGAGAGGGGAGGACAAGTCCAAATCTATTACTTAAGAAGCCTCAGCGCTGTAGTGGCAATTTTATAGGTTATGTGCCCACACCGGGTTTTATATGTCATGTTTCTGAATCCATGCAAAGCCTTCCCATTAAGACAATTGACAAAGCAGGGAGGTGCCCAGGTTGGAGGACTGTTGGGGAGCACTTACTCTCTGCAGTGGTCTTGTAAGAAACACGGGGATGGAATGTGGCAGCTCTAAAGGCCAAGGTCACAGGACACAGGGACAGCTTGTCTCCTCTGTGGGCCTAGAGCATCTATTCTGAGTGTGTTTCATAATTTTTGATAAGCTGAAACGTGGGGTTGCAAACCCAGACTCAAAGCATCCTAGACAGTGACCTCTGGTACTTGGCTTCCTAGGATATAAAACTCAAAGATTAGGAGTGTATTCCATCATTGTTCCCCTCTCCCCTTCAGGTCTGGCCCCAAAATTCTCACTGGTGTAGGTATCAAATCCAGCCTCTGGGCTGAGCTAATGCTTTTGATTTAATGGAAAATCCAAAGATGACTCTTACAAACTTCAGAAGTAACATTCAGTAAGCCAGACAAAAGAATGTGAAGAATTCAAGATATGGGTAGGCATCACAGAAATGAGAGAAGAAAAAGCTTGCTAAATCTGCTTTTAATATTCATAATCAAGTAAGAATATTCAAGCTGGGCATGCCTGTAATCCCAGCACTAAGGAAGTTAGGTCTGAGGACCCAAAATTCAGAGCCAGCCTGGGCTACAGAATGAGTTCCAGGCCAACCTTGGATAAATGAATACATCTGATCCAGGAAGTGTCCTTACAAGCAGTAGGAGCTTGGATTTTTCTGTTTAATTATTGTCTTATACACCTCTCAGGTCCAAGATAAAGTAAAAAGCAAAACCACAGAGAATTATGAAACAATAAATTTTACACACGCGTGCGCGCGCGCGCACACACACACACACACACACACACACACACACACACACACCAGAAAATGTGGGATTCAGCTAAAGTGGTACCTTGAGGAAATGTCATAGCCTTAAGTGCTTGTCAATGTTCACTTTCAGCTAAAAAAGCATTAAGAAGAGAGAGAAATAAAACAAGTTTAAGGAGATCCCAGTGAGAAGTAATAAAAAACAAAAAGACAAAAGATAAAACGTTGGGGGGGGAGTGCAAATAAGTCTAAGAGGTATTCCTCTGGAAAAAGAGTTATGCTAGATAATTAAATAATTAAATAAGTACATCAGAACTGTTGAAATAGACTGTTAACCCAACCAAAGGGAGAAGGAAGAAAAATTGTAAAAGAAAAAAAATATAGAAATGGGAAAATTCTCAGCTACAGTGATAGTACTACAAAGTAAGTGTGAAAAGCCATTGTTCTACAAGAAAACATACATTCCTGAAAGTAGAAGTCAGAGGGGTAGCCATGGAAACAAAATAACCTGCCATATGCATAGGATTTCAAAGCCGTGGAAAAGTTCCTGGAGAGCCCTCGGCCCAGCTGGGTGTGGGATGAATTCTCTCAACCCCGCAGAGTAGAATTGTTGTCAGTGGTCTCTAAACTTCCACGAGTCCTTTGCACTTCCAAAATCATTTTCATTCCAATTTTTACAGGCTTTCAGATTGTCAGAGAACTGCAAAGATGGCACAGGATTTCTGTATGTCCTCCTAGCATTCCTCGACGACAGTGACTTTTGTCATCATGGTCCATATGTCAGGATTGAAAGCTCAAACAAAACTGATACACAATCTGTAGTTTCCTTTAAATTTGCCTGCTTTTCCAACTAATAAACTTTTCCTATCACAGGAATTAACCCAACGTACTAAAGTATATTTAGCATATTACTCTTGTGACTCAGAAATGTAACTATAAAACTTGACAAGTCCTCCCCAAACAAGGCTTTTGTTTTGTTTCTTGAGGTTTTTGTTTATTTGTTGGGTTAATTTGGGGTTTTTTTTGGTTTGTTTGTTTATTTGGTTGGTTGGTTTTTTTTGTTTGTTTTGGGTTAAAGTGGAGTAAGATTATTCTCTCTTCTCAGATTGCTGCCCCATGGCTCCAACTCCACATATGCATCATCTACTTTATCCCCCACTGAGCTGAAATGGAGTTTCAGTCATATATTAAATCCCATATGCATTTTTAAAGAATTGTGGATGGAATTCAGATGATACTTAACAAAAAGTCTTAGCTGGGTCTCACTCATGAGCATAGCTATCAAAAGGTTCAATTGTGCTTTTAAAGAAAAAATACACTTCAACCAACAGAACTTAGTTTGAGACATAAGAGTGTCTCAGCTTAGTGGATCTAGTAAATATAGTATAAAGGTGAGAAGAAAAAATTATTATCCATACATTTAGAAAAAAAAAAGCATTTTTTTAAAAAAACATACAAAGACACCACCATGTTTTCATCCATGCAGATATGAATCAATAGTATCTAAGAACAAAACTTCAAAGGCATTGGTAGCAAAGTCCAGAGAAACAACTGGCACAGTCAATTAAATTGTATTGGCATTTCAGCCAGTGTCATCAGATGTAGACAGAAGTTTCTGCCCTGCCCCCTCCTACAGCTGTTCAGTCCCAAATAAACACACAGAGGCTTATATTAATCATAAACTGTTTGGCCAATGACGCAGACTTCTTATTGGCTAGCTTTCTCTCTATTATTAACCCATTTCTATTACTCTGTGGATCTCCACATGGTCTTGGCTTATGGGTGGTGTCTGGGTCTTTTGCTTCCTCGGCAGCTACATGGCATCTCTTTAACTCTACTTACTACCTTTCTCTATCCCTGTTTGGATTTCCTGCCTGGCTAAAGGCTGCCTGTCTATTGGCTGAAATATCTTTATTCATCAACCAATAAGAGAAACATATATTCACAGCAGACAGAAAGACATCCCCCACCAATCATACAATACAATGCATACAAATAGAGAAGAAAGTACTTTTTCATTATTTTCAAATGTTAAAAATAATGTTCCTCAGCCAGATGGTAGTGGCACATGCCTTTAATCCCAGCATTCAGGAGGCAGAGGCAGGTGGATCTCTGTGAGTTCGAGGCCAACCTGGGCTACAAAGTGAGCTCTAGAGCAGGCTCCAAAGCTACAGAGAAACCCTGTCTCAAAAAAAAAAAAAAAGTGCTTCAAACAAAGACACACAAGAGAATTAAAGAAATATATATTAAGAATAATCAAGAGATTTGGCTAAAGACAAAATTTACATAAAAATCAGTAGCTTTCATATGTAAGAGAAACAACTTCTAAAACAACTATATAGTGCCCTTCTCCCAGAAGGCATAAATTGCTAAATCAAAAGGTCAGTGGCAGGTATGGGATGTCTTTCTGTAAACAATCCTTCTGTGCACTATGTAAATACATATCACTATGATTAGTTTAATAAATTAGCTGCCCAATAGCTGAACAGGATAAAGTTAGGTGGGAAAACCAAACTGAGAATGATGGAATCAGTCAGAGGCATCACTAGCCAGATGGAGAACTAGTCAGACACATGAAATAGGGTAGAGGTAAAAGCCACAAACCTCGGGCAACATACAGATGAATAGAAATTGGTTAAGTTGTAAGAGCTAGTTAGTAACAAGCCTGAGATATTGGCCAAGCATATATATATATATATATATATATATATATATATATATATATATATATATGTGTGTGTGTGTGTGTGTGTGTGTGTGTGTGTGTGTGTGTGTGTATGTATATGTATATATGTGTGTGTGTGTATTATACAGAAACTCCCAACTGCTCAAAGTACAGAGAATATGTGTGGAGTGTTTATCCTCAAATGGGATGTCTATATCACCCACCCACCCACAGGGACCGTCTTGGAAGAGGGAACATAAATTGCAAGAGACAGAGGTTGGGGAAGACCTGAGTAAAGTAACATCTTCTGGCCATGACTGGACCATTGCATTCATAAACTGGTAGCAGCTTTGCTTTCCTTTGTAAGACCTGCATGAGATCAAGCCAGTCAACATTCTAGCACAGAGTGGGGAGAGGCTCATGAGGCCCCACCCCAACTGAGAAGCTTTGACAGTTTCTGGTTTCAGGGGAGGGAGAGTCAGTTTTCCCCAAGGGTGTGGTCCCTGGTGGTCAACCATGCTCCAGTGAGTGGGTGCAGGTGCCATGAATCTGGGAAAAGTTAGAGAGGTGAATTTCATCAAAATACATCATAGAAATGATCATAGAAGAAGTAATAAATACACATTTTACAAGAAAAAATGTAGTGCAAAAAGAATATTTTTAAAAAACAGAGAGACTATTTGGTACCACACTTAATAAATACAGAAGCCTCACATAAACGCACTCCATGAGTGAAAGTTTAATGTTGGGTAAAGAAACCCAGTGCTAGAAAGATGACATATATCCTTAATCTGCAATTTTGACAAAAGTGGCACGATCACTTTCTTATTTTTAACTGCACAATCTTTTGTACCAAGACCAACTTGGAGAGAAAATGATTTATTTATTTATTTGTTTATTTGTTTGTTTATTTATTTATTTACAGTCCATTATAAGGTATTTCATGGCAGCAGCCCAAGGGAGGAACCTAGAGGCAAACACCCAAAGCAAAGACCACAGGACAATGGTGCTTCCTGGCTTGCTTGCCATGGTTTTTCCAGCTCAGTTTCTTATACAAACCTAGGATCACCTACCCAAGGGTGGCACTACCCACAGTGAACTAGAACTAACATTAATTAATTAACATTAATTGTTAATCAAGGAAATGTTCCCACAGGCCATTCTGACAGAGGAAATGTTTCAACTGTAGTCCCTTCCCTTTTAACAGGGTCTCCATTTGTGCTAAGTTGAAAAAAAAAATCAGCACAATAGACTCCTTCTCAATTTCACACACAAACACATCACTATTAAATAATAACCTTTCTTTTCTTGTTTACCCCTAAGAGCTAATGTTAATATCATAATATAAAATACAGTCCAACTTTTTAAAGTCCCACAGACTCTTAACATTTTCAACACTTTAAAAGCCCAAGAGCTCTTTAAAAATTCAATCTCTTCTGAACTGACAACCAGGGAGCCTGCATGGGACTTACCTAGGCCACTGCATATATATTACAGTTGTGTAACTTGATCTTCTTGTGGGACTCTAATAGTGAGAGCAGGGGCTCTCTCTGACTCTGTTGCCTGCTTTTGGGACTTATCCCTCCTTCCAAATTGCTTCATCCAGCTTTAATAGAAGAGGAGGTATCTAGTCCCATTGCAACATGGTATACACAGCTGACTGGTGGAAATCCACCGGAGGTCCACCTGTATCTGAAGAGAAACACAGTAGCAGGAGTGAATGGGAGTGAATGTGGAGTGGTGAACTGGGAAGAAAGAGGAAGGAGGAGAAACTTTGGAAGGGATGTAAAAACAAAAATAAATAAAAACAACAAAAAATTATGGTCTCAAAAATAAAGAAAACGATGTGATGATAAAAACATCAGTATCTTAATTGTGTTATATATTTTCTTATTCCAAGAGAGAGAACAGAACCAAGACATAATAATAATCATGCTTAAGGGAAAACAAAGTCTAGCAGTGTAGCTCCAAGTCTTGTAGTTCCATGTCTGACATTCAGGACTCAGTCATGGTCTTTTGGGCTCCAAAGGGCTTGAGTAGGCCCACCTCTCCAGTCTGACACCTACAGTACATGCAGCTTGTCTCCTAGGCCCAGGCTGGCTCTGCTCCACACCATATGCTGCCTTTGGCAGTATTCCTGTGGTCCTGGAATCTCTACAGTTCTAAGTCCTTCACCACAACTGAGACTGCACCTTCACCAGTGACCTCTTCCTGGCCTCTCACAGTGCCAAGCCTCTGCTCCTCTCCATGATGTCTTCATACCTCCCACATGGGAGACTCTTACACATTGCCAGTTTTGGTTTCCAGCTTGAGATGCAGCTGGACCACAGTTTCTGTGTGCTGACACTGAGGAAATACTCCAGATTATTTCATCTCAAGGGTACTGCTTTCTTGTTAATAACAGCTGATTGTTTTTAATCCCAACTAACTAGTTTCAATTGTCTCAATAAGGAAAGGTTTCATTTCCGCCAATTCTTAGTCCAAAATATCCCATAAATGGCCCCTCTGAAACGTCACAAGCCAGGCCTCCCTCTTCTGTGATCCCCCCAATATTCCTATCACCCAAGGCCCCATAACACCATAAGCACCAATGGCTTCTCCAGCCTGATGTTCCAGAATGTTTCCACAGTCCTCCCCCAAACCATGTCCATTCTATCACAGTGGCAGTTCACTCTCTCGTTCCAATTTCTGTCCTAGGTACCTTTCTGCTGCTAGGATGAACTGACCAAAACCAACTTGAGGGCAAGGTTATATTTCAGTTTCCACCATATAGTCCATCAGCCAGGAACACAGGGCAGAAGCCCAAGGAAGGAAACTTAGAGATAGGAACTGAAACTGAGCCTGTAAAGGGATGATGCTCTCTGACTTGATCAGCTTCTTGTTGTTGTTTATTTGTTTGTATTTTTAAAATATAAACCAGAATGACACACAATGGCCCTGGGCCCTCCAAAAACAAACAAACAAAAAACAAAACAAAACAAAAACCCAAAACTGAAAAAACAAAGAAGTCCCACAGACACGTCCATAGGCCAATCTGATGAAGGCAACTCCTCAACTAAGGTTCTATTTCCTAGGTAACTGAGTTGGTATCAATTAATTTAAAACAAACAACAGCACACAAGGACACAAGGTAATATGAAAGTTACACAGGGAAAAGAAAATCCAAGAACACTGAAAACGTGAGGTCCACAAGACAGAATCTATCACATGTATTACAAAAGAAACCATAGTTTTATTTTCACATATCAATAAATATCAATGGAATCTTGTGTCGTGCATACAAAAACATGCCAGACAAACAAAGGACAGCCACCAATATAGCTCAGTTATAGAATAGTCTAAAATGCCTAAAGTCCCGACTCCACGCCTAGCACCTCAAAACAAAAGCAGATGGGATTTTGTTATATAACTGGACTTAAACAGATAAAAAGGTAGGTTATTCAGATCTGGAGTTGAGACAGTTGGGTAGCAATATGAAAAATAGTAACAAACAACAATAACAATGTGATACCTATCCTATTCCATTTAACCAAAACTTTGTAAATTCTTGAGGTAGTTAAGTACCTGTAAATGACAAAACTGACCAGATATTATATAAGGCTCAAGAACATCAAAAACATCTGGGGAATCCTGACAGTATACTATGTCTGTAAGGATTATAAATTTGATTGTGCAATTGCATCTGAAAACAGAAATAATATAGTGACATATAAAGTAAAAAATGTAAGTCACCATCTGAAGAGAAAAGAAGTCATAATCGTAGATAGCACAGAAAAATCTGATTTCCATAGCATGTGGTGATCTGTTGAGAGTCAATGAGCTAACAACAGGTAAACAAAGGATGCATAAGCCAGGCTAGGCTGCTTTCGGATAAAATGAAACAGCAATGGTTGCCCACCCTCAATCATAGTTACATCAATTTCCTCTACTTTTAAAATGTAGTATGTTTCAAGTCTTTCAAACTGGCAGCGACAAAAAGAAGTGTTCATTCCCATGAAGAAACGGGACAATTCATGAGATATTTGCCTGGTGTAGTCTGGGAGGTAACTTCCTTGGTGCTTCTCCAGGACTTCAATCTTCAGTTGTATGCAAAAGACACTCAGAAGGAGACAGATTCTGGCAAGAGCCAGATGCCTACCAGTTAGGAAATGTCAGTGAAACGATGGTGACAGGTGGCAATGGAGTTCATAGGAAACAGGGTACCACAGAATGGAAGAAAGTAGTGAGCTGTTGCTTGGCTATTCTTCCATGGGGAAATACAATGGTTTTTATGAAGCCAGGGTGTAGTGGGACCTCTGCAGCTTTGCCTTGGTCTAGTTTAAAGTCTGGTTAGTGGGTTGAGTATCTGGGGCTTGTACACTGTGCTGAAATGTGTGATAGTGAAAAAGAGAAATGAGGTAGCTCTAGGCTGGCAAGATTGATATTGGTCACAGACAATTTCAGGCTCTGAATCTTGGGTTGACCCCTCCAAACGGGCAAAACTGATACAAAAGGAGCTTCATGATTGAGCCCACCTCATGTGAACACTGAGAGAGCTGAAGCTGCAGGTCCAAGTGTCAAGCAAAAAAAAAAAAAAATTCTACCGAAGTAAGCATTTGTGAGAGTTCGCCATTACCCTCGTTAAGGGGTGACCACTAAACCAAACCCATAGCTAAATCCATAGCTCTGAGGGTCCAGCAGGATGCAGGGTGGAGTGTGCCCACTCACTTGGTAGAAGGTAGAGAAGGTTCAGTGAACTCCTGGAATATTCACACCCACATCCATGTGGGCAATAGGAGCCCCACTGGAACAGGGAAGTCAGCTGGGAGATGGATGGGAGGGAGACTTGCTTTCCATTGTATAGCTCACCTTTCCCCTCCTACCTGTATAAATTGCTTTTTTAATTAAAAAAAAAAAATCCAGTAGTAAGCCAGTAATAAGCTGAAGGGTCTCCTGCTCTGGCTCGGAGGAATTCCGAGCGCCCATGCCTTTCTCTCTGCCCACTGAGGCTTGAGCTATCCATAATCAGAGCTGATGTAGTGCCAGTTCCCAGTGCTGTTGACAGACTACAGCTCAAAAGTCCCTTTATGAGACCTTGTCCCTCGGTAAAGCTTGCAAATTGCTCTGATCTTAGGAGACAAAGCCATTGCTCATTCTCAGAGTCTCTGAGTATCCTACACAATAACGTAAGAATTGGTGAAAATTACCCCAGATAAAGCGTCCTTTAGAACATCAAAGTCCCTGATTTCCAGGCTGTAGGCTGCAGGTATGCGACAGGCCTGACAGCCCAGATGGAAGACAGAGATAAAGGGGAAAGTGAAATTCTCCTGGAGCCCAGAGCAGCCCAGGAGGACTTCTACAGAGGGGATTAATGTTATTCTCGGAGGTGTGAGCACATTCGGCTTTTACCTTCAAAACCAGGTAATAATCAGTGGCAGATAGCAATCAGCAGTCGGGAGGGAAGGTCAGCCCTTCCCCTATCCCCTGCCCGGCTTAACTCAGGCATGGGAGGTTTTGAGAGCACAAATCCTGTGTTTCAGCTAGATTCTTTGCCCCCCACTCCCACCCCCATTTTTGTCTTTTTGTTTGTTTGTTTTGTTTTGCACTAAGGATTGAACACAAAATCTTGAACATCCTGGGCCAGGACTCTACCACTAAGTAGCAGCCCCAGCCCCTTGCCATTTTTCCCTTCCACATTATGCCATAAAGAACAACTGCGGGCTTGCTTACGTTCTTTAAGGAAAAGCGTTACCAATTTCAGGTTCTCCTTGTCCAACGTGAAAGGTATCCATAAATACAGCCAAGATGGAAGCTTGCATGCTTGCTCGACAAGACACACAGGTGCAGCCCAATACCAACAACACCTGCCTGAGACCTATTTGACCTTGGAGAAAAAAACAAGTCATCCTACAGCTCCTCTAGAATGTTCTTTATACTCCTGCTGACCACTGGGGTGGGCTTTTTGAAAACAAAGTATTTCAACAGATCTCTCTCTCTCTCTCTCTCTCTCTCTCTCTCTCTCTCTCTCTCCACACACACACACACACACACACACACACACACACACACACACACACACACACACAACTCCCACATAACAACAATTTAAAAAAACAACAACTACAAAACAGTGCTGTTTTGTTTTGTCTTCTATTTGGCAGCTAGACTCCCTTACTTATCATCAAATGTTATTATGTTCATAAAACAAAGTCGCCAGATTGACATGCTCTGGTGTATAGGAGACTGAGAAAGAAGAGGTTAGCTAATATGGACACGATACCAGAGGAGCTGGACACCAGCAAGAATATCCCTCAAAGAGCCAAAAGTCAACAACAAGCAAACAGAATTCTAAAGAGGTTTTGGCGTGAGCGTAACTGGATTATATGTAGAGCAGGTACAGTATTTTCAGGAAGAGTGGAGGATAACACAAGGAGGTTTTGTGCTCTGCTCCCTGGCTAAGGAAATTCAACCATTTGAGGAACATATTAAATAACTGCACCTTGTACCTGGAAACATCTAAAAGGCACATGGATCAGTCAGTGGGAGATGTCACACCATAGGGTGACCATTGAGTTAGTGGGTATTGTTCAGAAAACATCTGTGTTAGAAAAACTTAAGACACTGAGTCTAAAACAGACAGGTTCCCCCAAGCTGAATCCACACTGGTACAGTTCCCGGGAGGGTGTTTTCACAGCCACTCTTAGAGGGGCTAGGTGTTCTTTCAATCGTTCCCTAATGAACTTTACCCCCAGAGGGGTCTCAGAACTTTGTATATGGACACAAGAGTTTTGTAAAATAAAAATAGTGTCTCCTCTTATGATTGTTTTCCCCAGAGACAAATGATTTAGCATTTTATCAACATGAAACTCACTCTCAAAGAACAAAGATTTTGGACTCAGGAGGCTAATCAAGACCACGTTAGAGCCTTCCAGCTGCTTTAGACAGGCCTGCATGAGTGGGTCGAAGCTGGGCCTGGACAATGTTGACTGCTCATAGGAGAGTGCATTTCAAAGCATTGCCTTGTTGACTCCTGTCAATACCTGGTGATGGGTGGTCCACATCATCCACATCATGGATAGCACATTGTCTTTATCCCTTCAATTTAATCCATCGAGGGACCAAGTGGCCTTCACATCTGCAGAAGGCAGCTTGAATACTGCCTCACCTTGGCTGAGCCATAATTAGCCAATCATCAAGAGGCCACTGAGTATTGTCCCAATGTCATATGTACCCTGTGACTTAACCAGGATCCATCTTGCAACTAAGAGCTGCAAAGGGGGAGGGGGAGAGGGTTTTTCAGAAAGACAATAGGGATTCTGAAATGACCAAACTGGACACCTTTAATCATGGTAAGGTCCAGTTCAATTGTGTATACCCAAGCTGACATTTAACCCCACGAATCAATAGAAGATGCTGTAGTTTTCAATTTAATGGCAAATCACTTTTCTGCAAAGAAGTTGCCTCTCTCAGAAGGCCTTTCTGACCATCACTTCCACATCCCTCAGGCTCCAAAAATCAACATCTTGGTGCTTAGTGGTGCTTCCTAAAAGGACAGAGACATCTACACATTCAGTTTTAGACTTGTTTTAAATTAAAGAGGGGGGCAAGCTGGGCAGGAACACAGCAAGTGACTGATCACAGAATCAGCATTGCTATACTTCACAGGCAAGGGGGCAATGCACATCTTTGTCCTGCAAGACAGAAAAATAGCCCTCTTCCCATTCTGCAGATGAGGAAAATGACAAGTCAAACAGCTGAGAAAGAGCCACACTGTACCAGGCTCTGCGATGGCTGATTCATGGCTGCTGTGGGAGCACTTTGATGCCTTCACTCTGAGCATGATGCCTTTACTTGAGTGTTGAAAACCTTATCATTTGTAGTGGGGGGAGCTTGCCAGATTTGCTTGCCTGTGCCTCTTGTTTCTTGTACTGAAGATTACAGGAAGTGAGTAACTCTTTTAATTCCCAGCTTCGACTATGGAGAAGTGTGAACCAAACCTGGAGCAAGCTTACTAATTCTTAAGTTTTCAAAATAAAAAGGGTAAAGACACTGTGTGTGTGTGTGTGTGTGTGTGTGTGTGTGTGTGTGTGTGTGTGTGTGTGTGTGTGTGTGTGTCTCAGGAGCCAGAAGAGAGAATTGGATTCCCTAGGACTAGAGTTACAGAACACGTGTGGATGCTGGGGATTGAACCCTGGTCCTCTGGAAGATCACTGAGTGCTCTTAGCCATTGAGCTGTCACTCCAGCCCCCTGGGATTATAGACGTGCTACCACAAAGATCTTTATATGGCTTCTGATGATCTAGACTCTAGTCAAGCCCTTTCTGCATTGGCATCTCCCCTCCTGTCTTCTTATTCTGAATGGGATATCATGTGGCATATTTTCTCTTCCTAAGACCCGTTTGCTCATTTCTTATCTTCTAGAAGTAGAGCAGTACTCATAGCCAAGCAGGTAAAGCTTAGATTCGCTCTGAAGCTCATGGTGATCCACAACCACTCTACTGTGACCAACCACTTACTGTGTTCTTATTCAACTTGTCCTGTCCTGAAGACTGTCCCTATCCTTATTTGTAAAATAAGTTTGAAATCACACACACACACACACACACACACACACACACACACACACATGTGTAAGCATGTATATATGTATATTTGTATGTCTGAGTCCTAAGCACTAAGAATCTTTATCAAAATGATAGGCATAGCTTTCAGTGCCACCAGCAGGTACCTGTCCACCCTGCCCAAATGATACTCATTGGTATGCTTGGCCATAATGACTCTAAAGCTATATATTCTCTGATTACTGCCAGTAGGAAGCAAAAAAGCATCACAAGGAATATGGAACCACACTTCTATATTGTTACAGTCAGACAATGCTGAGACTTCGAAAGGGCTAAGCATGGGAATTCTGAAACATGTTCTGCAGTCTCAAATTGGGTCAGCAACAAATCAGACTGGGCAGCTTTTTCTCCTTCTGGGTCACACTGGCCACTGCCACACACCACTTGAGTGTTTGTGACAGCCAAACACTCAAGTCACAGGGCTCTGTGTGCTTTATTATAGGGAGCTAAGTGTACTGAGGCCCTGAGAAATAGATCCTGAAACAGCAGCCATGATTTTTACTTCCCCCTTCCTCCTCTACCTCCTGTCTTTCTGTTTTTAATTAGGACTTTTGAGTTTCACAGAACAGATCTGAGCCATGTAAAGAATGGCTTTTATGCTGTTTCCTTAAAAGAAAGTGATTCTTGGTTGCCAGCTTTATCTGTCATTCCACCCTCATACATCTCAGGGAAATTAGCAATGTGACCCCCCCAACAGTAACTGAAAATAAAAAGCTCTCTTATTTATCGAAGAAAAAGTACAGCAAGGAGAGCAGCAGGCAGACAGGGTTGATGAGGCATAATTAACCCTGGCCAGCAGATTCCTGGTATCATATGTACCTGCATGATTCCCTATGATGGAGCTCCGAGTGATGTATGTTTACAGTTCAGTTGTGCTGTTCTTGCAACATTCAGGTGTGTGTGTAGAGTCTGCCTGTGATGGAGGGAGCCGGATGCTTCCAGACGGCCTCGGGATCTGTAGGGTTGCTTACACTGCAGACTCGTAAACTAACTACAAAAGGTCATGATACAGGTTCAGTACTGAGCTTCTTGCCAGCCACACCATGTATTTGTGTCTCTTCACAGAAACTGCTGAAAGGAGCTTCATTGCCTGGTGATGGAGACATCAGCTCACCATGTGAGTTTCTCACCACATTCCTTCTGTGAGCTATGTGCCTTTCCAAGCATCTCGTTGGGACTACAGAGTGAAGCTCTCTACAATGCCAGGAAGAAGAGTCTGCTACTCTCCTAGGATGAAGAAACTGAGGCACAGGGAAGCAGGTTACCCACCCAAAGCTAACAGCAGGCTAGGGCATTGAACTCTAAGGCTTTACTCTGTCTCTTCAAGGTGATCCTAGGGACATTCCAACCTAGCTTCTCCAACTGCTCAGGGTGCCTTTCCTGAGACTTGGGGTTTCATAATCTCACTGGACAGCAACTTCTGCCATGGACATTGAACCTGAACTGGAGCTAGCTTTCAGATTGACCTGTTTTCTTCTTTATAATGGTGTGAAAGTATATCCATGTGGCCATTCCGGATTTCATTTTAAGCACAGTATTCAATAAAGTACATAAGATATTTGAATGCTTAATATACAACAATGGCATTAGGATGTTTTGTGACTCTGTAAGCTACCACAAGTATTGTGAATACATTTATGGTCAGTTCTAGACTAAGCAATGATGTTTGACAGGTTAGATACACTAAATGCATTTAAAATAAAAAAAACTCAGATGTTTTCATTCATAAAAGGTGTGTCAGGATGACACCCCAGTATAAGCCAAGATTATCTGTATAACTGCAGAATGGCATGAGGAAATAGAATATTCTACAAGATGTTAATCTGAGTCTTTCAGTATAGCTCTTGCCAGGAGAGGCTCCTTGGGCAGTGGTTCTCCAACCTTCCTACCCCTGTGACCCCTTTAACACAATTTCATGTGTCGTGGTAACCCCAGCCATTAAATTATTTTAATCGCTACTTCATAACTCTATTTTTGCCACTATTATGGATCATAATATAAATATCTGTGTTTTCCAATGACTAAGGTGACCCACGTGTAGGAGTCCTTTGACCCCAGAGGGTCAAGCCCCACAGATCGAGAACGGCTGTTCTAGAGGCTAAGGAGGCATCTGTATCTTCTATGCCATCACAGGTCCTGTGGTCACATGCTAATGCTCACTTTAGTTGTCAGGATGACTGCACCATTCACCTAGAAGCCTATTCCAGGACTCATGCTGAAGACTTAAGAAGGAGAATGTTATGACTCATGCCATTTCCTTTCAAAAGGCCTCACATACAGGAAAGCAAATGTGGCAAATATTAAGGTGTAAATATGGATACCAAGACACAGGTACTCTCTAGTGAGAGTTTTGTTTTGTTTTGTTTTTCTTTTTAGTACCCTGATATTAGGTTTCTCTGCCAAAGCAGTAACCCAGATCAAGCCAAATTAATAAGACCAAGTTTAATGAACGAAGCACTCGAGGGTGACTTCCCAACCTCCCAGAGGTGAAGCAGGGGGTAGGGAGGAGAAGAAATCACATGGCATGTCTGGGGGCCAGGCTTAAATACCCTATAGGCGTGGACTTGTGCTTCAGGGGAGGAGTCTGGACTTCTTTCTGAGAGGGTGGGGGTCTGGAGAGGGAGGGGTGGGACCAGGCTGGACTTTCCAACCTAACAACTAGTTTCATACTTAAAGTGGGGAAATGATTTGTCTACACTGATTTGGGGAGGTGACAACTTACTGGAAACTCAGCCACCCTGTGACATTTGTTTTAGAGAGTCTTCTGCTGTCTGTCTTAGTTAGGTTCCTACTGCTGTGACAAAACACCATGACCATAAAAGCAAGTTGGAAGGGAAAGGGTTTATTTGTTTATACTTCCTCATTGTTGTTCATCATCAAAGGAAGTCAGGGTAGGAACTCAAACAGGGCTGGAACCTGGAGGCAGGAGCTGATGCAGAGGCCATAGAGGAATGCTGCTTACTGGCTTGCTCCCCATGACTTGCTCAACCTGCTTTTTTATAGAACCTAGGACACCAGCCCAGGGATGGCACCGCTCACAATGGGCTGGGCCCTCCCCCATCAATCACTAATTGAGAAAATGCCTTACAGCTGGATTTCATGGAGGTATTTCCTTTCTAACCATTCTAGCTCGAGTCAAGTTGGCACAAACTAAACCAGCCCATACATAGTCCAAGCTGGCCTCAAACTCTCTGTAGCAAATTCATGATCCTCCTGCATCCACCTCCTAAATGCTGAAACTGCAGGAGGGCAGTGGTGCCCAGCAACTCTTCTCATTTTAATGAGGAAAATGAACAGAGTTGATAGTCAAAAATCTATGTAAACAGATAGTCTAATGACATATTAGATATTCCCACTGAGTTTTGGTTTGTTTTTTAAATTCAAGGCTCAAAACACAAATGGATCATGATCTCATTGCTATGTAATTTTTCTAAAGGAGTTGACATCAAGGGTGGAGAGTGGAATGATGGCTATCAAAGGCTGGTGCAATGGAAGAATGGGTGGGGCCAAGTTACCAAAGACACAAAACTTAAGGTAGGTATTATGGAGCACCCCTGTAATCCTAGCACCCAGGGGGCTGGGGCTGGAGGATCACAAGTTCAGGGCCAGCCTGGGAGATATAAAAAGACCCTAAAAAAAAAAAAAAAAAAAAAAAAAAAGAAAGAAAGAAAGAAAGAAAAAAAGAAAAAAAGAGAGAAGACACAAATTCACAAATTTTCAGTTAGACAGGTAGTACATTCAAGAGAGCTATGGTATAACTTGGTGACTATGATTAATAATAATGGTATTGAAAAATGCTGGGAGTAGATTTCATAGTTTGCTTTATTTTTTATTTTAAATGTCCACTGTATATAGTCACCGCATATCACATGGTACTGTGTTATACAAGAACATTTCCATATAAGCATATACTGTACATTGAACATAATTCCCTTGGTAGATTTTAGATTTTAAAGGCTCTTACTGAAAAAATGATAACCACACTTGTTAATTCTTATGTCATCTGTATAGATTCAGCCATTTCCCAATGTGTAGGGAGCAGATGAAGTCCTAAGTGTACGTGTGCTGTTGACACGGGTATGGCCATGTCAAGGAGTCCCATACCTCAGACCCACAGGCGTGGCAAAGCCATCCTCTAACCTGTATGTGGATGCTGACAATGTGTGCAAAAACTAGCAACCACAGCTCCATCTTCCTGGATGACAGTAATCTGAGACCAGTCCCTGCAAAGACCTCCTGCCGAGGCTCTATAGCCTCTCTTCCCATGTTGTACACAAGAGATGCCCTGTGTTTCTGTGTTACATTTCCTCCATCACAATGAACTCAGCCCACCCAGTTCCAGCTTTCTCATCAGGCCTGTGGTGTGTTGGTTTCTGCACTGCCCCAGTGCAGTTTCCAGGCCCAGCCCTGGAGAATGCAGCTCCAGTGCATTATTCTTTCAAACATCAAGCTTTACAGGAGAAATTCATACACTTCTATCAGATTTTAAAAGTTAAAAAAAAAATGAAATCACTGAATATAAGAAATAATTTTTATCCTTTCAACAGTTTCCATAAATTTAACAAAGTTGAAAACCAAAAATGTGTGTGTTTTCCTAATGTTTAGAGATGTTGAGAAGTTAATATTGATAGTGTTCAATATTATATATGATATAATAATAAACCAGATGTGTATGCTGATTAACCGTTTGTCAACTTAACACAAACCAGGGTCATCTGGGAAGAGAGAGCCTCTGTTGAGAAAATGCCTCCAGCAGATAGACCTGTTAGGCAAATTTTTGGGGACATTATTTTGATTAATGACTGATGCAGGAGGGCTGAGTCCATTGTTGGTGGTACCATTCCTAGGCAGGTGATCCTGGGATGTGTAAGAACACAGGCTGAACAAGGCATGAAGAGCAAGCTAGTAAGTAGCACTGCTCCGTGGTCCTCCAGGTGCCTACTTTGAGTTATGCCCTGATTTCCCTTGAGGATCCACTGTGATTCGGACATGTAAGATAAATATACCCTTTCCACCAACTCCCTTTTGGTCATGGTCTTACTCACAGCAAGAAAAGGCAAACTAGGACAATAAGGTAACGTGGTATAATTAAATACTTTCATAGTATTAACCCTAACCCTAACCCTAACCCTAACCCTAACCCTAACCCTAACCCTAACCCTAACCCTAACCCTAACCCTACGATATAGGATAATCATCCTATCACTACGATATAGGATAATCATAACCCATCACTATGATTGACCGGTGTACTCCACCCATGGCAAAAAGGAAACTAAAGATGGGGTACACAAACAAACCCCCAAGATCCAGAACCAAGTAGTAGGAGTAAGAGAAGTCAGAATCAGTTCCTGCCGAGACTCAGCTCCAAACACAGTGAGGGTGGAAAGGTTGGTGCGTTGACATTTAGGTAAAGAGTAGAGGTGGGGAAGTTGTGGTGTTTTTTCAAGTGCATCTACCCTGTGTAGCAAGCAGTTCTGGAAAGCTGAGTTGCTCCAGCATCTCTCAGCAGTCACTAACCAAACATTTCTCCGTGACAGCCCCTGTGGCCTGAGGGACGTGCTCCTGGCTAGACCATTGCAAGAAGTACCAGCTGGTGTGGCATAGCCCTGGAAAGCAGGGATGGAGATAGGAGTCTAGGACTGTGCATTGGGAAGTTACTGTGACTCCTGGTGCCCAAGTTTGCAGTTTACATACCCTCTCTGACACAAACCTTTACCCCAGATAATCATCTATCTGTAAAGTCTTCACTCCCCAGCCCAGGTCCTCAACAGATGCACAGAGGTATCATTACCACATGTCACCTAGATGGTTTTAAGTCGTTTGGATACTGTTGCCATTCTGTGTTGGAGAAGCTGACCAGACACTGTCAGGATAGAAAACTAGAGTGAACAAAACACTTGCCTCCTGCATTTGGCTGCCTGGCCTGGCAGCTATTTTTTAAACAATAGTGTAATTAACTCTCTGAGAATTTCATACACTGTATCTTGAACACATTCACTACCACCCTCCCACATAACCACACTCTCCACTCTTCCATCCTTTCCCAGCCAACTTTGAATCTCAGTTTTCTTCTTCTTTGTTTCACATTGAGACCAGTGTATGCAGCCCAGCTAGTCTTAGGAGTGGGGCCTGCCCCCGCCCTATGTAGTCAACCTACCACGGGGTCATGCCATTAAAGAAAATTAAGTCTTCCTTTTTCAGCAGCTGTCAAATGCCGGCAACTCTTCAGCTACTGGTGGGATTCCCTGCCCATCTGCCCCCCTCTATGCTTGGACTTTGGCTTGAACTTCTGAAGGTCTTGTGCCTGCTGCCACAATTGCTGCAAGTTCATCTGTGCAACTACCATGCTGTGTCCAGAAAACTCTGAAGATAACCTCTCCGAAAAAGACATATGCTGTCAGATCTTGGAACCTATCCAATCTTACCTAGTCACACAATTGTGTGTGTGTGTGTATGTGTGTGTGTGTGTGTGTGTGTGTTAAACAATTTTGATCGTGGATGAAGTGTATTCCAATAAACTTGTTTTCATACCATTTATACGCATCATTAGTTGAGTAACTGTCTTCTTTCTGTGCATGCTGTCATGCACAGAATTATACTAATTTCCAAATTTATTTGATTCACTTAGCTGACATGTAAGTAAAATTCCCCGGAAGATAGGAATTCAAAGGATGTGTTTAGGAAAACTACAAGTCATCACATATACTTTGTAGGTGGATGCTCTCCCAGCATCAAAATACCATAGCGCCTCCCCAGACAGTCCACAGCGGGGGATCTCTGATCTTCTTCTTTAGGTCATTTACTAGTTTCATTTGAGCATGTGTGCCTTTGTGCATTTATCCAAAAATGTGCACAGGTACCCTTCAATGCCAGAGGGTCCTGGATCCACCGGAACTGGAGTCACTGACAGTTCTGAGTCAGCGATGTAGGTTCTGGAAACTGAACCAAAGCCCAGTGCCAGAGAAGTAAGTGTTCTTGACCGTTGAGCCCTTTCTCCAGCCTAGCTTCTGAAGTTCTAAGTGGATTCCGTTTCACTGGGCAACACTGTTTGGGCTTTAGAGTTGCACCTTAGCTATCACTGGAAAGTCAATAGCTGGTGGACTCATGAGGATAATGGGAACTGTTTGGGGTGTTGCACATTGCGTAGAAATCAGCGGAGCTTGCAATAGTTGAGCATGACTGCTGCAGGTGCCAGGACACTGCAGGCTGTCCTGCAAGTTCAGGGTCAACACAGTGTCCGCCTCCCCATACTCCCACCCCTGCTCCCAGCTTTTTAGTTTTCCCAGCTACTCCATGAATCAAATTACAGGCACCTCTGTTGGGTTTCCTGTGAAATAACAGATCTTACTGTAACCAAATATTACCATCTCGAGAAACCCTTGTGCAACCAGCAAGGACACTCCATTCTCAGGCAACAGAGAAAAGCGTCTTTGTTCTGAGGTCGAACACCTGGAACACGTTATCCAGAGCAGTCACAGTGGAGAGGGGGCTCTGAGAACCCAATCACACCCTGGCTATGGAGGGAGGAGCCACCTGATGCTGCCTCCTGGATGAGTTTGAGCCAGTTTTATCAGACCCTGGTCTCCTGCAGCTGCCTTGTGTCCCTATAGAGGGACCATTCTGTCATAAAGCACATTGGTACAGCACTCAGGGGACAGAAGAGAAAGGGTCAAGGACACAGAAACAGCAAGCCTGGAGTCTGCCCTCTTATCCCAGACTTCTCTCAACCCCAGAGCAGATAGCTGAAAAGACTGTAGGCGGTGAGTGTGAGAGGCAGCCCCTCTATGTGGGATTGCCTCATGCATGTGGACCCTTCTCTTGGAAGCAGGGAAACCCAGCATTCTGTCTGTGCTTCAGAAGATTCACATCCTAGAAGAAAGCCTTGCCTCGCTTCTTTGACAGACTCATGCAACAGGCCCAGAAAAGGAACAGGCCAAGAGTTCGATGGGGACACCTTGGAGAGGAGAACCAAGGCTGGGTGTAGAGCTCAGGGTGATGTGTAAACCAACCATGACTGTGGCCGCCTTTCTGAGAGGTCAGCAGGAGGAGCAGGGGACTTCCCAAGACAGATGCAGCTTGAACAGCAATATAACTTTTTGAAGATGATACTCCAGTTCCGCTCATATTATTTAGTCTTAATATAACTTCAGGTTATTGTTGGAAAGAATCTTCATGCTTAGTCATCTTAGGTCCCACTGTGTGGGTTCTGAGTAGAAGTGAATAGTGCTCCTTCTACATCATCTACTAGTCCCACCCTCTCTGACCCTCAAGCATGGAGCAGTGACCCCGGGCCAAGCACAGACAGGTGTTTGGACAGTCCTAGGGGAGGCCTGGAAAATTATTTTCCAACAAGTTCTAAAGACACCAGGACAGGCAAGTTAAAAAGAGATGTCATAATGATAGGCATTTGCCTACATAATGAGAGATTTCAAATAGCCAATCGAATGCCCACATTCGAATGGGCATCTAAAACTGTTATTAGGACGTAGGTTTCTCCCTATGCCAAACAACAACAAAGAAAGTATAATCTGTCTTTGTGCTAATTTTAATATCCTATCGCATGGGGAGTTGAAAAAAAAAAAATCTGGGAATTCAGCTCAACGGTAGCTCCATCTCTCCAAAGGGATGCAAAGCCTGGGTTCCCAACACAAATCAATCATTAACCAAGTAACTGATAACCAGCCACCAGTTCTCACACCATCTTAGATAACTATTTGGGAAAAGAGAGTGATAAACGCATCCCTGAGGTAGAAAGTGCATTCCTGATGTGACTGTTTTTAATAATTCAAAAAGTATTTTAATGAATACAAAGTACACAGTGCACTTTAAGAAGGACAGAAATTCATCAAGTGTAGCTGCTGTTGAAGCTCCTGCCCTCTCTCTATTCATGAGTCCCAGAGCCCGTGCCTGGTTCCCCTTTGAAAGCACATTGCTCTGCTTCTGAACCAGGGAGAAGGTTGCTGCCTGCAGAGCACTCCCCTAAGATGGTATGGGTGTGTGTGTGGGAGGGGGGGGCATTCACCGTTTCCTGCACAGTGTCAGGCTTCACGGAGCAAGTGTGTTTTCATTCATTTAAGCTGATCTCTTTGGCAAGCAGCATTTGGGCAGCCCCATCCCACTCTAGAGCAAGTTTAATTTCCTTGATTAAAAGTACACCCGTGTTCGGCCTGTCTCACGAGGCCAGAAAGGGACGCTAATGAAGAGTTTCCCTTTGAAATAAAATATACAGGTTTTGTTTCCCTGTGTTCCCTGCTTTCTTAGTTTTCATGTCATATCCGATATCACAGAGCCTGGCAGTAGAGGGACATGGCAGTGCTTCTCATGGGGGCTTTTACTGTGCTCGTAGGCGTGACATAGATTTTATAGGAACAATAAGAAACCAGTAAGGGGTCCACTTTTTACCCACCCCGATGGGAGAAATGCCATCTGGGGTAGAGGTGGGGGCTGGAGGATAAAAGGTTATTATCCAAAGCATCAGAAAGAGAGCATTTCTGGCTCTTGAGACGTATTGTCAGTCTGTGAGTTATTTCACAACGGTCTTTGGCTAGAAGATTCACACAAACTATAAATGCTAGTGAAGAAAACGCTGTTCTATTAGCCAAGACTCAGTGCAGAATCAGAAGAAAGGCAGGTTTTATATATTTCTGTGTATTTATATCTTTTCATGGGGTAATGCACTCTGCATATATTTTTACCTCCGTGTGCAGAAATTGCTCAAGCTCATATATAATTAGACATTTTAAAATATAAACCATCTATATTTAAAGCTCATAGCCACCCATTTATTTTTTATTTATCCAGAAGATTGACACATTTTCTTGAATTAGTTTTCTTGGGTTTCTTGGTTAAATATATAATTAGGCAGTTTTCAAACATGGCTAATAACCATGAGATGACTGAGGGAGATCTTTTCAAAACTTAGGAGAAAAACAAACAAACAAACAAACAAGCAAACAAACAAACCTGGCCAGAAGCTCTTCTCATTAATTTCCACCTTGTTTGGTAGCTTAGCTATTCATTTCCTGTAGTCAATAGCCAGACTGTAAGGAAAACTCGATGCTCAGACATCACAAAGTTAATACTGCCGCTGCTCCACCTCAGCACAGAGGAAGGGGCAGGGATCCCTCCTAGGAGGGAGAAGGTTCTAGAATGGAACCCTGCAGTGCATCTATCTACTCTACATTCTATGCACAATTTGATATCTCCTCGTTAAGTTAATCGGCTTTCTGTTCATGTGACAAAATACTGAATAGACACCTTGAAAAGTTGAGTGACTTATTTTGGTTCCTGGCTTCAGACTTAGGCTTTTGTTTGGCTCTGTTGTTTTTGGCCTGTGGTAAGGCAGAACATGATGAAAGGGAAGGGACTATGTGTGGATGGGGTGTAGTGAGCTAGCTCCTAGGGAAGGAGCTAGCCCACACTGCAGGAGCTTTGGACACGGTGCATCTGGGGTAAACCACTTCCTACTCAGGCTAGCCAAGGAGAGCGGCATGGCTGGGCAACCCACTCCTGCAAGATTTTCATCTATGTGTGCACAGAGGAGGGGCAAGCGAGGCTTCCTTAGAGTCAGGCTGCCTCCAGAGGCCTCCACTGAGCTCAGCCGGCACCTGCCTGCTGGACCCAGTAAGTCACAGGAGCTTTCTCCTTTGGCCCAAGGTCCACCAGCTCTTTTAAAATTATTATTATTACTAAGTTTTCTAGTTCTTGATTAAAAAGTAACAATTAAGGCTATTTGAGGAAACCCACCACTCTTTGGCCAGCATCCTCAAACTTCTCTCCACAGTGGGCCACACCCTATGTGTCTCCTGCCTGACTTTGGGACAGTATGCCCTATTCTCTTCTACGTAGATGCTCATATCCCAGAAGGTGTCTGTAGACTATGGGACCTAACTAGGCTGCCACCATCTTGCCAAAGGAGATGAGAATCTCAGACACCTCCTTGCCCCCCCCCCAGGCCCTCAAATACATAGGATGAGGTTGCAAGCAACCACTCTCTCCTCACAATTTGTCTTTTCTTCTTCTTGTTTCTTGTTTCTTCCCTTCCTTTCCAGTTTCTGTCCTTTGGAGCTGGGAGTTGAACTCAGACCCTTGCTAGATCAGATACTCCAGCACTGACAACTTTTCTAACCCACTAGAGCAGTGGTTCTTAAACTGTGGGTCGTGAGCCCTTTGGAGAAGGGGCTCTGTATCAGTTATCCTGTGTATCAGATATTTTATGATTCATAGCAGTGGACATCATAATATGAGGAAGTGTATTAAAGGACCTCAGTATCACGAAGGCTGAGAACCACGCAATGACAGCTTTTAAACTTAGTAAACTCCTCATCCCACAACAGCTATGCAGGCTATGAGTCTCCCTCACTCTGTCCTGGACATCTTTCTACTGGGCTTTCTCTCAGGGCCTCTGATGTCCTTTTCAGCTTGGTTAACACCTCCATCCAGAGTTGTGCCAAGATGGTTAGAAGCTCTTGAGTCCTGAAGTGTCACCCATATCCCCGGGTTACGGGCTAATGGCTTGTCAGCTAGCTGTAGCACTGAGGTGATGAGCTTATGAGCTTAGCATATACTCAGTCTCTGAGGAGTGAGGCTGCTCGTTCACCTGCTGCACAATGGGTATGGCTCAATCTACCGGGAAGCGATGCTGGTTCCAACAGGCTGAAACCCTCAGTGGTAAATTTCCAAGGCTAGCATCTGCCTCACCCTCTCTCTCTCCTCCTCCCTCTGGAAAATAACAGCTGCAATGTCATGAATACCGTCAGGCTCCACAGTAGACAAACCCACACAGTAAGGAACTGAAGGCTTGTGCCAGTAGCCCTGTGGGTAAGTCTTCTTGGACACAGCCTGTCCAGTCTCATTCTAGCCTTCTGATGCCTATAGCCCTGGCCTCTTATTGAGTTCAACTTCATGACAAAGCATGAGCAGCTAAGCTGCCCCCACATTCCCCAGGGAAATAATAAACAGTTAAGGTTTAAGTCTCTGCTCTGTGGAGTAATTTTTTTTTGCACAGCATTAGCTAACTAAAACAGGTGATTAGTACCATTTATCAACTGTTTCTAGGTCTGCTGAAAGTTAACTACATATATGTAAACCCTTGGCCAATGACACGGAGCAAAACAGTTATGTGTCCCCTTCATGAGAGCATCTCAAGAGCCTGGAGGGTGTCACCTACGTTGTCCCTCCACAAAGTGTGGGGAGTGGTATGAGGGATGTGCTGTGACCCTCCCCACTGTGGGCCGTGAGTAGAGAGAGTGTGTAGCGGGCTGAAGGCTGACCCACCGTGGGCAGCAGAATAAATACGTGGCTGGGGCTTTCCACATCGCCATTGTAGATATTTGTTACTGCAGCACATCCTGCCCTGCCCTGCCCTGCCCGGTCTAATGTAGACAAAGGGACATAAGGATCTTATTCTCTTCACCCTCCTCTCTTTACATTCCCTGGGCCTAGTAAAGCCAGCGTCTCCTCCAAGGTCAGGAGAACGTCCTGAGTGTAGGAGCTTCATTCTGCACAGCGAGCTGCACCCACCATGCCCAGGGCAGGTGAAAAGTGTGGAGCCTGGCTAAGGAGGGGCCTAAGCAGTCGCCATGACTCCATTGATTGGAAGTGTGGATGAGAGATGCTTGAGAGGCTGTGAGAGGAGTGGAAGGTGTTAAGCCCTGCTTTCTTTTCCAGAACCATAGAGAACGGGGGAGGGGGGGTAGTTACTGTCTGGCCACCCAGAAAACTAAGGGCGTTAGGATTTGTTTTCTTTTCTTTCCAGACCAATCCACAGTTCCCCGGGGACCTGCTGTGGTTTGTTGCGCTTCCTTTGGGCCCCCCCCTATCTCCACCACACTCACCCCTCCTCCCAGCCCCTCAACTGTCCATCTGCCTCCCCTTGCCCACAACTCCATCTCCTACCCCGGCTCTCGACCTGGCCCCTCATTATGAAGTGTTAGAAAGTTGCTGGAGTGAGAAATGAGCCTGTGAGAGCTGTCGCCCTAATTAAAGCTCGACAAGGAGCAAGACAAGAGGTGACAGGGAGGAAAGAGTGTGACCATCAGAATCCAGGCCTGGGCTCAGGTTGGGGAAGGCCTTTTGTGCTACGGAACAAAGGCTACTGTTTACATGTGTTAAACCTCATCAGCCTTCATCAGACTCAGGTGCAAAAGCCCACATCCCAGCTTCTGCCACCTTCCCCGAGCACTGAGGGTCCACAGCCATCAACCCCAATCAGGGCCAGAAACCACATCAAAGCTTCCTTCTGTCCACAGACTACTTCTGCTCTGAGATGCATTGTTGTTGTGACTTCCTATGCTCCTACCCTGTGGAATTAGGGCACAGAGCCCCCCCATGGCACGTCTGGACCGACCCTGCAGCATTGTTAATGAGGTAGGAAGGGTGGGATTGCCTAAGCCTGGGCCCACATAATCACATAAAGCTGCAGTGTTGGAACAGACCCCAACTGCCCCAGAGTCAATTTCCCTGAAAGCAGTGTGTAGCAGGGCTTCCTGGGAGAAGAGACAATGGCTCCTATTGTCTCTGTCACTTCCCCTCCACCCGCCCAGATTAAGCATCCACTTTGGAGCCACAGCCCTGTGCAAGCCATGTTGCTGGATGCCCAGTCCTACTTCCAAACCCCCTTGAGAAGCAGTCATTGCTTCCAGACTGGCCTAGCCCGCTGGGCTGGGGAGGCCAAACTGAAGCTGAGGAGATCTGGGAGTAGCTTGCAACACAGGACCTTGGTGGCTAGTGGTGTCTCCTGGGGAGCTGGGAGGCAGCCAACATTGGCCTTGTTAGAGATGCTCAAGGCCTGGGCAGAGGCATTCTCCACCCGGCTTCTCTCGCTAGCAAGGCCCTGGGAGGAAGCTCCACAGGAGAGAGGCCCAAAGGAGGGTTATGCAGTGAACCCACAGAACATTCCTGGAAATTTTTTATCAGGGCCTCCCAAATCAGCCTTTTTTTTTTCCTTCCTTTCTTCCCCCCTACCCCCTTTCCTTCCTTCTCCTCCCCACCCCTGTCTGTCCTCAGGGCTGGAGGAGAGGAATCCCAGGCCCTGAGCATGCCAGGCAAGTGTCGAACTTCCAGGCCACAGCCTAGTCCACGCCTTGCATTTCTCCCTTGCACTCTGAGCCACCACACTGCCCTCCATTTAGCCAACTACTTCCTCAGTGGGCTCAATCCCATGGTCTCTGGAAGCTTCCTAGCAGGGATTGTGGTGTCCTCACATCTATCTTGCATCTGGACTACCTGTTTTGAACTGAATGTGACTGGAGAGCCCCAGGTAGGCAGACGAAGGGCCTGAGAAGACTCGCAAGGTAACCACAGGCAGAAAGGAGGAGTGAGGAAGAGCTGAGAAAGGGCTGTGAATCTGTGCTGGACAGGGGTGGGACGGGGAACGGAACCTGTCCTGGAAGCTATGCTTCCCCGTTTGGGGACATCTGCACCAAAGCCGTCTGGACCAAGCGGCCCCTTTTCTCACTTGTGGGAAGACCAATGCGTGTGTAACCAACCACAGTCAAGGCAGAGGTTCCAATGGTAGGGTTAAGGAAGAGGGACGGCAAGATTTGGTACAGAGAATGGGTGTTTCCCGAGAGAACTGCCCTCACTCTGGTCCTCAGTGGGTTATCAGGCTCCACAGCAAGGATGGAGCCCAACAGCTTTACTGAAGCATCACTTAGGGACACAGGCACTTGCACATTCCTAGGTCTGGGTTAGCTACCTCTCCAACTGTGGCATTCTTGGGCGTCTGTGACTCTCATTCTGCACTGGCCCGCCACAGCTGCCCACCCTCTCCTGCTGCAGCCCCATACAGGCGATAGGCATCAGAGAACAGCTACTGGTGTTTCGAAAATGAGGCCATCATTTGGGGCCCTGGAACCTAAGGTGTCTCCTGTAGAGGTTGTTGTTGGATACTGACAAGAGTGAACTCACTTCCTAGGTATTTTGTAGTGTGTTTCTTTTTAACTCTAGAGCTATTTTAAAAGGCTGACATGCAAACCCAACCCAAGAATACCTTGGCTCTGGCTCAACTCGTTGAAACTTGAAAAAATGATTTAATGTCATGTAAGACTGCTGCATAGTAAACTAGTGCCATGCCTTCGAAGAAACCAGTTCAGGGCCCGAAAGCAATGCCTTAGGCAGAGTTTAAGTTGTAACTCTGTGTTTCAAGGGAGCAACTGTAAACATGTTCGCCGATATGCACAGCAGTCCGAACTTCTAATGACGTTTGCGGAAGACTCTTGCCCCAGATTATAAAGCCTCTCTCTTCTCCGCCCCACCTCACACCACACATCTTCTAAACATCTGTGTGCAGGATAGGGCGCTCCTGAGAGAGGGAAACCTGGGGCTATGTTGGCTTATGGAGCGAGCGAGGCTGCATGGTCCCTGCTTTAGAAAAGGGCTTCACAGGAAACCTGAGTTTCTGACGCTCCGGGTAGGGGACAGGCAGGGAGCCTGTGTGTACATTGGGTATGTTGTCTCTCCAGCTGTGCCGCTGTGGAGGCCTCTCTGTACAGAGCCGCTAATGGACAATGACTGGGCACCGAGCCCACAGCAGATGTGCAGGGGGAAGGGAGCCAGGAAGGGCTGGGATGCAGCCGGCAGAGGGACGAAGGGGCCTGAGAAGACTCGCAAGGTAACCACAGGCGGAAACCTAAAAAAATGAAGACATTCCCACCATTCCCCAAAACAGGGCTAACATGATGCAGCCCTTTTCCTTGAAGTGGGCTTGGCAGGCCCAGTTGTTGAAAGACAAAAAGAAAGAAGGAAGAAAAATCAACGTGTTTTACATTTGTCTGGCCTGCACATCTAGACGAGCTCGCTCCGGACCCCCTTACATACAACCCTGATGAGCGAGAGGACAACAAAAGGCACTGATGATAGAGCTAAAGGGGACATTTTTAAATGTTTGTCTCATGCATTTATTAAATTGAGTTTGTAAATAGGTAGCAGACTGAAGTCATCAAACGTCTCATATTTGCTACTGCAAATGAAGTTGAAGGTTCCTGTCTCCTGATTATTGGTATTTTTTAGCCCCAGTCTCTCTACTTCCTCCTCGTTCTGCCATTTGCCATAGAGTTAGACCAGATTCCGGGCTATCAAAAGCCAGGGACCAGGAGAGGTCAGGGCATGCATGCAGGAGAACCCCCTGCTACCTGCATAAGTGACAGAGCCAGCTATATCTGAGCACCTACTGCAGGGTTCCAGAAAGGAGCTTGCAATCCAGAAGAGACTGAAATCACAGGGTCTGTGACCTGACCTTGAAGTGGAGGAGCAATTAAGAAAGATACAGCATCAGACCAGAAATGGGTCCCTTATAAAATGAAGTGGCAGTGGCAGGGACACCTTCCTTCAAAACCCAGGAGGAGCTGCGTCAGGAGTCCAGCCACTGAGAGGAGGGAGCATCCCCTTTGGGTCTGGAGGGGAGCTGCAGCAGGAGAGACAGACCCCATCTGCTGAATGATGGGCACCTAAGGGAAGAACCTTCAAATCCCTGCTAAAAAAAAAAAAAAAACCCTCAGAGAATAAAGATGGTTTCAGGCTTTTGCTCTTTTGGAGGGTGTGGTAGGGGTGATACAGGGAGTTCCACACCACATGACCTAGCCTGACCTAGCCTACTTGCCAAGGAGCATGGAGCCAGGCACTAGATAGGATCCGAAACTTACCTTACAGTTGCAAGAGGGTTGGGGGAGACTAGGCTCACATCCCTTCCCTTCCCCATCTCGGGTGTAGTAGCTATCACATTAGCGGCCAGTCAGTCTTTTGACAGATTAGGAGGGTGGGTGGGGGGGAACATGGCCTGATTTCTGAGGAAAGAAATAGGAAGAAGTCTCTGACTTCACACCAGGGACTTAGTACCTCCAATCCTCACAGTGGATAATGTTACCCAGGTATCTGGCAGGCCTAATCTTAGGCTATGTCCCATGACTTACATCACATAACAGGCTGCCCCAAACTCCTGGCATACCCTAGTTTTTCTTACAGCTCTAAGGGTGGAGTGGGGCTCAGCTCACATTTCTCTCTGCTGGTCTTGCCTGGAGTCTCTTCCAGTATGACTTCACTTACAGATCTGGAGCCTCAGTAGGAAATGCTCAGCCAGGACATCGGGACAACTGAGTTTACCTCTCTCTGGCATCCTAGAGCCCTCCCTTCCCACATGACTTCTTCACATGATCTCTCCAGAAAGCTAACTGGACTTCTTACACGGGGATAAGGGGGGGGGGCTTAGGCCCACAAAAGTGCAGAGGAAGAAGACATTGAAGGTCCTTAAAGATGAGACTGGTGTGGGTGTGGCATCACCTGGTGGGTGGTCGTGCGCTAAGGAAGTGGGTTAGCATGGAAGGAGACTGCAAAGGATGTGGGCACCAAGGGACACCATTCAGGGCTGTCTTTGAGGTCTAGCTTCTGCACCTCCTGAGTGGGTCTGACTCTCTGACCCAAGGCTGAGGGAGACATGAGGGTTGCCCAGGACAGCACAGCACTGAGGCTAAGAGTGAAATTCAGCTTCCCTCTGTACAGCCTGATCTCCTTTTTCCATCACTCCTGGCCTTTTTGACAGTGATGGTGTCTTAGTCTCTTTTCAATGGCTATAGTGAAATGTCCTAGGCGGAGGAACGTATAAAAAATAAAGGGGATTTATTTAGCTCACTGTTTCAAAGGGTAAAGGGACAAAGAGTGCCAAGCAGTGGTGGTTCATGGCTTTAACCCCAGCATTCGTAAGGCAGAGGACCTTTGTGAGTTCAAGGCCAGCTTGGTCAATAGAGCAAATTCCAGAAAAGCCAGGGCTGTTACATAGAGAAACTTTTTCTCGGGGGTGGGGGGAGGCCAAACAGCATGAAATAAGCAAGTTCTGGTGAAGACTTCATGGCAGAAACACAGGCAGAAAAAACCATTTGGTAAAATGGAACACTGGAAAGTGTTTTTAGAATAGCCCATTCACAGAGACTACACATCGACCCAGGAGAACCTATAGAACTATACAGTCCCATCAAGGGATCCTGTACAGTGAACAAATCGCCTCCCAATAGGCTCCACCTTTTAAAGGCCCCACCACCTCTCACAGCGATACACTAAGGACCAGAGCAGATGCCTCTATCTCAGTCTAACTTCTGTTGCTACAACTTGATATCATAGGCTGCGGCATTTATAAAGAAAAGACATTGCTTTCTCATAGTTTAGAGGCTAGGGCAAGGCAAGGGCAGCATCTGGAGAGGTCCCTGATGGTAAGGACTCTACAGGGTCTTGTGGGTATCATATGGTAAGAGGCACCAAGGATGCTAACTTGGGTCTCCTTTCACCTTTATAAAAGCTACTGATACAAGCATGGGGCCCTATCCTCATGACCTCATCTAACCTGATCACTCACTCACCAAAGGGTCCACCTTTAAATCCAGTTTCTCTATGACCGTGAAGATTAAATTATGTCAACATGTTATTGAGTGGAGACATCCCACTCAAACCCCTGAATGTGCATCTGTCTGCACAAAAAGGGCTGAAGGCATGCTCCCATCTGCGCTCTCTCTGTCTTTTGCTGCAGTAAGAGGCCCTGGAAAACCTGTCACCAAGATGAAGAGTTGAATTGCTAGAGGGGCTGCTGCATGGTGAGTCAGAGACATTCACAAGGCCTCACTGTAGCTTCAGATCTCCTGTTTACTCGTGCCAACCAGACACGGCCATGCCAGACTGCCACGTGTCCTGGCATGCACTTTTCTGTCTTCACCTAGGAGTGCATCTGTTGACTGCAGAAAGAGCAGATACAAGACCTCAAGAAATGAGGCGTTCCAGACTGGGGATCAGGGCCCCCAAGAAGAGAGGTACCCTCAAAGTGTGAGAGTTCCCTTGCCCACCCATCATCTGCTTCCCAGCCAGCCCAACCCCCTGGCCAACCAACTCAGCCTTCCTTTGGGGCAGGGAAGGAGAAAGAATGCAATGGGAGTTATGGCTTAAGGAAGTGAACCGTGATAACCGTAAACAGACAGTTTGGGATTTGGTCTGGTATTTTGTGCAGGGCAGTATCTTTTCAAAAGCCACTGTTGTCAGGGTCAGGCTTGAACATTGAACATTTTCATGTCACCAGCAACATAAAAAAAAAAAAAAACAAAACAAAACAAAAAAACAAAACAGTAGTACCATTGTTACAACACGGTACTTTTCCACCTTAAAATGGGATTGGTTTTGTGGATTGGGAAAGTTTCTAAAACTAAACGTGCTTCATTACAAAAGTTAGCAGAAAGAGAGGACTAAGAAAGAGCTGTCCCAGGCATTCCTATGCAGGCTTCCTACCCAAGCACTGGTAATAGGTAATACATGTATGGATCTTGTGCAAGAGAACGAAACCTTGTCTGTCCTTGTCTATCAGTCCTGATGTATGGGGCTCAGCAGAAATGTCTGTGGTAGGTCAGGATGCCTGTTCTGTTTTAAGAGAAGTGGTCACCCTTGGGCTGGAGAGGCAGCTCAGTCAATGAAGTTCTTGTCCAACAGGCCAGAAAACCTTAGCTTTAGCCACAGAACAGGTTTAAAAATAACACTGGGTGTGGCGACAAAGGCTTGAATTTTAGTACGGAGAAGGCAGAGACGGGTGGCTCTCTGGAACTTACTGAGTAGCCAGCTGGTCTACCTGGCAAGTGCCAGGCCAGTTACAGACCCTGTCGCAAGACAAAATTAAACAATGACAAACTCAGATGGTTGGCATCTGAGGACAGCCAGTGCCAGTATTGTCCTCTGGTCTCTGGGTGCATGTTCACACACATGTTCCACGTACACAGCATACCTGCACTTTCCTAAACACCCATACACATGCATGCACAAACACACCCTCCACATGCAAATGCACATTACAAAAACAGCTTCCCTTTTGCAACCAAATACCCCAAATGGAGGGCACCCATGAATGGTGTGTCATGTAGTCTTGGTGATGTACATTCATGCCACCACCCCAAGGTGGAGTGAGACCAACTCTCTAAACCACATTTAGAATGCATTCTATCTCTAAAAGGCTGCTGACCTTTGTGTGGCATTAAAATATAGGCAGATCATACCTCATTACACCTGGAGTCAGGACTGTTCTCAGAATGTTTCAAGTTCGAGGTCATTAAGTAGCTCTCCAAAGAGTTGTTCATCTTTAAAACACAAGCTGGAAACAGGCCCCAAGCACCCTTAAACTTGGACTGACCTGAAGGTTTCCTGCCTGAGAAAGACCTTCCATGATACCAGAAAGCACCATGCTAGCTTCCAAAGGAGGGAAGCAACCAGCAGTGCTACCCAGCTATGATGCCTATGAACCATAACAATGACCAACAAGGCAAGAGAACCCAAGAGGCCTCAACCCCACACAAAGAACTAGGCAACTGGGGAAATCTAGGGACAGGAGAGGTGACCTCTGGGGAAGAGCACACCAACTGTTGTCCACTGAAAATATACATACAAGAAACATTACATGGACTGGGCAGGTTATACACATGTATATATATATATATATACATGTGTATAACCTGCCCAGTTATACTTATTATATGTGTGTGCATGTATGTATATAATAACAATTAATTACAAAGGAGGCCATAAATTTGAACGAGAATGGGAAAGGGTACATGGGTGGGTTTGAAGGGGGAACAGGGAAAGCTGAAATGTTTTAATTATAATCCCAAAAATAAAAATGAAAAATCAAACCACAAGCTAGAAATATATCTGAGGAAGATGTTGAATGTGATGCAGAAATAGCAAGTACAAAGGATGATGGGAACAGGTGCCACAGTTGCCAGTCTCAGGACCCAGAGCAGTCTGCTCCTCAGACATGAAGCCAGGTCCCCAAGATCCTGCAGTCTGTCTGAGCCAAGGGTCCCAGCTTATGTTTGCTACAAGGTAGACTCAAGCTCTTAGATATTTTTCTCTTAAAACATCTTCCCTAAACCCAGGAATACCATCCCTTACCCCAACTCCTTCCTCTCAAGTATGTTATTACTATCTTAAACCAGTCACTGATTAATCTACCTGGACACAGCTAAGTTCCCAACTGAATCACAAGGCTATCTGAGCAGAAGCAATGCCATTTGGCTTTAAAGCATGATGCCATCCATTTCATATGCTGCTTTAACAGACTGCAAAACACTAAGGATTAACAGTGCCTTCCATTCTGGAGTGGCCCTTCCACTTCCTATGGGACACAAGCCTGGAGATGTCCCAGCATGTGGTAAATGCTGGATCCCCATGCACTGCAACATTGTACTGGGGACCCAGTGTCCCTTTTCCATCCCAGCTCAGACACCACTGACTTGATGGTTGTGGCTCTGAGCTCTGCCTGTTCTGTAGCTCTACTGTTTGTCTATAAAGTAAAGACGTAGTCTTGATGATGGCCTCTACCAGGGCTGTGGTACTGAGCTAGCCAGTGATGTTGTTTCATCCACAAACATCTCAAGCATGGGTAGAGACACCAAAAGAGGGCTTTTCATTAGCCCCCCATAAACCTATTTTCATTTGTTTAGAAAGAATATTCTTTCTGATGTACTAATAAACTATCCATTGCCCAGTGGTGAACATGCCCTGTACATAAGAGGCCTTATGTAAATACTCTAGGAGTGCTTGGAAGACCCAAGCTTGGAAGTCCTGGGCCAATGTCCTGGCTAGCAGGGGCATCTCTGTAGCCAGGAACTGCCATTGGAAAATCAGGAGCCCGGATAACAAACAAATAGAAAAAGTGTAACAGAGCCACGAAGATAGAGGCAGATGGAAGTGTGGATATGCAGTCTCAGACAGACTGGCCAAGGGGATCCTTAGAGGACAAAGCATTTGCCGCAACATTCACAGTGGGAAGAGACCAGTCCTACAAAGGTGGAGGAAAAGGGTGATCAGACTGGGAGGGCAAGGCCTTGGGGTGGGAGCCAGAAAACAGTGCTTCAGGGGCAGAAAGATCTTGACAGTTGGTCTACAAATAGTATGGGTCACTGTGGGACAGACAGAGGCCCATGCGGGAGTCCTTCCAGTGTGAGCAGTGGACTCAGGAGCAGAAGATTAGGGGTCAGGGTCAGCAGCAGAGTGGTGTGGATCAGCAGAAGCTCCAACTTGCTCCATCTTCGACCCTGTGCTTTTGCCCTGGGGCCAACACTTCTAGAACAAATTAAAGTGAGGTTTTGGGTGAAGACGAAACATCAGTTCTTGTGGCAATGTTGCAGCCTTCTTTCCTGGTCATTCGTCATACTTCAAGATATTCTGCTTTAAACAATGTGGTTCTCTTTCAGGATCCAAACTCCCCAGATGCTCAAGTCTCATGTAGAAAGGACGTAGTATACATCCAGTGCGTACCAGTACACATCCTCCTGCACAGTACATCATCCCCCATGGCTTACCGCACATAGTACAATGTGATGCCATGCAGGGAGCTGTCACATTTCCTTGTTTAGGAAATAGTAACAAGGCAGATGCCTGGCCTTGCCCGGTACAATGTCCTTTCTTCCCAATGCTTTGGATCTGGTGTTGGTTGAACCAACACCTGTAGGTCTTGCACATACGGGGCTGACTTATTTCTAGTCTAGCCTTCCCACAGAGGGCCCAGAAACATTTATTTTCCCTTAAGCAACTTCCACACCATCTCAATGGGAACAAAGCTAACTCTGACCTTGGCAAGTGAAGGCATTGTGACTTTGGAAACCCTTCCTTGAGTAGAAGAAGAATGGCCACATGCCCTGCCTCATCTGGCATGTTCCTTGGAAATGCCCATTCCCAGAAGACTCTAGCACCACAACATTATACGATCTTCATATCTGAGCTCTGCACACCCATCTCCTGATGCAGAAGAGGAAGTCGATGACACTAGAGTCCCCAACACTACAGCCAGTTACTTAAACTGTCTGCATTGAGATCGAATGTGATATAGGGGAACTGTCTTCGCTGTGTTCTTCCCTGCTTCAAACATCCATTAGTCATACCTGTCCCACTTTAGGCATTCTGGGAAATCAGCATGCTCTCTGTCGCTCCAAGGCCCATTTTCCATGATCCATCTCTCTCTCTCCAATTATCAAAGGGACAAACCTTCAAACTGCCTTGAATAGTCTTTAAGCCTGGATTTCTTAATAAAATATTTTTTTTTATCTGCTACAATGAAAACATAACCTCTTTTTACTAGTTTTGCCTTGGTGTTGCTAGATGTGGCTCTTGTAACAGTATCAAATGCTGCCTCCTGGGGGACAATTGTCAAGTGCCTCCAAAGGGCAGGGCCTGGGTTGGGTGTTAAGCGTCCCTTCCACCCACAGAGGAGTATGATGTCACCCTGACTGAAACTAGGCTGAGAACTGAAGAGAGAAGAGGGATTCATTTCAGCCCTTCTGATGAGGTGGGGCCAAGCCACTTTCCTCAAAAGACGTAACCCGACCAGACCTGGCAGGCATTCTCACACTACCGTGCATGTCTGAAGTTTCTGTAGATCATATCAACTTGCAAAGCCTGTCTCAATGGGTCTCGAACTGGGCCCAAGAGTCTACATTACTAACAAGTGACCCGAGGATGCTGATGGAGAGAGGGCACCTGTTAGTGAATATTGGTAGCAGGTTAGAATGTCTATCTCCTGAGATATCCTCCTCTGACTGTCAACAAGATACTAGATTCCTATGCAATTCCAGAGTGACAGGATGGTTTCTTGTACTTGGACCCATCTCTTTATCTGTGGCAGACAAAACTAATCAATCAAGATGCTCTAATGATCCTTCTCAACATAGCATTACAGTGCCAAGCAATGCCTGAGAGGCAACCTAGGAAAATACCTGGTGGCTAAGTCTTGAGAAAAATTATCCCTGACTTGGCTAAATAAAATAGAAGAAGAGAAATAGGCCAGGGCTTATTTCTGATAATGATGTGATTTCTGATGTGATATAGGGAAGCTGTCTTCGTCCCTGCTTCAAACATCCATTAGTCATACCTGAACCACTTTAGGCATTCTGGGAAATCAGCATGCTCTATGTTGCTCCAAGGCCCATTTTCCATGATCCATCTCTCTCTCTCCAATTATCAAAGGGACAAACCTTCAAACTGAAGGTTATTTCTGAAAGTTGTGCTTTCAGAAGCCCAGTCAGGAAGATTTCTAGAAAGTACTATCAAGTGTCTATGACGCCAGGAAACAGGCATGCACGCAAAGCTCTCTCAAGTCTCCTAGAATGGCCTCTCCTCCCATGGTTCTGGAGTTGCTGAAACCCACCTGTGGCTTGTTCATAAAGAAGACCAGAAAAAAAGTTCTAGAAGGGCTGAGAAACTGCCCACCAGTCCAGGAGTTTCTTGCCCTGTGATGAAGGAAGGGACTAGAGTCTGTCTCCCCACTAAGAGGGTCTCAAGAGGCATAAATGGACTGCCCACCGCACACAAGCAGCAACTGGCCTTTTCACACTGAGGATGCCTTTCAGGGTTCTCAGTCTAGGAACGGTGCCAGCATCGCTTTGAAGGAGAGGACACCAAGGCAAAGGAAGCTAGGTGATGAAGATGGAAAGGGCTCAACAGGGACCTTAGCCTTCTCTCCCCCAGTCAGGCTGGCCTTCAGACCACACAGATAGTATCTCTTGGCACTTGTAACCATTTTGCAATTTCTTGGCATGTTTGCTTTACAGGGTCCTTGTTTGTCACCTTTGGGAGAAGCTTCGAGGGATGAAGAGCCCGTAACACTCAGGAGAGTGTTTTCCATTGACTCAGTTAAGAGTCAGGCTGCAGAGATCTCTTTTTGTACACTGGGCACATGATACCTGATGTCTAATCCACATGACTCCTTTGCTGGGAGGGAGTCATCCTCCCAAAGTTCAGCAGAAGAGCAGGATGACACAGAGCAGATGGCCGGCCCAAGTTCATCCTGGCCTGTGATTGGCACCGCTATCTCACTAACCTCAAAAATGGGAGTCTGTAGGATTCACATTGAAGCCCTTGAGGCAACAGCTCTGATTGTGCCTATAGCACCACTGAAGTTTGGGGCTATGACTTCTGTAAGCTCTTGTACAGTTGTTTATTTGTAGTTAGAAGTAAATGTCTGTGCGTTTTCTTTGTAGAAAACACATCGGTGGCAATTTCCTACTCAACTTGGTCCCATGACATCTAGTGGCTGACAGAGGAAGTGCAAGGCAATCCCTGTGACAGGAGCAGGTACTAATGCACACTAGTGTTTCATGGAATAAAAGATGGGCAGAAATTCATCACGAGCTGAAGCCTCTGTGAAGTTAATCACATGCGCATTTAAACCATTAAAGGCCTGTGTTTTATTTCTCATATTTATGCTAATTTGCTATCACCAATGGAAACTACCGTACTTGCAATTTGCCTCTTAATTGATAAACTAGGTTCACAGTAACATAAAGCATATGATACATAACATCATGATATAATGTAGTGCAAACCTAATGCTTGAATGCCTGCTCAAGAATGGAAGGCATGATAAATTGGAAGATGCTGTAGGCACTCACCTGGCTGGTCCAGTGCCCTGGGAACGGGGTGAGGGTATTAGCATCATCATAACACCATAGGGTTAGGTAAAGAAGAGCACAAACAGGCTTGTTACACCATCAGACAAGACTGCTGTTCAGAGGAGTGTAAATTCCGCCAATGGATTTACAATCAGGGTGTGGTTACAGGAGGAATCCCAGAAAACCTCACGACATCATAGACTACAAAAGTCACTTCCTCCCACCACAATCTCTTCCCCAGGATCCAAGTAGTGGCAAAACTCCAAGAAAAGATTCCTGAGAAATCTGTGCTCCTTTGCAGCATGTCCCAGCTGAAGGGCAAGGGGACAGACTTCTCACTGTGGGGCCAGGAGAGATGAACCCAAGAGCGATTTGCCCAGCCTTAACATACTCAAATTATTTTTCAAATATTTTGGGTTTGGCCAAATGTATCCTGCTACATTCCCTTTCCCGGCATTCTTACACCCGTGTGGATTTCAAAAGCAATCTAATATGTATGTTCTGATTCACTTGGGCCTAAGTGAACACCACTGTTCAGTGAGAATCATTCTGTGTCCAAGACTCTCCCTAGTCCCTTTCGTCTATAGCCCCTTAACCCTTCCCCTTCAAACCGGGAAGCCTGTTTTGTCTTGATCAAATTGAGCTCAAAAGCTAAGACATTCAAGTCTGGTTCAAACCTCAGAGCCTTCCAAGTTTGATGATGTCTGAGTAGTTCGTGCAAATGACTTCTGGTGTAAGTGAGAATGTCCAGTTATGGCTCTGAGAAGGGTGGGGTGCTATTAGAGAGATGCAGTGGTTAGACACAGTAATAGTTTGTAAGTTTTAAAGCTAAAACTCTTGCCTCTTATTCCCTAGCGGGAGTACTGGGCCAGACAAGCACCCTCCAGGACTGGGTAGCACAGAGACCTTGGGACTTAGGGAAACTCTCAGTCTTGGGGCTTCACTCAGAACACAGTGGACACCAACAAGGGACCATAGTATGGAGGGCTGCGTGCCTGGCTGTGTGGGGACATTTTACCAAGTTATTCTCTTCCTTAGGTGAGATCCCACTGTTCAATTTAGGAATGAAAGCTGTGAATGAATCAGTGAAGTTGATTCATTTATTCTATCTCAGGGTTAGTTTTGTCATTGTTTTAAATCTCCTATATGATATAAACCAGTACATCTATACCATTTTAAATATTGGTGTGTGTGTGTGTGTGTGTGTGTGTGTGTGTGTGTGTGTGTGTGGTGTACATGTCCTCTCTCCTTCCAAAGGGCTTCAGGAATTAAACAAAGGGGAGAACTTAGCAGCATGTACTTTCACCTTGGAGCCATCTTGCTAGCTCTAGGGCACTTGGACAAGCTCAAGAAAGCAGAGATGGAGAGAACATTTTTTTTTAACTGGCTGTTCTTTTGATATGAAAATGATATAATCACTAACTCCCCTGGAGGCTCTTTGTTATTGTCATAGGATGAGTTGGGTTTATACACCCAGGTAAGGGTGTATAAACAATCTGAGAAGGAGTCTTTAATGAGACAGGGTCTCTCCTTTACTCGAATGGAAGAAATCCAGGGAAGGAAATTCAGAGTGAATTTCCTGGCTCAGGGATCATCAGGGTCTTCCTTTGTCTACTCCAAAATCCCTATCTTAAAATTTCATTTCAGAAGTGCTTAAACGTCACAGTATGGCTGCTGCAGACTCAGCTTTCACGCCTGTGTTCCGGGCAATGGGAATGAAAGCTTCTCTGAGCTGACTCTACTTCATGGAAGCTCAGGTTTATATTTCTTTCACCACCTCTGTCTGCAAGAGACAAAGGGTTCTTATGGCCAGAAAGGCAAGAATTGGGAGGTCAATAGGCTGTCATCCTTACTCTTTCCTTGCCTTGTCACAACTAACCAATGGAAGGCAGGAAAGTTCCAGAAGCCCTGTGCTGTCAGACTGTGTGTATGTGAGGCCTCATCAAGGCCAGACCCACAAATATTGTGATGTATTCTCTTTGTACATGATTGGTTCTCTGTTTGCTTCTGCCTGGCTGGGAATTCATTTACCTCAGGTTAATGTGTGCTTATGTGGAAATCATTTCCTTGGGGTCAAGAAGGGCAATCAGGGTTGAGGAGAAGGCAGCTTAAAGAGGCAAAGGGTAGCCTTCAGTCTTTGCTTGTGTTAGTCAACGCATCTTCCTTCTTTGTGGACTACTTCTCACTCTCATGATTGTGGTTACTGTGGTTTGAATATGTAAGACCCCAAAGACCCATGTATTACAGCTTTGGTTTCCATCCTGTAGTGGTACCTTTAGTAGGTGGGGCCTAAAGGAAGGCTATTTAGTCATTGGAGGTATTGTCCTAAAGGGCCCTGGCCGCTTCCTGTTTCTCTCTCTCTCTCTCTCTCTCTCTCTCTCTCTCTCTCTCTCTCTCTCTCTCTCTCTCTCTCTCTCTCTCTGAGATGAACTCTGCCACCAGCTCCGGTTGAAGAAAATAGTCCTGGAAGTATGTGCTAAGATCAGCCTTTCTTGTCAGTTGTCCATGTCTGTGAAAGACTGTCTTCACTGACCATTGACGTGTGAGCGTGCAGCCCACTGATGTGTATGAAAGCTGAGGGTACATCATTGAATGAACCAGTAAGCACCAAGCCTCCCTGGTTCCTGCCTCTAGGTTCCTTCCTTGAGCTCCTGCCTGACTTCCCTCAATGACTGATTGTAGCCTGGAAGTATAAGCTAAATAAACCCTTTCCTTCCTCACCTAAGTTGCTTTTGATCAAAGTAGTTTTGTCACAACAAAAGCAAACTAGGAGAACATAAGAAAACAGATCCATTTGCATGCTCCCACAACATTGTAGCATAAGGGAGGAGGAGTTAATGAATCATAATTTATAAAATTTGTATAGTAAGAAGCTGCCTGTTCAAATGAATTTAGTCAACACTGGGCAGTCCCCACAAAAATAGAGACAATGCTTCAGTGACACTGGTAAACAAGCACTCATTATGAAATCAGCCTTGCCTTAGATCTGGGGCACCTGCCACCCCATTTATAGCCAAGAAAACTGAGGTTGGGTTACCTGTCCTGAGCCCTCAGCGGTCACCTAACATTCGCACTGCCTTCACTTCATCAAAGGACTTCCTTGTCGGAAAAGCTTAGCTCTCTGGGAAGCCTCTCGGAGAGCACACCCGAACTGGGTCAGGCTTCTAGTCTCTGAGATGAGTGGTTCAGGCAAAGAGAGACAGTTCAGGGATGCTAAGGACCCCCAGAAGGTCCAGGCCCTCCTCATAGAGGCTCAGACACCAGACTTGAAATAAAGTAAAGTCAAGTGTGGGTTCTGTTCTACCCATTATTAACTGCATTTATTATAGATTTCGACATCTCCCACAAACACTCACGGTTTAAAAATGGAATTAGGTTGCAATGTGAGACACATTATCTGTCCTCTCTTTTATCTCGGTTTTTGCCTTTATGTGTATTTGTGTGGAAGCCAGAAGTTGACTTCAGATGTCTTTCTCATCACTCACCACTTCAGAGAGATTGGCTGGCCAGTGAGCTCCAGGAATGGGCCTGTTTCCATCTATCCATCTAGAGCTGGAATGACACATTCTGCCATGGAGAGCTTCTCCACACAGGTGCTGAGGAGCCAACTCAGGCCCTCCTGCAACAAGCACTTCAGCGACTGAGCCATTCCCACGCTTTGTAAAATTATTTTCTTATTTACTTGTTTATAATTGTATGAGTGCTTTGCCTATGTGTATATATGTGCACCTCATATGTGCAGTGCTCACAGGAACCAGATGAGGGTGTCAGATCCCCTGGAACTGGAGTTAGAGACAGTCATGTGGGTGCTGGAAACCCAACCAACCATCTCTCCACACTGCCCTCACGGTGCTTATCCCTATCAAATGTTTACCACACAAACAAGCCTTCAACATAGTCCCAGATCACATGACACACCCACCAAGAAGCCAAGCCTCAGACAATGCCAGCACCACCAACCTGAATACAAAAACAATGAAATTAGCAGGAAAGTGTAGGCTGGGAAAGCCCCTTGAGCCAGGAAGAAATGAGGGCAGCATGTGCCTTCTGAGGAGAAACGTCTGCTAGGAGGGAAAACGGGAGAGTTAAGAACAGACATGTACACAGCATTTTACAGTTTACCCAGTGTTATCTTGCTTGAGCCTTCCCAAGTGCTAGGAAGTGGGAAGGGGTTACAGGAAAGGAAAGGAAAGCCCAGAGCTCCAGTGTCCAGCTCGTGAACACACAGCTGGGTTTGAGGCAGAGGTGGGGGAGGGGAGAGGCTAGGCCCTCACCAACCACAATGCTCAGGAAGCTCCCAGACACACTGTGTAAAGAAATGAGCCCCTGTCCTCCTCTACTCCCTAGGGCCATGTCCCCAAGGCCAAGGCCATGCCTTTGGTTTCTAGTAGTCATGGCCAGAAGGAACAAGCCCACTATTTTATCACCCCGTAAAGTACTTATTACTTTAACTACAGCAGGTGACATGGGACTACCTTGGGACACAGGCATATCCTTGGGTGAATAAATGTGACAGGAAAATCTAAGAGGAACCTCTCCTCACACCCTGCACCACCCGATTCCAGTTTGCCCTGGATGCCTCCAACACAATGATATCCAGGGCAAGTATCCACCTGCCTCTGTTTACTCACCTGTAAAATGGGAACTTGAGCATCTCAGCTTCTCCGTGCCTGCTGAATGACAAGCTAAGGGGAGTGGAGGAAGAGCCTTCCAGTCAGGACAAGCCCAGAGCCAAGCTCACCCCCCACTCCCACCTGCTCTTTGGGAGCTGCCTGCTACAGGGAAGGTCTGTAGCTAAGTGTTCTACTCTGACCTCAGGGTCACACAGGAATAAGCAACAAAAGCCAATGGTGAGCCGCTCTGTCTGCCAAATTGCCACGGACTCTAAGGCTCTGCCGCCGGCCGCCATGGCTCAGGAAGGAGTCTTAGGGTGTGAGTTGAGGCTACCTGCCTTATCTTTATCTACACTGTGGCCGCTGGCAGTGCCAACTATTAACCTTTGAGCAGAGTTCTCCTTCCCAGTCCCATTCACCTCCACCATCAACCCAGCAATTACTTAATAAATACAATGTCCTCTGTGAATTGTCTGAGTTTGTATTTTCTTAAAGATCTGACAAACTGATAACCCAGGAGGGATCTCAGGTAAACTTTGTGGGATGGGAGTTCTGATAGGCTCATGACAAATGCCAGCTTTTGGTCCTTGGGTCAGTCTTTCGCTATTTCAAAAACACTCACAATGGTGGGACTCTGGACTCAGCATCCAGAGGCCCTGGTGGGAGACATCCCAGATGTTTTCAATAGAACAAGGCGAGAGTCATGGGGCCAGCCACACAGGCAGAGAGCCCAGAGAGTAGCAGGGTAGATATGGGGAGAGTGTTGGTTATCTAGTGTCAAAGGCAGATGCTCAGATGCCTGTAGGTCCTTACTCATTTGGGGACCTAGAGCCTCCTTCTCCAGTCCCACCCGCATACTTAACCTATAACCACAGAAGACTTTTCCACCATCAGAGAAAAACAGAGCTCAAACGGGGCCTGTCCAAAGGCTCACAGCTTATTCGGCTATCCAAAAGGATGCCTACTTTTGTGTTTCACTGGCTCTCGTGGAATTTCTCACAGAAAGAGATGGCTGAGCCTCTCTGGGGATTAAACCACCTCTCCTGTGGGGAGTTGAAGCCTAACTTTGATGAACCAACCCTACACCGGGGTGAGCTACTTTCCCATGTTTCAGATTGGGCATGAGACTAGTTACTGGGATGATTGTAGCACTCCCTAAGTGGCAAAATAAGGGAAGTTGGGCATGCCTCCATCCCTACCCACATCTTGGCAGTTCTGAGCAACCACCTGAAAGCAAATAACTGCGAAGATCTCATGTCTTTTGTGTTTGGGAATTCTTTATTCATTTGGTTTTTGTTTATAAAACGGAGATTTAATTTATGCGTTTCGGATAGTCAGTAAATTTCCCCCTTGGATTGGACCTGAGGGTGGTGTGTGCTTATGAAGATCAGAGGCTCTCAAGTGCTTTTGCCTTCTGCCCTGGGTGTGAAGAAGTTCCCTGCCAGCCCGACTCAGAGTGGACCGCAGGCTGCTAGCTTGGGCGGGATGGACCGCGGGCGAGCGTCTGGCTACTGGACCCCAAGCCCAGGCAGCGATGGGTGGTGGCCACCCGACTCCCAGACGCCCAGATTCCGGCTCCGCGTAGGGTCCCAGAGCGAGCGCTCACTCATGCCAAAGTTGGACAAGAGCAGAGACCACAGGTGCATTGGGTAAAGTCTCCTGATTGCCCAGAGAAGGGCCTGTTACAGCGATCGCTGCTCGCCACCTCCCTGCCCTTACTGGGGTCGAGTCCTGAGAGTTCCCGGCGCTGAAGTCACTCTCGGAGCTCACGGAAGGGCAGCCTACAGGGCTGCAGAAGCCCTCGGTGTGGCCTCCCTGCAACGCGCAGAGAGATCCCGCCGCAGCCGAGGTCGGACCGGGACCGTCCTGCTCCCGCAGGGGCAGGGACAGCGGGAGGGGTGACTGCGGCGGCGGCCGGGTCCCCTCCTCCCCTCCCGCGCCCGCCCTCCCTTCCTCCGTCCTGCAGCCAATTAGGCGGCCCCCTTGGGCGGGAGGCGTGGGGCGCTGCATAAAGGCGCGGAGCTGTCACCCGGAGCAGGCTGCGCACCGCCCAGGCAGAGCTGGTGCGTCGGGGACTCGGACGCCTCGAGTCGTGGAGCGCAGACCAGCCATGGCCACTACCAACGGGGCTGTGGAAAATGGACAGCCGGATGGGAAACCGCCTGCCCTGCCGCACCCCATCCGCAACTTGGAGGTTAAGTTCACCAAGGTGAGGAGGGCTCCCCTTCGACCCGACAGTCTAGGACTTCCGCGCCGAACAGTCTGGTAGGGAGAGCGGGGACCAGGAGACAACTCTGCTGGGAGTCCACTGGGAGCTGGTGGGTTCCCGCTCCTCAGAAACCTCACTTTGGCGGGGGAGTAGGGGGGGGGGTTAAGAGTGGGAACCTGCGCCTCTAGCTCCGCGATCTAAGCCTCAAACCCGAGGCGCAAGGATGCAACTCCACAAGCGCCGAAGCTGCAGAGTTGCAGCCTGCAGAGGCCACGATGTGCCTGGTGGGCCATCGCCCACTTTGGGTGCTGGCGCTTGTGACAGGGAGCGCCGTGACTTCTTTTCAGAGGGATTTCTGGTCTGAAGGACCTAGGCTGTGGGAGGGCTAGAGGTACCTGAGGACCCCGAGATGAGTTTCTAGTATGAGCCCCACTGGGAACTGCAGCTGGGAAGTAGGTCTTCCTGGACAAGGAAAGAAGGATCTGGTACCTTCGGTGTGCTCAGCCTGAACCCAGTTTATCAGTCAGTCCAACTGGAGAGGGAAGATGGAGATCACGGTTGAACACTCAAGGACCCAGGAGTAGTGGCGTCTGCACTTTCCTGGGATACTAGAACAGACAGAGTGATAAGATACCTGCTGTGAGCTGCAGGGACAGTGGCGGTGTCTGGGAACTGTAAACTCTGAGATGCACTGCTCTGTGCCTGCTCGATGTGGGGGGCTCAGATCCAGGGCAGCTTTTGGCTTCAGGTCTGGAAAAGTCAACCCATCCTATTTGTACATCTTATCCATTGCTTCCAACTCCAGCTGTCACAATGCTTAGAAACCACCCTCATCACTTTTATTTTCAGAAGTAGCAATTATCGCTCTGGAATAATTTTAATCAAAAGGCGAAAGTGGCAGGCCACTATGTGTGGCCTTCAGACCCTGATCGGGTGGCACTTAGTCCCCAAAGTTGGCCGTGCCGACACATAAATTGCATGACATTCACATGAACCGTTTTCCCAAGGAAGGCTCTGAAATCAAGACAGGCACAGCCCTGGGAGGACTGGAAGTTTTTTAAACATCGTTTCCACCTCTTAGAGGGAGAATTCCAACACCAGCTCTAGGAACAGGAGGAATAATGGCTTCGCTTTCCAGACCCACACGGTGATGAGGTTCTTGTTCTGGTGGTGGCAGTTTTGTTTTGTTTTTACAATCTGTAAAAAGCACCACAACCACCAGAAAGCTAACAGGGTTGTCCCTTTGCTTAGTATCTCAAGTCTTCCCACAACTGTCTGGCTACAGGGCAGGAATAGTTTGCTCTTTCTAGACGAATCCCTGAACACTTTAAAGGTATTGGTGCAGCCTTTATGGAGAGGGCCCTGGGAGGTCCTCAGAGGGGTGACTGCTGTCCTGATACAGTGCTGGTGTGCCTGATGGAGGCCACAGAAACCTGGTGAGATGTAGAGAGCTGAGAGCCGCAATCCTTGGAAGGTTCCAGGAGATACTTTCTCCAACTGCCTGATGTCTGGCTACACCTCCCACCCCTTACTGGTTCTGCCTGCTTCTTCCTTGCTCCTTGCACACCTCTGGAGAGCCTTCTGACAACAATTAAAAGGTCAAGGTGAGCCTCCTGCGATCAGGGTCCCTGGGCTAAGGAATGGAACCAGAGACCCTGAAGAGGAGAGTCCAGGCCCAGGACAACAGGAGGCTGTGAAGCATTCGAGCCAGCAAGGGTGTGAGCGGTTTGCCTGACTCACTGGGCTTCTCCAACATGGAGGACTGGTTTGAGCTCAGGCCGTGGCAGGATGATCTATAGCGTTCAGAAGGGTGACTGTACCAAGGCTCCTTCGTTTGTCCTCAGATTTTTACATTGGGCACAGGTTCATGTGCAATGATTCTGGTGAGGAGAGGGAGGGTGGGGGGGTGGCATCTCCATTCTGATCATAGAAGATGGCAGCCTCTTCCATTTTAGGGACCCACTTTCTTCCAGTAGCAGAGGTTCTCTTTCAAGTGTCTTAATTCATCAAAATATAAAATGTTGCCATCTCTTTCATGAAAAGTGAAATTCCCCCCAATCTCCTGGAAACACAGTTATTTTGAATTTAGCTGAGTCCAATGGAAGTTGCTGGAAATAATGCCAGCAACGTGTGTTCTCTTTTGTGATCATTATCTTTACCGCTCTCCAGCATGCTTTCCAGGTCAGTTGGTGAAATGTGAATCATCTCATAGTATCTTTAGCCTTATAGATCAATAATGTCCTGTTCCTACTGGTTCATAAGTCGATGAAGACAGTTCCTTTCTAGACCTGTCAACTAGTACCTATGATTCACAATTCAGCCAGCATCAGTGGTGAGCCCCGCCCAGGACTGTTTCTTCATTTGTGTTTATGAGTTGCTTTGGTGGAAAGAAAACCAGCAGTGGGAACCACTTGCTAGTAGGGATAAGGAAAACAGCTTTGCTCAGTGAGAAACTCTGAGGTGCAGAAATAAGGTCGACTGGGCTGAGGTTTTTATTTGAGGTCCCTGGTTTGCAAGGTCTAAGGATCAATGTCATAAATAACCAGGTTTTGTGTGTGTGTGTGTGTGTGTGTGTGTGTGTGTGTGTGTGTGTGTGTGTGTGTGTGTGTGTGTGTGTGTGTGTGTGCGCGCATTTTAAGAGTGTGCCTAGAGATGAGGTATATGTAGCAGACATCCGATCACTACAATCTGCCTTCATTCCCTGCTATTTAGACTCTGTTTTACCACCTTCTCATTTTCCCTCCCCCTTGGAATTGATACCAGGAAGGACCTAGAATCAGCAATTTTCACTGACAGTCTCCATTATCTAACCGACGAAATTTCATCTTCCTCCAAATGGGCCTGCCCCTGGCTTCACTTTCTTCTGCGCACTAACTCCTTCCCTGCTTATTAATTTCTCGCTGTTGCCGAGTAATTACTTGCTGCATGGCAAAAGTGAACTCTTGGATTTGGTTTCAGCTGGAAGAATAAACCTGTAATTGTAGCCAGACCTTTTCCTCGCATGCTTCCCTGGGGGCCTAGCCTCACATGGAAGGCTCTGAGCTTCCAGAAGTTGGATGGGTATGTCCTACAGGAACTTCATGCTCTCAGCTCCAAAATTCATATTGAGGGTCTGGATTAGCCTCTGCTCACCTGCCTGGCCAAAGCCTGCTGGCGGTTGAGGTTCACTCCAGAAGTAGCCTGGGTGGGTTTCCTTCTGCTTGGAAACCTGTACAAGCCAGTCTGAAACAATGGCAACCAAGCCACACTCTCAGGGCACAGCTGCTCTCTTCTCAGCAGGGGATTGTCCTATCCGAAATGAGTCGCCTTCCACCGTGAAGAAATTATTATTGTCATCATTTTACTAACTTGCATAGTTATGTGATATGTTCTAGGCTGTAGAATTTGGGCAGGCACACGGCAGCCTTTTCTGTGGGTGGGCTGCATGAATGAGGCTCCAGAAACTACAGAAACTGTGGCTGCCGTCCTGGTGGCTGACAGGTTTCTATGCCATCAGAGCCTGCTTTGTGTGATATGGGTCCCCTCCATTTCTGGTTCTTTCCCAAAGCCACATTTTAATTTTATTTTTATTTTATATGCATTGGTGTTTGGCCTGCATGTATGTGTGAGGGTGCCAGATCCCCTAGAACTGTCAATACAGACAATTGTAAGCTGCCACCTGAGTGCTGGGAATTGAACCTGCAGAAGAGTAGCCAGTGCTCTTTACCACTGAGCCGTCTCTCCAGCCCCACAAAGCCACAACTTCTAAAGGTGATTAGCGATTAGAAAAAAGTTCCAGTAAGTAGACTGGGTTTCAGTGCACCGATTTGATAAATTCTTTTTAAATATTGTATTTTTAGCTATGGTTTAGAAAATTGAGGTCTCCATAAGATAATGTTTTGTGAGCTACTTATTTCTGGATATGAAAGGTAGTTTACTATACCCTTAACATAATCTAAAAAGTTTTTAACCCAGATTTTTAACTCTGTGTTCCAACATTGGCTTTGTAAAATGCCCCAGGAAGGTTTCAAACCCTGTCTGTACAGGGGTTGTGGAGACCATGCCACCATGTGGCTTAAGGAAGCCTAAGGTGTTTTGGGAAGATCTGGAGACATCTAGGTCCTGGGGATCTTGCTTGTAAGGAGGAAGGGGTGTGCATAGCTTATAGCCTTTCGGGGCCTGGCAGATGTCATGTATGCAAGCCTGCCCTCCCTTCCGTGAAAGCCCTACCACCATCCAAGTTTCAATGTACGTACTCCTTGTAACCATTGAATTCAGCAGCTCCTTGGCAAATCCATGCTATGGCTGCAGATGAAGACATAATTTAGAAAAATAACTCCAAAGGACTTTAGATTAATTATGTCAAATTGGTTCTAACTGTGAGACCATTCCCCATGGGTTGCTTTCTGTGATTCTGTGTTCTGCCCCCCACTCCAGGTCTCATCAGGGAGGGGGTGGGGAAGAAGGCAGACAAGACGTTACCTAAGACCCTTAGCATGTTGAAATTGTATGATTTTGATTTAAACCTAATTTGTTGCACTTCCTTTCCCCGCTTAGATATTTATCAACAACGACTGGCACGAATCCAAGAGTGGGAAAAAGTTTGCCACGTATAACCCTTCAACTCTAGAGAAAATCTGTGAGGTGGAAGAAGCTGATAAGGTGGGTCCTCTCCCCCTTTTCTAGGTAATTCAATTATTGGGAAATGAAGGCTGAGGAAGCCGTGTGGCTTGGCTGTAAGACACATGGGCCCACCTCCAGGTAGGGCCAGGGCAACCACAGCAGCCGGTCGGTATGTGCCGCTCAGACACAGCCTAGCATGGGATCAATTACAGATGGTCCTCTGCGCAGTCACAGTCTGTGATGGATGTTTCTCCATCTCTGAGGATGACCTCAGCTGTCTTCATCACACAGCCAAAGGGAAGGTTTTTATCAATTATTCCAACCTGTAAGCATTAAAGAATCTTTTGAGAAGGTATTTCCTGCTGGTGTGTTTCACCAAAAGTAGCATTCTGGCAGGAGACACTTTAAAAAAAAAACTGCTTAAAGGTGGGAAGGATGCTCCCCAAATGGTCCTGGGGTGTCACATGACTGCTTGGACTGCTTGGTTTCTTTGCCAGTGGGCACACATGCGATTATGTGAGACTGCAGTCTGTGTAGACCCTTTGCCTGGTGTAAGGTCTTCTTTATCACACAGACATGAAGCGACTTCTGCTTGTATCCTTTTTTACCTTTCAAGGCCATAAAGTGTGTTTTAAATAGAAGGGCCTTTAAAGAAAAGATGATTAGGGTAACAACCTCCTACAGAGGGAAGAAAAACATGACTGTCTGCTTAACCTGGATTGCCTGCCTGCCTGCCTTTCTTCCTTCTTCCTTCCCTTCCTCCCTCCCTGCATACCTCCCTTCCTTTTCTCTCCCCTCCCTTTTCCCTTCCTTCTTCTCTTTCTCTCTTCCTTCCATCACCTTTCCTCCCCTCTGTTCCTCCCTTCCCCTCACCACAACTCTTTCTTTCCTTCTCCCCACCCCCCCCACCATTCTGAGATACCATCTTGCACTATTTTCCAGGCTGGTGGAAAATTCCTAGGCTTCTGGGGATCTTCCTGGCTGGAACTACAGATGCTTGATATTGGGGAGCAGAGGAGCAGGGTGGTGCAGGTCAATCCCAGGGCTCTTTGCATGCTGGATAAGCACTCCAGTGCGGAGCAACACCCTCAGCCCTTGGTTCCTTGAGGCATTTTTCACTATTTAGCTCAGTCTTGCCTCAAACTCCTGATCTTCCTGCCTCCACCTCCCAAGTGCTGAGGTTAGAGGTGTGTACCGTCACACCTGCTGATACACACATATCTTTACTATGTGCATCAAGTGGGTGAAGAAGACGGGGATTTTCTTCCACGTGTGACAGACAGCTTTTGTATGGGCAGGAAGCACAGTGGCTCACAGGCATAGACCCTGCTCCCTGTGGTCCCTTACACTGAAAAGCAAAGAAATGTGGAGAAGCTGGGAGGAAGCTGGGAGGGCCTGACAGACCGAGTGTATGGCTGATAAACCCCAGGAGGAAAGTAGGAACCAGTGGCAGGGTCTGGTTCCTCCCATCACCTGAATAAACATTTTGCTCCACACACCCAGACACAGAGGCTACCCATCCCATTGCAGCAGGAGAGGCCCTGGCATCCCCTCAGGAACTACAGTATCAAACATTTCCCTTGCTAAAGCATCCCCTCATTCCATGAAGGCTTTGGTGATGGTCTGGGATGAGGCCTCTTCTTACTGGGGTCCTCATCATCTACCTGCCACATTAGCTAGGGAGACAGAATTGGGGCAGGGTGAGACATTGTCTATCGGCAACCAGATCTTCAGCGCCCGTTTTCCTGAAATGAGGACAGGAAGCCCTCCTCTGCATACCTCTCATTTCCGTCCTTTTAAAAGATGGAGGGTAGGAGCAAGGCTCAGTAGTGGAAGGCTTGGCTAGCACATGTAACGCTTCCGTTCAAATCTCAGTGCGCATGCGTGAGCACACACACACACACACACACACACACACACACACACACACACCACAAAGGCGCATGGTAGTTATTATTCTGTAAGTACCACATTTAGTGTGGAAACTGTGGTCTCTATGTGTGTTGAAATGGAGTTGACACATAAAAAATCTTTTTAATTTTTTACGTTATTTTATTTACTATTAGTGTGTATGTGACATGTGCATGCCTGCAGACACTCCTGTGTTCACTGGGAGGTCAGAGGGCAACTCTTGGGAGTTGTTCCTCTCTTTGCACTATAAACCCTGGGCATTGAACTTGGGTCTTCAGATTTTCACAGCAAGCACTTATGGCAGCAGAAATATCACCTTGTTGCCCTGGAAAATATTTTAGAACTGGATTGTTAAGAAAAATATTTGGTCAATGACTCTGTAAAACATTAATACTTGGCCATTACAAAAATATTTTAAAAGACTTATCATTTAAGGGAAAATAACTACTTGGAAGACCCCAGTCACCCAAAGGATTTTAAAACTTGTTGCTGGAAGCCTTGGGCTGCCCCTCCTTCCTTGGCTCCACAGCAAGACAACTGCTGTTTTCTGTGCCCTCAGACAGTGATTGCATGAAAAGTGACTGAAAAGTGACACACACACTCTCTCTCTCTGTTGTTTTGCCATGCAGCCCGATGTGGACAAGGCTGTGGAGGCCGCACAAGCTGCCTTCCAGCGGGGCTCACCATGGCGCCAGCTGGATGCCCTGAGGCGAGGCCAGTTGCTGCACCAGCTGGCCGATCTTGTGGAAAGGGACCGCGCTATCCTGGCAGTGAGTACAGGCACCGGGCAGGTGTGGGTGGACCGTCCTCACTGTTCCCCCCACTGCCTGTCCCCATGGGGTGGGGCTGGAAGCATCTGAGGTGCTTGTTTTGTGTGGCCATGGGTCTCTTTGGTCTTTGGATGTGACCATGTCTTAGAACTTTATCCTTTTCATCTTGAAGTCAGACATTCCCCCCTGCATCTCAGCTTCTTGGCCAAGCTGTGTAGAAAAAGTTCCCCTCCCTCAATGGGTCCCAGTCTAGGGACATTCACAGCTGGTCACTAAAGGCCGACCTCACCTGACCTCGCCTGGACATTTATGTATAAGTCATTTTCTTCTCCATATTAAGTGCCTTGCAAACATAAATATAACCTCATCATAGATATGGTAGCCTCCCCTTATCTGAGATTTCAGGTATTCATAATCACCCTCAGCTCAAAACTATTACGTGGAAAATCCTGGAAATAAGCAATTGGCCTTGTATTGCAGTGAGCTATTGTAATTTCATTTATTAGTTGTTGCTTCTCATTTCTTATGGTAATTTATAAGCAGCTAAACTTTATTGTAGGAACTTAGTATGGGGAAAATGCAGTATGTATTTAGGGATTAGGTGCTACCTAATGTTTTCAGGCATAGAATATGCTTGAGACCACAGACTTAATGAGCTGGTTGTGATCCTTTTGTTTTAATTATTATATTAAAACAAGTGACACTGTTTATAGAAAATCCAAGACCTTGTGTTATCTAAATGCATTCCTGTATGTATCCCTAAATGTTCCTGAACTGGACAGTGGAGAACAACTCCAGAATGTTGGCAAGGACAACATTTGATTATAGAAGGCCCACAGTGTAAAAAGCCTGGGTTCAAATCCCAACTCTGCCACTTACTAATTCCATGCTGGTTTCTTAACTGCTTGAGATTCATTTCTTCAGGTAAAACATCATAGATAATGATATCCAAGAGTTGGGAAAAGAACCATTTAAAATCCTCAGCAGGGTCCCCAGCGTACAGCAGTTACTATAAATAATAGCACTCAGCTTGAGCCCAAGGCTCTGCTGCCTCCCTGCCAGCCAGTCACTTCTAGAGACTTTAGCTTCTCTTCAGGACAGGGATAGCAATACAGCCTACCCATGGGTGAAACACAAATGCTACAGAGCTGGGAAAGCCTTGATAAGTTGTAAGCCTGCTCTGTAGCAAGATTCAGCCCTCCTTTGGTTCTGAAGTAGATGACCAGAAGACTTCACTGGGCCACAGGAAGTTCCTTGCTTTTAAATGCTTTTAATCATTATTATGTGTGGGAGGGTGTGTGTGTGTGTGTGTGTGTGTGTGTGTGTACTTGCCATGGTGTGCATGTGGAAGTCAAGGGACAACTCTCAGGAGCTGGCTCCCCCAAGGATGCGACTGAGGTCCTCAGGCTTGGTGGCAAGCACCTGTCCCAGAGCTGTGTCACTGGCATCTCGAAACCATTACAACCTTCACTCTAGCTGTTGTACAGTTCAATTTCTTGGTTAAAATTTTGTTTCAAACCTGGAGGTCTATTTTGTAGGAAGGGACATCTCCTTTTCAGTCTTCAATTTAGAAAAATGGTTTTGATGTTGAAAACCCTTTTGAAGAACAGTACCAGGCAGGACACTGACTTGCTTTTGTCCTGAGTGTACTCCTTGGGCCTAGGAAAGCTCTCCTTGAGAAGGGTCTGTGGATAGCGCGAGCTCTGTTTCCTTCCTCCCAGTTGCTAGGCCTCCTGTTCCCAGGAACGAATCTGAGTGAGCATAGCTCCCTCCCAGGGTAAAAGCTCCAGAGAGCCTCGGCTTTCTTCCTGCACCGAAAACCAGCCGCACTGTTCAAGCTGCCAAACTGGCTTTTTCAAAAACATTTCTGTTTTCCCCCGCATGAGCTCATCAGTCTGCAATGTCCGTGAGTACTAATAGCAGGCTCAAGAGGATGTGCCCTGGGCAACCCTCCCCACCCTGTCCTCAAGTGTCAGTACCATCTGTGGTGCAAGCAATACAAGGCCACCTTCCTCCCCAGCCTGTGCCATCGTCCTGGCACTGTAGCATTTTGATAGCCGACAGATACAGGTGGGAGGACTGGAGACGGCACCCAGCTCGTCAGTTCTGCCACTGCAACCTGCTTGCCCACAAGAAATAAGATCCAGCTCTTGGCCACAACATTAAAGGGACCCAAGGATGACTGGGAAATATGGCTTTGAAAATTCTGACCACATCACAGGAGGGCACCCCTCCCGCTCTACCTTGATATGGTTTCCTGCCTTTTCAAGCAGCAAAGTGCTTTATTCTGTCATATTCTCTTGCCAGCTCAGTGGTTTTGATGGAGCTGGGTGTTTACTCTGTTCAAAGTTTGGAAGCAGATGTGGGGGCCTTGGTGGCTTGTGGCTTTCCTGCTCTGTTGAGGCACCCTGGGCCCAAGCTGTAGACTTTTGGGTGCTCATCTAGCTACGTACCTAATAGCTAGCTCCCCACCACGGAAGATTAGCCTTTCAACCTAGGTGCAGTTTCCAGACCCTTGTTTGCAGTCTGGGCTCATGTTTGAATCACAGCAGTAAGTCACATGACAACCGTCTGTTTCTGTCAGGCGCTAACATTGATTTCTCAAGCTCAACCCTCTAACTCTAGTCTCCTCCCTCTCCTCCTTGTCTTTTTCGTGTGTGTGTGTGTGTGTGTGTGTGTGTGTGTGTGTGTGTGTGTGTGTGTAGGTGTATATGTGTCTTCATTAGGGTTTCTATTGCTGTCATAGAAACATCATGGCCAAAGAGCAACCTGAGGAGGATAGGGCTTATTTCAGCTTACACTTCTCAGGTCACACTCCATCACTGCAGGAACTCAAGTCAGGAATGTGAAGGCAGGAGCTGAAGCAGAAGCCATGGAGGGGTGACGCTTACAGGCTTACTCCTCATGGCTTGCGCAGCCTGCTTTCTTACACCATCCAGAATTAACTGTGCATGGGTGACACTGCCTACAGTGCTGTGTGTGTGTGTGGGGTCTTCCCCATCAACCATTAAGAAATGCCCCACAGACTTGTATATGGACCAGTCTGGTGAGGGTGTTTTCTCAGTCGAGGTTCTTTCTCCCCAGATGACTCTAGCTTGTGTCAGGTTCACAAAACACTAGCCAGCACAACATGTGAGTGTAGGTATGCATGCACGTGTTCCAATGTATGTGGAGGGGTCAGAGGTCAACATTCAGTTCTGTTCCATGGGAGCAATGCACTTTGTTTTTTGTTGTTGTTGTTTGTTTGTTTTGTTTTGTTTTGTTTGTGTGTGTGTGTTTAAGTGGAATGTTTAAGTGTGTGTTTAAGTGTGTGTTTCTGATTGGCTTGCAGTTCACTTACTAGGCAAAGCTTGCTGACCAGTGAGTCCTAGGGACCTGTCTCAGCCTCTTTCATGCAAGAGCTACAAGACTTTGTCACCATACCTGGCTTTCCTTAACATGGGTTTTGGGGATTGAACTTGGGTCCTCATACTTGCAAAGTAAGCCCTTCATCAGTTAAGCTATCTTTTTAGCCTCACCTCCCTTTAAAGAACTTACTGTCTCAGTTTATTGTGAACTAGGTTTTGTTTGTACAGATTCTTTACAACCAACCTAGAAAAATCAAGCTATTCCTCTACTAAGCAATCTTGCCTAAGTTAAGGGATTAAAAGTCTGTGGGCAAAGCTCATTAAATGCCAGCCAAGAAGATGATTTGTAGGCTCTGGACTTGTAATGTGTATTATCTCATTTTAAAGTTGGGAAGTTGAGGCCCAGAAAAAGTTAGTACCCTGTCCAAGGCCACCCAGCCAGAGGTAGAAATCCAGGATGGAAGACAGATGGTTGCCATGTCACAAACTTTCCCACAATGCTCCATCTGCGTTCTTTCCTTTGCCATATCACAACAAGGAGCCGAGAGCAGGCAGACCCCTGGCCTCATGCACAGGTGTGCTCACACTCTTGGGAACTTCACAGATCTGGGGGCCTTTGAACATACTCAAACATGCTAGGCTTTTCCTCAGAAAAATGAAAGTGCCAACTTGGATGCCAATGCATAGGGGCCAAAAGTACAGGGTTCTGGGCCTCCAAGTGGTTGATGCTGCAGCTATGACCCAGGCCTCAGTCAGAACTAGCCAAGTTCTGTCATCTTCAGCCAGTCGGAGTCTTTCTTCCTCAGGGTCATAGCAAGGATCACCAAGCACCTGTCCAGTACTCAACAGAAAGCTGGGCCGTCCACCAGCCAGCATTGGGCAGTTGCACTGCAGTGGGCTACTTATATGAGCGCTGTATTCCCCGATTCCCTTAAGTCACATACCAGCCCCAAGAGGGTGAAAATGTTGATATCTTCATTTTACAGCAGAAGTAACTGAGGTGGAAGATATTTGGGGGCTCAGTCAACATCAGCCAGGGCAGACTGCTCCTATGACTAGGGAAATGGCTCAGTCAGCACAGTGTTTACTGCACAGACATAAGAACCTGAGTCTGGATCCTTAGCACCACTTAAAAAGCTAGGCATGGCAGGATGTACATGCAAATCCCAGGTCTGGGGAAAGGAAGACAGGGGTCCCTGGAGCTCACTGGCCAGCCAGTCTAGCTAAATCAGTGAACTCTAGGCTCAAGCAGAGACTCTCAAAAAGGAAGATGGCCAGATGCATGCATTTACACCCATGTGCACATGTGTCCATGCACACATGAACATGTAACACATACATACCACACACACAGGAAGAAGAAAAGGTCAGACAGAAGGGTCCTGAATATCTTAAGCCTTGCAAATGCCTAGGGACAGCCGCCTAACCAGGGATGGCTGAGATGGCTGGACACAAGTGCTGGCTGGCTGGTCAGGCTTAGGAAGTCACTGGGCCCTGTTAGCATCAGTGTCTGCCCCTTCATCTTCTAATGGGATGAGACTTCCAGCACATGATACAACATAGGCAAGTGCTTTGGGGGATAAAACCCTGGGTAAGGAATGAGGAGGCACCTCCCTTCCTCTCTCTAGCATCATCTGGTCCCATGGACACTCAGCAGGAATCCAGCCCTAGGCAACACATCCATCGGGATCGGGTGGATACTTCCTGTGAAGCAGGATAGCTGGAGGTTTCAGCATAGCACTCCATAGGGCTGCTTGTGTGAGGGACAAAGGGGGTTTCTTTCACCCAGGCTAGAAATAGAAAAGAATCCCAATATTGAGCAGGGGCACCCTGGCCTGGGTGGACTGCCTAGTCCAGCTAGCTTGCCCTCCCTGCTCTGTTTCCGCATCCGGCCTGCAGCCTGCTTAGAGAGCACTGCATCTTTGTGCTGGTGGCTTGACCCTCCCGAACTCACTCATTCTTTCCACTGCCACACTGACCCGCTTAGCTGAGAAGGAAAAGCCAACAACATCTTCCCTTTCTCTTTTGTTAGAAGAAACCACCCTCCTGCTAGCCAAACTTCTGGAAGCTCCCTGGGGGTGCATGAATTTGCATGTCTGGATGGTACAGTGGAGACTGCTCTAGATGGAAAAGTAAATTCCAGAATGGATGGCACCCAGCACACCTTCAAATGAGTAGCAAGGGAGACAGTGCTCATGCTTCACCAGCCCCCTGCTTCAGGCACCGGGCAAAGAAAGGCTGGCCAGTCCTCGTCAGTAGGGGGCAGGTCCATTTCAATGTAGTGGCATGCCAGACTGAGGTGTAGCGCTATGCCCTAGGGTTGGGCTTTACCCTGCACCCCTCTGCTTAACAACCGGAAGAGAAAAGAAAGGAAAGCAGTGTCTACAAAAGGAGCCATCTTGTTCTTGCAGACTCTGGAGACCATGGATACCGGCAAGCCGTTCCTTCATGCCTTTTTCGTCGACCTGGAGGGCTGTATTAAGACCTTCAGATATTTTGCCGGGTGGGCAGACAAAATCCAGGGCAGGACTATCCCTACAGGTGAGCTTATGCAGGATAGACTGGAGCCTCGCTTGGGTCTACTGGGGAATCTGTTTTCTCCTCCCTCCAGGTCCCTCCCCCTGAGTGGCATCCTTCCCACTGTCCCCTTCCCACATGGCAGCTGGTTGATTCTTCCCAGGAACTCAATTCCTGTTTTTAACTTGAGCTCAGACCACTCCTTTGCATACCGGATAAGACCTGGCTCCTTTGCAGGCTTCCCCATTTCTTTCTTACAGCTTTACCATGTGAATTTTTTTTTTAATGTTTGTTTGTTGTGGGGTTGTTTTTTGCTTTGTTCTGTTTTGTTTTTGTGAGACAAGGTCTTTCCATTATGCAGCTCTGGTTGTCCTGGAACTTGCAATGTAAACCAGGCTGACCCTGAACTCCCAGAGAGTCACTTGCTTCTACCTCCCAAGTGCTGGGATTAGAGGTGTGTGCCAACAAACATGGGCCTTGTGCAATTCTTCACCATGATTGAAGATTGTGTCCTTTCCCTGTGTCACTTCTCTTCCAGATAACAATGTTGTGTGCTTCACCAGGCACGAGCCCATTGGGGTGTGCGGGGCCATTACACCAGTGAGTATGGAAGTTTCTGCCCACTACAACTACCAAAGGCTGAATGCAGGCTGGAGGCATGGTGCTCTGTGCCTGAGGGTGCCCAGGGTGGTTCAGGATGTTTGGCAGAAGGTACGGTAGATTTCAGCAGAGTGGTCAGAATGGCCTGCTCCTCTGGGATGAAGAGTCTTTTAGCTGGGGCTGGAAGTTTGGTCAACAGGGAAGAGGGCTTTGCAAGTAGTGGGACCTGCCTGGGCAAAGGCATGTGCTGGCCCCTTCCTTGGAAGGACACAGAGGAAGGCTGGTGAGTGGGAGCTTAAGCTAGGTTGAGCACACCTGGCAGATAGCAGGGCCCATTCCCGTAGCCTGTGGTGCCAGGCCGCTGACACATGCACGTGTTGCGGAACTTAGTGCTGCCTATCTGTTTGGGAACTCCTGGGCCACTTCCGCAGCAACTGAGTAAATGAGGACGGAAGAGAAGGAAAGTGCCACCGCTTTTGGCAAGCATCTTGGAGGGAATAGGAAGACACATAGGGTAGAACTGTCTCTGCAATAGCATCTCTGGGGTGGCGAGTAGCACTGGGCTCCTACAGTCTTGCACAAGTCAATGCTATCCTTCGAAGCCCAAATCAGACCAAGCACAGGAAGTGTCCTCCACAGAGGGAGGTGGGCTCTGGGTTGAGGACACAGTGGACCTGAGCCTCCCTTCTTGTGCTCTGGCACAGTGGAACTTCCCCCTACTGATGCTGGTCTGGAAACTGGCTCCTGCCCTGTGCTGCGGGAACACTGTGGTCCTGAAGCCAGCTGAGCAGACACCCCTCACGGCCCTGTACCTTGGTTCTCTCATCAAAGAGGTAAGAAGTCTGAAAAGAAGGTATTATGTATTTTGGATAGCTCCCCACACCCAGGAGGTAGGCACCATGAAAATCCAAGATGGCAGCCACCAGCTCCCGGTGCAGGGGGAAGGGCATGACTGCTTTTGCTTGTGGTAGCTTATCTGGAAGCTTCTGTTACTCCCCGTGCCCCTAACACGATCCTGTGCCTCTCATTAAGTCACAAACTGGTAGTTAGCACTGTCCTGTCTAGAACATTTGCAGGAGGGGGCAAAAAAAAAAAAAAAAAAAAAAAAACGGGGGGGGGGGAGAGCCCCAAACTCTACAGGTCCTGGGTTCAGGGGCCTCCTCTGAAAAGGGTGGCCTGGCCAGCTAACTAGGTAGCTGCAGCTGTTTGTAGGTCCCCAAGAGCCTCCACACTATCCTCCCCACCCCAAGGGAGCCACAACTCAGGAAAGCAGTGGCCCAGAGGGTCACCTGCAAACACACCTGGCAACATATTTCAGCCATTCCATCACCAGGGCGCACACAGTAAGTGAAAGAACAGGAAGACAGATGAGCTGGAAGAAAGGCCGCTGCTTCATTCCCGGCTGGACGGAGGCAGCTGGGAAGTACCTGCTGGACTGCGGAGGGAGGGAGGCCTTTGGAATCAGCCAGCTGATTCCACCTTCCTGTCACTGGCCACACAGGGCATGCTTATAATGTAAAAGAGGCTCTGGTGTCCCAGCAGCACAGCTGTTACAAAATAATGCCTAGGAAATGAAATTCGATTCAAGCATTGCCCTAAAAGGGCATTTAAAAATTAAGTCGTAGGCAAGACCCAGCTGTGCTAGGAATGGCATCTTCCACCTCATGAGGTTGGTGAGTCTGCATGAGTGTGAGTATGGAAGGACCAGCAACCCCCTGCCTCAGCAAGTGCCAATCCTGGATGAGCCCAGTGGGGCCAGCAAGGGAAAGGATTTCTCATTCTACCTGGATGAGGGTGGAGCAGGTTATGACCCAACCCTGCTTGTCAAGGGCTACAGAGATGCTCTGGATGGGGGTGTGATCAAAGGACTGCTCCTTCCCTCAACACACACAGTCATGCACACACACAGTTACACATACGGTCACATGTATCTCACATTCACATGTTTACACATATGTGTACACACCGACTCACATACGATGTCTTACACACATACAGGTGCACCCATTCACACACTCATACTCATGCATTCATACAAACCCAGGCTCTCTCAGAGATGCACATGCATGCTTTCATGTTCCCATGCTCTCTTACACCCACACGCACATATACACAGACACATTCTCACATATGCACATTCATGTTCACATTTATACAATACAGACATACAAGCACATACATACGTGTGTACACATTCTTCCCAACACACACACACACACACACACACACACACACACACACACACACAAGCAATCTTATACAAGAGGGCCACTGCCACCTAGTGGCATCCCTGCACCTTGGCCCTGAGCCGGCCCCTGCTGGGATGAGTGGTTCTTCCTGGGGGAGGGCCATCATTCACCTAAAAGCTTGCCAGAGGCTGGTAGAGGATTAGGAGGCCAGCTCACTGGGGAGGGGGATTCCACTGATGTGGGTACATCATGGCTGGTGTGTAATTCAGCTTCCCTTTGAGCATACTGCTCTGCTTGGGGACATTACATGGCTACAACAACTCTTGCCGGTGCTATCCCTCTGACACCATTTCTGTTCCTCCCAGGTTGGGTTCCCCCCAGGTGTGGTGAACATCGTGCCAGGCTTTGGGCCCACAGTGGGAGCAGCAATCTCCTCTCATCCACAAATCAACAAGATAGCCTTCACGGGGTCCACAGAGGTAAACCCTCTTCATGAGCTGCTGGCAAACAACAGCCTCTCTGTTATTTGAAACCCACAGACATTTCCTCAAGAAGCTCAAATACCATTTGCTTCTTTTTTTTTTTCTAAATCTAACGATGTTCTATTAGTAAAATGTCACTGTTCCAGTTCCCAAATTAAATAAATAGTTAATAGAATTTGGAAGCCTTAAAAAAAAAATAAATGAAAGATAAGATAAAATAAAAATGTAAAACATCTGTATAGTGAACAATATCATAATTAAGGCTAAGAGATGATAAACAAGATGATAGAAAACCAGTTGCATTGCATGTAGCTCTCCAGATGTTTTATATCCTTCATATGTGAAGAGCACCTAAAAATCAATAAAAAAAGAAGACAAGCATAATGATGGGGGAAATGGACATCTCTGAGATATCTAGTCTGGCTAGGAGCCTGATATCCACCCCACTCCTGTCCTCCCCTTTGGAAGCCAGGGTAAGCATGCTTAGAGACTCCTGTCAGAATTAGACCATGGCCTACAGCCACCATTCCCCCATGTGGCATTAAACAGTCCTGGCACTGTGCACACTGAGCTATCCAGCTCTAAGTTGCCCTGGTCTACTGGGTCTTTCTCAGCTCAGAGGTTCTTTGTGTCTGCCTAAACTTGTTGCCAGGATGTGTCAGAAGGCATGTTAGGCAAGACACACCTCCAACTGTGTACCCAGGACACAGAGCGACCCTGTCAGGGTACGTGAGAGTGTTGTCTTGTGCCACTGCATCAGCTACAAGCTCTCCCGCATCCTCCCAAAGTGTGCTCAGTCTTTAAAGGGTACCAGAGAATTGGTCACATGTCATCTCAAGGATCAGCCATCTTTGCTTTTTTCCTATCTTGACAGTCCCCTCAAATCAGTATGACCTCCACAACAGGCTGGCAGTCTTAGCTCTCACTAGCAGGGGTGAAAGGCCACCCTTAGCAGGGTGTCCAGTGGCAGTGGCCAGCCTGGGGATCTGAGGCTGTGTGACAACGTGATCCATCAGGCCTGGGTGCTTCACTGAGGCAGGTGGCATCTCCTGGGGCCAAGTTCACCGTATCTAGGAGTTAACAAAGCCTGATTCTTACCCTGAAGGTTGGAAAGCTGGTTAAAGAAGCTGCCTCCCGGAGCAACCTGAAGCGAGTCACGCTGGAGCTGGGAGGCAAGAACCCCTGCATTGTGTGTGCCGACGCCGACCGTGAGTCGCTGGGGCTATAGGTCTTTCCTCACTTCCTGGTGTTCGTTCAGGACCCATGAAAACAGGAGCATACGTACACAGTGGGACTGGCCACCCGTTGTCCCCTCAGGCCCAGGCCTATGGAGGAAACCTGTGGCTTATAGATACAGCAGGGTCTGCTCCTGAAGGCCAAAATCACTTTCCTGCACCTAAGGAGAGAGAGAGAGGGATGTAAGGAGTCCAAAGCCAGGGCCAGTTTCAACTGCAGGGGCTCTTCTGGGCTGGGGAAGGAGGAGGCAGGCTCCCCACTCTGGGAACCCATCCATTATTCTATCTGTCAAGTCAGTATCGCCACAGTGTTTGTCCTTAGGCTCTTGAAAAAGTCCAAGTCTTTCTTTCTTCTTTGTCCTGGGCCTGACACACTGGAGGACAGCCTTGCTCACCCCTCAGAACACAAAACAAAAATAATGCTCTGGGTGTCATTCCTGTGTCACCTCTTCCCCAGGAAAGCCACCTGCACAGCAGCTGGGAGCAACTAGTGTCTTGCCAGACACAATATTACAATGTATGTTATTGCTGGCTACTATGTCCAGAAGAGGGCAGAGAGGACCACATTGGGCAGCCAGTCACCTGATGTCTAGGTCAGCTCTCAAAAGGCGTGACTCCCCAAAGACCTTAGAGCACCTAGGCTTTACAGAGCAGCCTCCCCCGCTGTCTGCTGGTGCCAGAAATCCTTGCCACAGAGAACAAAGCCTTCCATTCCACACTCAGATAAGACCGGAATTGAAAACAGCCCTGAGAAATAATGACACAGGCACCATTTCTCACTAAGAAGTGAAGGAGTGGTAGCCATTCCTTTCCCTCAAGCCGGTTTTCAGTGGGAGAGGAGACTGTGGGAGAAAGCCGGGGAGGCTGTGGAGAGGGATTGCCCAGCTCTCGCCTGAGCACTGTTGCTGCTGCAGCCACTGGGAATAGTTTTATATGTTTCCCTGCTGTGACTCCCATCCCAAAGAACCAGGGCTGTTTGTGTTCTTGGGTCACCATAGTGGGTGTCCCACCTGCGTCCACTCCATGGACCGAACACCACAGCAAAGCACCAGAAGCAAGCTGTGCAAGAGTTGGCTTTCCGGGTCATGAAAACAGAGCCTGGCCGCCACCCCCCTCCCCCCTTTCCTCCTGCCTCCTCCTCCAGGCAGTGCCATTCCACAAAATTAAACCCTGACATAATGTCCAGGAAGTCACACACCATTCTGGCACTTCAGTCACCCTTCCTGGCTCTCACCAGGGACCAGGAAATGAATTGGTGTCTTGAGGAGAGGCATTTGAGCCTAACCCCTGGCCCAGCTGCAGGGGTGAGGTGCATGGAGGATTGCTAGCCTTGTGAGACTGTCCTGTAACAACCCTGCTGGGGTGCAGACTGTCCCCAGTGTTGGCCAGGAAAGCTGGGGTAGGGGTCCCATGGACAGATGAGCTGGAACATCATTGGCGTATTAATCACTCTGAGAAGTCTCGCTTCTTGAACTTACTTAATTCAAACTTGATGGATCCAAAATGCCCCCCCCCACCCCAACTCGACATCCTCTCCTTTGGGAAGCGCCGAGAAAGAAAAATTAGTTTCTGAAGTTCAGTCATCTGGGGCCTGTTTTCTTGTGGGGGCAATTAGAGTTGCAGCTGTCGCCAGGCCTGCTGTAACAACTTAATGGCTTCCTCTTGCCTCCCCCGGCCTGTAGTGGACCTGGCGGTGGAGTGTGCTCACCAAGGAGTGTTTTTCAACCAAGGCCAGTGCTGCACAGCCGCCTCCAGGGTGTTCGTGGAAGAGCAGGTCTACGGGGAGTTTGTGAGGAGGAGTGTGGAGTATGCCAAGAAGAGGCCAGTTGGAGATCCCTTCGATGCCAAAACGGAGCAGGGGCCCCAGGTAACCCACCAACAAACATCTCCACGTGGGGTACGCCATTGTGGGCTGAGCAAGGCAGCCTCCTCCAAGAAAAAGAACTAATGTGTGTTGCCTGTCACTCAAGGCTTTCATGTAGAAGCTGATGAACTTGGTTTTGTCAGGAAATAGAGCTGCAGCCGTGGGGAAAAGGGAGTAGCCAGGGAGTCCAGGGCACAAGGCTATCCATCCATATCCTGTCTTCTTGATATGGTGCCCTTCAAACCCTGGGAATAGGTCACATAGAGTTTCCTGAACCCTACAGAAGAGGGGCACAGCCAGGGCAATGACTGATGATTCTTGACTCAGGGGCCCTCAAGGCCACATGCATTATAGGAACCAGAGGGCTATAGCATGAGATAATCCTCAGGAATCAGAGGGCAGAGAAACCTAGGGATTGAACTATCGTATCCTGGGCAGTGGGAACAAGTTTCTGCAGGCCTGGTTTGGGAAGCCTGGCAGGATGCAAATGGTCGCAACTGTGAAACTTAATAGCATTTGTAAAGGGCACATCCTGTGTGGCTTTCTTGCTAATGATGAGTGAAGCTATTCAAAAGGGCAGCCTGGCCATCCCTGCACTATTGCAACAGAGCTCAGTGGCAAACTGAGCCTTTTGCCAAACTCCTGTTCAACCCTCCAGTTTTTAGGCATATCTGTAATGAGCACTTTTTCCCGCCAGCTTGGTCTCACAGCCACATCAGCCCCAAATAAACACACAGATACTATATTAATTATTAAACTGTTGGCCAATGGCTTGGGCTTCTTTATTGGCTGGCTCTGTCTTAATTATTAACCAATAACTGTTCATCTGTTTATTTCTTCATGATCTTGGCTTGCTGGAGAACGCCTCATGCATCCTCTCTTCCTGGCCTCACATCATGACTGCTCTCTGCCTACACCTCCCAGAATTCTCTTTGTCTGGTAGCCCTGCCTATCCTTCCTGCCTGGCCACTAACCACAAAGTGTTTTATTCATCAGCCAATAAGAGAAACATATACAGAATAACATCTCCCATCATATATCCATGACTTACCAACTGCTGTCTATCCCAGATGTTCATGGTTTACCACTGAGTCGGCACCAAATGTTTACACAGGAAGCTGTTGAGCTCAAACTAGGCTCTGTGGCTTTGTTCCTTCCAGCCCTTAGTTTCCTCATCTGGGAAATGGGAGTCATAGAAGCTGTCGCATCACCAGGAAGTACTCAGCAGAGGAACAGATTTGTTCTAAGAGAGAAACACTGACTGGCAGGTCTCTGACCTAGGAGGCACACACGTATCTGTGTGATTTCAGGATATCTCAGTCAGTTTTGCTGAACCATCCTGTGTGGATGCTGGCTAGGAAAGAAGTGAAAGGGAGATCTTCTGGCCATCACGACATCAACCCTGACCCCAGTCCAAGTGCCCTGTGGCTCTGGCTTCCTCTATCCCTGGCAGGGAAGCTGTGTACATTCCCTCATCCCCAACCTCAATCACAAACTCTGAAGTCCTGACACAAGATAGCAGTGGCCTCAGTACAAACAAGGTATTGCTCAGTATTGAATCCACAAGTTTTAGAGTTAATCTAGAATGGGTGGGAGACACACTGAGGACAGCTTTTTCTCCTATCGTTTCCTTCCTTTTCTCCCCAACTCTCCAGTGTGGTGTTGGAGCCAGATACACAGGCTCTTCCGGGGAGTGGGTGTCCATTCCCCCTGCGCTCTGCTGGGCAGAGTCCCTTTGGAACTCACTTACACTATCTACCCTGGACGTTATGTTAGGATCCTGATGATAGCCTTCCTCCTTCCAAGACCTTTAAGGTTTTACTCTGCGAGGGTGTTCAGCTGCCTAAACACTCAGGCCTGTGGAAGAGCTAGCTGACTAGATGGAGGGCCAGGGCTGGAGACCGCTTGCTGGAACGCTCCATCATCTTTCGGGTTAGCTTGGCAGACAAGCAAGGAGGCCACCTGGCCTGCTCAGGATCCGGGGGCGTCCTCTGTAGAGCAAGCAGAGCACAGCCTGGGATGGTCCTGTGGGAGCCATCTTTTCCCACTTCTGGTGCTGTGCCCTGCCCTGTCATTTCCCTTCCTGCAAAACCCTCTTCCTGTGCTGTAGGCACCAGCTGACATTTCATGGATGGCTATTAGATTTAAACAATGTGTTTATGAGGACTCATGGGGGCTGGAGTTTGGATGTGTAGGGGCTCTGACAGGGACCCAAGCTGCCTGCAGGGAAGGTGGAGTCTGTCGGTACAATGTAGTTCCAGCTAGTCGAGACCTGAGGCCTGAGGAAATTGCTCCAGTGAGCTATGATGGGCCCCCTAGGAGGAGAGAGGCTTCATAACATATGTTTAAAAAAAAGTTTTAAGTAACATTTATTTATTTAATTTGTGCTTGTATACCTTTGTGTGTGTGGGGGTGGGGGGGAGACTCACATGTCTCAGTGCTCGTGTCGTGACCAGAGGGCACCTTGAAAGCTGTCTTTTTCTGCTGTGTGGATCCCTTGCCAAGCCCAGGATTGAGCTCAAGTTGTCAGGCTTCATGGCCAGCACTGTTCTTTGAAGAACATCTCACCAGCCCCATCTGGAACTTTTAAGCCAAGATGTGGTTCACCCAGAGAAAGGCTGGCAGAGTTTGGAACTGCATGTGTTTAGGTTTTTTTCCTTACTTTTTGTGGATGTGTCAGCACACCCTAATGGCCTACAAAGGACTGCAGTGAAGGGGTCCCCCCACCCCAGAACCACCCCACTACAGTGTAGGGGTCTCCAATGGCCTTTATTCCTGGCATGCCCCTCCAGGATTTCCTTACAGGTGGGCAAGCAAAACTGATTATGCACTTTGATTTCTTCTCCATCTCTATTAGAAAGAGATCATGCTGGCCCTATCATTTGATTCTTTTTTTTTTTTTTAATTGTTTCTTAAAAAGAAACTCAAGGAACTTTCTTTACTTGAAATGGGTTTATTTACTTTTCATCCTTTTTCTACAAGTGCATATTTGTGGTGTACGCATGTGTGTGTGCAGCCATGTTTACATATTGTGTGCATGTACTATATGTTTGTGTGGAGGCCAGAGGTCAAGGTCAAGGTTCTTCCTCTATTGATGTCCAGCACCTCTATTGATGGTTCACCACACCCAGGTTTTTCCATGGATTCCAGAGATCCAAACTCATGTCCTTAAGTTTTACCAACTAAGCCATCTCCTGGGCCCTGAATTTTTTTTTCTCTACTTAATGTTATTGGAATGAAACCAAATCTCCTATCTAAAAGCCTCAGGAACAGCAACAGCACTTGCTTACATTCTGTCCCTTTCAGACTGGGAGGGAGGGAACCATCAACTGGGTCATGATAAGAGTGTTGAGATTTGACGAAGAAGGCTATGAATGAAGCTGGAAAGAGCACCTTCCATGTTGAGCCATCTCCAGGAGGGGTGGCCTTTTGACAGAGGGTTGAATTCTTGGTCTGCACCTGAGTGTTCATCTGTGGTCGGTGGCATAGAATACCTTGGAACCAACAAGGCAGTAGCAGAAGGGTTGAACCTTTCTGAGTTAATTTCCTTCCAGCCAAGAAATAGCACCCATCCCCTACCATGAGGCTCACACCACTGTTGGCAGGGATGCTGAATCAAGTGCTTAGCCCTTGCTCCCTCCTCTGCACTCTAATAGGAAAATTCCAATAAGTACACCCCCCTCCATCTAAGGTGCACAGGTAAATATTAGCACCACTAAACTTGGATTTTAGACAAACTGAAGGCATCTTAGCTTAAGTATATCCCAAATGTTGTTTGGTGTGTACTTATTCTAAAAGCAATCATGTGTTGTATTTCTGATAGTCAAATTTAGCTGGTCATCCTGTGTTTTTACTCATCAAATCCAGTAATGCAACCATTTCAGGATCTATTCCACCCTTACTCTTAACCTCTCAGCATAAGATAGGGAACTGGACATGTGAATAAGGCCTCAAGTTGAAGGGGTTGAGAACAGCCAGCCTCCCTGTGGCTCCTTGTTCCAAAGCATCCATGTTTGTGCATTGGAGGACCATCTATCTACAAGGCTGTTTGTTTTCTGGTCTAGGACTTGACAAGGACAGGACAGAGGATCGCTGATGGTGCTGAGGGCCATTGAAGGAAGGAGGTAGTTATAATTCCCTTCTGTGTTTTGCAGATCGATCAAAAACAGTTTGACAAAATCCTTGAACTGATCGAGAGTGGGAAGAAAGAAGGGGCCAAGTTAGAATGTGGAGGTTCAGCCATGGAGGACAGGGGACTGTTCATCAAACCCACTGTCTTCTCGGATGTTACAGACAATATGAGGATTGCCAAAGAGGAGGTAGGTGTGGCTACAGCCAAACCTGGGGCGCCAGGGATCCTTCAAAGAATTCTTCTGAGGCCCCGGGAATCCCAGAAGCCTTTACAGGGTAGCCCTGCTGTCCTTTGGAGTTCTGGTGCCTCCAGTGAACCCCAAAGCCTGCAGCAGCTACAGTTGCTCCAGCCCCATTTCCGTCCTTGCTCATGGTGTCTGGCCAGCAGCTGTCCATCTCCTTCCAACACATGCTCAGCCCAGGTCCAACATCTCTTAGCCTTGTGTGTGTTATAAGGCACCGAGCTATGGATTCAGGACCCGTGGCTACTTCACACTCTTCAGATAGTTCTTAAACAACAAGTGTCCCTCAGGGAATGTGTTCCAGCTATACTTCTCATTGACCTTTTTGCTACAGATATTCTAGAGAATGGTGGAGATTAAGCAGACCCCCCAGTAAAGCGTAAATCTCCCTTTGCCTCTCAGTCACAACATTAGGCACATGGCGGCTGTTCCTGCACAGAATCAGTAGGAAAGGACTTTGAGGCTGAGTGACTAGACCTTCATGAAAGGCCATGTGAGGGGTGGCCGCAGGCTTCCCTGGAATGAAGGTCTCTAGTACTTTCTCCTTGAGTATTGAAAGGTGTCTCACATCACTCTGGCAGTACAGACAGAGCTCAGGTCTTCATGTTCCTCTTTTTAAGATTATTTCACTGCTATTGCTGTTTTGCACATACTTCTTGATGAGATGTCCCAAGAAGCCATTTCTAGAGTCTGCACGCTGTCCTGGTGTGTGATCCCACCCATTATTCAATTAACCACAAGCTCCCTTCAGAGTCCTTCTAAAAGGGCAACCCCGTGGCTCCTCTCCTCACCTTTTTTGCTGTGTGACCATCGGCCCATTCCTTCCCCTGGCATTCTTGATTAAGGGACAGAAAGAGGCACTGGGAAAGTGGGTACTCACCCACCATGAACACCCTTCTAGAGGACTTTCCAGAGGGCTGGCCAATGGTTTTCCTTCGCTACAAGGAACCTTCCCCAGGGTTCTGAGACTGACAGTTCTCACAAAGAACGCTAGCATGGGGGGAATCATAAAGGCAGTGTATATGTATTTTGGGCTATCTTCCATTTTTAATTCCCTCATTCAATTTTCAGCCATCACATAGTTGCAGAGGTCTTGGGGGTTCTTTGTATTGTGGGGAGGAACTCTGGAACTGTGGGAAGGCAGAAATCTGGGTCCCTGATCAGGGCATACAATCCCACCCTTACAGGCTTCCTACTACTCTCCTTGCAATTGATTACAGATTTTCGGACCAGTGCAGCCAATACTAAAGTTCAAAAATCTTGAAGAAGTCATCCAAAGAGCGAACAGCACTGACTACGGGCTCACGGCAGCTGTGTTCACCAAAAACCTGGACAAAGCTCTGAAGCTGGCTTCTGCGCTGGAGTCAGGCACAGTCTGGTGAGCCAGGCATGGGTGCTAGAGCATCTGTGTTATCAGAGCTGCTTGGCTTGCTAGCTTCATTTTCCTTTCATTGGAGGAGATTACACGATGCACTCACACTGTTTGAGTGCTTTGGTGACCATCCTCTCCCATGGCCTGGAGTCCTTCATTTTTCACATGAAGAAATCAGGGCATAAAAAGAGATGGAATGGCCTGTCCAGCATCACACAGCTACTGCAGCTGGCCCGTGGTGTTTGACTGCAGAGAATTCATTCCTTGCTGAGAGACCGAAGTCTATGGCCACTCAAGTCTCTCCATGGGCAGACAGCTTAGGGACATCCTCCCGCTTGCTTGCTTATTATGTATTTATATATTTACTTATCTATTTATTTGTACCACACTGGCACTCTGGCCCAGGACCTGGGATATACTAGAAAGGCATTTTATCATGAAGGTATACCCCAGCCCCTCCTGCATACTTCATCTATGGACTTGGTGACACCAAATACAATGCTGTGTTGATATTTATTGTACTCTACTGTTTAGAGAATACTGCCAAGGAGAAAAACAGTTCTGCACAAAAATTTGGGCCTGAAGTTCATTGCATTTGAGAGTTCAGAACCTATACTTATCAAGGGTCATGGGACATAGCTCCAAAGCCTGAACCTTTGACAAATGTGTCACACTATCTCTCTGATTTTGTCTCTGGTGGAGTCTAAAGACAGCTCATAACTAACCTGTCCAGTACGGACATTTACCTCTGATCACGAATAATTCTGCAGATTGGATACTCGTATCCATCTTCCAGATGAATGAAGAGAGGCTCAGAGGTTGAACAAGCTTAGAGTCATCGACACAGTCTAGGAAGCAGAGCTCTGAGGTCAGGCCTGCATCATTTCACAGCTAACTCCTCCCCTAGCTCTCTTCCTCCATATACACTCTAGCTGTAGTTTCTGTCAGGGAGAAAGGAAGCAGGAGTAAAGAGCATAAGGGGTATGCTGTGATCCAGTTATGGAAACTTTTCCCAGAGGCCGTGCATTGGGTCTCACTGTGCCTCCATCCCAAGATGCAGGCCCCAGTTAATCCAGTGTTTCCCAGTTAACCAGAGTGCCTTTTGCCCTCTCCCTAGGGTCAACTGCTACAATGCATTCTACGCACAGGCTCCATTTGGCGGCTTCAAGATGTCTGGAAATGGCAGAGAACTGTGAGTGTTTCTGGCCCTCACCCTGCCCTCTTCCATGAAGGCTGGTGGTCCCTCAGTGGAAGCTGTTCAGAATCTGTGTCTTCTTCCCTCCTCCCTTCCCACTCTTGCCCCCCACCTTAGCCCCAGTACCAAACTGCAGCTTCACCTTCTTGCCCTGCCCAGTGACATCGCCCTAGGGACATTCTACAGTTCTTTGGCCTAGGCTATCAGGATGGGGGTTGGCAAATGAAGGTCTTTAGAACACACATCTCCACTTTGGGCAGAGAAAACTAACTGACTGAGTCAGCCTCTGAACATACCGTGGGTGTCTCTGCTTACTTCTGGGTACTTTTTTGAGTGGCTGTGCTGTACCTCCATGGCCCCAGCAAAACAGTCAAATTCCTCTGTGTCTCTTTCCTGTCTGGCCTCCTAAGATTCATGGATGGGCAACCTTTCCTCTGGCTGGGTGGAGTGCCCCTGGGTAGAGTGTCCCAGGGGTCCCCAGCTACATGCTTGGATCTCTCTATATCCACCCCCTACAGTTGTCCTGAGTTTTATTAGCCAGTGTGGACAAATATCTTGGTAGGCTCAATGTTCCTGGGGAGCCATCTGTGACAACACCCCAAGGCTGTTCCTGGACCTTTCTGAGGGCTCATGTTCTCCTTTTGTTTAAACAGTTTGTGTCTTTTATACACACATGCTTCATCATCTATAGTTTGCATTTGTAGTCAGAACAGACACTGGGCACTTTTTCTCAGCCTAGGCCTTAACGGGGACACTAAGCAGCTCTTCTTCTAGATTCTTGAGGCTATTACAATGGGGAAGGGCTGGCTTCCACTGGCTCTTGACTGGTCTACATGGAATTGGGCTCTTTCTCCACCTCAGCTCTATTCAGACATCCTGGATTCATGACAGGTGATCTGCACACACAAGCAACAACCACAGAGTGTCCTTTGGTCCCCTCCTTGGACCTATGACTGGTTCTCCTGCAGTAACTTGCTGATTCTTGGCCACAAAGTTCTGTGGCAGGAGCTTGGTGCTCCGTTGGCAGCCTATTGTGTTTGCCATTTTGGAGCTTCTACTTCATGGTGTATCAGAGGAGCCCTCTAGCCGAGGGTCACCCAAGTTCCTCCCAGGTTCTTCCAATAGTATCAGTGCTGGTGACAGCTGGCATTTGCTGAGCACAGACCCTAGAAGGTCTGTGAGAGCCCCTGCACAGTCATTTATGTTCTTGTGAAGACAGTCCATGAGAGGGGATAACAGCTTTCAGGGGATGAGGCGGATCCAGGAAGCTAGTGGGTCATAAGAGTTAAGAGTAGGGCTAAAGAGGTGGCTTGGCCATTAAAGGTTAGGCTCACAACCAAAAGGACAAGAGTTAAGAGTAACACTGGCACCCTGGCCTTGGGCTAGGCAGAGGCCACCTGTGCCTTGTGGTGGTGTTTTGGATTTTGTTTGGGGAGATTTGGTTTTGTTTTTACAGTACTAGGAATTGAACATATGTCATCCGTAAAATGAGGCGAGTTCTTTGCCACCGAGCTAACCACCCTCCCCTAGGAGTCATCTCTGTAAGTTACTTCAGAGGAAGCCATGTGGTCACTTGTCTCTGGTGCTCTGTTTTCAGGCAGGCGGGTGATGAGGACTAAAGACCCTAAACCTCTCACAGCCTTCCTTCTAGAGTCTGGGAGGCAGAAAGCACCCCAGTACCCTAAGTGATGGTCATTGGGAGGACACAGGAGACCCCTGCTGCCTGGCTTTCCCTATGCCTGCTATAGACTGACCTGCTAAGTTCACAGACCTTAGTCATGTTTCATCCAGATGGCTGTGCTGGGGACTTCCTTGAATGTCTGGGGTTTTTTGTTTGTTTTGATGTTTTGTTTTGTTTTTTTTTTTTTAATCTTTGGCATATATTTTCTCAAAGCTTTTTTTGATGAAGTATTTTCAAATCATTCATAAGGTGCCTGGAAACTGTTTTGAAAATTATTTCTATTTTCAGTTGTTTCAGATTAATGTCGCCTTATGGTGACAAGTTCCCCTTTCTATGCTGGAGCACCATGAGGTGAATTCCATGGTTTTCCCCAAACTGGTCGCTGGGGCTGAGCTGGTTACTGGCTGCACACCCGCCAGCCCTTCCAGGATGTGTTTCTGGGGTGGCCTTGGATGGAGCCCGAAAAGTCTATTCCTCTTGGTGAATTATTTCCTAGCTCTTTGCTTTGCAGTGTAAGGCATCCAAGCCAGGAAACAAAAACTTGTACAACAGAGATGGGACAAGGTCAGACCTTCCTCCCTGCCTCTTAGTCCCACTTGTTAAAAAGACACTCATTTCATTCATTTACTCATTGGTTCACATGGCAAATATTTGTTTTTGGTTTTGTTTTTCTAAATTAAAAAAAAAGTAATTTTAAATTAAAAAAGATTTTAAAAAAAGTGATGGTAGAAACAAATATAACCCTAAAACCAAAGCTTCTGGAAAAAGCACTTGGTCTGTCCTGTCCTGTATAACTCTTCAAACTTGACCTTGGCCTCCCACCCGGCCTTGAGTCTCCTGGCTGGCTCTCTAAAAACATCCTTGCTAACAACAGTTTGTGCAAGCAGACCCTGTGGGCATTAGGTGAGCATAGTCAGACACGTTCACAAAGGATGTGAGCCTTGATCTCTTGGCGATTTGCCTCTTGCAAATATTTTCTGAGCATCTTTACTACTCTGAGCTTGGTGTTAGGTTCTGGTCATTTGTCAGGGAACTGTTATCAATCCTTGTTGCCATTGATATTCTAGGGAGGCTTATTAGGAGGAAGGCTGAGCTCCCAAATGGCCTTGGTTGCCGATGTAGAGAAGACTGGGTAATGGGTTGAATGAGGACAGCAGGAACTTGAACCAGAACAACAGATGAGGAAATAGAAAGAAGAATGAGGAATCTACAGTCTGTTTCCTGCAAGAATGCTGACACTTCTGAATTTGTTCAACAGGAGCCAATTCGGGAGGATTTTATCCCCTTTCTTTACTATAAGATTGGTAAACCACTAACACTTAGAATTTTTGCAAAACAATGCTATTTACTCGTTTTGAAAGTTTATAGTGCATTTTCTGTGGATATGCATAAACCCACTCATTCTTTTCTGTTTACTAATGTGGAAGCAGCCCACTTTTTGCCCTCAAAGATGGGTTTTGAATATTTCCTCTTTTAGTGAAAACCACCTAGAATGGGTGCTAGTGTTATTTCCATGGGACTTTAGCATTGTTGTTGTTATTATTATTATTACAAACCCTGTTTATAAGCTTCTTTGTGTATTAATATTTATGCACTTAGGGTGGTGGTCTTCAGAATGAATTCCTAGAATTCAGTGCTCAGCCACATGCAAGTGTCTCTGTGATTTCGCATGCCTTTACGTGTGAGAATCAAACATCCCTTTCACATTAACTGGAATTTGCACATCTTTTTCCTGAAGAAATGAGTATGTCCTTTGTAGATTTTTCCATATGGTTGTTTGTATTTTTCCTGTTGCTTTATAAGAACATTGATGAGAGCAGCACACCTCCTTAACAGTGACATTGCTCATTCAGCAGAGTGAGTGGTCCATGTGACTTCTCTCTATTTGATGTAACTGAGCAGGTGTGATGGTGTTCCCACAGCACAGTTGAAACAGTCTCAGGAATTTCAATCAACTTGACTCATCCTAAGCCCTATTTCTCTTTTATGCTCAAGCAGGCAGCAGGATTACCCAGGGAACTTACTGAAAACAAGCTTCCTAACTCCACCAAGGAAATTTCTGATACCACAAATAAATGGCTTTTCTAATGGTGGTGGAAACTTAGTGTCTTAGATGGCAAAACATGTGGCAACAATCTCTATAGAATAGGTGCACCTCTCTCTGAGCCACCTCCCTGACCCAGAGAACCGAACTTTGTTCTGTTGTTTTCACCTTTCATTGTCCAGAAGCAAACCCTTGGTTCTTTTAATGTCTTCAAAAGCCTCAAATACAGGAACTTAACACTTAAACTCACATTTCAGTTCCTGCTGCTCACTTAGTACATCATAGTGCCTACTGTCCCCACTATGTCTAGGCACCTCATTGCATCCTGCTACACAAACCCAAACAAACTATGGACCAGCATGCTCAGCCATTAGAAGAGTTTTCCCAGAACCATGAACCAACAGTGTGAACTGCCCCCTTCCTTTCTCCACAGAGGTGAGTATGCTTTGGCTGAGTATACAGAAGTGAAAACTGTCACCATCAAACTCGATGACAAGAACCCCTGAAGGACAGACTGCTTTCTTCCACAAAAGCTGGACAGCTGTGGTGACTCCAACTTGCCTCGAGCAGAAAGCAGGGTGACAGTGCTCATCTTCCCAGGACCTTCTCTTCTGGACACTCGGTCTACTAGAGTTTAATGGTTTTGATTTTCCTCTCACACTCATGCTTTAGGGACCAAACTGTGGGTGGCTGGATGCTATGTGTGAAACTGCAGGCCTGCCTGGGGAGGAAGTGGTACCCAGCTGTGACTTTGCTCTTAGTCTAAGTGCGGGACACAGCAAAGACATCCAGGGCTCTGTTAGTATGAGATGGCCTCTGGAGTGTCCCACAGTTATTTTAAATGCTTTGCTGACCTTGGTAGGAATGTGAGAGAGCTCACTGCATGTGCCACAAGCAGATCTGCTCTCCCGGGCTCCTCAGGGTCGCCTGTGCACGGAACAAGTCCCCCCTCATTCTGAGGCTGAAATGGATCTGTTCACAAGCAAAGGATCAGTGTTGGTATGAAAGGAGGATTCCAGGGGCCCAGTGTGGGGAGTTTAGCAGAAACACGCCAAGGAAAGGCTCCGGAAGTCTTTGGTCAGTGGGGGGTGCTGGACACTGACTGTGGGATTCACCTTGAAAACAACCCTGACTTTGTAATGACCAAATCAACATCCCAAAGAGTTTTCCCTGTAGTTATGAGATAGTCAGCCATAGCCAAGGTTCTCCTTAGTCAGAGAGCAGAGAGCATCCTTAGTGTCACCTTTGCCACTGACGAGTCATTTAAGAACTACCACAGCAGAGCAAACCCTAGGTGATCAAGCCGTACATTTGACACTTGGAGCCATTATTCACTTTTGCAAATTACCCATTGCTACCACAATCAGTAATGGGTTCATCCACTTCCTTTTTTTTTTTTCTCCAGCTCCATTACCCGTTTTAGATTGGTAAAGTGCACGCCACTGAGGCAGCTGCCACTGCATAGCTCTGTAGTTGTGTAGCCCCATTTGGGTTTTCATTTCTGACTGATCCCACAGGGGACCCAGTCTCTAGCCAAGTAACCTGGATATTTCACTCAACACTATAACATGTTTCTTTTCCTCTTCTGCGTATCCATGTGATAAGCAAATTTCATGTTTGGAAAACTAAAATCAATCCCATAATGCTCTAAGAATAGAAGCAAACCCATTGGGTTGACTGCTGTTTGGGTCCTTTTACTGTCAGCAACAAATACGCACCCCTCCAACTGGCTATGATGCTTACACTTAAGGTTTAAAGTTGGACTGAGAAAGAGTAAAAATGAAGCCTCATATCAGCACCAGTGTGTGCACAAAGAATTAAGATGTGAGGACTGGGGCTCTCAGCCCTGGTGGAGACAAGCAATATTCCATTCACCCTCTTCCCCCCTCAGCACTTACACTACCAGTGACTGGTTAAATCGGAATTTGGCCTCACACACTGAATGTTCAGTATCGCAATAACTCCAGGCTCTACCCTTCACCACAGTACATTAGAGGGTTGCTGTTCCTCCATTGTACAATAATGCCTTTAATATGAAATGTTACATTATTTATAATTGGTATCATTAATGTATCTTTTTATAGCTGTAAGTACACAGAGGTAGTATATTTAACCTTCTGTAATATACTGTATTTAGAAATGAAAAATCTATATAATGTTAGATTTCACTTCTTTAAGGTTTACCCCTGTGGTATGGTTTTTTAAATTGATTGGACTGGGAATCCTGATCCTAACTTCAGATCTTGTTCAAGCAATGGCAAAATAAAATTGGTCATTTGAGAAACATTCTTTTTTTTCTTTTCTTTCACTGAAGGACTAACAGAATTTGAATTCTGTGGCAGAATCTTCTCTCTGAAACTTCTGTGTAATGGCAATAATAAAATTATACTCCTTTAGTCGGTCACACACAGGGCTTCTTTTCCTGATGGGGATGTCCATTTCTATAGTCTTGGATACTGCACAGCCATGTGCTTCACAGGCTAAGCATAAGCCCTATCTTAATCATAAAGAGATGACAATTGAGTACAGAAAATGAGGATTTGGGGAAAACATCTTGTCCATGGTCCAAGTAGTGACCATGCTTTGTTTGTTTGTTGTTTGTTTTCTGTGCCTTTTCTCTATGATGATCTAACTGCCAAGAAATGTCGGTCACCTGGCTGTGACCTGACATGATGCTGGAGAGGAAACCTTCACTGGACTTGGGTAGGTCTGGAAAGATCAAACCGTGAACTCAGCGTCTTAAAAATGGCCCAGGGGAGGTTGGATGAGAGCTTTCTTCACATGCACCAGGGCCTGTGTTGTTGTATCTATGAACATTACATTTCTCATCTAAACGTGGACAGATGATGTAAAAATCACATTTTTCTGTTGTTTGACAAATTAGAACATGACTGTCCAGAGAGAGCCACTCCAGAGACAGTAGATGGGATGGGGTGTGTTTGTGTATGTGTGTATGGGGTGTGTGGATGCATGTATATGTGCACTCGTACGCTCATGGTTGGGTGCGCTCTGAAAGGGTACACCTTGGGGTGCTCCAGCTTTACCCCTTGGCAGGTGGCTGCTTTCTAATGCCCACTCCTGAATAGAATCCATACAGCAGGCTGCGCTCGTGGGTGGAGATGGGGGGGGGAGTTGTTTACAGTCTTGTTGAGGGGATATCCAAAGGAAGTGGGGATCTGGCTGAATAAAGACAAACATCAAAAGACAAAAAGCCTCCTGGGTGGAATGTTCATTCAGAGCAGTAGATAACTGACCTACTTCTGACCATGGTCTACAAGTTGAACCCTGTTGGAGACAGTCACTCCAACCTCAGGCTTCTGAAAACCTGGGTGGGATGCAAGCAGAAGCAAGGATACAGGTCTGTGGGAATGAAAAAGAAATGAAAAGGGATCCTAACTGTGCTGTAATAGTCTTCCTTTGCAAACTTGTGACTAATGCACGCCTACTGGATGAGCTTAATGCTGGGATAAGGCCATCCATGTGTTTTTCTGCATTGGGCATTTTTTTTTTCTAGCCTTTTTCCAAGCTTGTTTAAAGAGGAAATTTTCTTTCCACAGTTAAGTATTGGCAACACAAGTGCCATATAATGTTTGTCCTGGCACTAGGCATGTATTTCCTCCTAGTAACGCTAGGTGGCGGCAATGTATGCTCCGAAGGCAACACCAAACCAAGCTCATTCAAACTGCTAACGCCACGCCTGCAAACTATTAGGGACTTTTCCTAGTAGTCATACTGCTGCCCTTGCTAATTGTTCTAAGTACCTGGGTGGCAAGTACAGGATTGCGGAACTGCGCCTGCTTTTTCGGAAGGGTGTTCGGTGGAGAGAAGGTAGAGAATAGGAGAGCTGAAAGGTAGTTCCCTTGCCAAACACCAACCCTAAGTAGACACTTGCCATGCTCCTGAAGTTGCTCTGGCTGCTCGCTTTCTGAAAGAGGGCTATGGCGTTTTGTGCCTGGTCTCGGGAATATGACTCTTTTCCACAGAAGCGTTTAGGGGCAGAACCACTTTTCTGCAAAGGGCTGTCCTTTCTCAGTGAAAATCAGAGCCGAATCTGAAGCCTGTCTGTAGCTTAGTTAGCCGTGAGTGTTTAGCCTGCCTTTGGTTATTGTCCTAAGTGGCATCAACTGGCACAACATTCCACCATGTTTTACATCTCACCACCACAATTAGACAGGCAATGTGGTCCCAGCTACTCCAGAAACCAAACATCTAAAAAGATTCACCAACTAGTAATATCTTTGCAAATGCCCGTAATTAAGTTAGCAAACTAGTGGCAGAAAGATGCAGTTTACAAAATATCAACGTTTAAAAAGCAGTTTCTGTACTGCTCCCTAGAGACCTGCACACACAAAATATTCTCGTCCTTTATGTTTACGGCCAGAGTATATGGTCAGCATACAAGATAGAGTTTAGTCTATTACCAAAGCAGAAAAGGACAGGCTGGGCAGAGAATGGAGCAATCTTGTTACCGTGCCTGTCCCTGGGGAAGACTCGGAGAGGACCTTACAAAGTCCCAGGGCCCTAGCGATTACCCAGACGCTAGCATTGAGTGAGCTAGGTCACCGACATCTAGCAGCTAGGGAAACCGAGGCAGACCATCTGGGGACCGTGTCCTCATGTGCGAAGGTCGAGGACAGCCGACCCTCTGGCCCGGCCCCGCTTCCGCGCCACCCACCCTCTCCGCCCGCCAGGCGGCCGCAGGATTGAGGAAGTGTGTCTGGCCCCGCGGCGGCCAGAGCCTCACAGGGCAGAGCACTGCAGGCCTCGGCCCGCCGGTGTCGCCGGCCCGCTGGTGTCGCCGGCCCGCAGCTCCCGGACCCGGCTGCAGCAGGTAAGTGCTGCTCTGGCCGGCGCTCGGCCCGGGGATACACACGACTGAAGCGAGCGGCCTGAAAGCCAAACTTCGCCCACGACCCCCGGTGGCGTGCTCAATTTCCCGCGTGCAGCCGCGGCCGCCTGCCCAGCGCCCTGCTTCCCGCGCCGCAGCCCCCCGCCCTGCTCCCCAGGCCGGCGCCCCGCACCCCTGGCTGTCTCGTGCTCTGGACCCCGGCCTGGGCCAGATACTCCCAAGTCACAGCTCTGGGGGCACCTGGATCTCGGGACGACCCTGGCCTCCTTGCTGCTTCTCTGACTGCGCCGCGACCCTCGCCCCTTGAAGGGGTAAGCGGGTGCGGTGCTGGAGCCCGGGAGCCGGGAGACCCCGAAATCCCGCGCGGGAGCAGAGCGGAATGGGGGTGGGGAGCAGAGTTCAGAAACAAAAGTAGGAAACACCAAGGCGGCTACAAAGTTCTTTTGCGTTTGAAGAAAGTCCGACTTTTAACCGAGAGCAGGGATCTGAGCGTGTGCGCGCATGGGAGTGCGTGAGCGCCAGTGGCGGGAGGCGACCGCCTGCGGGTTCTCCACGCGATGGGCATCCTAGTTGTGTGGGGTGGCCTGGAGGTCTTCCCCTCCTCCACTCCTGGGGCGCGCTTCTCTGTGGCTACTGAGAAAAACTGTGCTCTCTGTTGTATGAGCCTGCTGTGGTTCCAGGTGCCGACTAGGGCAGGAATCCTAGGAAAACAAGGGGTGGGAACTATAGCGATGGAGAAACTCTTAAGGATGCCAAGAGCCCGTTCAGCCTGGCTTTTCATAGTTCGAGGGCATTTAAGATTTTCTCTTTCTTGCGTTCACCCCTGCAAAGACTGAAGCGGGAAAAAGAGCCATAAGAACTATGTTCTTATCATATTCTCTACTCCAAATACCCTGTTTTTTAATGAGTTGGTCACTGTCGTAGAAGCATTAAAGGGACCATAATATGCACATTTTGAAAAGCCTTAGTATTCAACTCTCTGTTTTTCATTGTTTTTGCTCATGTTCCAGAAAAAAAAAAAAAAAAAAAACAGCACACCAACACCTAATTTGTCCCTAAAGGAAGTTTTAGGGTCAGCCAATCCTCCACACAGACTTCTACATCTCCTTAATATCTTAGATATAATGATGATGATGATGATGATGATGATGATGATGATGATGATGATGATGATAATACCAGCTGGAGAGATGGCTCAGTATATAAAGCACTTGCTGCTGGTCAAGTGTAAGGATCTGAATTCAGGTTCAAAATCTGCATAAAGCCCCATGTGGTAAAGGCCATATTGCCAGCATCTACACTGCCAGCAGGGGAGGTGCAGAGAAGACTCCCTGGGAACTGCTGGTCAGCTGACCTAGCATGGGCAAGAGTGAAAAAGACACTGGGAGTCTCAAGCCCCAACACACACGTCATACACACTACATACACCGTACACACTACACACACAAAATGCACCACACATACACACACCACATCCCAACACATACACCATACATACTACACACACAAAACGCACCACATTCACACACACCACACCCAACATACACACTACACATACAAAACGCACCGCACACACACACACACACACACACACACACACACACACACACACACACACACACCACGCACGCAGAGGAGAGAGAATTAAAGATAAGAACCCTAGAAATTCTCATTTCTCAGTCCAGTCTACTGTCTCCTTGGCTCTGTCCCCCAAAAGTTTCCTGATCTGTTTGTTCCCTTCTCACAGCCTCCTCCATAGTCCAAGTTGCAGTTGTCTCTGTTATATGATCACAACCCCTCTCCGTCTGCTCTAGCTGGCAGGCACAGTGATATCATATATGTGCATTCTTTGTTTTACTATTTATTCTTTAAAATTATTTATACAATATATATTTGCCCCACCCAACTCCTCCCATATCCTTTTCCTGCCTACCCACCCAACTTTATATTATTTCTATCAAAACCCAAACAAAACACTAAATTAAGCAAACCAACCAACCAACCAAACAAACAAACAAAATCAAAAACAAAAAAGCACACAAAAACCCTGGAGTCTGCTTTGTGTTGATTAACTACCCCCGGGCATGGGGCCTGCCCTGGAGTGCAGCTCAAAACTGGTTTTCCAGATCCCAGCAGCTATCACAGTTGCAAATAGCTTCCTGGTTTGGAGGTAGGGACTTAGTGCCCACTTCCCCTTCTCAGGGCTGGGATTTTGTTCACACCTGGGTAGGCCCTGTGCATGCAGCCACAGTCTCTATAAGCTCATGTGTGCATCAGCCCTGTTGTGTTTCAAAAATGCTGTTTCCCTGGAGTCCTTTACTACATGTTACAATCTTTCCACCTCCTCTTACCCATAGATCCCTGAGCCTGGAGGGGAGGGGTAAGACAAAGACATCCCGTTTAGGACTGGGTGCCCCAAAGTCTCCCACTCTCTATATTGACCAGTTGTGGGCCTCTGTGTTAGTTCCCATTTATTGCAAGAAGCAGCTTCTCTGACCTGGGTTGAGCTATGCGCTGATTTATGGGGGAAGCCATGTGTCACAGGGAGCCATTTTGTTGCTATGCCCCTTTAGCAGAATGGTAGCAGTGGGTTCCCCCTAGGCAGAATGGTGTACACACACTCTGAATGGTTTGATGGGTTGCATCCCTCCTCTTCATGGAGTCTCCAGCACTTTCTCCTTTCCTTTCATTCTAGCCTGGTCCCACAGCACTGCGCCACCACCCCCACCCTCCCTGATTAAGCTCACTCTCCAATTTGAAGCCTCCACTTTGCTGCCCCATGTCTCTGCCTCTCCTGACCACGTACTGTCTACCCTGTCTCCCCCTTTCTTCCGTCCTTCTACATCCTCGTTCACCTGTTGATCTTCTACCCACTTACCCAGGGTCTCTACTGGGGGCTCCTTAGTACAGAGACTGCCTTGTGCACTGAGGCATCCTCTCATCACCATGCCAGGAGATTATGGTCGTAAGTACAGCGATGGAATTGTGCAAGACTAGCCTTAAGTTAGACGTGGCTTCAGACTGGTGGACCATTTCTGTCCTCCAGCCTTTCTGCACTCATGTAGGGCACCAAACAACGTATTTTGACATCCATTTTTGCAGGCACCAGTATGACTCAGAAGATGCCAAAAGCACTAGAGAGAGGTACCTACAATTATAGACTATCTTGGCCAGGCTTTGATTCAAGAAGGAGCTAGCTGCTGTGAGCTTTCTCACTCAGATATGCAATGCCTGTATTGACTGCTCCTTCCCAAACGTTCTGTAGAAAAAAACACCTGTGGCTCTCCTTGGTCAGAAACCTCATAGTAATGACATTCTGCTGTCTTCCCTCCTCTCTGGCATCACAAACTCATCAGTAGTCACTCTTCACCAAAACAGGTCAGTCTTTTCAGAATGAGCAGCAAGCTCCTTGTTACTGTTTTTCAAGAGTCATTTAAGTATGTTCGTTCGCATAGGCTTGCAGAGTGGTCAAAAGGAGACAGATGGCATTTAGAAACACTTTTAAAGCAGTCACTGCTGAAGGAACCCTCTCGAGGACACCTGCAGGGTCTAGAATTAAAGCCCATGATTTACCACAGTGGTTTGTTGCCTTGCTCTGCTGCTAAGAGAAGCCTGAGGAAGCGTGGAGCAAAGGCAGAATAACTCCAGTTACCTGGTCCTAAAGCACTTACCTTAGGGTGTAAACCCAAATACACACTACAATTTTAAAAGCCACTCCTATGACAGAATCCTCTGTCTGTGGAGTGATTTGCAAAAGGAAACTGAAAGGAGAACCAAGCGTGCTGGGTGAGAGTCAGCCTAGAATATTCAAAAGTGTGTGTGTGTGTGTGTGTGTGTGTGTGTGTGTGTGTGTGTGTGTGTGTGTGTGTGTGGTGTATTTTAAACACATTATATATCTAGCCACTTCTCTTCTGAGAAGGAGCGTCTGCCATGGGGGAAATCTTTGACATGTGCCCTGTGTATGGTGGCACTAGAAAGGTGTTTGAAAGCAGATGGTGACTATGGCTCTTGGTTTCTGTGGTTTCATGTGTAATGTGAAGCATTTATTTTTAATCAGAGTCTGTCTCGAGGTTTTCCCTCTCTCTCCTCTCCTGGGCTGTAGAACTTACAAAGCTCCTGAGCAGCTTCCGGGTTTTGCCTGGCTCTCTTGTTTTTCCATTCTTCTCTACTTTAAAAAATACCTTTCTTTGGATGTTGGGTCCCCTCATTCTGAGAAGTGGGGGCTATAGGAGCAAGACCACCCACGTAGACTCTTGTGACCACATCTGCTCCTGCCTGAAGAGTCCACCCCTGTCTCCATCACACCACCTCTCAAGGGCAGGTGCCTCATTCCTAAGCTTTTAGAGGAGAAATTGGAAGCACCCTTGAGCTCTTCTTTGTTCTGTGGTTTGTCCAGTGGCTACACAGTTTGGGGAAAGTTTCTAGAACCTGCGAGCTGGGACACAGTGATATTCTGAGTGTGTTCATCAAAGGGAGGGGGCATGAGATCCTGCTGACCTCCCAAGTCCTCACTCTGCTTTAAGCACTGGCCATACTAGCCCTGTTGGAGAGTGTGATTATTCAAACTCTGTCTCATGTAAAGTCCCCCAGTAGTCCTGTGAGATTGTCAGGGGGCGTGGAGGTGTGGAGGTATATTCTTAGCAGATGAGAAAAAAGTTTCAACTGCATGTCACACTGCTAATACCTAACAGAAACAGCCCACAGCAGCTAACATATATATATTAGTAGCTTCCTGTCCTGGGCCAGGTCTAGGCAGGTCCTTCAAAGTAGGTCTGGAACTTTCTTCAGCAAAGCATCATTGGCATTCACGCTGGAAGGCTTCCGGGCCACAGATCAAAGTTTGCTCAGTTTTAGGAGATGAGTCTTAAATTGGCCAGAATTCTATGTAGCCACATGCATGGTTGGTTGTTTAGCCACACATCTAACCATTACCCACTACATGCCTATAGCACCCCTCTCCCAGGTTGTGACAACCTCAATATCTCTAGATATCTAGATATTGTTAAAAGTAGCCTTGGAGAGAAGCAACATTTGCAGCGTTCATTTGAACCATAACCAGTAACAATTTCCAGATCCCATCTCTTTGGGACCAGTGCCTGACTCTCATTTGGGGATCACAAACACATCCCAGGGACATCTATAGATATCAGTTCTAGGCAAGGGATGGCCTTATATTGTGACCAACCATTTACCTACCCTATCCCAATGGAAGTATGAGTCCTGCCAAGAGGAGCCTTATTATTTCAGTGTTGGTGGCACTTGGCTTTACACAGGCCTGGCTGTCCTGCCAGATAAAATGGATAAGTGTTGATTGAACAACTGATTACTACAGGTGATGCTTTGTGATAATTTTGAGTTTCTTTTCACATAAACACAATCTGAGCCCGGTGTTAAGGTGGGATGGGGTAGGCATTGTACTTGCTGTGTCCTTATCTGACAGAGTTGGCCAATACTTGGACTATGAAGAAATAACTGCAGAGAGAGGGTGAGTATCCGTAAGGGCTTGCAAGAGAGGACTTCGGTTTGAGAGCTTTCTAATTTGATGTCTTTTGCCACCAGGACAAACAAGTATCACGGCACCATGACTTTGTGCCGCGGCACACATGCACAGTGGCGGTTGTGACAAAGCAAGACCTTTTTGTGGAGATCTGCTGCCTGGAGGGTTGATGGCTGGCATGTCACAGCGACCACCCAGTATGTACTGGTGTGTGGGGACAGAGGGATCTGCCGTGTGTCCAGGACCTGCCATGGAGACCCACAATGGTAAGTGAGGGGCTGAGCAGGGCCTGCCGTGCTTCGTCTATAGAGAGAGAAGACGCACCAAGAACAGGCATTTTCAACCAAAGGAAATTAAAATTATGATTGCTTGGTGCCTTTTCTGTATCTTGGGATTCTCACTTTAATTCCTAAAATGGATAATTCATGTACAAAATTTATTATGCTTCAAAGACAGTGAAAGCGGGTCATTGTACTGGTCAAGGGATTTTTAAAAATGAGGATTGCTTTTTGCTTTTATGCTATAAAAACACTTGTTTGCCAAAGAAAGACTGAGGAAGAGAGAGAGGAGAGGAGTTTAAAAACGGTGCTTACCTGGAGCCCCACCACCCCAACAGCAACACAGTTAATGGATTGTGTGATTAAGCGGGTTCACTCTAGGGCAGTGGGTCTCAACCTTCCTGAGGCTGCCACCCTTTCATACAGTTCCTTGTGTTTTGGTGACCCCCCCCCATCATAAAATTATTTTCGCTGCTACTTCATAGCTGTAAATTTGTTACTGTCGTGAATCATAATGTAAATATCTGTGTTTTCTGATGATCTTAGATGACCCCCATGAGAGGGTCATTCTATCCCCAGAGGGATGGAGGACCACAGGTTGAGAAATATGCTGCACAGTATTTAAAAGATTGGTGTGCTCTTGCGTGCTGCTGTCTCCTAACCTCTGAACATCGTGTTGGCTGGTTACTGCCCAAGTGCTGTGATAAAGGGAAACTCTAGGGACAACTAGTGAAATTATTCTTTCAACCCTTAATGTCTATTGGACATCTGAGTTAATCTAATTATTTACTAATCTGGGAACCACTGCATCCCTATATTTTTATACATGGTTTCCAGGAGTGCTGGGATAAAGATGTGTACCACCATTACCCGGCTTGACTTGCATCTTTTAAAATTTCTGTCATTTCACCCCAGAAGTGCATCATTCTTTAGTGGCTTATTAGCAAGACCTTGCTTTGTGAGTGAGATAATAACATGGGCAGTAAAATGCTACCTTGTAGGTGGAAGTTTCTGTCCTGCCAGCAGCTCCCAAATAAACACACTGAGGCTTATCTTAATTACAAATGCTCAGCCAATAGCTCAGGCTTGTTACTAGCTAACTCTTACATTTAACACACGGTTTCCATTAAGTACAAAGAGACTCATTTTTTGCAGACAAAACATGTCCTAATCCAAACAAGCATCATGTCTGCCTCACTCACTCAATCAACATGGCTTTCCCTGCACTCAGAACACCTGCACTCTCCCAAGACGGGCCAATCACCTAACTCACAGCCTATTTTATAATAAAGTGTCAAAGGCCTCATGCGCTTGATTGACTACTATACTGTAAGTGGAAAACAGAAAACTTATATACATATACTGTTACATTATTATGAAGTCACAAGATCGTAAGTAAAAACCATAAAGTCAGGGACCATCTATATACACCAAAACCACAGCCAGGAGCTGGGTGGAAATGTCAAAGGGCAGTGTTTGAGTTGGGATTGCAGACACTGCACTTTGCTTATCTGTAGTCTTGGTTTCCTGCAAGGAACACCTCGCTTTGTGTTTTTCTCTCTGTTAGTTTTGCAATCCAGAAGAATACACAGTTGTTTCCCTTTGTTGTCAGTGCTTGGGAACAAACCCAGGACCTTGTCTATGCTAGGCAGGTGCTCTCCTGCTGAGCTATAATCCAGCAAGTTTTCACTTTGGCTTTTTCCCATCACTGTTTCTTTAAGTGTTTAAATTCTGTGATTAGGAGCAAGCCCACCCAGCTGAGAGTCACACCCAAGGCCAAGTGTGCTTCACTGCACCGGTTCCCCTTACTGGTTGTTTTTTGGAATAAATGAAACTAGACTCAATTCACCTGTAGCTGAGCCCTCTTCAGGTCCACATTTGGTTTGGAGAAGCCCCCAGAGAGAGGCTGTTCCTTCCTGCCCCCACCCAAGACATTCAGAGATCAGGGAGAGCCTTCCATCTCAGCCCCCTTCCTGCAACTGCACCTACCAGCCTCATGACAGGAAAGACTGTTCCAGACCCATTTTGCAACACTGACTAAGAAAGTTGGCTTGCAGAAGGGAAACAAATGATTCTCAAATTACACAGGGGCAGCTATCCCATTTTTGAAAAGTCCCTAGAATATAACATGTTATAAAATAACTCAAGTCTTTATACGTGCATGAGTGGTTTTGAAAAAAGACTCACTCTAACTGATGACATTATTCAAATTACAGCTTCTATGTATGTGCTTTGGGTGTTTTTGCACACAGCCTTATCTATTTCAACTTGTGTGTGTTTAGGGTGGTCTCAAAGCTCATGCACATGCAAACACAGACCCACCTGTGCATCATGGCAGGTGGTCTGTGGGCTCATTAAGTGTCTTTGAGGCACAAATGTGAGCCAGGAAGGTATGTCATGCTTCAGTCTCATGAGAATGTCAGAGGGGAGCTCCCCTGAGGTGCAAGAGGCATGTTCGAAAGGCTTGGTGGGTCCAAAGGTGTTGATTGGCAGGAGGAGCAGTGAGCTCTTTGCTAGGCCAGAGGAGCTAGAGTCTAGCAGCTAGACAAACTCCTTTGACAACATGACATTAGATGTTCTTCTGTATGCCCGATACCAGCTTGAGTGGAAAAACCTGCTCTACCAGTTGAGGTGAGGCACCAGGGAAAGTAGATCAGCTAGGAAACTTCCAGATAATTCAGCCTCTCCTACACAGCTGAAGGTGTGGGGAGGGACCAGAGGGGACATCATCTTTACATGAGGGTCCTCCCTTGGCCCTGAAAAGTCTGGCACGGCTTACCTACCTCCTAAAATACTACCAACTGCCAGACCCAGCATGGACCGAGGAAGATGGAACATTCCAGAGGGTCTTCAGATCCCAGGTTGTTACATAGATGCTTAAAATAACTCTGTTCCTCCTCCTCCTCCTCCTCATTCTCTTTCTTATTCTATCATTGGCTTTTAAAACTATGCAACAATTATATGACCTGTTATTATAGCTGTGAGGTTTGCTCACCTTGCCTTCCAGAAAGAAGGAAATAAACTGTATTAGGAAATGCTTATAGCATGTTAGTTTACATGCTTCTCATAGCAGTGTCCCGTTATGCTTGCTGGGATGTGTTGGGTAACTGGATGGATGGTACATTTCTAGATAGATCATGGCCAGTAGAGGTACCTTCTCCAACCTGAGTGAGAGTACAGGGGCACACTGTACCTCTCCAGGAAGCATGTTGAAGGTCAAGAAAGTAGTCTCTTATTAACTAACTGGGCAAAAAATAAAGAGTGCCTGGGAGATGGCCTACTTGGTCATGGTCGGCCCATACAGGTGGCAGCTCATTCCTACAAAGCTGAGCTGAGCTATGTAAGCTCTGGGGCTTAATGAGACTTGTAGCACGTCCCTTAATCTAAGGTTAGAGCCTCACTTAACTGTTAGTCCAGAATTCGCTTGCTCACTTCCAGCAACGGGGAGCTCACTAGCCATGCAGTGACGCCAAGCTTTGTTAGAACACGGATGCCTGAAGTCTGTCCTGCTGTCAACTAGCTCTACCCAATAAGAGGACTTCACTCCCTTCAGCCCTTTCTTTGGGAACTAAATCCCCTTCCTACTGAAAGCCAATACCGGGCTCTCTTTGCAGCTTCCTTCTTAGGCTAACCCTTCTAGATGTTCTGAAGGACGGTGCCTATAACATGTTCTGCTCCCAGTGTTTAACCTTTGCCCAATCTCAGTCTGGTATGGACCAATCCTTGTCCGAAGGCTTCCTGGGTGGAGGGAAAGAGTAGCTCCCACTTGCTATGTGAGGATTCTAGGAGGGCTCCCACATGCCCTTTCCCCATTCTCAGTGGTCAGAGCCTGAAGGTGGTGGCTCACTCCAAGCCTCAGCTCTCTCCTCTTCCCTAATCTGTACTCATTCCCTGTGGTTTTACCCCCAGCGTGGGTGGGTACACAGAGCAGCCCTACCTGATGGCCTCAGTGTTGAGGCCCAACCCAGGCCCATTTGTCACGCTCTGAAGGCAGCAGAAATGTTCATTCCTGCCATCCGTGATGGTATTGTGCAGAAGGACAAGGAATTCATGCCCCTATTTGGATTCCTGGTCTGTGTCAGTCAGACATGGCCATCTCTAGAGTATTTTGTGGCTATTGTTTGTCTGTGTGATTGTTTTAGTGAAATTCTTTGGTCTTCCAGTGATGGGTCCTCATCTTTTATTACAAAAACTAGACTGCAGGGCGTGAATGCCTTGAACATTCTGTGGAACCATTTTGTGGGAACCGTGCTGGGCACTTTGATGTTTTATGTTTTCCCTGGGCTTTTGGTTTCTGATCTAGTTCTCGCTCAGAATGCTGGGAAGCAGCAGAGAGCCTCAACTCCCAGTGGGCAACAGAGTTTCAAGAGACATAATTGACTCTCTGCAAGGCTGTGTTGCTCATTTGGGGTGTGCCTCCCAGGGCTTATGAGCTTTGGAGGCACTTTCCACTGGCCATATTTCCCGTTGGTGGTGAGTTCATCAGGACATAACCCCAACATTAGCTGAAGTCCTTCAGCTACTCTGTGCAACATCCAGGCCACCCTTGGCTTCAATCTATCCACGTACTACTTAACCATCATTCTGTTTATTGAATGATATTTGCCAGGGGGTGTGGGGCACAATAGGAGCTACAAAGTGGAAATGTATTTCGCAAGCAATAAAATACACTCTGCTTGGGCTCCTAGCTCCCGTGTTGTGGGAGGAATCACACATTAGTTGGACACTGCATTTCAGCAATATGGACGGTTTCAGATTCCATCTTATTTTTCCAGTTCCTACTAAGGCTGGGCCTTCTCAGCCCTTATTGGCCATCCAGGATCCAAGGATGTGTTGCCAAGAGAGTCTTAAAATCACTAACTCGCCTGGCCCTTTCAGGAGAACCAAAGGGAAATATTTAACTTGTGTAACACTTGGAGCGTTTCAAAGACTCAGAGATATTTAAAGGCCCTGAGAGCTTGTGGTCTGTTGTTGTAAATATAGAATTGTGCAATGGTGCCAATATGAGGTTGGGATTTGAATACAAAAGACAAGAATGACACTGAGGTTCCTGCCAGAAACTGGGTTTGGACTTGAGATGGTCGTGTGAGCACCCACAGACAACTAGGTGGTTGCAGGTGGCCTGTACCTATGGGGACCAGAGGCAGAGGAGCAGGGGCCTGGCTCTGCAGTGCTGCTGGGTGGGAGGAGGCACAGCAGGGTCCTGCCCCATCTGCCGGGTTCCAACAGCATCCGTGAGAATTTGTTCCTGTCTCTGTGCAGACATCTGCAGCACCTCTGTATTCCAGCAAAAAAGGCAAGCAAAGGCAGCCTACACAGTCACAGGGAGCATTCTCCTGTGCCCAGTTCCTGTAACAGGCTTTCTTTTAGGCCACCAGCAAGCTCCCAAATCATGACACACTGACTTCTTATTAGTTAGGAATGCTCAGACTAGCTTAGGTTTGTTTCTCTGTTTCTCTTTATTTACCTTTTTTTTTTTTTTTTTTTTTTTTTGGTTTGTTTGTTTTGTGTTTTTGAGACAGGGTTTCTCTGTGTATCTTTGGCTGTCCTGGAAATCCAGCTGTAGACCAGGTTAGCCTTGAACTCACAGAGATCCACCTGCCTCTTTCCCAATTGCTGGGATTAAAGGCGTGCCCCACCACCTCGACTTTATTTACCTTTTTGTCTTGGGGCTTTTCTTTCCTTTTATCGATCTTACTTTCACTGCTTTTCACGTCTGTCTGGCGTCTGCCTAGCTTCTTGCCCAGGGCGTGTCCCCTTCTCTCTCCTTGTTCTCCTCCTTTTTCTTCTCTCTCTCTTTTCTTCTTGAGCCTACAGTTCTCCTTCTATGTATTCTCTCTGCCTGCCAGCACCACCTATTCCTCTTCTGCCTAGCCATTGGCCATTCAGCTTCTTATTAGATCAATCAGGCACTTTAGGTAGGCAAGGTGAAGCAGATGCAACTCATCTTTACATGACTGAACACACATCCTTACATGTTAGTCAAATGCAGCATAAACAAATGTAACACATCTTTGCCTAGTTAAAATAATATTCCACAACAATTTCCTATCTGAAAGTATAGGAAACAGGCATCTGTGTGTAATTCCACAGATTTCTAGAGGAGATTAGAAGACTACAGAAAGATTCATGGTGTTTGTTGACACTTCTCATCTTGTGTAAGGCTGATCACCATTAGCTGAATGTATTCCCTTCCTAACTTTTTGACCCTGTGCATGCACACGCACGCGCGCGCGCACACACACACACACACACACACACACACACTATTCCTGCTTGACATGTATGACATTCCATTCAGCTGTACTTTTTGTGGTCTTGGGGGCTTATCCATGGTCTTATACATCCTTGGTCAGTAGATGCTATCACTTAGCTATATCCCCAGTCCCACTAAGTATGCACATTAAGTATGTGAATTTTTCACCTGAGTGATGTCAGACCTTACTCCATGTGGGCCATGTGCATAAATACAATCCTATTCTTTCATCATTCCCTTAGTGAAGTGTCTGTCTCTAGACTCCCTGCATTTTGCCCATTATCATAGCAGGCGAGTACTACCATATGTGCCCTAGCAGAGCTGTAGAATCACAGAGTAATTACATTAAATGTTATCAACATCCTATGTGTCCCTGGCCAAAGAGACACAAGGAGCCAAAATACAGAAAGACCAAAGACTAAAGCCCTGTCCTGGTATCTGCTGCCCAGGGGTCTTGTGCCCTGTTCCTGGGTTTCTTATTTGGAAAATATGTTTGCCTCTTTCTGCCTGGTCCACCAAAACAGTCTTCCATCCGTAAGCATCTCTGTCACCTTCCTGGATACCCCGTTTCCTCCAGGGCTCGTCCTATTGGCACTGAGTCATCTCCACGTCACATATGTGGTTTTATGTTGTGCTCCCGTTACTAGGACTCCTGCCTAGAGATAGACACAGCACTGGTCACATCCTGTGGGGCCCCAGTGTGTGCACCCTGCTTTTCCCTTATGCCTTTACACAACTTCCCCCTCCCTCCAGAACTCTTACTTTGGGCTGTTTAGCCGAGCCCCCCAGGAAGAAAGTTTCTAAGAAAGGCTTTGTGGGAGAAATCCATGGGACTTTGGTCTGGGAGGCCTCTCCACCTTTCACCTGCCCTGGGACCTGCTTTGCCCCCACCTGCCTTCTGGGTTTGGAAAAGTCTGTTCTTGTTCCTCGATGTGATTTGCCTCTCACTGTTCTGTTCCATCCATCTTCTTCTTTTTCTCTACTGAGCACGGTGGACTCTTCCCTCTGACTCTGTATTCTGAAATGTAATAAGGAACAACTCTGGTAATGGTCCTTTCTCATCATGCTTGTCGGCAATGGATAGGCTGAGGGTGTTCCTTTCAAGCTTGGAAATTTCTTTGATGCTGTTTTTCTCCTCTGCTTCCTCTCCTTTTTATCTGTTTCTGTGGAACACCTCTTGGTTAAGATGCATGTCAACTACTTTGGCACTTGTTTTTTGATATTTGTTTATTTATATAGAGAGTTTCACTCTGCCCAGCCCAGCCTGGAAGTCACTATGTAACTCAGGCTGCTCTACAATTCATGAATGTTCGCTGGTCTCAGCTTCCTAAGTCCTAGAATTACAGGCACAAGCCCCAACTCCCAGTTTGTCATTTATACTTAATTTCCAAAACCCGTTTCCCACCCTTCATTGTCCTGTTCATGTTTTCTGATCCTCTGTTACATGTGCAGTATGTTCTTGAATTCTGTAAGGAACTATAACTGTGAATCATTTGTTTTCATTTTAATGCCAATTATTTTAATGTTTTTCTTGGTTATTTTTTATCTTTTAAATGTTAAATGTATTTGAAATTAAAATATCTACAATGAATTCCAGGCAGGCCAATAATTGTGTGATATATTCCAAAGCACTCTTCTCACCCTCTCCATCTAATATTCTTAAGCGTCTCTTCAGGGTTGGGACAGCTGTCCCATCTACAGCTGATCACTCAGTTACTTTAGTCCCATCATTTCAAGCGGTAATGTGTCTCTGCACTTAATGTGGTGCTCACTGCTGTAAGAAGTTTCACTGATCAAGCTCAGGATCAGCACAGTCTATGAATATAATCTGAATTACCAAAAAGGTGATAACACAACCATTCAATAAAACAACATCAGTAAAATTCTCCCAACACAACCATCAACAAAACATCAGTAAAATTCCCCCAACACAACCATTCAACAAAACAACATCAATAGAGTTTTCCCTAGGGCCTATGGCTCCCCTAGCTAGAGAATTTTACTATGCTGATAGTACCAAGTTTAAACTTCCTTCTATGGAACAGGCCTCGAGAAAATGCAATCAAGAGAAAAGTTGGTTACCCCCCTCAACCATCTTATCGCTGTTGTACCAATGGGTAAATCTTGCCTGGTAGATCAGTGCTATAATGTGAAGAGTCCAGCTCTGAATAAGGCTATGGATAGATTTTCTCCCTAGCAGCCTGCACAGTGTCTTCCAACACTATGAAAGCTAGTCATCAAGAAGACTTTCCCTACCAGTTCAAGACTGGTATCTCTGCATCCTGAACCTAAAATGTGTGGTGTCTTCAGTGGTAGGATCTTACCATCTAGTTATGATGGGTGACCAAGATCAATAGCAATAGCCTCTCTGGTAATCTGTGTCTGACCCTGAGATTTTTCATTTAAAACATGTCAGTAGATGGAATGGGCTCTCAGATTTTCCAGATTGACCAGAAGAAGGGAGCTATGGGAAGGTAGAGCCAACATTTGTTGAGCATACTAAAAACAGCAGAGAATGATGTGCCTAGCCCTCATTCCTTTGAGAATTTATTCACTGCACAGTATGTTAAAGCCTGCTATGAACCAGGCTTGGAAAACTGAAAATGCCTTCTAATGCTTAGAATCTAGGGAGGAAACACAACAAACAAGAATTAATTAGCCTGATATAATAAACACTCTGTGATTGCCTAGGTTTGTCTGGGTCAAGAGTCTTGGAGGGGCTCAGCTAAGCAGTTATTACTTCACCCATGTGTCTGGTACTGTGATGCGCCTCTGTGTGACTTTGTTTGCTTTTACGTGTCCTCTCATCACCCAGCCACACAGCCCCAGTTTCTTCCCAGTCTGCAATTGAAAGTTCCAAAGTCCCAGTGGTAGAAACTTCTAAGACTTTCAGAAGGCTTGGAACTGGGGCAGTATCACTTCAGCCATCTCCCACGAGTTAAAGTAACTCCAAAATCAAGTTTAGATTCAGCCTACATAGAAAATAGGCTCCACTAATGCACAGGAGAAAGGGCAGAAAGTTAGTGGTTATCTTTGATATGGCCACTCTTGATACAGTATTTATTTTTAGTTCTCTAAGTCATTTTGAAAAGATTTAAAGTATATAGACAGATGTGCATAGATTCTATGTAAATAAAATGTCTATGACACTTTACATAAAGGCTATAGCATCCATGTACTTTGCCATCCAGAAGGATCCTGGAACCAATCCCTGCAGATGCCAAGGGCTGACTATGTATATTACATTTTCTAAGGAGAGATATACATTATTTTGCCTACTTGGGCATTTATGAATTTGATATTTGGAGTTGTTTTTAAAGCCAGGTTGGTTTTGTTTATTGCTTCTCTTTGTTTATACTTGTATTTAGATCTCCTAATTTGACTTTGTCTATACAATTTTCCTATGTTTTTAACATAGAGAAATCAAGAGTTATACAAACATCTTTAATTGCTACTCTTGACATCAAATTCAAAAGCATAAAAGGAAATACACTAAAAATCTTGTCTTTCTACCTTCCCACCCCCTCCCTGTCCTCTAGTTTCCTTTCCTTCCAAAGAACTGAAAGATGCTCAGTTCCCCTTGTTATTTTTTAACCCCAGAAACCACAGGTTCTGTCTATGGCATGCCAGTCTGAGATTGTCTGTTCTCATCTGATTTCAGAAGTTAAGCAGGGTCGGGCCTGGTTCATATTTGGATGGGAGGAACTGTACTTTCTTAGGCTTACATTTATAATGGTGGTTTTCTTTTTCCCCCTTTAGCCTGTGAAAAATTTTGTGCTTTATCCCCATTTAATTTTTTTTTTTTTTTGTGTTATGGAAGTTTTGAGTGCATCACAAAATGAAAGAGATCCAATATAATGAGTCCCATTGTGCCAACTACACAGCTTCAGCTAATTTACACATGGCCAGTCTTGATCTGTGAATGTTCTTCTCCCTTTTCCAGATGGTTGAACCTATCTATACACAGACTTACAGCTTCAGAAGTCTAAAATCACCCACAGCACATCATATGCATATGTCAAAAATTTTAAAAAATGATCAATACTATCTAGTCAATTGACAAGTGTACTAGCTAGTCAATAATCAAGTGTGCCTTGTCTTCTAACCTGTTTTTATTGTTTTTCTCCAATCCAGTTGGCTGGATAATTATCTCTATGTTCTTTGGATCAACATTGTCCCAAGACTCATAACTTCTATTTTCTCCCTCATTTCCATTTTCTATGTAGTTTCATTGCTCATAAAGTCACATGATCCTTGGCAGTTCCCAGTGTCTGGATTTTGCCTTTTCATTCTTGTGACCTGGCATGTTCCACTCTACTCTGTGGTTTCTTTGGACCTAGAAGGCTGGTTAGATTCAGGAAGATTTGTTGGCAAGAGCACCTGATCATCTATGCATGTCCCTCCTACTTTGCCTCAGGAGTTAACGAATGGCTGGTGTCTCTCTTTGATATTTAGATTTTTTCTGAGATATTTTAACTGGTGTCAACTTGATATTCATTATTAAGGTCCTGATGCATTTTCCAGTTTTTACACGATGGTTTTTTTTTTTACCAGCCGTTCATTGCTCGGATTATTTATTACATTCAGGTTTACAAAATACTGAACCTTCCTCCTGATGTAGGTCAATTGGTAAAATCCTTCACTACCATCTATGAAGTCCTGGATTTGATCCCCAGTTCTGCATGAAACCAGGTGTGGTGATAAATGCCCATAACCCTATCACTCAAGAATCAGAGGCAAGAAGATTAGAAGCTCAAGGTCGTCTTTGGCTACACAGTGAGATGAGGTCAACCTGGGCTTCAAGAGATCTATCTCAACAGGTGGAAAGGTTGCTTAAAGCCATTCCTTCTGTAGATGTAAGCAGAAAGCCACCTCCAGATAAGCATCTCCTCTCTGTCCACCATGACCAGGTGGTTCCTTTGGTCACAGTTGTGGAGGAATGCCAGAACTGATGCTCAGCTCCTTTCCTGACCAGTTAGTTTTCTAGAGTGAGTCAGTTCCTGAGTACCTTTCACAGGCGGCCAATGGGGGCTTTGCCCTCTTAGTATCAGTATGAGCATATGGATCTGAACTTCTTGATGCTAGATGGTTCCTCTTTGGCCGTAGGCCCTTGAGGCTGGGCCCTTTGTATTCGACATGAACCCAGCAGTCTGATGACATTCTGCTTTCTTACCTGACAAGACCACCAAGGTTCGAGTTGTCCTTTCCCCACCCTGGCCTTTCCAAGGAGTCCCATTTTCTCAGCCGATGGCAGTATCTTTCATTCTTTAGTGCATACTTTGTTCCAGCTGCTGCTTGAGATGGCTCATGTTTGCACACCTCTCTCCTTACCTCCCTCTACTCCACTCCTTTTGGTTAATCTGTCTTCCTTAATATTCTTTCCTTAAGACTCCTTTAAAAGACTACTTTTGGCTTTTTTTTTTTCTCTTTGCTTTACATTCTTCTTTCTCTCTCTCTCTCTCTCTCTCTCTTTTTTTTTTTTTTTTTTTGCATTTCTTACTTCCTTTTCCAGTTTCTTGCCTACTATCCTGTCACTTATAAGAGCTTGTTTTATTTAATCTGGAAATTATACTCACCAATTAGATTATATTTTTAGATTAGATTAGATGCTTCTTAAATTCATTTTATTTCTGCTTGTTCTTTTTGGCTTACTTATTTATTATTTTATGTGTATAAGTGTTTTTTTCTGACTGTATGTTTGTATATCACATACAAGCCTGGTACCATGGGAGTCCAGAAGAGGGCATCAGATCCCCTAGGACTGGAATTACAGATGCTTGCAATCTGCCACGTAGGTGCTGGGAATTGAACCCAGTAAGAACAGCTAGTACTCTTACCCACTGAGCCATTCCTCTACCCCCCCCCCTTCTTAAATTTTTATTGTAAATTAATTTTGATAAAAGGCGCAAACACAAGCTCCTTCCTTCTCCACAGCCTCTATCTGTGCATTCAACTCAGTGAAGGTCCAAAATCTGTGGCGGGGGGGGGGGGAAACTGACCTCTGTATACATTTTCAGACTTGATTCTTATCAGTCTTCCAAGGAACAGCTGTTGGCATGCAGATACATAGTATCATAAGTGATCTATGGATAGTTGTACTTTGGCCATGTGCATATGTTACATAATTTTATAAAAGAGGTATTGGTGGTGATGGGCAGTCCTAGATCCATCCTGAGCACATACTTGGATGGGCAACTGTACTCTCCATGTCTCTTACTTTCTTGCCTTCTTCCAACCCTGCCACTTTCACTGCTGCAGCCTCTGTTTGACCTTCCAGATCACAGCGCTCTCCTTCAGCTCTGTCACTCTGCTCTGCACCTCACCTGCTTCCATACTGCCCTGCTCCTCTGGTGCTCACTCCCCAGAGTTGTCTGTCTGTTTGCTGCTCTAACAGTGGTCCTGGGTAGAGATGAGCCTCTGAGATGCTGAAAATTTGGGGCCTAAGATGATGCTTGGGGAAGTTCAAGTGCTGACTCAGTCTGTTCCCCTGGGATAAGGGTGACATTTGCTGACAGCAAGTTTTACCATGGGAGCCCAGACCTCATTCACTTTGGCGACTACCTTATTTGTGCAGATTTCCCTGCCCAGTCTGGAGTCATAATGGCAGGATATATCAAGACATTTATACTCTTAGGTCCAGCTAGACTTTGCCTTGAACAGACACTACTGTTTCTATGTGAACTCTGACAACTCAAGGGCTATACCTATGACATGTGTCACATCTGCCTGGCTTCCAATGAGCTCATGTTCTAGGCTGAATAGCAACTTCTCTAGCAGTTTGGCTCATCGCTGACCTTCCTCAAATGTTGTAGCTATCTAGTTGGTTGCCACTCTTTGTGTTCGAGTTTCCCCATAGATTTCTGTAAACCCAGGATCAGTCCCTAGAGTTTGTATAAAGGAGTCAAGGAGACTATGGCAGACTCCCTGTTGGTGCACACAGAGCATGCCTGCTGAGGAGGGGCATCTATCAAGTGTCTAGGTCTTGCCTCCCACCCTGCTGCCTGGCACAGGCATAAGAATTTACTCACTGGGGTCCCTCTCTAAATTCCCCCACCAGCAGCCTCCAGTTCCTCCTGCTTCTGTGTACAGCCTGGGTGGCCTCAGAATACCTCTAGCCTTCTCTTACCCCATATTCCATGACTTCTAGTCCCCTTCTTATATTAATATGACTATTTTTTGATAATTTTAGTTAGTTTGTTATCAAGTTTATTTATTCTGTGTAGGTGTGTGTGTGTATATATATATATGTACCATCACATGCATTTGGAGATCAGAGGACAACTTGCCTGAGTAGGCTCTTAATTTCCACCCTGTGGGTCCTGAAGATTGAACCCAGGCTGTTAGGATAACATTAATTCTTTGCTTTGCTTTGCTTTGGTTTTGAGACAGGGTCTCTCTATGTAGCCCCGGCTGTCCTAGAATTCGCACTGTAGGCCAAGGTGGCCTCTAACTCACAGAGATCTGCCTTCCTCTTACCTTCCAAGTGCTGTGCTGGGATTAAAGGTGTGTACCATGGAATCCAGCCAAGATAACACAAATTGTTAAGGAAGTTAATGGCATTAATCTTGTCCATTTGAAGTTTGCCACATTCATAAAACAATGCTTGTATTCTCTCATCTCCTAAAAGTCTCAAAAAAAAAAACCAAAAAAAAAAAAAAACCTAAGACTTTCTATCTTTGTTATTATCTGCAATGATAATATATACAGAATTAAAGAAATACATGGTGGCTTTAGGAAGTTGCCAAGACAAGCTATCTGAAACTCCTTTTTCTAAATTGAACCTAATACAATATCCCTTGTTCTTGCTCATTTTTTACTCCTTTAAAAAATTCTTAGCTAGAATAAGCACAGTTATTCTCTGTCTTTGGCCTTATCTGCCCTTGTTTGTTTGCAAGGGATGTTGTCTTAAATGTGCAGCCTCGGGCCATTCATACTGGAGACAAGTCATAGAATGATCAAGAAGGGAGGCTATGAGTCAGAGTTGATGCATCGGGCCTTGAGAGAAGAGCCAGGCATTCTTCCAATATTTGTGGTTACTAAGGAATCTTGGAGTGTGCTTCAGTTAAATAACCAGAGAGAGAGAGAGATGCAGACACACACACACGCACACACACACACACACACACACACACACACACACACACACACACACACACAGAGAAAGACACACAGAGACAGAGATAGAGACAGACAGACACAAATACACACAGAGGCAAACACACAGACATACACACAAAGACAGACAGAGACAGAGAGACAGACAGACAGACACATGGACATACAAAAACAGAAGGAAACAGAGATAGACAGAGACACACATACAGAGAGAGAGCGAGAGCATGTTGATGCCAGCCATCCACTTTGCTCTAAGGAAGTAAGTCTGTACTAGAAAACTATTGTGACAAGCACAGGCTAGGGTTGGTCCATCCCAGGCAGCTACACTCCAGCAGTGCAGGGTGAAGTCCTAAGGAGCTGTGGATGCAGGTTGCTGGTCTGTTCAGTTTGTGCCTGGGGATGCAGGTGTTAACTCTGTGGAGTGTTGTCTCAATGAGGATGGGTTGGGTCCTTCAGATTAACCTCCCAGTTATGTTGTAATTACCCACCAGTGAAGTCCATCAACTTTGATTGTTGCTGGTGCAGAAGACCCCAATCTTGGCCTGTGTGACATCCTTGCTTTTGGTTTAGGAAGGTGGATGACCAATCCCATTTTAGTGAAACTTAGCTAGACTCTGTTTTTGTTGTTTGTACTTGAGGGTGTGGATCTCTGAAGATGTGGAGAGAAGGAAGAGTGTAAATAACATCATGCCTTTTCCCTGACAACAGGCTCAGGATTCCCTCATGAAAGCCACATAGCTGAGAAATGTGTGTTAGGCGATTTCATCCCCACGTGAAAATTGTAGATTATGTAGACTTCCACAAATTGGGGTAGCCAAATGCACACGTAGAGTGTTGGTTATCTCTCTCTATGTATACATATATGCAGAGAGTTATATTTTGTCTAGATAACTGTATATGATTATATATCACATCTAAACACTCATTTTTGGTGTAGCTTGTCATTCCTAAGGCCACACTAGATAAAATAAAAATAAAGAAGAAAGAAAATGATATAATGAAGAGATGCAGTAAATGTGAGATCTATGAGCTTTTGGTGTGGAGATAATGCCAATTGTCTACAGGGTTGCACGTAGCTGGGAGTGTACTCTGCACATGACGTACAGGGTAGTACAGTAGGTACATGAAGCAGCAACAGTGATCCATTGTTCCGATTGCATCACCAAGCATGATGGAGTGTTGTGCTTTGCAGGAGATTCATCCACACCTGCAGCATCACAGGCACATAGACAACATGTTAGCATCCATGTTAATACGGTTTCAGTGACACTGGGAGGCAGGGATTCTTCTGCTGCATTGTCATCTCATGGCCCAGCATTGTCAATGTCAGCCATCATGACCATGACCATCAATCAATGGCCAAAGCACCATTAGGCCTCATGGCAATACTTCAAAACTTACTATTTGAATATGTAATATAATCATGTGATGAAAAAATTTCAAGTATCAATTTTTAGCTCTTCCAGAATTTATTTTACTGTAAACAAGTAAAACAAATGTAGATTCTTACCATTTTCTTTTTTATGCAGAATATAGTGAATTGCAAATACTTGTCTGGATTTCACCTGTTTCATATATTTTGTACATTTGATGTTATTTTTGAAAGCTGTATAGTATTCTACAGAATAGATGTATCACATTTTCTATAGGTAACCTTTTGTTTCTAGACTTTGGGCTAGTCCTAATATTTATTGTAGAAATAATCCTAGCTGTCTATACACATGTTCATGAGTCTGTCCATACAGTAAATTCCAAAGTGTGTGACAAGAGGCATATGCTTCTCAAAATCAGACAGGTGTTAACCAATTGCCTCCAAGAGTTTGTATTCTGTTGCTTCACTACTTCAACAGTGTTTGGCCTTGCCCATTTTCCCATAGGCCAGCCAATAGCATTTGAGGTTCTAATTTTCTGTGTGCAAGGTCATCTCAGTGCAGGACCTTGATCATAGCAGCACAAGCATGTGCCACATCACTAAGTTGTGCCCCAGCACCTAGTATCTGATCAGTATGAGTGGGCATGTTATCTCATGATGAGTTGGATAGCAGTGGAAGAGATTATATGCCCTGCTGGAGTCCTCTTTCCATATCCTTTGTCCATCGCATTTCCAAGGGACTCTTTGACCCTTTCTTATGAATTTCACAGCACCCCTCCTGTAGATGGTGTGTCTGGTTAACAGGCAAGTTGCCCTGTCAAATCCCAAAAGAACATAGACACTGAAATGGAAACATTTGATGTTCATAGGGCTATGTATGTGTGTGGGGGAGTCTGTCTTTAAAAAAAATAAACTTGCCTTATTAAGTGAATTTCCAAATATAAATTTAGTACAAATAAAGGAAAGGCCTACAAAAGAAAGTTTCAAACTCTGGACATGAGAACTATTTAAATAAATAATACCATCATATCACTGATTCTTTTCAAATCATATTCCATTGACCTAATGCTATTGATTATTTATAATCAATATAATCAATATTTATTTATTATATTCTCTTATATGTACAAAAACTCACACTGAATAATGAGTTGGCGGTTATGGAAGACATACCTTTGCAACTATGTCCTTTGCCTTTGTCCACCAGTTGAACAAACACAAGGGTTATCAATATTCCTTTGATATTGTCAGTTCCAAGTAAATTGGTGTTACAATCCAGGGCAAGAGCAATTAAAATACAGACAGAACTTTTGGGGAGGGGGGCATGAAAAAATATACTAAATTTTATGTAGAAAAATAAAGCCACAAGACATTCAACTGGGGACTTGCCTACAGTTTTAGAGGCTCAGCCCTGAAACTGTATCATCATGGTAGGGAACATGGTGGCAGGGAGCATGGCAGCAGGTAGGCGTGGTATTGGAGAAGTAGCTGAGAGTTACATCCTCATCCACAAGCAGAAAGAGAGAGAAAGAGAGAGAGAGAGAGAGAGAGAGAGAGAGAGAGAGAGAGAGAGAGAGAGAGAGAGAGAGAGAGAGAGGGGAGAGAGAGAGGGGAGAGAGAGAGAGGGGAGAGAGAGGGGGGGGTTTGAAGCCTCAGAGCATACTGGCAGTGACACACCTCTCCAACAAGATCAGATGAATCAAGCGCACAAACGGAGTCTGTTCTGATGGCTTTGTGCTCCCACGCTGTTTATGCTTTTGTCTCATCTGCTTTTACTGTCTCATCTGTGTTATCACTGAATATGAATGTCAAGGCGCTTCCCTGCGTCTCTTCTGGAAGTTCCAAAACTTCCAGCTGTTTAAGTCTTTAATCTGCTTCAAGTTGAATTTGTGATATTGTGTAACGTAAGGGTACAATTTCACTCCTTTTTATAATTAATTATTCAGTTTTCCCAATACATTTAGTTAAAGGGGCCGTCGTTCTGTCTTTGCGTATTCTAGGTGTCTTGTCAAAAATTAGTTGATTGTATATGTATGTGTTTTATTCTGGGCTCTCTATTCTGTTTCACTTGTCTGTGTCTATGTGAATGACAGAAACATACTGTTTTAATTACCTCAGCTTTTTGGTGTAGTTTTACAAGACTATTTTATCTATTTGGGGTTTGCGGTCCCAATTTTAGGAGGTTTTGTTGTCGTTTGTTTTGTTTTGTGATTTTTTTTTTTAAATTCCTGTATGAAATACTACTTGGTTTTGATAGAAGCTGCATTGAATCTGAAGGTCAATTTGAATAGTCTAGAAATTTTTATAGTATTAATTCTTCCAGTCCAAGAATATGACATACCATTCTGCTTATTTGTGTCATCTTTGATTTCTTTCATGAACATGTCTTTTAATTGCTTTTTAATTTCCTCTGAGACGGAAACTTTCCATCCTGCAGGGACAGCCTTAAGCATGAAGGTACACAACTCAAAATACCTTCAGGAAGTCCCTGAAACCAACCAGATTCCTTAAACCCTCCCCATCAGAACAAACAATAAAAGGCTGGGAATCTCCCTCAGACAGAAGCAAGCTGAGCCTCCAAGACCCTGAGACCATACCAGCTGCCTGGAAGGAAGAAACCAGCCTAGCTGTCTAGATGAGGTTTAGACCCCCTGGAGCACCTGGGAAGCCACGTGCAACCTTTGAGCTGCCTGCATGTTATGCGGTGTGCTCCAAACTTAGCTTTTGTAAGCTGTCACCTTGGGTGATGCAGCTGTCTTTGAGTCATTTCTTCTCCTGTGAGTAACCCCTCACCCATATTCCTGTAAGAAACCCTAAAATAACCTCTCTGGTTCACCAAGTTGGACTTGGTGGCATCCATGCTTTAGCCAGTCATGGGTTCCCTATCTTGGGTGAGTAGATTTGCGTCCAGGAAACGTTTAGTCATACAACACCTTGGTTAAGTGTACTCATAAGTATTTCTGTAGGTTTTGTAAATGAGAGTGTTTCTTGAATTCATTTTCTAATAGTTCATGTTATTGTGTGGAAATGAGGGGGGTGTGATTGTATGTTGATCTTGTGTCCTTTGACTATGATGGATCTTTTGTTAGCTCCAATGATTTGTCATCTATGAAATCATTTAAATCCTTCTTGATCTGGGTACCCTCTTATTTCTTATTCTCTCCCAACTGATCTGGCTTAGGACTGCCAATACTACTGTGAATGGAAGTTGTGAGTGAGACTGTGCCTCGTTCCTGGTGATAGAGCATTGGTAAGAAGAAAACCACGGCTTTGCTCTCTGTGGCCTTTATTTCATTGAGGTCCTGGCTCACTGACAGTTTTTTTTTTTTTTTTTTTTTTTTTTTTTTGGTTTTGGTTTTGGTTTTGGTTTTGGTTTTTCGAGACGTTTCTCTGTGTAGCTTTGGAGCCTATCCTGGCACTTGCTCTGGAGCCTATCCTGGCACCAGGCTGGCCTGCCTCTGCCTCCCGAGTGCTGGGATTAAAGGTGTGCATCACCAATGCCTGGCTCACTGATAGTTCTTATCCTGAAAATATATTGTATATTGTCTGGTGGTTTTGATGTGTCCACTGAGATGACCTGTTAATGTGTGTCATTGTCACTGTTTAACATATGTTGAATCATTCTTGCACCCAAGGATAAATCTCACTGTCAGTTGTTCATGGTGTATACTCTTTTTTTTAATGTGCTGTTGAATTCAGTTTCCAGATATTTGGCTAAGAATGTTTGCACCTAGATTCATCATGTTTATTGACCTGTAATTTCCCCCTTTTTTAATTTATCCAGTGACAATTTCATATGTGTATATATAATATTCTGGTCACCCATTACTCTATCTTCTTCCTAACCCATCAAACCCCGCCCCCACCAAGTTCTAGTCACACAGTCATGTGTTGCTATGTGTTGCTATGTGGCTTACTGGGTTTAACCAAAGCCATCTCCATAGTTGTGAAGCTAGTCGGTGAAATTTGAGTGACCCACCCGTGCGTGACAATATCACTAAAAACAATGAGTTCCTCTTTTTTAACAGCCCTCTTCTGGCTTTGTGCCGCCCTGAGGATGGTGACCCATGAGTTTCTCCCCCATCTATGACCAAACATGTAAGGCCTTGGTCTTCTGCAGAGCCTATGGAGGTGATTACAGCTGCTTGAGTTCAGAGTGCCACCCACCGCCATGGCATGCCTGTAAGGGGACATTCACAGCGCTTTTCCTCATCATCCAGTTCTTACATTTTTTCTACCCCCTTCCCCATGTCCCCTGAGCCTTGCTTGGAAGGGGCAATCTGAGTGCCTCATTTAAGGGTGAATGTTCTACAATTAGTTGTTTTCAGAGGTCTGACCACCATGTGTTTCGGCATTAACCACCATTCACTGCAAGGAGATTTCCTTGATGGAGGCTGAGGACAGCATTAGTTCCCAGGCCTCTGGACAGTGAGCTCCTGTAATTTTATTTATTTTTTAATATTGTCTTATAGGATCTTGGTAGGCCAGTCTCATAAAATGAGTTTGAAATCTTCCATCCTCCTCAATGTTTGGGACAGTTTTGGAAATAGTGTCATCAATTCTTTCATATTAATAAAATTCACCTTTGTAGACATCTAGCCCTAGGAGTCCCATTTGGGGATATTAAAAATTATTGTTTCAATGTCTGTCTGCTTGTTCATAGTTTTTTGCTTGTCTTTTTGTATTTTTTTAAATTTAAATTAGAAACGATCTTGTTTTACCTATCAATCCCAGTTCCCTTTCCCTCCCACCCACTCATACCCTCCACCAGCCCCGCATCCCATTTCCCTTCTGCTCCCCAGGGAGAGTGAGGCCTTCTACTGTCCCATCATTTGGGACAGGGCCAAGGCCCTCCCCCAAATGTCTGGGCTGAGGGAGTATTCCTCTATATGGAATGGGCTCCCAAAGTTCATTCGTATACTAGGGACAAATACTGATCCACTACCAGAGGCACCATAGAATGCCCAGGCCTCCTAACTAACACCACATTCAGGGGGCCTGTTTCAGTTCTATGCTGGTTCCCCAGCTGCCAGTCTGGAGTCCTGAGCTCCCCTTGTTCAGGTCAGCAGTTTCTGTAGGTTTCCCCAGCCTGGTCTTGACCCCTTTGCTCATCACGCCTCCCAGTCGGCAACTGGATTCAGGAGTTCAGCTCAGTCTTTAGCTGCGGGGGTCTGCTTCTGCTTCCATCAGCTACTAGATGAAGGCTCTAGCATGGCATATAAGATAGTCATCAATCTCATTATAGGGTAAGGACATTTAAGGTAGCCTCTCCACTATTGCTTAGATTGTTAGTTGGGGTCATCCTTGTAGATCTCTGGATATTTCCCCAGTGCCAGATAAACCTACAATGGCTCCCTCTATTATGGTATCTCTTTTCTGGCTCCCCTCTATTCCTCCCCATATCAATCTTCCTGTTCCCTCATGTCCTCCTCTCCCCTCCTCTTCTCTCCTCCTCTTTCTCCTAACTTCCCCTCCCCACCCCCATGCTCCCAATTTGCTCTGTAGTTCTTGTCCCTTTCCCCTTCTCCAGGGGACCCTGTATGTTTCTCTTAGGGTCCTCCTTGTTCCTAGCTTCTCTGGAGGTGTGGATTATAGGCTGGTGATCCTTTGCTTTATGTCTAAAATCCATATATGAGTGAGTACATACCATGTTTGTCTTTTTGTGACTGGGTTACCTCACTCGGGATGGTTTCTTCTAGTTCCATCCATTTGCCTGTGAATTTCAAGATTCCAGTGTTGTTTTTCTGCTGAGTAGTACTCCATTGTGTAAATGTACCACATTTTCTTTATCCATTCTTCAGTTGAGGGGCATCTAGGTTGCTTCCAAGTTCTGGCTATTACAAATAACACTGCTATGAACATAGCTGAACAGATGCCCTTGTTGTATGTATGTGCTTTCTTTGAGTAATTAATTCTTTTTTATTTTTTATTTAGAAACTATCATTTTACATATCAATGCACCTACTCCCCAAGGACAGTGAAGCCTTCCATGGGTGATTATCAAAGTCTGTCACGTCATTTGGGGGAGGGCCTAGGCCTTCCTCCACGTATCTGGGCAGAGAGAGTATCCCTCCATAGGGAATTGGCTCCCGAAGTCCATTTGTACACTAGGCATAAATACTGGTTCCACTGTTAAATGTCCCATAGACTGCCCAGGCCTTTTAACTGGTACCCACATTCAGAGGGTTTAGTTCAGTCTAGTGCTGGTTCACCAGTTTCACAACTGGGGTCTGTGTGCTCACAATAGTCAGGTCAACTGGTTCTCTTGGTTTCTCCAGCATGGTCTTGACTCCTTTGCTCATCTCTCCTCCCTCTCAATAATTGGATTCCGGAAGTATGGCTCAGTGCTTAGCTGTGGGTGCCTTTTTCTGCTTCCATCAGCTACTAGATGAAGGCTCTAGGATGGCAATTAAGATAGTCATCAATCTCATTATAGGGGAAGGGCATCAAAGGCGCCCTCTCCACTACTACCTAGATTCTTAGTTGGGATCATCTTTGTGGATCTCTGGACATTTCCCTAGTGCCAGATTTTATACCTATACTGGCTCCCTCTGTTAAGGTATCGGTTTTCTTGTTCTCCTCTGTTCTTCCCGTCTCAATCTTCCTGATCCCTCTTGTTCCCCTCCCCCCTCCTCTTCTCCCATTATCTCCCCCGCCTCCCAATTTGCTCAGGAGATCTTGTCCCTTTCTCCTTCTCTGGGGAACCATGTATGTCTCTCTTGGAGTCCTCCTTGTTTCCTAGTGTCTCTGGCAGTGTGGATTATAGGCTGGTGATCCTTTGCTTTATGTCTAAAATCCATATATGAGTGAGTACATACTGTGTTTGTCTTTTGTGTGACTGGGTTCCCTTACTCAGGATGGTTTCTTTCAGTTCCATCCATTTGCCTGAGAATTTCAAGATTTCATTGTTTTTTTTCCTCTGAGTAGTACTCCATTGTGTAAAAGTACCACATTTTCTCTATTCATTCTTCAGTTGAGGGGCATCTAGGTTGCTTCCAGGTTCTGGCTATTACAAACAACACTGGTATTTTTTATTATTGTTAATTATATGTGTGCAAACATACAGACATGCACAGATAGATGCAGGTGCCTGTGGCGGTCAGAGGTTTTAAAGTCACAGGCAGTTGTGGGCCAACACAGGTACTGGAAACCAAACTCAGGTCCCCTACAAGAGCAGTTTGTGTTCTTGTCACTGAGCCATCTCTAGCCATAATGACTTACTCTTGGTAGGTTGCAATGTGTGATATCTCAGGAATTTCTGTTTTTTGTTTCCAGTTTGGTGTGTTATTCACAGAAGTATCTTATCCTTTATATTTCTGTACTGTCAACTATAACATTTTCTCTTTCACTTACAATGTTATTAATATAAATCCTCTCATTTTCTTTATTAATACAGCTAAAATTTTCTCAATTTTCCTTGAAAAAGAAAACCCACCTTCACTAACTCTACTTCCTTTTTTCTGTTGTCTTCTTGTCTCTATTTCACCCATATCTTTCCCTCTGTCCTTAAGGTTTAGACTCATATATTAAGACGCATTTTTCCCCAGTGTGACGCTCACTGCTGTGCCTTTCTCTTAGTGCTGATTTTGTTACATTCTCTGTGTTTTAGAATGTTGAGTGTCTGTTTTAGCTTGCTTCATGATACTTCCCAGTTGCCTTCTTCCTGTAATCAGTTTCTAGTTCCATACTACTGTGGACAGAAGCAGAAGACTACGTGAGTCTTCCTGGATGTGCTAAGCTTTGTTTGCAGCCCCTCCTATGCTTTGCTCTGGATAATGATCTGCCTACAACAGAAGACTGTGTATTCTGTTGTTGAATGGACAGCTCTAGATTTGTGTCTGTTACATGTGTGCCTGATGTTGTTCAAGTCCATGGTTTCCTTGATTTTTCTGTCTAGACCATTCATAGTAGAAACTAGGGTGGCAAAGGCACCAATTATTGTTTGTTAGTTATTTTTTTCTCTACATGTATATGTGTACACAAATATATATACACTGATGATGGATACTATTAAGCTTATAACTTATAGCTATTAAGTCCCTTGATAAACTGACCATTTGGTCATTGTTATGGTAGTTAAAATGTAATTGCCACCCCCCCATAATCTCATAGGGAGTGGCACTATGAGGAGGTGTGGCTTTGTCAGAGTGGGTATGGATTTGTTGGAGGAAGTGTGTCACTGTGGGGGTGGGTTTTAAGGTTTCCTATGCTGGGAATAGCACCCAGTGTCTCAGTCTATTTCCTGTTGCCTACAAGATGTAGGACTCTCAGCTATTCCTCTGGCACCATGTCTGCCTGCGTGCATGCTCTCTGCCATGTCTATAATGTCCTTTCACTTTTAACCTATGTGTATCTCTGTGGGCAGCAGTGCGTTTCCTACCTTCCTATGGGAACTTTTAATCCATTCAAACTGAAGGAAGTTATGGATGTTGAAAGGTTTTCTCTTGGCCTGGAGAAATGGCTGAGTAACTGAGAGCACTTACTCCTCCTGAGAAGGACTTGGATCCTATTCCAGCACCCATCAGCGGCTCACAGTCTCCTGTTTCTGAGGGTCAGTAGCTCTGTGGCTTCAGAAGCACATATTTATATGTAAACATCAAAGGCATTAAATAAAACACATTATAAAAAGATTTACTTGTGCTCTTTTGTTACATTCATTTCTTTTTCTTCCTAGTTTGTTTTTTGTTTGCTTCTTTTTTGCTTTGTAATAGTAAGCAGTATTTTAAGGTTCGCATGTTTGGGGCGGTGGTTGGGGCAGGAGAGCATCTTTACTATGCATCCCACAGGCATGTGCCGCCACACCCAGCTCCCCTTTAATGTTTAGTGAGCTTCCCCTGCATGCCAGGCAGTGTCTGGCTGTGCTGCGGCTCATGCTGCCCTAGCCGGAGTGAGCACTTCGGGGGGCTTACTCCACTGTTCCCTCTGCTCCCAGCACTGTGCTACCTGCCGCCTGTTGGCTGACTCTCTGTCTTAAGTCACATCTGACTCCAAGTCGAGTAACCAAAAGCCACCAACTTATCTGTGTAACTGACATTGCCCGAGGTCAGACGGCTGAGGAATAAGATAAGAACCTCAGATTTCATAGTTTCTATAGAGGGGCAAAATCTCTAATGTAATTTTAAGGGATGGCAATGGCATGGTGCTCTTGAAGAGCCCAGCAAGGGCCAGGCAGCTTTCTAAGCACTGCCCACACCTTCGCTCTCCTGACTCTGGCCAAGCATCTGAGCTAACTAGGTTCCACCTGTCCCTCTCGTTTTGTGGCACAGGAGGACAGGCAATAGAAACACACCAGGGTCCTGGGGAAAGGTGCTGATGGCATACAAAGAGGTGGGAGTGATGGGTGTATCGTGGCCTGGTGGTGCCACTCCTCTGTTCCGGTCTGGAGCTCTCTGAGCTTGGGGCCTCCTTTCTCAGGGATGCTTTATACCTTCTACCACCGTGCATTCCTAAGCACGTGGTTACGTTTCAGATCCTTGTATGAACTGGAAAGCCCCAGACTGTTGCCTTGAAATTGTATAAATTTTCACCTGACATGAGCCCTGTAAATGTTATTTTGAAACAGCCTGGCTTAGGGGACAGGGGGAGGCAGTGAAGTGATTCTTAGAAAGAAAATTCCAGAAAGGGCCTGAGTATATTGTGATTGCCCTTGGCCAGGAGACTCCTGTGCTTCTGGCCCATGTTGAATGAAATGTAGGCGTGTGAGACTGTAGCTGAACCCCTCCCGGCATGCAAACAGCACTGAGGACGTTTTGGTGGGTGCTATGCACCCACAGCAGTGAGTGAGTGGGGCCTGACTTGAGGGAAGTGCTGAGCAGATATCCTCCCAGGAGGCAGGGTCTGGGTCAGACCTCGTGTGCACAGAGGAAGGAGATTGAAGCCCAAAGGGAAAGTCCACGAGCCTTCTTCTGGGGACTCCCATTTCGGGGGGCTCTGGGCACCATCAAGGAGGGTGGGGCCACTCTTTCAGGGAAGGAATGGACACTGGGGTCCATTTGAGGAAATGCAAACACACTCAATTGCTTCATACAGCCTGAGTGGAAAGAAGGGGTCTAGCCCCTTTCTGTGTGTGTCTGTTCTTTTTATTGGTATATGTGGTGTGCTCAGTGCAATCGTTCATAGGTTTCATTCTATGAAAAAGTTGAGATTCAAATATCCTCCACGCTTGCCAAACCCAGGGAAGCTGCAAGCGTCAAGCTGAGGGCTTGAAGCCCATTCTGACAACTTAACTACAGTTCTATTTCTGTCACCTAGTGTTTTGCTTAGTGCAGTTCTCAGTAGAAGTTACTGGAAATGCCTTGGAGTCTTGTCTTAAATGTTTCTCTCTGTTGAAGTTTGCTTTCTTCCTTTGGGCCTATCTCTGTTATGAGGAAGTTGACTTCTGTTAGGAAACTGACTTTGAAAACTAGAAAAGTGTACTTTGGGAAACTGTTATTTTAGTAGTAACGGAGAAATAACTAGGAAGTAGAGAAAAGAGTTCTGCAAAGAGTTCTACAAAAGAAAACCCACCTTGACAAACAGTCGTCTTGTCTGCTCTGTGTGCTGTGTGGTGGATTTTCCACATTAACACATTTCAGTTGTCACAAGCATCAGACCACACAGCAATGAACATGCATAGATCCTGGTGTACGTGTGTGTGTGTGTGTGTGTGTGTGTGTGTGTGTGTGTGTGTGTGTGTACACACATATGCATGTATGTGAGTGTGCGTGTGTGCGCATGTGTATGCATAAGTGTGTATGGTGTGTGTGTGTGTGTGTGTGTGTGTGTGTGTGTGTGTGATGGACAGGAGTGGGCAGGCTTATCTTTCTCTCATTCCCCTGAGGTAGAGTCTGTCTACACCGAAGCCCCCTGTCTCAGCTAGGCTAACTGGCACTGAGCTCTCAGGATCTCCCTGTCTCTGCCTCTCAGTGCTGGGATTACAGGCACTCATGACCATGTCTGAGTATTTTATTTTATTGTATATGAGTATTTTTCCTGCATGTAATTAGTATATTACATGTGTGCCTGGTGCCCAAGGAGGCCAGAGGAGGGTACCTGATCCCCTGGAACTAAGTTACAGTCGTTTGTGAGCTTCCATATGGGTGCTGAGAATTGAACTCGGGAAGAGCAGCCAGTGCTCTTAACCACTTCTGGAGTGTTTAAGTAGGTGCTGTCAATTTGAACTCAGGTCCTCATTGCTGGAAGAACATGTACTCTTATGCACTGAGCCATCTTTCTAGCTCATTCTTATTTAGTTTCCTTTTCACGGCTAGGTATCAGACCCATAGTCCCACACTGACCTGCACCCTCAGTGTTGCATGGGGTTTTAAAATATGTGGAATTGTTCCCCTGGAGTTATTTCCAAGCAAACAGGACTACTGTGTCAAAGAATGTTCTAATCTCCTGGCATTTGTAAGCAGACACTTCAAAGATCAGACTAGCAATTACTTTTTAACTTTTATATCTTCAGATTGGAGTATTTTATATTGTGATGTAGGCATTAAGTAAAGGAGCTACCTTTTCTCTGGGTTCTCCCTCTCTCAGACCAATGAATGGTTCTTCCTTTTCCAAATCTGCTTCTGTTTGTTGACCATCCCAAGTACTCCAAACATCTATAGCTGAATAAAGGGCATGGTTTCTGCTTCAGGTGTTTAAAAGTAGACTCCAGGACAAACACAGCATTGACTCAAGCTGTCTCAGCACACTCTGATCCCAGGATCAGCACATAGGAGCTATTAAATGTCCAGAGAGCGAAGGAGCAGTAGGTAAGCGAATGTTTGGAGAAAAAGCTAAATTTAGGACAGAAGTCATCACTGCGCTGTGTCTTGCTGTCTCTTTCTTGCTTCTGCAGGAGTAAAGGACAGACTGCTTCTGCTTCCGCTCAAGCTTTTCCATCCAATGAGACAGGACCACTATGGCATAGCTTATGTTGAATAAGCATCTAATGTTTGGTTGGGAGTGCACAGCCCAGAGTGCAAAGGTTGTGTTTTGATGACAAGGGTCCAAACTTAGCTATGCTGTTGGAACCTGGATACGGCCAGCTTCCAAACCACCCAACCCTGGTCACCTCATGGTAGGTGGCCATGAGATCCGTGGCCTTGCATGGGTGTTAAGGGGCAGGTGTATGTGAGAGGGGCATCTCCCAGAGAACCTGGCGAGACTGAAAAAATCATGAGATTAAAAATCTCAGTTACTTTACCTGTGAAGGCAGCTACCATTCTCATTTTCTTTATATCTATTAGTTCATATTTCTAAATGAGAGAGCAAGAAGAAGAAAGAGAAAGAAGGAAGGCAGGAAGGCATGTGTTTTCCTGTGGTGTCTCCTTATCACAGTGCCACACTGCCCAGCACGAACAACCTGGAAGGGAAAGTTTTACTCAGCTTCGTGGTTTCAAAGGATTTGGTCCATGGCATCAGGAGAGCAGCGGGGGCAGATTAGTGCACACTGTGGCTAATGGGAAGCTGTGGGAGAAGATGCCTGCACTTCCACACGGGCCCCCGGCTTCAGGGGAGTCCCCCCTTCGGTTACTCCTCTGCAGAAGCCCCCTCGGACACTCCCAGAGCACACTTATTCACCCCCTCAGGCACTTTTCGGTCCTTCAAGAGTTCCCATCCCCAGACTGGGGACGATGGCAACCTGAGTCTAGTCCCTGGGACTCTCAAGATGGAAGGAGAGAGCCATCTCTTAAAAGCTGTGTTCTGCCCTCCACCAAGACACACAGACATACATACACATACACGTACGTGTACACACAGAGAAATCAATGTGAGGTGATATTTAAATTAACCACCCCTACACTTTACAGCACAAGCCTGGGCACCATGCTCTACCTGTCAGCTTTATGTATTTGAATGACTCATAGCCTCTCATCTGGAAGTCCCAGGAGGCCCTACATTGGAAAGCAGGGACATGGGCACTGCATGCTCTCTAGAGTCAGAGAGCACAGCTTCTCTTCTTGGCTTGTCCCCATAGAATTCTGGGAACTTTCAGTCATCCTCTTGGCCTCCCCCATTTGGACACAGAAGCCAGGACTTATCCCTCAGAACGGGGCTGTAAGCAGGACATTCAGTGGCCTATGCCAAGCCCTGGTCCTGTGGGGGAGTCCCAGGCTCCCTGGTATTGCTATCTCCCTGGCTGGCTGGTGTTTCACTGGCTGGCTCCTGAGCTCTGCAGGAAGTATAATTGTAGCTTTTTGTTTGTGGTGTGTTATTGTGCAGGGTAATTCCTAAGAGAAAACCACAGGTGCACTATTAGAACTCTCCTTGGGTCTGGTCACATGGGATCTTCTTGCTTTGGGGGTAGTCATGCTATTCGCAAGGTCTCCAGTGATGGTAAATGTGCCCTAAGATGTGCCGATTTCCTCACACTGTCCCAGCAGTGAATTTTATACACCTTCCCATTCTTCACTGTCATGTGGACATAACATGGCATTATAGGATATTTGCTCTGTGTGTGTGTGTGTGTGTGTGTGTGTGTGTGTGTGTGTGTGTGTGTGTATGTGTGTATGTGTGTGTGCATGCCCATACACACACATGTTCAGGCACACTCACAGACCTGTGCCTGCCATGGTGTACATGTGGAGGTCAGGGGGCAACCTCTCATTCCACAACTCTTCTTTCTACCTCCTTTGAGACAGTCTCTTCACCAGTGATTTGCCACTGCCATCTCTGGTAAGGGCATGCTGGGATTACAGCTGCCTGCACTTCCTCCTCTGGCTTTTAGGTGACTTTTGAGGATTTGAATTGAGGACATTGAGCTTATATAGTGAGTGCCTTTATTTACACTATCTCCCTAACCCACCAGTTGTGGGATGATGATGATGATGATGATGATGATGATGATGATTAAGAGAGCAGGCCCTTTATGTATGATTTAGCCACCAATCTCTCTTTTATTCACAAACATTTCCAAAGATTGGGTGAGACTAGCCATGGAGTTCTAAGTCTGTATCTGGGAGCTTTGCTGGGATAAGACTCTCTCACCTCTGGATTACAGCTGGTCCCCAAGCTCCCAGCTCAGCCCCTGCTTTACTCTCTCTGCCGATGCTGGTGCGGCAGCTAGCAGGACGGAGCTGAGTATTAGCCATCTGGAGCTAGGGGGAATCGCCTTGGAGGGTCACCTCCCTGCCTGGCACCCTGTATCCTCGGCCTCTTCCCCTAAAGAAATAAAGGCTTAGATTTCACCGTAATGCGACCCAGAGATGAAATCTGCTGCTGAAGCGGAACCCTTCCACTGGAGTCTGGGAAGAGAGAGGCATTTCGCTCTCTGAAGGATGCTAAACCCGGGGTCACCAAGGCGGGCCCTGGAGTGCAAAGAGGGTGTCACGTCTGAGGAGGCCCGGCCTCCTTTCCTGGCTACCTGGGGACTCGGTGAAGGAAGGTCATTAAACAGCTCTGACCAGGTTGGTAGCTCCTAGAGTGTGCTTGTCTTTGTTCTGAGCTGAGGGTTGGTGGGGCACTTGAACTTTGTGCTGTTCTATTGATAGAGGTGAATGCCATCATCAATGTCATGGCTATACATACGGCAGTGGCTTTTCTGAAGGTCGCAAATGTGTCTCTCAAATATGAAGGCACCATACATTTTAAATGGACAAATAGTCTTTGCCTCCCATCATAGACATTTAATTTAATGCTAACGAGAGCAATCTCACACATGCATGCATACACATGCTTGCACACACATGCTATGCACATGCAGTCAAAATTAGGTCTCACGGAATCAAATCCATTCTTATGTAATTTCTTCATTGCCCTGGATTTGTAGGATAAAACAGTTTTTAAGTATTGTGTCAGGAGAAATGACAAATTCTGTTCTAAAAGAAAAGTGAGGAATGGCCTTGAGACAGACCGTCCTCAGGGACCGAGGAAGAAGAGGCTGACCTGCAGTGTGCCTGGCATCACAGGGGACCCCTGGGATAAGTCACAGGGTCACAACACCCTTGCTCTGTAACACCCATGGGATTGTGTTACTGCAAATCACTGGCAGACGGGAATCCTTTCTGCTAGTGTGTCTGTAGTTGGAATCACTTGTTTTTCTAAAACAAGAATTAGGCAAGTCCTAGGGATGGAGTTATTGGTAAAAAAACAAAAACACTTATTTCAATTCGACAGGGCTGATGATGTGAGATAGTGTGAGCCTGAAAGTATAAACAGAATATTGGGTTGAAAACCAGTATCAAAAGACAAATGCTGTTCTCTTTCTATGGGTTTTAAAATATTGTGCTTCTTTTAGCCAATATTTCTTCACGCAATGAACTTGAATTTACCGCCTGTCTCCGGGGCATCCAGGCTGTGGCTGGTAGGAACACATGTCCTTAGGATCTCAGATCTTGCTTGAGATGTTTGTGTTTGTGCTGCTGGATAACCCCACATGTGCCATGTCTGTAAGTCTTGCCAGGCACCACATCTCTCTTCTTCCCTCACTTGTTCATATTTCTAATCAACTCTCCTGAAACCTGACAGGAAGCACCGGCCGCATGTTTCTTAGAAGAGGCTGTTACTTTGTCCTTCTCTTCCTCTATGTACCTGGGTAGACATATCAATTTGCATTAAAAGCAAATGACACACTTGTTTGTGGTTGTGTATGTTGGAAAAAGTCGCTGCTAAATAGGAAAATAAGGTCTTGATAAAGAGGATGAAGGATTTTTAATGTATAAGACCAAACTATTCAATATTCTATTTTCATACCAGCTCTTGCTACTCGAGACATTGATGTTTTACTGCAATAGAAGCAATTTGGGAAGAGTATGTTTTCATATGACTTTCAAGTATATGTGAATAATACATTTATTAGTGTGGTGCCTTACTGTGTAAAGAAACATTTTGAGCAAAATGATACATATAAATATCTGAATAAATAGGTAAACAATCTCTCAACTATTTTTAAACTTTGTATTGAAGTAACCAATTCACAGATATAGAACTGCAGTGTCTTGAATTTAAACAACAGAAATTCCATGAAAATCTTTACCTGTAGAAAAGGTGTCTTTCTTGGTAAGGCAAGAAAGACTTCTGTCTTTAACATGAGATGCCTCTGTTTTGCTTATTTTCCCCCACTGGCTTTCTGGTCAAGGAGTATGTGCAATTTCTCTATCATTTAAAGCAATTCAGCCATACCATTCCAACGCAAGAAGCCTGGAAAATAATTTAGAAAACCTTCTTTAATTACCTTGTTCATCTCTTACATAAGCCATCCTTAATGCTTATTGTTGGGAATCTCACTTTTTCTTTCAGTATACATAAGTGTTAACCACTTATGTATTTGTGTTTGTTATTTCTGGAAACTGCACAGGATTGGCAGTAAGTTGGGTGTGTGCATGCATTAACATTCTCCCAGCTGTCTGATCAGGCTAGAGTCCCAGTTCACAAGGGCCATGAGAGTGCATGGGGTGTTCATGTAACTTAAGGAAATTGGGGAGGAAGCTGAAACACCAACACTGAGGGATTTGAAGAGAACAGGACAGTTCTAGATTCCCATGACATCTCTCTCTCCATGCCCACTGGCATTATTTAAAGATGGTGTTAAAATCCACGCACTCTTATAATTTCCTGTATAGACCTGTATAGACATAGGACCTGCATGTTGCTCCTTTACTCGAAGATCTAACTTTGTGTTCCTAATGTGAGCAGAAGCAACGGCACTCGGGCACACTTGCAATTTATGAGATGGCGGCTGCTTGTTTAATTCTGTAAGATGAGCCATGCCATGGTGAAATATGGTTCTGATGGAGGCTCCAGAAATGACCCCACCTCCTTCTCACCCCTGCTAATGGCCCTTCCCCCGCCTAGCACTCTCAGCTGTCTGGGGTCACAGTCTTTGAATAATTGATGGGGACTGTCCAGTATGTTGGAGAGAGTAGCTGACGTGTTCACATTGTGCAGCCACGCACATGCAAAGCTTTCTTGTCTTTCCAAAACCAGAACCTAGAGCTCTCCCCTCAGACCCAGCAGTCCATGTATGTCAGGGATGCTGCTGTTGGTCATGTATGATAATTGACCTTTCGTGGATTTGTAGAACGATTGCCTTGGGAATGGTCAGATTCCAGCTAGGGTGTGTTGTTACAACCCTGGATGAGAGTAAGGGCTGTGGCTTTGTAAGCAGCTTGCATCAGCTTCTATTGAGCATATTTGTTTTTTTCTGTGTTGGAAGGGAAGCTTGTATTGTATATCAGATGGTGGGCGCTGCAGGTAGAGTTTGACACTATGAGTCTCCTTTTTCCCCAACATATTGTTGTGAAAGATTCCCAACATACAGTAATACTGAGGGAATTGAACCAATGTACCTATACACCTACTGCCTAGTGTCTGACATGGGCTCATCCTGTTTCTAATGATTTTAAAGTATGTTATCAACATCTGTACATTTCACCCGTAACTACTAATGTGTGTATATGATGTTTATAATAGCTTTTTAGATAAAAAAAATGACCACAAAGTGCAATGCACATGTTTTAAATGAACTTTTGATACAGTTTAGCAAATGCAGCACCCATGTAATGCAAACTTCATCCAGATCTGGAGCCGTCAGCACAAACGATGTCCTCATGCCCTCCCCAACCAAGATTAGCACATCATAGAAACAGCGTCGCTTTGCAAGGTTTTATTTTCTCAGCATTTTCTTTTTGAGATTCATATCAGCCATCAGAATGATTGATAGTTCATTGCTTTTCATTATTGAGTAGTTATGGCCCCACAGTTTGTTTATTCAACAAATAAACAGAGTGAGCTACTTGAAGGTTGGAGATACTGAAGCTATAACTTTTATGAGCATTCTTTGGATAACTTTTGGGGGCATACTCCCTCTGGGTAAAAATCTAAGAATGGAATTGGTAGATCATAGGTCTGTGCATGTTCAGTTTTCAAAGAACCAACCAGAGCTGTCTGTAATGTAACTTAGACATTTTACAATCTAACCCATCAGACCTGAGCATTCCAGTTGCTCACATCTTTTTAAAGTATAGAGCTCTGGTGGGAATGTAGTAGGTGTTGCTGTGGCTTGTACATTTCCCTAATGAGCAATGGTATTATATTTTTGACTGTCTTCCAGTGTTCAAATCTTTGACTTTTTATAATTGTGTTGTTCTCTTTTTGTTATTATGTTATTTTTTATATTCTTTGTGGTAATCTATACACCATTTATCTTCAGATATGTCTTACAATATTGCATTCCAGACTAGAATTTGCCTGCTTCTTTAAAAGATGCCTTTGATGACCATAATGTTAAACTTCGAACAGTCTAATTTGACACTTTTTCATCTCTTCTAAGCCCTGTAGCCAAATGTAATTTAGCACTCTTCCCTCATAAATACTGCTTTCAGGGACCCTCTGTATCAATCATCTTTGCACCGCTGTAGCAAAGCACATGACACAGGCACTTGACCAAGAAGGAGGCTTATGCAGGTCACAATTCTGGAGATTCAAAGACCTGTGTGTGCCCACACTGGCTTAGCAGAGATGGGGACACATGTGCAGGAGTGATCACCTCTCAAGCAATGAGAGCTACCCCAACCGTCATGACCTAGACCTCCCAAGAGGCTCACCCTTTCCCGCTTCCCCATCTTGTAGTAGTGATGTCCTGCTACCACTCCTTAAAGTCCCATTGGACCTGAGAAACATTCAAACCACATCGAGCTCTAGCACCAGTAAGAGACGCTGCTTCCTCTGACGTCTTGAAGGTAGTCTACATGTTTTCCTGGACCTTTATAGTTTTAGCCTTTATATTTTAGGTGCATGATCCACCTCAAGTTAAAAGACAAATACCTTTTAAATTTATTTTTATTTTATGCATGTAAGTGGTTTTTCCTGCATGTATGTATGCAAAATGGGTGCGTAGTCCTGCAGAGTCCTGAAGAGGTCAGATCTCCTGGAATTGCAGTTATAGACAGGTATACACTGTCATGTGGGTGCTGGGAACTGAAGCCAGGTCCTCTGGAAGAGCAGTAAATGCTTTTAATTGCCTAGCCATCTCTCCAGCCCAAAGAATTCTGGTACCCAGATGTGCTCTGTTGAAAACCCTCTTTCCCATTGTGTTGTTTTGGCATCCTTGTCAAAAGTTAATTAGATGGCCAAATTATGAGTCTTGATGTGTTTGTTATGTGTATGTGTATGTGTTTGTGTCTGTGTGTGTGGTGTGGTAGTTGTAGTGTATATATGTGGTGTGTTTCTTCTGTGTGTGTGTGTGTAGTGTTTTATGTATGCATGTATGATGTTTGTGTGTGTGTGTGTGTGTGTGTGTGTGTGTGTGTGTGTGGTGTTATGTGTGTGTGTGTATGTGAGATGTGTTCTGTGGTGTGTTTGTGTATGGTGTGTGTGTGCTGTGTGTATGGTGTGTGGTGTGTGTGTGTGTGTGTGTGTGTGTGTGTGTGTGTGTGTTAGCCTGAGCTTAACATCAGATGACTTCAGTAATTACTTTCCGCCATTTTCTTTTTTCCCTTTTCCACATCTGTGTGTATGACGTGCATATGTGTACCTATTTACATGTGGAGGCTGAGGTTGATATTGGGAATCTTCTTTGATTGCTTTTCTGAATTATTCATTGTGGTGGGTTTCTATCAAACCCAGAGCTGACTGGTATGGCTGGTCTCAGTAGCCAGCTCGCTCTGGGATCCCATCTCTGCCTTCCAAGCCTGAAATTACAAGAGGGCTGCCACATCGCCTAACATTTGTGTGGGGTCTGTAGATCCAAACTCTGGTCCTCATCCTTGTCCAGTAAGTACTCTAACCATTGGGCAATCTTCACAGCCTGTCTACATTATTTTCTGACACAGGTCTCTCTCACTGGACTTAGATCTCTTGGGTTCAGCTAAGGGAGCTGCTCTGAGCTGTCTCCGCATTCCCCCAGCACGCATGGAGCAGGCTGTGCCCACTGCTCTGGGTTTCACTTGGGTGCTGGGGGTCTGAGCTCAGGTTCTCACACTTGTGTGGAAATATGAGCCAGCTCCCCAGCCCCATGTGTCTATATCTTACCTCAGTTCTGCCCTAGGGGCTATCTATGCTGATACCATATAATCTGCTTATGGGAGCCTAATGGTAAGGATTGAAATCATGTAAATCTTCCTACTTTCTCTTTCATGATCGCTTTGACTATTCTAGGTCCTTCAAGTTTTCCATCCAAACTTAGGAGAAAAAGTCCAACTGGGATTTTAGTTGAACTGAAATTGAATCTGTGTCTACATTCAAGGGGAACTGGTACCTTCCTAGTATTTGTTCTCTAATCCATGAACATTGGAGGTTTTTCTGGCTACACAGATCTTAATTTTCTTGGCAGTGGTTCCCCCCCCCCCCGCAGAGCTCAGATTTGACTCATCTCTTGTGAAATGTATTTCTAAGCTTGTAATCTTTGTGCTTTGTTAGGTAGCTAGTTTTCCCTCACTACAACAACGTGCCTGAGATAACCATCTTTAAAGAGAAAAGGGTTACTTCAGCTTGTGGTTTGGGTTCATGACAGATGGTCCCCAGTGCTTTTGGTCTATGATATGGACTGAACCAAAATATCCAACTCATGGATTGAGAGGGGGCAGAGAGAGAATGAGGAGAGGCTCAGGGCCCCAGATCCCCAAGTGTCCAGCCTCACCTGTCATCACAAGGTCCCTTCTACTGTGCAAACTTAGACACGAATCATGGAATTGTCACCTTATTCCTTCTGTCACTCAACACAGTTCAGAACTTAACTTCTCATTGGTGACAGCACTTTCTCTAACATCTGTAGAGAGAAAGCTTTTGCTTTCATTTCCTAACCCCTTTGGAAATGTCACAGAAACCTTGAATTTTCTTTCCATGGAAATGTACACACAGAGATCAACAGTTTTGTGTAGAACTTTACAATGTACGGACCTTCCAAAGCCTGCGTGTCAGCCTTTGGGAGCTTGCAGACCTCTATATGAACCCTTGTTATGGAGCAGGACACTGATGGAGGATAGTGATGGCCTTCATCCATGTTCTTTCCACCCAGTGTGGCGCTCAGGTGTGTTTAGCTGTTCCATAGTACCCATGTGCTGGATCCTCAACAATGCCACACCCTCTGCAAGTCTCACCTCTCCTCCCAAGCAGCACCAGATGCTCAGCTGGCCAGAACATCCCACATCCCCTCTTCTGTCCAAGACGCCCTGCATCTTAGCTGCTCTTTCCCCTCAGAGGGACACAGCAGAGGGATCTTTTGTCTGGGACCATCTGCTCTCTCACCTGCCTCCTGTTGCCCAGGGCACTGGAGCTGCTCCAATTGGCAGTTTCCTGAAGCCATCATTAAACTGTGTTAAACTTCTCATTGTCCCAGTAAATGTCTTTCAAAATGGCTGCATGTTCCCCCAGAGAAATAGGAACTTGCCAACAGGAGCATTTCCTTTATCTTCCTACAACCCCACCCCTACCGCAGCCACCCACAGTCATGTCATATCTCGTGCATTCCTCCACTGTCCCCTCCAATGACAACCCAGAGGTCACCACACAGTGACACCGTGTGTTTGTGTCTTCCCATTCAGGTGAAGAAGAGATGGGCAGCAAACTGTCTGCATCAGACGCCAACTCCTCAGCGAGGTCCCCCAGCATGGAAGACATCCACACTGCATACAAACGGAGAAACCTCTCCCGGGCCCGTGACCTGCTCAGAGAAGCTTGTGATGAGAGTGAATCCCCACAGGAGAAGGTAGGGTGCGTGCCTGCCCTAGACTTGCTGTTCTGATCATATGGGGGACTGTGTGTGATGGGGGATGCACTTTCCTGTGTGTGTACATGGAAGCCTGAGGCAGACACATAGTGTCTTCTGCATCACTCCCTATCTTGCTTATTTTTAATTTATTTACTTTCTGTATTTTGCCTGCAATGTATGTAAGAAACACCATATGCCCAAGGAAGCCAGAAGAGGGCGTTGGATCACCTGGACTGGAATTATGGACAGTTGTGAACCTTGATGAGGGTGTTGAGAACCAACTGAGCCTGCATCCTCCCTAATAGCAGCAAATGCTTTTGACCCCTGACCCATCTCTCCAGCCTTCCACCATATTTTTGGATACAGGGCCTCTCACTAAACTGAGCTTGTCATCTCAGTCAGACTAGGCTGTCCAGCAAACCTCCAGATCCTTCCTGACTCCACACCTCTAGAATTGAGGTTACAAACATGCACCAATGAGTCTGGGCTTTCTTTACACGGGTGCTGGGCATGCAAACCCAGGTCCTCATGTTTGCCCAGCGATCACTTTACCCTCCCAGTCACTCCTCCTTAACCACACACACAGTAGGTTTTGGCACAGTCTCATGTATCCCAGGCTGGCTTCTAACTCTGTAGCCAAGGCTGACCCCAAACTTCTGATTCTCTGTCCACCTCTGGGCTAGGACTACAGGCATGCATTTCCATGCAGCTTTAAGATGCTGAGGATGGGTTAGATGCTTGGTGCATTCTAGACAAGTGTTTGACTGACTGAGGTGCATGCCCAGCCCGTGGGTTCTCTTCTCATTACCAGAGTCTTCATGGGACCGGGTGTTTGGGAGTACCTCGCTTTGCACAGGAGTATGTGGTTGCCGTTCCTGTCCAGTTTCTTCAGCGGCATCCCACCATCACCTGCTGTGTGCTGTGTCAGGCTTCACTTAAACTTGAAGAACCAAATGTGCTGTGTGATATTTTAATTGTGTTCTGACAAATAAAGCTTGCTTGGAGTCAGAGGGTGGAGCCAGCCACTAGCTGACCAAACTTAACCATAGAGGTTTGGAGGACTGTAGACAGAGAGGAGACAGTAAGGCGGGGCTGAGAGAAGAGCTCAGCCCTTTTGGACGGAGGAAAGGAAAAGCGGACTGGTAGCTGCTCCTGATTCTCTGATCTCTCAGGTTCTTACCCCGATATTTGACTCCCAGTTTTTTATTGATAAAGATGAATTAGAATTACACTTCACAAATCCCGCCTGCAGGGTTTGTCTACCGATTTTAAACTTTCTTCATTATAAAAACAGCATGTACTCAACATTGTTTCGAAAAAAAAAAATCTGTGAAAGTAAACAAACAAAAACCAGAAAGTAAGCATATTCCTAATATATACAAACTCTCTCCAGTCACTTCCCACTTCAATGTCTCAGTGTATTTTCTCCAAGCCCATTAGTCTGGAAAGGATGTTTTCATCTCTGATAATATATTATGTATTATGTATATAATATAAATACAGATAATAGTGTTGCATATACTTTTTTTGCCTCTATTATATCAAGGATTTTCTGTGATACTCTAAATTTATTGTAAGCATCACCATCAGTGGCTGCATAATACTCCACATGGTAGGGAGAACATAATTTAAATTTAACCCATTTCTCTTAATTAGATATTTGGATTATTTCAAATTTCTCACCAATAATGGTGTATGAGATTTTTTTTCCTACTCATTTTTTTATTGTAAAGCTATTTTCTTAGCATGCAGAGTATTTCAAATGGAAAGTGTAGCCATGAAAAATTTTGGTTAGCATATTAGTATAAAATAATGAGTTTCATTTTGACATTTTCATACATAATATTTGAAGTTTTAGAACATATGCCAAACTGTTTGCTAAAAAGCAAATAGTGCATCCAAAATAACCTACCTACACACACACACACACACACACACACACACACACACACACACACCAATAGTTCAAAGACGTAAGAGTCAGAGTTACCATGGATATTACTTCATCAGTACTTAGGTTAGCACAGGCTTAATCCATCTACATTTAATTAAAATTAGAAATGATTCAAGTAAGAGATTGGGGGCCAGTGAACATCATTGAAAGGATGTTTGAATTCATGGTGTACTGACAAAGGGCCACACCTGGCTGTGGGAGATGGCCAATTGTTCAGTGGACAGGATGAAAAAGCTATGTAATCCTCAGTGTTCCCAGGCCATAAGATGCTTTGAAGATTACCCAAAGTGTCAGAAAGTATCTCAACAGAATTTGGAAAGCTCTCAAGTATAATTTCAGTAAATAAGCAAATAATTTCTGATACTATTAAGAAGGGGGGGGGAATGACCTGCACAGTGGTGGTACACGCTTTTAATCCCAACACTTAGGAGGCAGAAGCAGGCAGATTTCTGTGAGTTCAAAGCCAGCCTGGTCTAGAGACTGAGTTCCCGGACAGCTACAGCTACACAGAGAAACCCTGTCTCAAACAAAAACAAAAACAAAACGGTGTGGTGATGGATGCAGGTAAGTGGTACATAGACACAAACACAGGCAAAGTGCTAATATATATAAAAAATAAAAATAGCCCGTTTTAAAAAAAAAAACAAAGGGGAGATCAGGCAAATGTGCTTTTCAACACTCCCCTCATTGTGCGCACCTGAGAACTGGGAACGTCCATTCGAAACAAGGAACATTTTGACCCTGGAGAGAAGACTTCTAGTGAGTTTGGAGCTCAAGGAAAACATAGTGTTGCATTTCTGGGGGTCTTCACCTTTTTTTTATACCCCAAACTAAATATGAAGAAGCTGAAGACCCAGAAACAAACTGACATAAAGAGGCTCCAAGGCTGTTGCAGTAGCCAGTGGACCAGACCAGGGAAGCATGAAAAGACAGAAAGTCTACAGGCAGCACCCAGCCTTGCCACAGCAGTGCCCACAGCCCAGTGCCCATCACTCTCCAGCCAAGGCCAGGTAAAAAGACTCTAACCCTGCCAGGCTGTAAAAAGCTGCCCCAGTCATCAAAGAAGGCTATGGGGAGCTGGAGTGCTAATTGGCACTAGGTGGTAGTGTAAGAAATGCGGTCTCCCAACCCCCACCCACCCACTGTGACCTCTGGAGACCTAGGGGGCACCTGAGACCTCCCTGCCCAACAGGAACCAGGAGTCTGACCCACAGGCACCATCTAGTTCTGAGTAGTTTCTGGGTTTCCACCCTACCAGGAAGTAATGAACCGGTACCATTCACCTACCAGAGAGTCCAAGGCTGAGACTCAAACAAGAGCCCAGTCCTGAAATACATTCCTACTCACCACCAGATCCCAGTAAACAAACTCTCCTCGGGAAGGAGAAAAACAGCAAACCTGTGAAAAAAAAAAAAAAAAAAAAAAAAAAGGCAACAACAGACGCCAACAGCTGGATGAGTCAGATGTTTGAAAGCCCTGACAAGAATCTAAAACAGACAGAGCACTCCAGTGAGCAAACACTTAAAAGCAAACACCAGGCGTCTCCCGGGCAAAAAACTGTCTTCGGAGAAACGAAAGGCAAAGTAAATGGAAATTTTAGAGGCTCTAAAATACAAGAGCTGAAGTTTTCTTTTGTAGCTAGACTCAATTCTAGAACAGAGAAGACAAAGGAAGGGATATGTACCCTGCTGTTGTGAGACGAGGTGAGGCAAGGGAGGATAGAGGAGAGAGATTAAAATAAACAGACCGACCCGCAGAGGCACATGAGAATTTTAGCTGAGCTCATGTCACCAAAGTTCAGGAGTGGGAGGAAACACTCTGAAGTGTAGTTAAGGGAAATGGAAAACTCCTGCAAAGTGGAGAAGATACCAGCAAGCAGAGTGAAGAAGCCAGAGGGTCCCCAAGGGGTAGAACTCGGAGACCTGTGCTCCACACACATCGTGCTCCAACAATCTCGAAAACTAAAGAATACTGAAAGCAGCCAGGGAAAGCTGTTGCCTTAAGGGGAAAAACAATCCAAATGACAGGGACTCCTCGGGAACTGAGAGGAAGCAGTACCAAGTACTAAAGAGAAGAAGTGAACGCTACAATCCCATAACCTGGAAAATGCCCTTCAGGAATGAAGAGAAAATAGATGCATCTGGGGTGAGGGGAAACAAAAGAGAACCAATGTCTGGAAGGCTTCCCTAATGGAGCAGATAACAACAGCAAATAAAGGAATGGGGATGCTAGGATAAACAGGAAAAGGAAAGTGGTAGGGACAAAACATGGATACACAAAGCAGATGCTCACTTCATCCTTAGTTCTTCAGGTTATATTTTACGATTGAAGCAAAAAGTGTAACATCCCTTAATACAGAGAGGGGGAATTTAAAAAACAAAGCAATTATCTAATAAGTGTAAGATTTTAATACATCACTCAAACGGATAAAACACTGAAAACAGTATATTTTGGAAAGTTGCATATCTGGAATGCAATAGGTAAAGCAGCATTTACTATATGTAACTGGATACAGTGGTGCATGCCTTTAATCTCAGCACTTGGGAGGAAGAGGCAGGCAGATATACAAAGTGATCTATCTAGAGAGTTCCAGGCCACCAGGGTTACATAGTGAGACACTGTCTCAAAATAAGTATTAAAATTATACATAGAAGCTGGGGGGGGTGACTCAGACCTTTAATCTCAACACTAGAGAGGCAGAGGCAGGTAGATCTCTGTGAGTTCGAGGCCAGCCTGGTCTATAAGAGCTAGTTCCAGAACATCTAGAGCTACACAGAGAAACCTTGTCTCGAAAAACAAACAAAAACAAAACAAAAAATTATACACAGAGCTATATTTAAAAACACCATAACCTATTGAAAATAAAATTCAAAATGTATCAAGCTACTCACAGAAAAAAAACAATAAAAATTGGAGTAAACAAAACAAACAAAATGACATGGCAGACTTACACTTTAATTATGTTAAATATATAACTGATTTAAATCCGTGAGCTTAGTTCCCATTTGAATTTTTAAAAGGAATAAGAAAATGGATATTGTTTATGAGATACTCACTTTAAATACATTGATGTGTGTGTGTATTTGTGTGTATATGTGCTCTGAAAGTAATTAGATGGAAAAACATAGATCATATAAACATTAAGCAAAAGAAAGCAGGAGTGGCTATGTTAATATCAGATAAAGTGAACTACAGAGCAAAGAAAATTACCATGGGCACAACCTCCTGTGCTCTAGGGAATATGACACTTACTCTTTTGTGGGTTCCTCAAGTACCTGCACTCACATGTACACGTATTTACACACAGACACACTTATACTTATACACACCCATTTCCCGAAGGACCAGGAATAAGGCGAGGATATTACTCTCAGTATAATTCTATAAGTCCTATTTAAGAATAATTATAATTAGTACTCATCTATTGACTCTAGCACAGTGGTTCTCAAACCCTCTTAATGTTGCAACCCTTTATTTAATACAGGTCCTCATGTTGTAGTAACTCCCAAACATGAAATTATTTTGTTGTGACTTCATAACTGTAATTTTCTTATTGTTATGAATCATAATACAAGTATTTTTTGAGACAGAGGTTTGCCAAAGGGGTCACATAGATTGAGAACCACTGCTTCGAGATGTGATGTGAAAACCTTAACAGCACAGTTGTGATAGTGGGAGACTGCTTTCATGCTCTCCTCTGAAATTAAAAAAAAAATTATAATTATAATCAATATAGAATTATTCAACAGAACACCTGATGTTCAAGCCAGGGAAATAATGTGAAGAAGTTCAATAAAACACATACAGATGTGAAGGAAAAATAAAACTATCATCTATTTGCAGATGGTACACTCTGCATAATAAGTCCACAAAAGGAAAATATCTAGGAAAAAAGGAAAACAAATAAGGTGTATATTGACAAAATTAGAAACTTAAGCTCAAAGGAACACTCTGTTTGGAGACTAGAAAGAAAACACAGCCTCGGAGGAAGTATTTGCTAACCGGCATCTTGAACATGGGATCCTCTATGGAAGCTAGACCCTGGAGAAAAGGACATTGGAAAACAAGCTCTCCATGCTCAGACAAGCAGCCTACTCTACCCAGTGGGACACACACACACACACACACACGCACGCACGCACGCACGCACGCACGCACGCACGCACGCACGCACGCACGCACGCACGCACGCACTCGCGTACACACACACACCAGGCTGGCTTTCATCCTGGCAAAGAAGGCAATGGGGAAGCAAAGCTCTTTACATCACTGCAGCCAGGAAGAAGGGAGGGAAAGAGAGAAGGGGAGGAGGATAGGGGAGCAATGACAGGACACACTAGTCAAGGGCATGCCCCCCCCAGTGACCTCTTTCCTCCAACTGGTTATACCTACTAACAGTCTATTCCACTATGGACTAATGGGCATTGGTCCACAGCATGACAGAAGTGTAACAGCTTAGTGGCTGGCAGGGTTAGGATGGCAGAGGGGATGGGCCTCTGGGAGGTAGCGGGGGACAGATTTCTTGACAAAGGCAAGTCTGTGTAGCGTGAATCCATGTGACATCACATCGCTGGTTTTGAAACCATGGACAGTTATGAAAGATGTCTCCACCAGCATAAACTGGGTGAAGGGTAGGTATGTGAGTCCTCTCTGCTCTGTATGGTGACTTCTATAATCTCAAATTATTTCACAGTAAAAAAAAAAATGTTTTTAAAAATGAGTACATTATAATGCCACTTTATAAAGCTTGCAAACTGGCAAAAGTAAATCAATTCATGATGTTTGCATGCTTGCATGTTTGTAGCCAGGGTATTAAGTCTTCCCAGCAGGGCAGAGACTGGATTGAGGGTGGGAGAAATGACAACACAGTGGGAACTTCTTAGCTTCTGAGTGTGATGACCAAATACCCTAGAAAGACAACTTGAAGGGGAAAGGGTTGTCTGCTTAATTTTTTATTTTTGTTTTGTGGGTTGCTCCCAGGCATATGGTATTCAGTGCACCATGGCAGAGAAGGCACAGGGACACAACATTGTTCACCCTGGGGCAGTCAAGAAGGAAGGAGGAAAGGAGTGAGGAGGGACACAGTGGAACAGTGACAAGATACATCGATCAAGGGCGTGTCTTCCTGTGACCTCTTTTCTCCAAGTGATGACCGCCTATGCAGGGATCAGTTAATTCCACTAAGAACTGAGCAGATTATTAATCTGCTGACGAAGCCCTTGGGATCTAGTCATCACCACTAGCTGGGGACCAAGCCTTCCCTCAGCACAGGACCCTTGGGGACATTCTCTAGACAAACCATAACAAGGGGCCCATCCACATGGGAGTTTATGGCAGTTCATGAAACCGAGTGATTGTTTTTCCCTGTAGGCATATAACACCTGGTAAAAAGTTGTGATGAATTAGATGAAGACCAGAGAGAAGGCTCAGTAGGTGAAGTGTTTTGCAGGGTAAGCATGAATGCCTGAGATTAGATCCCTAACATGCTTGTAAATGTGAAGTTTGAGGACATAGGCCTGAAACTGCAGTGTGGGAGAGGGGATGAAGACAGGTGGATCCTGGGGTCTTACTGGCCAGCGAGCCTGGCAGAAATGGGAGCTGTGTTCAGTGAGAGGCCTTGTCTCAAAGGGTAAGTTGGAGAGCAGTAGAGGAAGATACAAGCCAGTCTCTGACCTCCACCATGCACCAGCAAGATCCTCCAAACACACTTGGGTACCAACACACAAATAATTAGTTGACAAGCACACTGGTTTTGTGAGGCTTCCCTATGAGTATGTGTTGATAAGCTCACCCTAGAAGGCCATGAGGGCATAGAAGGAAGCTAGCCTTTTATTTTATATGGAATTAAAGACTTCAGCCAGAAAGGCAACTCCTTTCTTTCCTGCCTTCTGGGTTTCCTCTTGTCTGTGGCCAGCTGTGACCTCACCCATCACCTTGTGAGAATGGGGCTTTTAAGACTGTGATGGACAGGAGTCTAGACAGCTCTTAGTCCTGTTGTTCAGTTAATCAATCACTTGTGGCTTTCTCTGTAATGCAAGTGCTTTCCAGGAATGGCTGGGCTTCCGATCCCATGTGGCCGGAAGAGTGGCGGATTTTTGTTTTCTAGTTGCATTTAAGCAAGTAAGTCCAGTCCCCTCGTCTGCTTTTCAGACACAGCATCTCTAGTCTGTTCACACCACTTACAGAACTCAGACTTACAGAGTCCCCCACTGCCCAGGAGGTCTTGAATGAAATGAAGAGAAACGTGGGTTTCAGCGCCACACAGGCTGCAGTTCAGATCCGGGCAGCTCTGTTGTTCATGCAGCCCCTGCCTGAGGGTTACATGTTCACACTCCTGTCATGGAAACACAGACAAGATCCCTTGCATAGTCGTACTGAGGACTGCATGTGACTGTGCGAGTAAAGCACTCAGTGCAGAGTCCACTCTGACAGAGCATGGTGAGCATCCATTTCTTTCTCTGGAGTTCCACGTACCCATCCCTTCCTGCCCATCTTGCTCTGCCATACTTTCTGGAGACGTTTGGTGTCTGAACTGTTATGTTGGTTGCTTTACACACATCCCCACCATGAACTTGCCTTTCATTTCATGAATGCCAGCAGTTCCCCACATTCTCTGTGGTCGGTCCTGCCCCTTACACATACAGGACTTCCACAAATGAACACACAAGTGCAGACTGACCCGTTCCTGCTTGCATTCTCCATTTGCCTCCTTCAATAGGCTAATGCCCGAGGTCATGGGAAACAGTCATGTTGTAGGAGGGACCGAGATTGCAGTAGCGTGTTCCCACACTCATGACCGTCCTTTGTGTGAACCCGAGTCTGCAAGTTATTTTTCGCTTAAAATGCCATGGTGGCTGGGGAGAAGTTGGAACTCAGGCAGGGGCCAATGCCCACCTTAGCATTGTCTTCCTTTGAACTCAAATCAAGAATCCTGCTGTTGTTTCTTAGTCCCTGGATTCTGGTGTGTGGAACACTATCATCAGTCACGTTCTCTTTATCAATAACCCGTAGGATGGTGTCTTAGTTAGGGTTTCTATTGCTGTGATGAAACACCATCACCATGGAAACTCTTATAAAAGAAAGCATCTAATTGGGGCTGGCTAATAGTTTCAGAGGTTTAGTTCATTTTCATCATGGTGGCCTGCAGGCAGACATGGTGCTGGAGAGATAGCTGAGAGTCCTACTCCCATATCTGCAGGCAGCAGGAAGAGAGTAAGACACTGGAACTGACTTGGGCTTTTTTGTTATTGTTGTTTTGTTTTGTTGTTTTTTGAGACAGAGTTTCTTCTCTCTGTGGCTTTGGGGACTCCTGGTACTTGCTCTGTAGACCAAGCTGGCCTCAGAGAAGGTTGTATACATGTCCCATTTAGGGTGAGCACCCAACAGCAATTTATTCTCAGCACTTTGAAAGTTGGGTGTTTTTTTTTTTCCTTTCTTTCTTTCTTTCTTTCTTTCTTTCTTTCTTTCTTTTTTCCTTTGGACATCTTCTTTCTTTTTTTCTGTAATACTCATTAGTTATTTTATTAGTTTCTATTTATGTGCATTAGTGTTTTGCCTGCATGTGTACCTGTGTGAGGGTGTCAGATCCCCTGGTACTAGATTTACGGACAGTTGTGAACTGCCCTGTGGGTGCCTGGAATTGAGCCTGGCCAGTGCTCTTAGCTTCTGAGCCATCTCTCCAGCCCCGGTTTCTAAATCATTAGGGAAGTAAGCAGACACTGGAAATGTCAATAAAGTCTTATTAAACCTGAGTGGACATTCTCCAACTTGCAGTGGTCTGGCTTGACTCTTGGGCTTTCTAATGGTGCGAAAATATCATGCATTCAGGAACAGTCACTCCAGATTTTGATTTTTCCCAGGGACAGGGTTCTGTGCACTTCTCTCTGTGACACAGAGCAACCATGCCAGCAACCACTCCAGATGCAGTGTTGCTAAGCTGTGGCGTCCTGGATTAGGTAGACTCGGCACATTTCACATGGCATTTTCAACCTAAGAGTTTATCTCAGTGTATATTAAAATCACTGTTTCCATGTGTAATAATACAGAACTCCTAGTGAGCTGCTTTCTGTTTGTGTTCTGAGTCTGTGAAGTTGAGTGTGGCTGTCTACTCTGCTACAGTCACCATCCAAGCACACAGCACACGAGGCGGGTGTTGTCATCCTGGGCAGCTGAGCTGCAGTCTTGCCAGAGGCTTGGGGAAACATTTGAAGTAATGGAGCTGGTCTCACTGAACCCTGTCCCATTCTGACCAGGGTCAGTTGCTGAGCATCTCAGCAGCCCATGGAGATCTGGAGACCGTCCGGTTCCTGCTCACTGAGAAGCGCGTGGAGCTGCCGATGGAGCCTACTGATGATAACCCAGCTGTGGTGGCAGCGCATTTTGGACACACTGAAGTAGTACATGAATTGCTAGAGTCCTTATCAGGTAAAGTGCTGCGCGAGAGCCCCTTACCACTGCACTTTCTAGCTTTGCCTTTTCTGGAACACAATTGGAACCACAGCCTTAGGTAAGTTTTCAGATTGGTTTCTCTCACCTAGCAATATGCAGTGTGTGCTCCTCCGTGTCTCTTCGTCATCACTCGGTAACGTGTACCTTTTATGGATAAACAATACTCCTTGGAATGGCTGTACTGTGATGTGATGATGCATTTGTACCTCCCACAAGGTGTTCTAGTCTCCTAGAACATCATTGCACCAACAGGTTGTGGCAGACTCCAGGAATGATTGGGTGCTGAGCCTTTGATGCCAAGGCAATGTGCTGCGGAGTAACCAGCACAGCTTAATATTCTGTCATTGATACCTTGATTTTTTTTTCATAATTTTAAAACCAAAGGCCCTGTTGTTTCTGTTTTGCACTGGGGTTCCCACATCTAGTGGTGGCCCGGTGTAGGTATGTCTGTGTGCGTTGAGACGGATCTATGCTCAGTGCTCCCTCCCTGCCAGTGTTGCACTTGTGTGCCTGGAGGGGGAAGGACTTTCTGGCTAGGAATCAGCAGAGTTACAAGGAACTTAAGAAGTGGGCTGGATGAGATGAGACATAGGAAGGCAAGAAAGAATTAAAGAATTAGGGTTAGGGTTAGGGTTAGGGTTAGGGTTAGGGTTAGGGTTAGGGTTATGCTGTCTTTTGGGATCTCAGGATTAGCTTTGACCCAAAAGGGTCTGTCACTAGCTGACTCAACACCTGTCTTAGTTATTTTTCTATGGCTGTGATAAAAAACACCATTACCAAGACAACTTATAAAAGAACGAGTTTGATTGGGCTGAAAGAGTTTATGATGGCAGAGCAGGAGCACAGAGATAGGCTGCGGAAACAGCTGGGAGCTCCTATCCTGATCTTGTCCCTACTTCCTGTCTATCCCTCACCCTGCTCCAGAGGAGGTCATCTCCTTACAACAGGTGATAGTCTTGAGGCAGTTTGTACCTCTGGAAATGAGATAATGAGATGATGCCTCAGGGGCATGACAGAAGATGAGATCATTTCCATGGCAACTGCATCCAAAAGATTTCACACCAGTTTGAACTTAAAGATGCTGTAACATTCTAGGCCACTCCATCCCTGTAACATTCAATGTATTCAATGTCAGTTTGTCCTGAAATTAAGTGGGTGGCTCTTTCAGGGAGTCATTCTCAAACCTTTAGGTACCAGTTAGACCCTTTGTTAAAGATTTCTTTTAAAAGCATTATTTATGAAAGTTTTATATGTATGCATGTATGTATGTATGTATGTATGTATGTATGTATGTATGTTACAAGTAATGTGGAAGTATAGAATTCTGTACTCGAGTAGTATGAGGATATCTCATAACAAATGAAGAGTTACTGGTTCAGGCACTTGATTCATAGTACGTGATAAAATGTGAGGATTGAACTCACATTAAACTCAGTGGGAAGAGTGTTATACCCATTTTACTGTTGGGTTAAACGGAGGCCTCCAAAGGCCAAGCAACTTATACAAAGAGGCATAGGTAAGGTAGTTTATCCCTAGCCTACCTGTTTCCGAAGTCCTACTCTTGTGTGTAGTGTGTCTCTGGGACTAACATCAGAAGCAAGGGGAAGGCATCCAAAAAAGCTACAGCAACCACAGGGAGTTCTTTCTGGTCTTCTTTGCCATGTAGGCGTCTTTAACCCATCACAAATGGATCACAAATGGGCTTTGCCATTCAGACCTTTCTTGGTGTTCTAGCAGTCTGTGATGCTGCAGGGAATTGCTGGGTGCCACTCAGGACTAGAACACTCTTCACTTGGTGGAAGCATGGCAGAACTAAAATGGCAGGCTGAGCTTTACTCGTGGCCAATGGGAAGGTGAGCGTGGGGAACAGCCTGTACCATCCAGCGGCACTTCCCCTCTGCCCTCTCACCCCTCCAGGTCCCTGCAGTCCCCAGCGGCTCCTGAACTGGATGTTGGCCCTGGCTTGCCAGCGAGGGCACTTGGAGGTTGTGAAGCTGCTGGTCCTGACACATGGGGCTGACCCGGAGAACTACGCTGTCAGGAAGAACGAGTTCCCAGTCATCGTGCGCTTGCCCCTCTATGCAGCCATCAAGTCAGGTGGGTCCCACGCACTCAGCCCTGCCCTGCACTCTGGCTCTACCCCACTACTAACCCTCCAGTGACCTGTGAAAGGACTTCTGCAGCTCCTTCTTTCCTTTGTGTGCATGTGGTGTGTGGTGTGTGGTGTGTGTGTGTGTGTGTGTGTGTGTATGTGGGGTGTGTGTGTGTGTGTGTGTATGTGTGGTGTGTGTGTGTGTGTGTGTGTGGTGTGTATGTGGGGTGTGTGTTTATGTGGAGTGTGTGTGTTTGTGTGGTGTGTGTGTATGTGGTGTGTGTGTGTGGTGAGGGGGTTTGGAGGGTGTATGTGTGTGGGGTGTGTGTGTGTTTGTGTATATGGGGTGTGTATATATATATATGGGGTGTGTGTGGGGTGTGTGTATGTGGTGTGTGTGTGTGGTGAGGGGGTTTGGAGGGTGTGTGTGTGTGGGGTGTGTGTGTGTTTGTGTATATGGGGTGTGGATGTGTGTGTGTATATATATATATATATGGGGTGTGTGTGGGGTGTGTGTATGTGGTGTGTGTGTGTGGTGAGGGGGTTTGGAGGGTGTGTGTGTGTGGGGTGTGTGTGTGTTTGTGTATATGGGGTGTGGATGTGTGTGTATATATATATATATATATATATATATATATATATATGGGGTGTGTGTGTATGTGGTGTGTGTGTGTGGTGAGGGGGTTTGGGGGGTGTATGTGTGTGGGGGGTGTGTGTGTTTGTGTATATGGGGTGTGTGTGTATATATATATATATATATATATATATATATATGGGGTGTGTGGGGTGTGTGTATGTGGGGTGTGTGTGTATGTGGGGTGTATGTGTGTATATGTGGGGTGTGTGTGTATGGGGTGTGTGTGTGGTGTGTGTATGTTGGGTGTGTGTGTATGTGGTGTGTGTATATGTGTGGTGTGTGTGTATATGGGTGTGTGTGTGTGGTGTGGGGGGTGTATGTGTGTGTGTTACACATGCATGTAGCTGTGTGTGCACACTTGTGTGTGGAGGGCCAGAAGACAACCTCAGCACTTTTGCCTAGAGCATCCCTATTGTCTCAGTTGGCTGGCTATCCAGCCCCGCGGTTCCCTCTTTCTCTCTCCCTGTTTCTGGGATTACAATCCTACTCCATCATGCTCAGTATCTTTTTCATGTGGATCTGGAGATGAAACTTGGGCCCTCAGCAAGCACTCCGCTGACTTTGCCATCCCTTAGCCTTGTTCTCAGGATTTTTTCAAAATAGTTGTTCCTCGTTTCTAGTTACTCCACTGGGTGGCAGGAACCTACTACGGCAAGCGGGGCCTTGCGCGCAGCACTCAAAGAGAAAAGTCCGATAAACTATAAGCTCTCACTTCCGGGAACATGGTGCATCTGGGGGAGTAGCCGAGAGCCTGGGGTCCTAGCACCAAGGCCCTGCCAAGTATGGACGACCACTGGGGCATCTGAACACCCTGAGCTTTCCTCTGTGCTTTGGTCCCACCAGGGAATGAAGACATTGCCATATTCCTGCTTCGGCACGGAGCCTATTTCTGCTCCTACATCCTACTGGACAGTCCTGACCCAAGCAAGCGTCTGCTCAGGAAGTACTTCATCGAAGCCAGTGCCCTGCCCAGCAGCTATCCTGGGAAAACAGTAAGTGACGTGCCAGCAGGCGGGGTCTGGGACACAGCTTTGGACGGGTTTGTGGGCTTCTTTGTTTTGTTTTCTAAGCTGGTTAAGTAGATCATATTTTTTCCCTTAAACTTATTAAGATTTTAAACTATGCAAGTAGAATGTGCTTGTAACAACTGAAAACTCTGGGGTAATATAATGGAATATATGAGTCTGCTCCTCTTGTAGTATGTAATCTACCAACCTAGGAAGGATCTCTTTATACACTTCCATAAGAAAAGCTGTGAGGGTATTGTGAGCCAAGAACGGGGCATAGTGACACGGGGAGCTGGGCATGGTGACAGAGGGAGCTGGACATGGTGAGTGACACAGGGAACTGGGCATGGTGAGTGACACAGGGAGCTGGGCATGGTGAGTGACACAGGGAGCTGGGCATGGTGGCACAGGGAGCTGGGCCTGGTGACACAGGGAGCTGGGCATGGTGGCACAGGGAGCTGGGCATGGTGAGTGACACAGGGAGCTGGGCATGGTGACACAGGAAGCTGGGTATGATGGCATGCAGGATTGTGATCCCAACAACTGGGGAGAAGAGGAACAGAAGATCAGGTCATCCTTCACTACATAGAGAGTCCAAGGCCAGCCTGGGATACCTGGGACCCTGACTGAAAACAAGCAAATAAATAAGAAAAAAAAAAAATTAGACTACTTACATTACCTGCAAGTTGTTTGCTTTGTTTTTTGTTTTCCTTTAAAAAAAAAAAAAAAGAAAGAAAAGAAATCCGTCGACATTCCAAAATGTGCACTTGAGGGCAGGGTGGCCTCAGCCCCTCCCTTGTGGATATGCACTTGTTCCCTCTGGGTTCTGGGGTTTGCCTCTTCTTAGGCAGCCTCACTTGCTAGGGTGTGTCTGCTCACTTAGATACCAGGTCCTCAAGTGTGTTGCTTTGTGGTCATGGCTGCCCATAGCATCTGAGCCTCTCGGGCCCACTCCTTGGCAAGCACTAAATATCCCCTCTCAGGACCTTCTCATTTTCCCCTGCCCAGGGAACACAGCTATTAAGTGTTTTCATTTCCATGTTTTATTAATACTATTAAATTTTCTCATGTGTTCATAAACTATTTACATCCTTGTAATATGAGCTGCCTGCTGATGTTTATTGATTGTTTTTCTGAAGGGTTAGCTTTTTATTTTTACATGGGAAATCTCTTGTACATTAGAGATTTGGAGCCTTTGTGGGTCGCATGTGTTGTTTTCTTTTCGCCTGTTAGGCCTGTGCTGACACAGATGTGAGAACATGTAGCCACAGTTCATGTCCTCCTTACTGGTTCTGTGGGGTCTGCAATGGATAAAGGGGGATTTCCAGTCAGGTTTTATACAAATTCCCTACTAGAGACTCTTACAGTATTTTTATCCATTTAGTTTTACATTCTACACTTTGGTTTTTCTATGGGTGTTATGTGAGGGAAGGGAGGCCAGCTCTCATATCTTTAGGTGGATAGGCAGTTAATCCAGCACAATTTCCAGGAGAAGGCTGCTGGGTGTTATCACATATGGGTGAAAACTGTCTACAATCCCCACTTGGGTGAGAACATCTTCTGTTTGCAGCTAGTCTGGATTACCTAGCAAGACCGTGGCTCAAATATAAACTAAACTAAACTAAACTAAACTAACGAAAACAGAGCTTCCTTTCTCCTCTAGGTCAAAATGTTATAGCTGGCATTTTCATATATGCTTGGGGTTTCTGAGTACTGATTGGTACCCAGGGACCAGCCCTTCCTGGTAAAGCCTTGTTTGAATACAGGTGCCGCATTTAATCCTTGCAATCTAATAATACAAGCTTCCTACTCCTTTGTTTTTACAAAGTTATACACATTCTACACTGTGCAGTTCCCACAGGCACCCCGTCGTATCAAATAAGCGCTTCAGCTGTGTTCACACATCTGTCGCCTCCTTCGGTGGCCACACGGACCGCATTCGCTTTGCATCAGTCTGGGATGGGTTTCCTGAGACTTCCGCTTGGACTCTCATATCAGCCTATTCGTGTGTGTTTACATACATTTTCTAGTTTCCCCCTAAAGGACTTAGATCACTCTTGCTCATTTGTGATCTTTTTATTGGTTTGGCACTATTTAAATGGGATGTACATTTGTGTGGTTACCATCTTCTTTTCCAGCCTGCTGTCCCCTGGTGGGGAAGAGATTTTTTTTCTTTCCTGTCTTTGGACAATCTCATTTTCAGCTTCCCTTACTAACTGGAAGTCCGAGCTTCTTCATACTGAGTAAATCAGATACAAAAGAAGTCATTTCTCCTTTTCCAGTGTGTGTGTAGCCTGTTTGGTCCGTGACTGTGCATCACCAGAACAGTAAAAGTTGGGCAGTCGTAATGCTAGCGGACCTCTCCTGTGTCCCCGGCTTTCAGGCCTTAGTGCCAGTAGACCATGCGCCCTGGCTTTCGGTTTCTCAACAGTAGCCCCTTTTTATATTAGGTAGCTTTTTTGCTTTCTGTTGCATTAAAAAAGGTTGCTGAATTAAATCAAATCATATTTGAAGCTATAGCTTTTCTACATTAATTCATTGATTGAATAAAGGATGATGGTAATTGTTGGCCCAATCTTAAATTCTTGCAGGAAATACTGATTGGTTTCTTTTCCCTTTGGCTGGATTTGAAATAGTGGTGTTCTATTTATAATTATGAAAAAATTATGTATTTGTAGATAAACAGATCTACAATTTTCAGTTTCTTTTGTCTTGTTGAGGTTTGCTATGTAGCCCTTCTTGCTTCTCACAACAGTTTTAGGAATTTTTCATTGTTTCTCTGTAGATGTTTCATAAGAACCATTGTCAAAAAGGTTGGATAAAATGAGTCTCTGTCTTATTTTTGCTTCCTTTGAAATCATCAGTCAGTTCTTTCATATTCAGTATAGGAGATTAAATTTTGGTGGATCAGCATGCACTTCTGTCAGATTTTGGTTGAACCACTTACTGTTCACTCATGCTTTTTTTCAAACACTTTTCTTCTATATCTGTATTGTATTTCTCTACCTTTATAATGTTAAACAGTGCAACTTTTCCTCTTTGAAACTTAAGCAAAACATCTAATGATTGCATTTTAGTGTCCTGTCAAGGGACTAACTTTTACTCAACCCCAAAGCAGTCTTCACATGTCCCTCTTTTGAGTGTTCTGTGGTTGATGATGAAGCTTCCACAAGGCTTAGGTCCTGTTCTGGGCTCCAGGGTTCATCACTCCAACTTATTGCAGAATCTTATCTGTACCAAAGAGAGAAAGGCTAATAACGTCCTCATCTCCTAGGGATGCTTGGCAAGTAAATGTGGTTAACATTTGTAACATTCTAATAGCAAGGATTGGTCCGGGGCAAGTGTCATTACATTAGACATTGCCTATTAATTGTGATGCAATCATTCTTCTGTATCCTTGAGGGTGAGTTTCAGGACCCCAGAAAATAATACCAAAATCCACAGATGCTCAAGTCCTCATTTGAAATGTTCCGGTATTTCTATATAAACTGTAAACTTCTTCCTGTATAGTTAAACTGTGTCCATATGGCTTAGAATACCTAATACAACGAAAGCAGGAAGTCACTGGTCCTTACAATATAGCATTTCAGGAGAGATGACAATAAAGAAAGTTTGTTCACTACACATATGGCTTTTAAAAATTCATTTTGATATGAAATAGGTGAATTCACATGCAGAGAACATGTATAGGAGGGCTACCTGTAATTCTTTTTCAGATGTCTTAAGTTGAATATTTATTTATTTCTCTGTTTACCTTGCTGGTCACATTATTCAAGCCCTTTATACGCTATTTGTCATTTACCAGAATCAGAAAAGTAGATATAAAAACAAGTGCTTCTGTACCAACATATGTGTCTCCTACTGCTGAGTTTCATTCTTGTATTTTATAAGGTTGTGGTTTGATATCAAATAACTATGTGCTAGTCAGTTTTATGTCAACTTGACACAGCTATAGTCATCTGAGAGGAAGGAAACCTCAATTGAGAAATACCTCTATAAGATCTGGCTGTAGGCAGGCAAGCCTGCGCAGCAGTTTCTTAATTGGATTGGTGTGGGAGGGCCCAGCACATGGGGGTGGTACCATCCCTGAGATGATAGGTCTATGTTCTGTAAGAAAGTAGGCTGAGCAAGTCATAATGAGTAGCACCCTCTATGGCCTCTGCATCAGCTCCTGCCTCCAGGTACCTGCTCTGCTTGAATTCCTGTTCTGACTTCCTTTGGTGATGGACTATGATGTGGAAGTATAAGCCAAATAAACTCTTTTCTCTCCGACTTGCTTGGGTCATGATGTCCTAGTACAGCAATAGTAACCCTAACTGGGACAGAAATTGGTACCAGGCGTGGGGTATTGTGATAGACGTGACCATGTGGTTTTGGGAAAGATTGTGGAAAGATTTTGGAACTTTGGGAAGAAAAACCATTGAATATTCAAATCTTGGTGAACTGTTCTATTAAAGCTTGGAAAACAAGAATGCTGAGAGAAATACAAAAGTTGGAGGCCTGAAGTTCCAAAGCAAAGTTTGAAGGTCGCTTAAAGGCTCAACTGGGGCCATTGAATATTTTGAAATAAGAATCTGTGATTCTGATCAGCTAGGACTGAAGAATCATCTTTAATGAACCAGAAACTTTGCTTTACTAGAGCAATTAATGATGGGTCGATGGAGATGAAAAAGTGGTGGTGGTTAAGAAGAGACTAGAATGATTGAGGTTTAATCTTGGAAATGTTTCCTCAGAGTCAAAACACAGCTTCTGTGTTCCGGAGACAGCCAAGCTTGTACCTTGTGCTGCCAGCCATGCTTGGTCATGTGGAAGAGTCGCAGGTGGTACTCATTTTGCAGTCATGAAGGGGTCATGGAGAGCAGTTGAGGCTTGGCACTGTGTGGCCAGGCTGGAGTCCCTGAAAAGAGCCCAAGAGAGGCTATTGATGTAACTGCAGTCAAGTTGCAGCAAGAGAGCCCAGCATTTTGGAGATGCCAGTACCATGGGACAGCTGCCAAGAAGACTAGCAATGATGGAGGGGAGCCAGCCTGAGCTTGGGAGACAACCTGTGTGTTCTGCAGAGGGTGGAGCCAGAGAAGTCACCCAGACCCTTTGGAAGAGGCCTGGAGATTGTGAGTGGATCCCAGACATTGGACACCAAGTTATTTACACAGCTGGAGTTTGGCTTTGCTTTGTTCAGCTCGTGACCGTGCCCTGGTTCTTTCTTCTTGAAAAAAGAAAGTATTTAACTTATTTTTTATTTTATAGGCTCCCACAGTTGTAGACTTTGGATTTGAAAAGAGACTTTGGATTTTTTTAAGAGACTGAATTTTTAAGTGTTTTAATTTTTAAAGAATGCAGAACTTTTAAAATTTGGAGTGTTTATATTATAATGTTAATATTAATGTGTGATATGGGGGATGAACAAGAAAAAAAAATGTTATAGTTTAACAGTGAAAAAGTTTATATCAAGTTAACAAGGGGTCAGTTCTACTGGTTAGTTGTCTGTCAGTTTGACACAACCTATAGTCATCTGAGAGGAGAGAACCTCAATTGAGAAAATTCTTCATAAGCCCGGGCTGTAAGCAGACAAGCCTGTAGGACACTTTCCTAATTAGTGACTGATGGGGGATGGTTCCACCCACTGTGGGAGGAGCCATCCCTGGGCTGGTGGTCCTGGGTTCTATAAGAAAGCAGCTAGCTGCACAAGCCACGATGAGCAAGCCGGTAAGCATCACTCCTCCATGGCCTCTGCTTCAGCGCCTGCCTCCAGGTCCCTGCCCTGTTCTGAGTTCCTGTTCTGACTTCCTTCACTGACAGACTATGATGTAGAATTGTAAGCCAAATAAACCCTTACCTCCCCATCTTGCTTTAGGTCATGGTGTTTTATCACAGCAATAGTAACCCTGACTTAGACAGCCTGCTTTAGTGCTATGGATGTCTCTTTCCTGGGAATGGAGTCTGAAGCCTCCTCACAGGGCCGCATCATACTCTTTCATTTTCATCAACCTTGAATAAGATTGCTGAGACTTCTTTTAGATTTGTTTAACTCTCTCTCTCTCTCTCTCTCTCTCTCTCTCTCTCTCTCTCTCTCTCTCTCTCTCTCTCTCTCTTGTGTGTGTGTGTGTTATGTCTCTGTGTTTGTGTATGTAGCTGCCCACAGAGAACAGAGACATTGGATTCTTTTGGAACTGAAGTTACAGGAGGTTGTGAGCTACCCAGTGTGGATGCTTGCAGCTGTAAGGGCCATACTCACTCAAAAACCCATGAGCCATCTCCCCAGCCCCAGACCTGGGACTTATTTGCTGGTCTTCTGGCAACAGCATTCAGTGTTAAGCTCCTCTCTCTCTCTCTCTCTCTCTCTCTCTCTCTCTCTCTCTCTCTCTCTCTCTCTCTCTCTCTCTCTCCTTCCCTCCCTCCCTCTCTCTCTCTCTCTCTCTCTCTCTCTCTCTCTCTCTCTCTCTCTGTGTGTGTATGTGTGTGTGTGTGTGTGTGTGTGTATGTGTGTGTGTGTGTGTGTGTGTGTTTTGGACTAAGCGGGTTGTTGTTTCCATCTATTTACTACATTTATTTTTGTAGTATTATTGTATTATTGTATTATTCTTACTGGTTTCCTTGTTCCTAAAGATTGATATCCAGACTTCCATACCTTGTTACCTTGTTAACCCTCTATAAGCCTTGCTAGCATTATCCACTATAAAACAGGGAGCCATATAGTACCACCATGGAGGTGGCCATGTGCCTAGCACAGGACTTGGCATGCCGTACACACTCAAAGGGCTAATTGTTGTTATCTTCATGCTGCAAAAGGAAATGTCGATCCTCTAACTCTGCACTCGTGTAGTAACTGGTTGTTTTTCTGCTCTTTCTTATAATATTAATTCATGCAGCACAATGTGAGATTGCATTGCAGGGAGTGAAGTGTATCTTCCAAGTGGAAAAATTAAGGTCCAAAGACATTGTTACCAGCCCTCTTGCTGTCCAGCAATTAGGCAGTGTTGCTGCCCAGACCAGAGGCCCCATCTCCTGCAGGCATAGCTCTCCCCAGATGTCTCAGTTCCTGAAGCAGGTCACTCAGGTCTCTTGACAGTGAGTGGGCCTCACTTTCCTGTGCTGGAATGCACGGGGGGTTTTAAACTCTCCACATTCAAACTGTACCCCACACTGACCAACTTGCACCCTGGGGGCAGGGCCTGGCCTCAGGAGATTTTTAAACTTCCCAGGTGTGCCCCACATGTTGACAGCCAGTGGCTTTGGTTTTTCTTGGTATAATATTGAAGCAGAGAAAGCAGAGACCTCCCACTCACGTGCCAAGGCTAGCCGCAGGCATGGAAGTGATGAGAGCATCTTTATGAAAAGGCCACAGTGCTTTTCCCTCGCCTGCTCACATCAGAAGAGGAATTGAAATCGCAGCACACACAGCCTGACTCAGTTCAGTTCCTGGGCTTCCCTGGAGCAGGTGGATCTCAAAGGCAAATGCCCTGGAGTGGATGTATTGGGCTGCCTTATAATCTCTGACCTGCAAGGAAACACTCCTTCTGTGCTGCCACCAAAGAACACAGAAGGGTGATGGCCCAGGAGATCCAGGGAAGCTCGACTCTTTCTGGGTATCCTGCAGAACCGAGCTGAGCTGACAGTGGTGTTGTCACTGTCCTTCCAAACACTGAGCTCCAAATGCTGAGCCATTAAAAGAACACTTTGCACATGTGACACATTGCCTGAAAATGCCCTTGGCTGTGTTGCCATCCACAGCAGTAACTTCTGTAAAGGGGCCACTGTCAGAAAAGACACTGGTGATAGAGGTTATCTCCAGTGGCATTTTTATTTTTAGGGTGTGCCATCTTGTTTTGTGTGTGGCACTGCTTTCTCCCACTGGCTTATGTGGTTTGGGGTTTGTTTTGAGAAACCAAGTTTCACTGTGTAGCCCAAGCTGGTCTTGAACTTGCAATTCTCCTACCTCAGTGTCCTGAGTGCCAAGATTACACAAGTGCACCTTAGTGGGTTTGGGGTTTTTTTCTAGTGTATTTGGGCAGACTCTCATATAACACAGGCTGGCCATGAACTTGCCATGTGTTGAGGATGGCCTTGAACTCCTGCTCACCCTGCCTCTGCCTCCTAAATTCTGGGATGGCACGCATCCACTGCAGTGTCCATCTTTAGTGGGTACTGTTTTAATATCATGTCTGCCTCTCTGGGAGCCGCAGCTAACACAGGTAGAGAAGCCTTAGTTGGTGTCTCTGGGTTGAGCATCATTGGTTCTCAGGCTGCAGGGTCTACCTCTGATGGCTGAGTGGAAACTGCAGAGAAGCTTAAGGCTGCTGCTGTTTGGGTAAGGAAGGTTCCAGAAGCCACAACACGTGTTCAGACCTGCTCAAATATTTCTCAAGCAACAGGAGTGAAGCCAAGTGAGACCTGACAAAGCCATTTCCCTGGTCCTTGGTGTCCATCTTAAACTTTCATATTCTTGCCCACTGAGAGCCAGGTTCATGATAGACAGCTGAAAAGCATTGTGCTGTGTTACACGGTGAAAAGTAGTCTGTTGCTTTGACAGAAACAGAGAGAGAGAGAGAGAGAGAGAGAGAGAGAGAGAGAGAGAGAGAGAGAGAGAGAGAGAGAGAGAGAGCTCAGAAACACCCGGATAGCTTAGCCAGGTTCTGGAACCTTACCCATCATCCTGGTGCAGCAGCTGCTGGGCTTGCTGGGCAGTTTTAAAGGCAGAAATAAACAAGGACTGGAATTAATTTTGAAACAGCTCAGTGGGGAAACCATTTCCTCTTTCACATCTCTCAGGTAGGTAAAGATAGAGGGCCGTTTAAATTTTGCCATTCATATTCCTCTTTGGATTGGCCAGGCTTTCAAAATTTAACCATTTGATGACCCCACCCCACCCCTACCAGGCTGGAGCTACAGCAGATTTTCCGTGCTGGAAGCAGGACTCTGCTGTGTGACCCAGGTGGGCACTTTTGTTTACAGAGTGCACAGGGAGGGCCAGCTGCCAATTGTCCCAGCTAAGTAGGAGCTGTGTGCTGCTTAAACCTTATGGCCATGGGCTGGAATTTTTTTTATATAAGAATAACTAAGGCCTTTGGGGAGCATTCTCCTCCTAGGCAAGGCTTTACACTTGCTACATAGGATTTTCTTCAAGAATTATATGTAACTGGGGTTCAGGACATTTGTGTGCATGTTGCCCTATCTTAATTCCTTGATCCCCTGAGCAGCTGAAGGTTATGTTTCCTGTAGCAGGTGCAAATAAGCATTCCGGGTATTAAGTCTTAGAATCAGTGAGGCTCCTAAGGGGTAGAGGCAGTGCTGTCAAGATCCTGGGTTCCCTCAGCCTGGCCGGTTCACCCTCTACTCATGTGAGAGCAAGAGAAAGCTATTTTCTATCCTCAGAGGATCACAAAGCAAACTCCTGTCAATTTTTCTTTTCCTGGTGTTCTTGGGGTGGCCCCTCATTGCCTGTGGCTTCTACTTCCCATGGTTTCAGTTACTCACAGTCAATTTTGGTCCAAAAAATAGTAAATGAAAAATTCTAGATAAAACCATGCTTGAGTCTTAAATAGAATGCCATTCCAAGTGTCATGGTGAGCTCTAACACTCTTCCAGCTGTCCCTTTCCAGGTGTGAAGTGCCCCCTCGTCCAGTCTCTGTGCTAGAGTGTATACCTGATCAATAATAGCTCCTCAGCAACAGTCTCAGCTCCCAGACAGACTCTCAGGGTACACTGGGTCTTAAGCTTAAATAATCCTCGTTTTATTAATAGTGGCCCAAACACACAAGAGGAAATGCTGGCAGTTCAGATATACACCAACACATTTTGAGAGAATGACTTTTACTTGACTTCTGTCATCACTTTTTACTATCATTATTAGCTTTTGTTGTTGCTGTCTTACTATGTGCAATGTACAAATTAAACTCACACATAATTGGCATGCACACACACACACACACACACACACACACACACACACACACACACTTATACATGAAAGAGTAGAGTATTTAGGGCTTGGTATTAGTCACAGTTCAAGCTTCCTCTGGAGTCTCAGGCTATTCCCCATGGCTGAGACAGGACTGCTGTGGTCCACACAGGTATTATTTCCTCAGGTCTTCACAGACTAACTCTGTCCAGTTGGTGTTCATCTTGTCCTGTGGGACATATTACAAATGAAGCCATCCTATACAGCAAGGCCTCTTATAGAGTCTCCCAGTCACAACCCCTTTCAGCCCAACACACTGTTACAGGTACATAACTGTATAAGACAGGTATACACATCAAACATTTACTGGTAATAAATCATAAATAGTTTTATTTCAAAACAATTCTTTGTATATACAATTTATCAGTTACTAGTGATTAAATCTAATTTTCATATTAACGAGAAGGATGTGCTTGTGCATTTGTAGATGATGGATTAAACCTCAGCTGAATATTTGATGCTGTGGGACAAAGAGCATCATTGATATCGTTCAGAAGTGGCTGACACTTTTGATTTTATATGTCACAAAGGCCATCCCATAAATATGTTGTTTAAGGTAGCAGAAGTATGATTAGGGCCATCTCAGAAAGAGCTAGAAATTCTGTCATAATCCTCAGCTGAAGTTCATTGAATGTTTGGTTTTGTCGTATTTTTTTTTTATATGCATCGATATTTTGTCTGCAGGAATATCTGTGTGAGGATGTTGGGTTCCCTACAACAGAAGATACAGACACTTGTAAGCCACCATGTGGGTGTTGGGAATTGAACCCGGGTCCCATCTCTCCAGCCTTGAATGTTTGTTTTTTAATGAAACTTATCAGAAAATCCAACTCCAGTTTCTAAAATCCCACATTCTAGCACAATACAGACTACAGGTATTTTTATTATACTTACATGAGAAATGACAGTTGGGAACTATTGGAGGTTTTTGTTCTCCCTAATTAAACTGTGATGTCTCTGTAAAAATTGTATAGGTAATAAAAAAAAAGCATTGCATTTCATAATTCCGTAGTCCAGTCTCCAGACTGAGGTGTTCTGGAGCTTTTGTTGGTGTGCTGGAACAGGGTTCCACGGGAATTACCTGTGCTGTGTGCTTGTACCTGAGGCTGTAGTGAAGTCACATGACACCACACGGGCCAGCCCAGGTTGCTCTGCTGAAACAGCTGAGGTTCAAAATGTATTCTATTTGGAGCTGTTTTTCAGTCATTATGTATTCAGAAGCCTTTAACTATTGCCAAAGGTTTGTGACTCCCTCCCCAGGCCACCCCATATTCAGTTTCATGTCCCCACATGGGGTCACAAGCCACAGTTTAAAAAGCTTGTATATAAGGAAGTCATTATATATTACTCATATTTAGGTAAAAGCAAAGAAAAATATTGATATACTGGACACGCTGAAAACTGTTACTTGATCTTACATGGCAAACTGGAAAACACAAAGATGAAGAATAAGGAAGTGAGTGGGAGGCATTGGAAATGTCAGGACAGTTGGGTATACCCAGCGGTTTCATTAATCACAGTGCAGGTGGACGGCAGACAGACTAGAACTAAGCTTTGGATAGTCATCGGAATCATCTGACATCCATTCATCTCATAAATATTGAAAAACACACATCAATTATATTTTTAAAAAAGAAGATGGTTGGTATTTCCAAATGTTAAAAGCATACTTCCAAATATAAAGGCAGCTATAATATGGATGCGTTTAACTAGTATAAATAAAATTATTTATACTAAAGGGCATTTTAAAAATAAACCTTTTTTTTTTTAAGGGTAATAAAGTGATGAAGGTCATATCTGAAGTTTCACCTAACTGGGAGGCTGGGAAAGGAGATTTGAAGCCAGGAGTTCCAGAATAGTCTAGGCAGCATAGGGAGACACCCGCTCAACAAAACAAAGGATTAGGAAAAAAACTGACAAAAATTGAAATCCAAAATAGATCATTACTCCATGTGATTGATATATTCTCATGAATTAGGATTAATTTCATTTAGTTCAGCCAGGGTTTATGAGTCATCTGCTCTGCTTGGGACTCCACTGTGGCCCAGCCACACCCACACCTCTGCAGTCACCTTGGTTACAAGTCCTTGCTAGATACAAACAAGAGAAATAAGCTGTGAATTCACACGTGAGAAGACTCAGAATACAAACCACCACAGGAAAACATATACAAGTTTATTAGCAGTCATGGAAAGCAAATTAGAGCATGCCACACACCTATTAAGCTATCACAGATAAGCAGAAATGCTCAGGCCCAGAGCAGTGGGTACCCAGTGTCCTGCGCCTGGCATGACAGATTTGTTCCATATGGGCCACCTGACAAAGACAAACTTTTTATTCCAGTAAACTCTTCTAAACTTGGTATTTCATTTCTCAAATCTATCTACGGGACATAACTCAAAAGACATATATATAGTAATTGCCACCAAAAGCCAAATCTTGGTATTTATAAGAAGGAAAATTGAGGGACCAACCCCATATGTCCAATAGCAAGAGAAACTATGTTGATCATGCTATACCATTCGATGAATATCCCTGCCAGGAAAAACGGCCTTGCCTTCTCAACACTCAACACACTGCATTTTGTCCCCAAGATGCCCTGCAATCCTCAGCCCCATAAAACATCCTCAGGAAGGTCATCCTTAATGCACAGTGTGAACACATACACTCACTTGTCTCTCAGAACTTCCTGTCTACTTTGTTCTTAACAACATCTAAAGCTGACTTTTAGGACAACATTCCTATTTAACACCAACTCCACTACCTGAGCAGAGGCTTCCTGAAAGCAGGGTCCCTGGCCATCTTTGCTCACCCCATGGTTGCCATTCAGTATAGTTCATGAACATGCTTTGTATATGGTTGGATGTGTGTGTGTGTGTGTGTGTGTGTGTGTGTGTGTGTGTTTGTGTGTGTAAGTAAGTATGTTTGTATGTATGTATGTAAGTATGTATGAATCATTGGATGTGTGCATGAATGAATTGGATAAATGAGTGGGTGGGTGATGGATGGATCATTGGATGCATGCATGCATGCATGAAGGAGTAGATGGTTGGATGAATTGGTGGGTGGGTGGCTGAGGGATGAAAGAACTGATAGACAGATGGATGGGTGGGTGATTAAATGGGTGAATGGGTGGATAATTGACTGCATTCCTAGATTGCTGAATTTTTAAATTTTATTTATTTATTTATTTACTTATTTGATTTTTTGAGAGACAGGATTTCTCTGTATTGTTTTGGAGCCTGTCCTGGAACTCACTCTGTAGACCAGGCTGAACTCGAACTCACAGAGATTCACTGCTTCTGCCTCCCACTGGAATTAAAGGCATGGGCCACCAAATAGCATTCCTTCTGTTTATAAATGATATCCTATCTTAAATGTACTCTGCCAACTATTATGCTTTAATCTCTCACATTATTGTGAGGCAGAAATCAGTGTTTACTTAAAAGTGTAGGAACCCAAGGAGGCTTTTAATAACAAGCTAAGGATCTTTGCTAACTAAACAAGAATTTTCATTTCTTGCTTTTTCTCTTTCTCAACTAACTTAGCAAAGTAGGGGGAATTTTCTTATACATTTCATATATTTTAATAGTATAAGAAAAAGGGGGCCTTTTTTCCCTGTTTGTTGTTGTTGTTGTTGTTGTTGTTTGGTTGGTTGTTTTGTTTTGTTTTTGAGACAAGGTTTCTCTGTGTAGCCCTGGCTACCCTGGAGCGTACTCTGGAGACCAAGCTGGCCTTCAACTCACAGAGATCCTCCTGCCTCTGCCTCTGCCTCTGGGATTAAAAGTGTATGCCACCACTGCCTGGCTTATAAAAGGGTGAGGTTGACTGGGGACCCTCTAACTTTTTAAGAACTTTGGGGGTTTGATGTCTAGGTTTGTCTACCATGTAAGGCCCTGGGTTCAGTTCCCAGCGTGGGAGAGGGGAACTAGTGAAGACAGAATCAGGCTTTCCAGGGAAGCATCTAGCATACAGCTTGACTTAAGGAGCACAGTGATGTCTCTCCTTCATAAAATGAGCAGTGCTTGTCAGGGTCTTGCTTACCAACATGCTGGGTTGCTAGAGAGGTGTGAATTGGCCTTGGGGTTGAAACAGTTGAGTTTGGCTAGAATTGTATTCTATTTTTAAAGATGTTATAATAGTTTTTACATCCATGTACACTCACGCAGTTGGCCTGGAATTTTGATGGCTCTTACAGAATTCCTAGCTTTGACTCATAAAATTAAGTGAACAGCTATATTGAGGAACCATTTACACAGCATGGGGACTGTTTGTTCTTTCAACTTTTACTTGAGAACAATTTATATTGAATTAGGACCTTTGGGAATGGATCTGTAGTTGTCTCCCTAGAGTACACCATCATTTCACGTTCGCTTTTATTGTGCCACTTCTGGGATTTTTATTCTTTTGTAAGTCCTTTTTTTTTTTTTAGTTATCCAGTTAGCCCTGGCTAAAAACAAAATTTTCCATATTTTATTTATTTGTTTGTTTATTTGTTTATTTATTTATGGTTATTTTGAGACAGAGTTTGTCATAGCTTTGGAGCCTATCCTGGAACTTGCTTTGTAGACCAGGAACTCACAAACATCTGCCTGTCTCTGCCTCCCAAGTGCTGGGATTAAAGTCGAGTGCCGCCACCACAACCAAGCTCAAAATCTCCCATATTTTAAAGTGATTCCACATCAGTTTTCATACTTCCATTTTACTCTTAGGTTATTAAGTACTTGTATGTTTTCTGTTTTAAAATACCCTTTATTTATCTTTACCAATTCTGTGCATGTATGCCATGTACCTTGATTAGATGCACGCCCAATCCCTCCCACTTCTCGTAAGCATGCCACACACATACACATACACACACACACACACACACACACACACACACACACACACACACACACACACACACTGTAACCCTCTGAGCCCCTGATCACGTTGATTGGATCTTGAGCAAGTAGCCATAACTTTAGTGAGGTCAGGATGCAACAGTCATGTCATATTCAAAAGAGGAAGGTGTTTTTATGGCACTCCTTTCCACCCCCAACCTTACATTTATTTCTGCCCCTGTCACACTATATTCCCAGAACTTGCAGGGAGGGATGGAATAGAGGTCCTGTTTAGGGCTGGGCACTCGACACCATTTATTCTTGGAACTTTTACCAGCTGCCCAAAGCTGAGAACAATACTGACCTGTGGTGTAACCCTAAATGTTTAGAAGGCAGTTCCACGTGTCTGTTTAGCAAGGCAGTGATAGAAGGTCCCTCCTTGAGCCTCTGTCCTCTCTAGCCATGAGCTTTTGCCCAGGTTTGCAGTACTTGACCTCACTCCCCCCAGGAAGCCAGCCTCAAATCCCATGAGGAAGAGAATGTGCTTCTCTTTAATCTTATCAGTGGCCATCAGCTTCATTGGTTTTTGAGAGATCCTCAGCTTGATTTTCCTGGTCAAGCTCTTATTTTTCCTTGTCTTTGTCTCCCATTTTAGCCTGGGCTGCCTTTGTTTTTCTCCCTGTGCTGAGTGAGCACAGAACATTAAGGTGCTTTTCTGTGTGTTCTCTACTCCTTCTGACACTTTCTTTGCCCTAAATTCTTATGTCATGTGTGGGTTGTCATGTGTAGGTTTTTCCTCTCCTCACCACACACGATTTAAAGGAGGGGGCACTGTGGTACCCAAACAGTTGGGCACTGTTTAATCCTCGGCTGATCATTGCTTTTGTTTGCCTTTGTCTAGGCGTGAGCTACGCAGTAGGGAAAGGGATGAGCTATGTTGCAAGCCTGCCTTTCCAAGTTTCTTTCTCCTTTGTCTCTCAGAGTTTAACCAATTGATGAGAAGGTTCCTGTGTAAAAGCAGATCCCATTCTCTGGCCTCTGCTATTCAGTGGTCTCCCTCTGTTATATGATGTATGGCTTTGTAATTCCCCATTGGTTCTGTGCATGTTTCATCTTTCATGGTCTGCTGTCATTTTTTTCCCTGCACTTCTGTTGACTTTTCTGCTCTTTTGTCCTGTGTCAGGCCACAAAGAGTTAGCTTCATTGTCTTTTGTCACCACCTGTCACTCTGATGTCCTAGGAGCCTTTGGATGACAGTCAGTTTTTCCATAACTCCATAAGCATGCAGGTGTAGTAGAGAGGGAACAGCATTTAAATTTCAGTCCAGACTCCATTACAGGACCAAGTCACCTCTGGAGTTCTTTCTATGCAGATTGCACTGTCCTTGCAGGGAGGCTGCATTTGGTCAGGTGAAAGTACTTTGCAGGACTGCAAGGAGCTGGTGAGCAGTGCTGTCATCTGATTAGTCCTGATTGTGCTAGCATTAGTCGCTTTAGTCAGGCCTCCTAAGATAGCAGAGCCATTAGGGTGGATGGACAGATTATAGGTGAACAAGAATGGATAGATGATATATAAATAATAATGATGGATCTACCATGGATGGATGGATGGATAGACAGATGATAGATAGATAGATATGATAGATGATAGATAGAACTATAGATAGATAGATAGATAGATAGATAGATAGATAGATAGATATAGATGGTAGATAGAACTATAAATAGACAGAGGGATGGATGGACAGATGATAGATAGATAGATAGATAGATAGATAGATAGATAGATAGATAGATAGATAGATGAGTAGATGAAGATGAGAAGGGCCTCACTAAGGGACTTGCTTCATGTAACTGTGGATACTGAACAGCCCATGACTCTTTCTTCATGCTGGAGGCCATGGTTGCTGATAACATAGCTGAGTCTAGTGGGAAGGCCTGAGAATCCAGAGGATCACTGGAGTAAAGGGCTAGAGGTTCCCAGGCTTGGATCTCTGTTGTCAGTGAGGACAGGGGGAATGTCATAGGCTGAAGAAGACAAAGAAAATGACTTCTGCTATTCAGTCTGTCTCAGTCCCTGGCTGATGGGATGTCACCTAACCACACTGAGGGCAGATGCTCCATACCCACTGATCTCCCTCAACCCTCACAGATACAACCAGGCATGCTCTACCAGGTTTCTATGGATTCCTTTATCTAGTCCATGTCCAACATTAATCATCACAGTAACTTACAAGACAGCTGGAGTCAGTTTTTTAAATATACCATTAACCTTGGACTTGTGAATTTGTTTTTGTATTTAACATTTTTCAATTATCTGGTTTCCATGGTAATGCTTCCTCTACTTTATATGATATTGGCAGCTGAGTACTATTAAGTCTGACTCTTACAATATGCTTTCGTGGATGTCCCTTCATCAGAATGGATGAAGTTTTCTCCCAGTCATCCAATTAATAGAGTAGCCCCTTTCAAGATTAGGAGGACCCCCTCTACCTGCTCTCTGAAGCAGATACTCTCTTTTGAACTTTTCTTGTACACCACAGGTTCTCACAGGTTCTCCCCAGACTGGGTGGCCAACTTTGCATCACTTCCTTTACCTGCTAAACTTGCTTCCCCCCTTACTCTCTCAACCGGTGTCCTTTGGTTTTTCAAAATCAATTTATTCATTTTGCTTACCACAAAGGTGTCACTTGTGTGGCTATCAGTTCCCTACTACTGCCTTCTGTGTCATGGGAATGGAATGATTTGGATTCTCAGGTTTGATTCCCTATCATTAGTTAGCTTTCCTTTACTATAACAGAATACCCAAGATGAGTCAACTTATATGAAGGAAAGGTTTGCTTTGGCTCAAAGTTTCAGAGGTTTCAGGCCATGATCATTTGGTCCTGTTGCCATGGCTTAGCACCACAGTGAGAGTATGCAGCAGTGGGGAGCCATTTGATTCCTGGCTGGAAATTAATAGAAAGAGACCAGAAGAGGCAGGACAGGGTCCAGACACCCTCTTCAAGGGAATGCCCTGATGACAGGAAGACTTCCCACCAAGTCCCACTTCCTGGTTTCCCCCAACTTCCAATAGCACGCTGGAGACAAGACCTTTGTCACTAGACCTCAAGGCTATTCCAGATCCGAACCACAATGCCTTCTGGCTCTGCCTGACTGGTTACAGGTTGCTATTTTCCTGGAGCTTTCTAGTCACCCAACCATAGGCTGAAATAAGGTTCCTCTCACCATTCTGAAGCCCCAAAGGCCCACACCAAGGAGAAGCTGTCTTCAGACATCATTGTAGCATGTAAGTTTTCCGGCAGCCCGCCAGCCCGCCAGCCCGCCAGCCCGCCAGCCCGGGCCCATAGCCGCGCCAGCCCCAAATAACACTCAGAGACTCTGTATTCGATATAATCCTGTTGGCCAGTTACCATTACTGTTTATGGGCTAGCTCTGTCTTAATTATTAACCCATTTCTACTTATCTAAGTATTTCCACGTGGTCGTCTTATCGGGGAGCCGCGCGGCAGGCTTCCTGCTTCTTCCAGGGCTACATCTCGACTCCAACCAACTTCCTCTCTCTTCCTCCTGGTCTCCTAGGCCCGCCTATCTTGTTTCCTATTGGCCACAGGGCTTTATTAACCAGTATGAGAAACATATATACAGAATAACATCTCCCATCATCTCCTCTTTTCTGTCTAAAGTAAAAGAAGGTGTTTAACCTTAACATAGCAAAATATACCATTCAACAGTTATCAAATAAGAATCACAGTTAACAATATTTAGTCCATTAACATTTTGTAAGACTTAAAGAAAATATCATCTATCCTATCTTTGTGAGTCTAAAGTCCTATATATAACTTATCTTTAATCCTAACTAAGGAAAACTATAACTATCTGTCTTCAACTCCTTCAAAGACCACAGAAGGATAATATATAAACTCTAGAAATGACAGAGACAACTCATTGCCTGGTCAGTCACCCGAAGTTCTTCTGTAATGTTCCATCTTCAGCCCATAGGCCATAGTGTGTGTCCAGACTCCTCAACAAAGTAGAAAACTTTTCTCTGTGTCCTGTAGACTGTCTGGCTGTCTGGCAGCCTCTTCCATGAAGCAGGAATCCTGTAGCAATGTCCATATTGCATCAGCAGTTACCTTTTTGTGGGTCCTGCATGTCCAGTTTCTGCAACATAAAGTCAAACAGTCTAGACAAGAGAAGTACCTTGCTCAAATGGCTAGTCTTGCCATATTAGAAGCAAACTTCATAACGAGTTTCTTCAATGTCCATCTTCCTTTTTGATGCAGGTGGTGTTACCAGGAGCAGTTGTGCCTCACTGTCAAGAAAAACCCTAAACCATTTTAAATGCCATGTTCTGTAGGTCTTTGAAAGGTTTGAAGAATGCCTATCCATCTCAAATACATCTCTGTATATCTAGAAATCCTAACTAACTTAACTCTAAGTTTTGACTATCATAGGTAATTCTCTAATCTGTACTAAATTATACATTACATTTTCCAATGAGCTATATAAACACAATACCTAAACAAGAGGAGAAATATACATATTACAAAATTGACCTTAAATTGTGTCAATAAAAGAAAATCCATTCCAAAGCAAAGTATTCATATCTATACCATAATTCCCTTTTTACCTTTAAAAGATTGCTTGTGGTTATAGCCATTTATAACCAAGTCCATTTAAATGAAAACAAACATTTATAAATAATATTTGGGAATTTGGGCGTCGTTCTTTCCAAACTACTTCCTGCTGGTAGAGGGCGCTGTCATAGGGGTCCAAAGAAGATGCAGAAATCTTGGCTGTGGTCTGCAAGGCTTTGTCTCAATTGCTTTGAATGTTGGATCACCTGGGGAGCTGTTTCAGGGGGTCTGGCTTGATCAAACCATATAAGTCTGGAAAGAATCCATAGTTTTTCATTTTCTGTGGAAACAAAAATAGAAATCTTTTTCCCCAGTAACTTGTCCTTAGGCTTAAATTTTGGAGTCAAAGCATTTTTAAAATATATAAATTGAATTAATCCAGAAGCATTTCTTTTATTAGTAGTTGTTATTTTCTCAGCAATCAAATAATTTAAAGACAACAGAAGCACGTATAGTATCCAAAATTTCTCTGTGTTTTCCATCTTTACGTGGCTTTTTTATTATTCTATTTCTTCTAGTTCTATTTTTACATATTTTGAGACAGGGTTTCTCTGTGTAACTTTTATCTGTCCTGGAATTCACTGCATACCAGGTTTGCTTTGAAATCACAGAGATCTACTTGCCTCTGTCTCCCTAGTGCTGGGATTAATGGCGTGTGCCACCATAGCCATCCATTTAATTCTTTTTTTCTTTTTTAAACCATTGTATCCCGTTTCTTTTTCTCTTCCAAGCCAGCATATTTTTTAAAACACAGTGTAAACCTACATTGTAGCTCTCATACACACCAATGAATTGTTAGCAGAGCTCTTTAAAAGCAAGGCGGTTTTTGCCGCTTATGCTAATTTTGGAAACCTCTCTTAAAGGAGCCGCGCAAATCTCTGTCTACAACAAAACAAATCCAACGGAGAAAATGCTGCTACTAAGAAGTCTTGCTAGTCTCTGTTCCTTTGTTTCTAAAACATTTCTTAAGCTCTTATTAGTTTTAAGTGAAAGTTCTTATAGCCACGTTGGGCGCCATTTGTAGCATGTAAGTTTTCCGGCAGCCCGCCAGCCCGCCAGCCCGCCAGCCCGCCAGCCCGGGCCCATAGCCGCGCCAGCCCCAAATAACACTCAGAGACTCTGTATTCGATATAATCCTGTTGGCCAGTTACCATTACTGTTTATGGGCTAGCTCTGTCTTAATTATTAACCCATTTCTACTTATCTAAGTATTTCCACGTGGTCGTCTTATCGGGGAGCCGCGCGGCAGGCTTCCTGCTTCTTCCCTGGCTACATCTTGACTCCTACTACTTCCTCTCTCCTCCTTCTGGTCTCCTAGCCCCGCCTATCTTGTTATCTCATTGGCCACAGTGCTTTATTAACCAGTATGAGAAACATATATACAGAATAACATCTCCCATCACATCATCTGAGAACTTCTGCTCAATACAGAAAGTCCAAGGGTTGCTGTGGGCAAAGAACAAATTCACAATCCTAGATAGAGAGAGCATTCTGAGTGTTTCTCCATTTTAATATGCATAAACGAACAAGCCTCTGTTGATTGCCTCTCCCAGTGTATTATGTGCCATTGCACTGAGCAGTACATTGCACTGTCTCATCAAGGGATTTATAGTCTCTAGGGGTTAGAGTCCAGACTCGGCTGTGAGTCCAACAAGATAACTGACATGAACAGAGGCAACAGGGGAGGCAGAGCTAGGGGCATCAGAGCCTTGATAAGGAATGAGATCAAGGACCCCAGTCTACCAGGTGGCTCCCCGTTCTCTGGCTCTGCCATTGGATGCTCAACACTAAGCAAAAACCTCAGAGACTCCAGTCCTTCTTTGAATATATTTTTCTTTAGCCGTGGTGACATAAAAATAAAAGGACGGGCTAGATGTCTCAGTGGGTCAAGGTGCTTCCATCTTCAGGCCCCACAGGATGGAAGGAGAAAGCCAGTCCCTTCAAGTTACCCTCTGACCTCCACATGTGTGCTGTGATGCTCATGCTCACATAGATAGATGTGCACAAACAGACACAAAATAAATAAAACACAATGAAATTATTTGGGGGATGAATATACCTTTGTTGTCAGTGGCTTCTAGAACGTGTCAAGTCAGATAATGGCCCTGGACTACAGCCTCCAGATCAGGAGGGCTGTCGCTACAATACTCTCTACCCATGGCCCAAAATAAACACAACCCTTTAAAAGAGTTTATTTTACATATGTATTATTATTATTATTATTATTATTATTATTGTGTGTGTGTGCACGTGCGCACATGCAGTGATAGTGTCCAGTACGCTTGTATGACATACATGTGGAGATCTAAGGATTCCTTATGGGAATCAGTAGATGGATCCATTTGATTCATGACTGGGAGTTGAAAAGAAGGGAATAGGGCTTGCACCTAATATCTTCCCCCAGGGCATATCCCAATGAGCAGACGACTTCCTGCAGAGAGACTGCCAAAGTTCTCTCCTTCCTGGGAATCAAACCTGGTCTCCAGACTTGCATGGCGAGCACTTTCATCCGCTGAGCATTTCACCAACCTCCCACCCAATCCCTTAACAACCTTGAGTCCCCACCAACACCTTGGAAAACAGCTTTCCAGGCTATCGCTTGGAGCATCGGGGGAGGCAGAGCTTCCTCCGGGCTCCCCTTCATTTGGCCAGCATTTGAAAGGCTTGGAGACAAACACCAGGACATTTTCCATCTGTGCCCCGGTACATGTGGCTTGACTGCTGAGCTGTAGAGCAGCAGTCCAGTGCCAGCTGCCTTTGATCTCTTGGTTTAGCATTCTGGGATGGGGTTATGTAATGGCTGACTATGCTCCCTTAGAGCCTGGTTTGTGGTGATTCTGCCCAGACTGACACAAATAAGCAATGAGCGCTGTGGGCTGCTGAACCTGTCTCTGTCAAGTGTGAACATCAATGTTACTTTGTGTCCTTTGTCCTTGCTCTCTGGCACCTATGAACACTTAAGTATCCTGGGTGCCTGTGTACCAGAAACAATGATAAAACATTCCAATCTAGATTTTCAATGTAACCCAAGACCAGGAGGAAGGCTTCCATGTTTGTCTACAACATACCCTGTTTCACTCAGCATGCTCTTATAATTTAATCTGTTTCTCTTCGTCTACATTTTGCCTCAGGCCTTTTTATTTAACCTTTCTTTCATTCTGTATGTCCTACTCCATGTCTGTCTGTCTGGTGGCTGTCTGGCTGGCTGGCCCCTAGAAATCTCCCTGTCTTTCTCCCTTATTCTATCCCATCTTGTTCTCTCCCTAGAGCCTAGATTTCTCTTACTACTTAGTCACACTGCCTACCAGCCCTGCCTATTCCTCTACTGCCTAGTTACTGGCTGTTCAGCTTTTTAACTAGACCAATCAGGTACCTTAGGCAGGCAAGGTGAAACAGCAAAAATATCTTTACATAATTAAACAAATGCTGCTTAAACAAAAGTAACACACCTTTGCACAATTACAGTAATATTCCACGGCAATGCTGTCCTACCTTCAGACCTCTTTTTACCACTTCTCTTTGGGCGTGGCTTCATCAGCTGTCAGTTGTGAAGAAACTTGTGATGGTGGAACCTAGAAAAAGCTTGAAGAACTGATGGCAATAATTGCTTCCCCGTCTCCTTTGGGTCTAGTGAAGTCAGTGATACACACTGCACTTCTCTATGTGGGTGATTTTCTTCTAATAGAATGGTCACTGAAACAACCACAGGTTTCCATACAGGCATCCTTTCTCTCTTAAGTGAGCTCATCATTCACCAGTGAGTCCATGGAGATCAAGAAACACACACACACACACACACACACACACACACACACACACACACACACGTTCACATGCTCATACGCTCACACACACACTCACATACATGTTCACACACACACACACACGCTCACGCGCTCACATGCTCATACACACACGCTCACATGCTCACACGCTCACACACACACACTCACATACATGCTCACACACACATGCTCACACGCTCACATGCTCATACACACACGTTCACATGCTCACACGCTCACACACACACACTCACATACATGCTCACACACACACACATGCTCACACGCTCACATGCTCATACACACACGCTCACATGCTCACACACACACACACACACACACACACACACACTCACCTTTGAACCCAAACTCCCTGATAGTCTGACAGAACAGTGGACACACTCAGCACTACACAAGAAAACTGCTGCACAACAGCATCAAACAAGGTGGTGACCCTCTTTCTGTAATAGAAACACTCACTCCATCTGGGAGATAAGGAAAGAGAGTGCTGTGGTGAATATGCTCTGTCCTCCAAGGGTTTATATGCTAGAGAACTAATCTCTGGTGTGGCAGTTTCCAGAGATGGTAGGACTTTTCAAAGGCGAGGCCTGGAGGAAAGTCTTCAGGTCATCGGAGGCATCACCCTCAGACAGAATCAATGCCGGGTCCAGACAGTGAGTGGTTATTGAAAGCAAGCCAGGCCTGTGGCTCCTCTCTGGTTTCCTTCTTGTCCTATTGTCTCCCTCCCTCCCATGCTTCCACCAGGAGGCTATTCCTGCTGTACTGGGAGGTAGCCAGGGAGTATGTCTCCTGGACTGAGCCAAGACTATGCCTCGCTATCCCAGAACTGTGCACAACACTGATTTCTTTTCCTTAGAAATACCCTAAGCTTGGCTTCGTTTTTCTAGCCACAGAAAACAGGGGTTTGCAGGGATAGCAGAATTCAGGCAGGTAACAGAATTCCAGAACTGGTTTTGTATTAGATTAAAGCCAGCAATGGCTTGCTAAGGTAAAGGGCAGGCCAGCTGCCTGGGTATCAGGATGATGGGTGCAACCACAGGTTGACAGGTCCAGCCAATGTGTGGAGAAGAGGCATTACTCCAGCAGCCATTAGCACACCTAACGTCCACATTTGGTATTAAGTAGCATTTTCCTTGAATGAGAATCAGAGCTGAGGCCAGGACTTGCCCGGGACAGTATCAGAGGAACCTGGGACGTCTGATTTTGTCAGGATCATTACCCCAGTGACTGGAAAAAGTCGCCCCCACAGGGGACTTCCCCAAGACCAGCTGGGACACTTGAGCGTTCAAAAACAAATGTAATGATAGTGAATTGAAACACTTTAAAGAATTGACGGTTCATTTAAGGGACACTTACATGAGATGAGTGTCTGGGGCAGGGAAGACACTCTTACACAAAGAATGAGAGACAGTAAACATAGCAAGGTAGTTTGGGGGAATATTACTTGCAACCACCATTGTTTTAATTGATTCAGACCAAGATTGACAATGTTGAACCCACTTAAAGCCAAAGAAATTATGTAGGAACACACACACACACACACACACACACACACACACACACAGACACACACACACACACACACACACACACACACACACACACACACACACACACACACACACGGTTGTAGTGCTTATGAGGCATAAAAGGTCAAATGGACCTTTACCAGCTGGAGATCAGGCAGGCCAGAGATCAAATCAGGCCCCAGAAGTAGACTCACCTGGTGTCTGATGCCCCCTGGTGGGATTTTGTGGGAAGAACACAACATTATCTCCAGCCTTCGCCTAAAATGCTTAACCTCAGTCTCAGGGAACACCTATGGCACTTAAAGGTCTAGCCAAGAGGGATTAGGAGATTGCTCTATAAAAACAATTAGATTGATTTGGAAAATTTGCAATGTCAGAGTCAGAATATTCTCAAATCCATGAGGATGATTCCAGATAAAGAAAGCAAAATAACTCCTAGATCAGAACACAAAATAGTTTGAAAATCATTTCAGGGTGATGACAGATACTTGAACATGGCCGTGGACTGGATAACCATGTATGCTGTTGTCACACTCCCTGAAGAACAAATGTTCTGTATGAAAAGATTCCTGTTCCACTGAGGCGTATGCCAAAGTGATTAGGGTGGCATGTTGTCCTGGCTGGTTTTATGTCAGCTTGACTCAAGCTAGACTCATCAGAGAGGAGGGAACCTTAATTGAGAAAATGCCTCCATAAGCTCTGTCTACAAGGCATTTTCATTAGTGATTGATGGGGGAGGGCCCAGCCTGTTGTGGGTGGTGCCATCCCTGGGCTGGTGGCTCTGGGTTCTGAAAGAAAGCAGTCTGAGCAAGTCATGGGAAGGAAGCCAGTAAAGTAAGCAGATCCCTCCATGACCTCTGCATCAGCTCCTGCCTCCAGGTTCCTTCCCTGTTTGAGTTCCTATCCTGACTTCCTTCCATGATGAAGGAAAATAAACCCTTTACCCAAATTTGCTTTGGTCATAGTGTTTCATCACAGCAATAGGACACATGCCATGCTGTACCATTCACAAGTGGTTAGGCAAAAAAAAGTAAAGAGTTTTGTTTTTAAATAATTTTATTATGTGCTTGGGGTGTGATATGTATATGAATATAAGAACCCTCAGATCCAGAGGCATGGGATTCCCCCAAAGCTGGAGTTACAGGCACATGTGAGCCACCTAACATGAGTGTGCTGGGAACGAAACTCAGATCATCCGCAAGAGCAGCAAGTACTCTTAACCACAGAGCCATCTTCCCAGCCCTGAGTGTGTATGGGTCTGTGTTTGGAAAGAGCTGGCAGATGGCCAGTGTGGTGCTGCTTTAGTGGCTGCTGACTCTAGGTCTGTGAGGTTCATTGGGTCCTAGTTGAGCTCTTTGGCAAATTTTAGATTTTTCCATACTTAAAAGTTTAAAGTGTGTGGGGAAAGACAGTAGGAAAAAAAATTAAAAGTCAAACCAGAGCAATTGAATGGCTTATCTAACAAAATTAGCTGAGGCTAAGACTCCTCTCTCTGAACCTTAACTATTCATCCTTCTTCATCTAAACCAGTGAAGAGGGAGATGGAGGTTACAGCTCATTCCCTTGGAAGCCCTGGCACACAACCTTTCCAGGATCTGGCTAAAGGGAGTTAAACACAATGTACACTGCGCCGCCTAGTGGCCAGATGTGGTCACCTCTCCACGGCTGCCGATTGCATATGGACCCACTAAACCCACATTATTGGCGCCTTTCCCACAGTTCCTGTGGTTCTTACATTTGTGAAACACTAACTTTTGTTTATACTTCCGGCCCTGCAATATTTTTGTTATTGATTTCCATTTGCTTTGGGTAAACAAGCCAAAAAACAGATTTCTTCTCCCCAGAAATCCAATTGAATCCTCCATTCCTTAATAACCCTGACGACAGAGGAAAACCTTATTCTATGTATTTAACCAGGGTGCATTTGCTGCCTAACCATAGCAAACCACTAGGATTTCTGACTTCCTCTTGAAAAAAAAAAAACAAGCCAAATAAAGAACATGTTCTGGGCTTGCCAAAGAAAAGGGTTTGGGCTGTTGTTCACATGTGGTGGAGCACAGAGGAATGGGTGCTCAAAACAGCACCCAAGGGAGGTTCTACAATGGAGATAATCACTGGAAGCAGGACTCTTGTGTATCTGTAGGGGCCATACCTGGCTTTCTCAGGTTGACATGAACTGGAAGTAGGGCCAAAACTTAGGGATGCTGTCCGTTACTAATAGAAATAGAACCCTAGTCTAACTGTTACAGAAGAGAGCATAAGCTCACTGGGTTGTTACTGTAGATATCACAGCTATCTGGCTTCCTGGGCTATTTGCTAAGGGGCTTGGTTTCTTGCTGGGGGCTGTGGACCAGCTTTCCAGATTCCCATTTGGTGTTGCCTTGCATCTGGAGGCAGCCAGCCCAAAGTGTGGCCTGGCACAGTACAGGGTAGCTGCAGACAGTGGCCGCCTAGATCACACCTAGTGAATAAAGAAAGAGATTGCAGACCATGTTAGGACCCCTGCCTGAGAAGAGGCCCTCCAAGCCTCAGTGGGCTTCCTTTGTACCCACAAGCCACTGCTGCTGTGCTCTACCCTTGTGAAAGGCTCTCAAGGGTTGGCTCTGGGCCACCAGCACACTCTGGAGGTGACTTGGAGCCATGAGCAGGAGACTTGTATAGATCATACACTAGCCACCTCCTTGTGCTAGTGACCTTGGTAGAAGCTGGGGAGATGAGGTGGACATGGTCCCAGCACTTCAGGCCAGGGGTTCCGCTGGAGTTGGCACACAGCCTCTCTTGAACTTCATTCCAGGCCCACCTTGGGCCCAGACTCACCGTTCTTCTGTGCTGTCCCTTGCTGTCCAACCGCAGGCACTTCGTGTGAAATGGTCCCATCTGAGGTTGCCATGGGTGGATCTCGACTGGCTCTTAGACATCTCCTGCCAAATCACAGAGCTCGACCTCTCCGCCAACTGCCTGCCTTCACTCCCCTCCATCATCCCCTGGGGACTTATCAACCTGAAGAAACTGAACCTCTCAGACAACCACCTGGGGGAGCTGCCCTTTGTGCAGTCATCTGATGAAATCATCTGCTCCAGGTGGGTCAGGGGTGTGGACATGGCCTTCTGCACCCCACCAGACAGAGGCACCCTCCCATGCAGGTTCCGTGGTGGAGTTCTGTGTTTTCAAAATGAGCTTGTGGCGGTAGTGGAAAGACTGCTCTATCTTACACGAGCTAATGAGAGCAAGGCATCAAGGCCTAATGAGCCAGATAGGTCTCGGCAGGAGGTCTGGGCTAAGGATTAAAAACTCATCCACAGCCATGCAGAGCTATTTGTTGGAAATAGATAACTGTGTCCTGCACAGGGAAGTGGCTAGAAGCTTCCTGTGATGGTAGAAGGGTTTGTCCCACCTCCCAGAACAAGCTGGGAGGGCCTGAGGAAAGGGACAACTCTGGGAATGTGGCCACACATGAACACTGGTCACTGTATCGCTGTCTGTCTTACATAGAGCCCTGAGTGAGCCCTGAGGTGGCATGGGAGCAGAAGGACATCTATGAATTGCGTTTCTCATTGCTGACTAAATACGCTGACAGCTTAAAGAAGGAAGGGTTATTCTGACTCACAGCTTGAAGGAGACAGTCCATTGTGGTGGGAAAGGCATGGCTGCTGGGTCAAAGGTGGCTGGTCACACTGCATCTGGAGCTGGTCACACTGCAGCTGCATCTGGTCACATTGCATCTGCAGCTGGTCACATTGCATCTATAGCTGGTCACACTGCATCTGCAGCTGGTTACACTGCATCTGCAGCTGGTCACACTGCATCTGCAGCTGGTCACATTGCATCTGTAGCTGGTCACACTGCATCTGCATCTGGCCACATTGCATCTGTAGCTGGCCACATTGCATCTGCAGCTGGTCACACTGCATCTGCATCTGGTCACACTGCATCTATAGCTGGTCACATTGCTTCTGCAGCTGGTCACACTGCATCTGTAGCTGGTCACACTGCAGCTGCATCTGGTCACACTGCATCTGCATCTGGTCACACTGCATCTGCATCTGGTCACATTGCATCTGTAGCTGGCCACATTGCATCTGCAGCTGGTCACACTGCATCTGCATCTGGTCACACTGCATCTACAGCTGGTCACATTGCTTCTGCAGCTGGTCACACTGCATCTGTAGCTGGTCACACTGCATCTACAGCTGGTCACACTGCATCTGCAGCTGGTTACACTGCATCTACAGCTGGTCACACTGCATCTGTAGCTGGTCACACTGCATCTACAGCTGGTCACAATGCTTCTGCATCTGGTCACATTGCATCTGCAGCTGGTTACACTGCATCTGCAGCTGGTCACACTGTATCTGCAGCTGGTCACACTGCATCTGTAGCCGGTCATACTGCATCTGCAGGTGGTCGCATTGCTTCTGCAGCTGGTCACACTGTATTGGTAGCTGGTCACACTGCATCTGTAGCTGGTCATACTGCATCTGCAGCTGGTCACATTGCTTCTGCAGCTGGTCACACTGCATCTGCAGTTGGTCACATTGCAGCTGTATCAGGAACAAGAAAGTAATGACTACTTACTGGTCTCCAACCATGGAGTGTTGCCGCACACATTCAAGATGGCCCTTCCCACCTCATGTCAACTAGCCCAGATAGTCCCTCACAGACACACCCAGAGTTTGTTTCTCATCAAGTTTTGCCAGTCACGATGAACCACCACAGGGAGGACTGCACTTGAACTTACTGAGGATGTGTATGCACAGGGCTTCATTGCAGAATGGATTTGAGCTGACTGCAAAAGCTAAGGCTGGAGCTGGAAGCTGACCCAGTAGGTAAAAGTGCTTGCTGTCAGGCCTGATGTCCTGGAACCTACATACTGGAGAGAAAAAACTGACTCCTGAAAGTCATCCTCTGTCTTCTCACTGCGGGGAGGTCATGGCACATTGATTCACATGAGTGAATGCATACTCACAGTAAATACATGGAATTAAAAGTAAATAAATTGGGGGGCATTGGTGCCAAACACCTTTAATCCCAGCACTCAGGAGGCAGAGGCAAGTGAATTTCTGTGAGTTCAAGGCCAGTCTGGTCTACAGAGTGAGTTCCAGGACAAGCTCCAAAGAAATACAGTTAAACCCTGTCTCAAAAATCAAAAATGTTGCAAGAGGTAAAGATGTTAGAAAGAGCGTGGGGTTAGTCCTTGGGCCTCATAAATGAGTTTTACAAACCAAAAATGTAAAGAGCAAAGGTTTAAACCCTGGTCGTTCAGGAGAACCAGGCCCCAACAAAGTCAGATTCACCCACTTGCCCTCTATACTGTGTGTGTAGAGGGATCCTTGCCTGTGGAGAGATTTTTTTGTAAGTACTGCTGTTGCTCTTCCGGTCCCCTAATGCCCTTCTCCCTGGCCCAGGTTGCTTGAAATCGACATCTCCAGCAACAAACTGTCCCACCTTCCACCGGGATTCTTGCACCTCTCAAAACTTCAAAAACTGACCGCTTCTAGGAATTATCTGGAGCGCTTGTTTGAAGAAGAAAATGGTACGTGTGTCCGTCCATGACCTGGTGTCATTAGCCACTTCCTTGCTGTCTGGGATACTTTCTCAACAGTTCCCACTGGTTTTTACCTCACAGCTACCAACTGGATCGGCCTGCGGAAGCTGCAGGAACTGGACCTGGCTGACAATAGGCTGACTGAGCTCCCCACCCTGTTCATGCACTCCTTCAAGTCACTCAACTATCTGAATGTCTCCAGAAACAATCTCAAGAGCTTTCCCGACCCCTGGTCCTGCCCTCTGGTGCGTATCCTGAAAGCCACGGTTGACTCTGTATGTCACTCCATCTCCTTTGGGGTTGTGCTGTGTGTCACGATTGTCACTCCACATCGCAGCTGAGTGGAGGCCCACAGCTCAGCCAGGCTATGCTCTCAGCGGTACCAGCTGTGAGCCAGTCTGTCTGGCTCTGGATTTAGGATGGAGCAGCAGCCACTACAGTTTCACACAGCAGCAGCTTGCCCCTGACACAGCATGGTATAGGAGATGGCGAGTTGGCTGCCACGCAAACATGAGAGCTTGAATTTGATCCCCAGGATCCACATAAAAAAGTGGGTCTGGGGAGATGACTTGGTAGGGGAAATGCTTGCTATGCAAGCATAAGGACCTGAGTTCAGGCCCCCAGCACCCAAGAAGCAAAGACAGGATCCCTAGGGCAAGTGGACCTGCCTCGGTGTATAAGATGGAGAGCAATCTAAGAATACACCTGCCATCGACCCCTGTCCTCCATATGCTCACATGTGCACACATGCATGTGTTCACACATGTGAGCATACATACATGCAGGTCATACACAGTCTAAAAATCCAGGCAAGGCAGCATATGCCTGTAATCCCAGCACTGAGAAGAGGAGATAGGGAGGTCCCTGGCACTAGCTGGGCAGCCAATCTAGAGAATTGATGAGCTCTAAGTTCAGTGAGACACCCAGTCTCAAAATTAAAAAAAAAACAAAACACCAAGATGGGGAGCTGTTGGAGAAGACACCCCAACACTAACCTTTGACCTCTACATGTATGTGTATACACACACAACCCTGGTATACATATGAAGACAAATGCTAAAGGGTCCTTGGTACAATAAGATGAAAAGGAGCAGGAATCTACGTTAACGGTGCTGCAGACTAAATGAAGGTTTTTGTTGGTAATCTGGCTGGTTGAAGCAGATGAATAATATAAGGAATATGTGTGCTTTGTTGCTGTTGGTTACAAACAAGGAACTTCTCCATCACAAAATAAGCAAGCATTCCTAGTTTGACCATATGCATAGGGAAAACTGTGTCTTTCAAGAACAGAGCTCTGAGTCATTCTGTTATTTCCCAGGACAACGGGCTGGATGGTGATGAGGGGGGAAAAAAATCTATGAGCCACCTTTGTCTCCCCCAGGAAGTTCGGTCCCTGCTCCCGCAGAGCAGAGCAACACAGGCATGGAGAATTTGCAACCTTTCTCCTCACCCCACACCAAGGTCACAGAACCCTGCCCGATAGCGTCACTTCTGACATCAAATCGACAAGCCAACTTGTAGGCAACACTTCACTTGGGAAACGACTTACTATTATTCTCCCTCTCTCTCCTCAAACTCCTAGAGATGCTGCAAAGCCTCCAGAAACGCCCTGGAATCGCTGCCAGACAAAATGGCTGTCTTTTGGAAAAACCACCTTAAGGACGTGGATTTCTCCGAGAACTTGCTGAAAGAGGTGCCCCTGGGGCTTTTCCAGCTTGATGTGAGTCCAATAGCTCTTCATTTCTCATTGTCAGCATTGCTGAGAAAAATCACTCTGGGCTGCAGGGATTCTGTATGCTTTCTCCAAGTTTGTGAAACATACAAAGGAAAAAAGGTGAGCAATAAGTTCACTAGCAAGAACATTCACAGTCTTGAGCAAAGATGGAAGTGAGGAAACAGTCACCATGGAGACAGCTGTGTTGGGGAAGGGCTTATTTCCCTGTGTTAGTTACTTTCCATTGTGATAACAAACACCTTGAGATAACCAACGTCAATGTGGAAATGGCTTGTCTTGACTCAAGGTTTGAAAGGTGTCAGTCCATAGACACATCCACCAGGGTTGTGCTTTGGGGCCTGTGGTGAAGCAATGCACCATGGGAGAGCAAAGCCGTTCACCTCACAGCCAGGACTTGAACTAAAGGGGAAACAGAAGAGGTGTAACCCCAATATCCTCCTAAAGGGCACATCAGCAATGAGCAGAACGCCTCCCACCAGGTTCTGGCGCTAAAGGGTCAGCCACCTCCCAGTAGCTCTGAGAGGCATGCCCACCTTTATTGTTTCTTTGTTTAACCCAGGGACCTTTACGGAGTGTCAGATCCAAAAGAGCAACCCCAGGACTCAATTTCGTTATGGAACTTCTGTTTGGGTTTTGGTTATTGTGGGGGTTAAACCTAGAACCTTGTGCATAGCAGGAAAGTTCTCTCTACCACAGAGCTACAGGGGGCTTCTCACCGAAGCATTGAAGTGTGATGGAGAAACAATTCCGTCTGCTCATGGTACTCTTTCTCTACTCTTAGAGACCACACTGAGCACCACAGACTCCAGCAGGAGAGTCCGTACCTGGAGTACTGCCCTGCAACCTACACAGGGTCTTCAGGCAGGCTGTGAGACCCTGGGCTCATCCCAGGAGTTTCTAACTGTTCACCAAAAGCATTAGAGCACTTCCTGGAGGGCCTCATGGTGGAATCACAGGCCACATTGCCCAGGAAAGGTGACTATGTTTGAACACACGGGTGTAGCCCCTAATCTTCCTAGATCAGCTGCTTAGATCACCCAGAATGCCAAAAGACATCAAGAGTCCCTTCAACATGCAGATCTCTGAAAAGAAGTGCTAACAGGTCATACACCTGTAAGCAAACATGGGACAGAGAAATGCCCCACATGTACTCACAGCCATGTCACTGGCACCCATGGCGACCAGCTGGCCATGAGTTCTTACCATTCACCACCTCCCCGTTCTAGGCTCATCACTCAGACCAACACCTTGCAGGATATCTTGGCCATCAAGGAGGGATAGAGCTTTGTCAAATGTCACCACTGTGTTCTGTGGCATTCCTCTTTTCCCCTTGTCACCAGATTGGGGATTAGGCAGGCCTTCACATCCCAACCAAAGCCCTGAGCTAGTCACTTGGGGAGGCTTTCATAGAAACGCAGATGGTGACAACCATCCTGGTTCTAAGAGTGGGCCACGGCATCCGTCCCTCAATAAAGGGAAAACAAAGCATGTAGAGGGCTTAATGTGACACAGCAGAGGCCCTCGTTGTAGGTGGACCTCTGATAATGTCATCAAGAAGAACCAAGGTGTGTCTCTGGGGCTCTTGTTAAAGAAAGACATCCTCCAAGTGAGTAGGGGCCCCAGGAGGCATGCATACAGCAAGGCACAGGGATGAGCTGCCTGTGTGGAGACCCCAAGGAGCCCATACTGGACATCTGAGGATACGTGGCTAAGGCAGACCACCCATGGTCTTGTTGCCTCTCTTTGAGGACCACTCAAGGAGGAAGTCACCAAGAGGTAGCAGGTACCCAGCATCACTCTACTACCCAGTGGTACCCTATATACTCCAGGCAAGTACCCACTAGCCATGACTCTTGAGAATTTTGGCCTTAGGATGTGCTGAGACCCCTTCTGTTCTACAGCTCTCATTGGTCTTGGGGGAAAGTCTACGTGCATTGTTCGTCATCATTGTGCTTGAAACAATGTGGGGAGTTTTGTAAATAGGAAGAAACTGATTATCTGAGAGCAGAATGACTTGTCACTCCATCTCCTCCCTTTCATGTCTGAAGTCTTTTCCCCTCTCTCCCCTCTTTCAGGCCCTCATGTTTTTGAGGTTACAGGGAAACCAGCTATTGTCACTACCACCTCAAGAGAAGTGGGCCTGTCGACAACTCAAGACCCTGGACCTCTCCAGAAACCAACTTGGCAAGTAAGCAGGGGGCTTCTTTACCCCAAGTGTATAGAGCACCACAGATAGAGGTCCCCATGCCCCCAGATGTGTGTCTACCTGCAGTTGAGCAGGAGATGGCTGAGCTAGGCTGCTGTACCCACTAGGCAGGGACGAAGGTCTTCAGGAACAAAATAGTTGCTCACCATTATGGAAGCTGCAGGTCTGGGAGTAGGGCATCGGTCATCAAGTCTGCCACCTCCTGAGACCTCAGTCCATTCCTGTATATCTCCAGGATCATCATCTTTGCTGTTAGCTTCCCATGGACACCAGCCATATTAGAGTAATGCCCATCCTAATGAGCTGATATCAACACAATCACTTCATTAAAGACAATACTTGCTGAGTGTCCTTTATTCAAAAATGCTTGGGACCAAAATGGTTTCAGATTTTAGATGTCTTTGGGATGGTTGGAATATTTGTATATATCCCAGATAGCCTGGGTCAGGACCCAAAGCTAGACACAAGACTTTCGCCAGTGCCAAATGACCCCCATCCACACAGCCTACGGACATTTTCCTGCAGCATTTTTAGCACACCTGGTTTTAACTGCAACATATCTCTGAGGTCATGTCTGGAATGTTCTCTCTTCAACATCACACTGGTGCACACACAGTTAGACTTTGGAAGGCATCTGGGTTTAAACTTTCGGATGAAGGATGCTACTGTGTGACCACATATCTTTTTCCCCCATGTGGGGCTCTGATGACAGACACAAAACAGTCCTACCCAAGTATAGCTTGAAGAACTAGTGACTATGTGGAGGTTACTTCTGGGGCCCTGGGTAACTCAGAGGCACTGTCTCACCCCAAGCATGGGTGTCACCTCCAAAAGTTACATCCTGCCCACCTTGCAGGCAGATCCACCTACGTCTCCTCTTTCACAGCAACTGGCTCCTTATATAACCGTTGAGGATCAGGGATAGTGAACGGTATAGCTTTCCCAAGCTTCCTGCATCTTAGAAGTTTCCTCTTCACTCCAGGAGGGAATGTTCTAGTTCAGAGGAAGTAGTTAAATGTACAACAGGGTCTCAACAAGTATTCCAAATCCCCAAATCCTGAGATAAGGATCTCAGGGGACATTGTGCATCTGTAATTGTTGCACATTCATGAACTCTCACTTTCAGCCCAGACCAGAAGGCTATAAACCCTTTACCATCGCTAAGGTGTTTATAGGTAGAATGAAATGTATCCACCCAAAAGAAAGGTGAGCAGGCTCTTGGGGTCATCAGCTGGAGTGACATCTCAGCAAAGCACACACCCAAAGGCAGCTTCTCCGGAGGCAGTGGCCCATGTGCCAGCCATGACAATTCCATGGGCAGAAGTGCTTGCCCCTGCCTGAAGCAGTAAAGCCTGGGAATGCGAGACTAATGGCTGTGGCAGTTAGATGATCCTTTCTAAAGGCTTCTGAAGACCCCTGAACTCCCTCATATAAACTACAGGAACGTCAAGCACATGCTGATAGAATCTAGTGCCGTCCCCATGGTTCTGTGTTATGTAGTCAGAGATAATAGACTCCATGCTGTTGTCATGCTGGCCTCAAATTTCTGAGGGTTCTTTTTCCCCTCCACAGAAATGAAGATGGGCTTAAAACAAAGCGGATCTCCCTGTTCACCACCAGAGGGCGCCAGCGTTCTGGAACTGAGGCAGGTGTGTGCTTGATTGAGGAAGAATGTGGGGACCTAGAAATAGGCAAGGCAGGGTAGTCTTGTATCCCTGTCATATGGTGGCATTTTTTCCCCTGTTGGAATGTCAGAGATGGCTGTGGTCAGCTGAAAAGTCTACCAGTAAGCAAATGATGTTAACACATGTCACTTGTGTGCATGCCTGTGGCCCTGACTCCCCACCTGGAGCCCAGCAATGCTAATAACTATCTCCCACATATGGAGAATTGCCCTAGATTACATACACTAGAGTCTCAGTCCTCATGGGAGCTAGACCATGCCATCCATGTGGCACATAAGGAAACTGAGGCTCCCCACGTACCTCAGTCATCATAGACCAGTGGCTCCTACAATAGACACATCCCTCTCACAGTTCTAGGGGCTGGAAGCCATTTCAGGGTGCATCCATGGTTGGGCTTGGGAGAATTGAGATTTCTAACTTGCACAAACCACCTTCCCACTCCACCCACACATGGGGGACTGTCTCTCCTAACAGGACACTTCTGTCATGAAGAGTGACTTTCATCTGACCCTAACTGCCTCTTTCCAAAGGCTGGGGGTCACAGCTTCTGCATATGCTCAGGGTTTCTTGACTAGTCCTGGCTCCAGTGACAGAGCCAGGCTCCACACAGACCGTGGGAGATCACCTCTGGGGGCAGGACCAACACTGTTCTGTCCTTTGTGTTGTTTTATGACATCTTCTGAGATCCGTTAGAGGCCACAGCCACACTAGCCCGCAGGCTGGAGTGTGGCCGAGGGACACAAAGTCCTCCCAGGACTGCAAGAGTACAGCTTTCCCTGGAGTTTGTGTTTTTGTCCCTCCAAGGCCAGGGCCGCGTGGGGAATTCCTCAGGAAGGACTTTTTGTCCTTCAGGAAAACCCTGCCTAGTGGCAAACAATTGGTCTGCCACTTTATATCCTAAGTAGTAACGTCTTATTCTTTGGTTAAAATAGAGATAGGTGTGTGTGTGAGTGTGTGTGTGTGTGTGTGTGTGTGTGTGTGTGTGAGTGTGTGTGTGTGTGTGTGTGTGAATGTGTGTTGAGTGTGTGTGTGTCTGTATGTCTGTGTGTGTGTGTCTGTGTGTGAGTATGTGTGTGTGTAAGTGTGTGTGAGTGTGTGTGTCTGTATGAGTGTCTGTGTGTGTGTCTGTATGAGTGTCTGTGTGTGTGTCTTGTGTGAATGTGTGTGTGTGTGTGTCTTGTGTGTGTGTGTGTCTGTGTGTGAGTGTGTGTATGTGTGTGTGAGAGAGAGTGTATGTGTCTGTGTGTGAGTGTGTGTGTATGTGAGAGTGTGTGTAAGTGTGTGTGTGTGAGAGTGTGTGTGTCTGTGTGTGTGTGTCTGTCTGTGTGTGTGTGTGTCTGTATGAATGTCTGTGTGTGTCTGTGTGAGTATGTGTATGTCTGTGTTGGTGTATGTGAGTGTGTGTGTGTGTGTGAGAGAGAGAGAGTGTGTGTCTGTGTGTGAGTATGTGTGTGTATCAGTGGCTGTGTGTGTCTGTGTGTGAGTGTGTGTGTGTCTGTGTGTGTGTATATGAGTGTCTGTGTGTGAGTGTGTGTGTGTCTGTGTGTGAGTGTGTGTGTATGTGAGAGTGTGTGTAAGTGTGTGTGTGTGAGAGTGTGTGTGTCTGTGTGTGTGTGTCTGTCTGTGTGTGTGTGTGTCTGTATGAATGTCTGTGTGTGTCTGTGTGAGTATGTGTATGTCTGTGTTGGTGTATGTGAGTGTGTGTGTGTGTGTGAGAGAGAGAGAGTGTGTGTCTGTGTGTGAGTATGTGTGTGTATCAGTGGCTGTGTGTGTCTGTGTGTGAGTGTGTGTGTGTCTGTGTGTGTGTATATGAGTGTCTGTGTGTGAGTGTGTGTGTGTCTGTGTGTGAGTGTGTGTGTATGTGAGAGTATGTGTGTCTGTGTGTGTGTCTGTATGAGTGTCTGTGTGTGTCTGTGTGTGAGTGTGTGTGTGTCTGTGTGTGAGTGTGTGTGTGTGTGTGTGAGTGTGTGTGTCTGTGTGAGTGTGTGTGTCTGTGTGAGTGTGTGTCTGTATGAGTGTCTGTGTGTGAGTGTGTGTGTGTGTGTCTGTGTGTGGCGGGGGTGCTGACAGGGTCTCTCACTGACTTGAATTCAGCAAGCAGACAAGACTGTCTGGCCCTCAGGCCCCAGGAATCCACTTGTCTCTGCTTCTGAAGCACTGGGATTATAAGTGTGTTCCACACACCCATGTTTGGTTGTTGTTTTTGTGCAGGGGCCAGAGGATGAGACCCAAGAATTGAACTCAGGTCCTTCCAAGGCAGGCACTTTATAGACTAAGTCATCTCCTTTATTTTCTTTGCAATTGTCAAGTAGTAACTGTATGCATTTATAGGACACAATGTACCAATGATCAGGTCAGAGACCACTGGCATCTCCATCACCCCAGACTGGCATTTCTTACTTCATCGTTTTAGGAACATTGAAAATCCTCTCTGCCAGCAGTTTTGAAAAGTATGGTTGTTGTCAAATGAAGTTACCCCACTGGGCTATAGAACATCAGAGGTCCTTCTTCCTGTCTACCGTGCAGCAGCTCTACACCCACTGTCCATCCTCTCTCCCTCCCTCACCCCTGCACCCTCCCCATTCTCTGCTAACTGCTGTCCTATACTCTCCTTCTGTGAAATCCACATTTGATCAAATCTGAGACTCTAAAACCAACTACACTTACAGAGTATCCATCAGGACCATCCCATAGTTCGTAGGTCATTTTAAACAGACTGTCACATTCTTCTCTGGCTTGAAGGCTTGAACATGACCAGAACAGGTGATGAGAGGTGAGATTGAGAAATGCTACGGAGGCCAAGATGAGGCTGCAAGAGGCAAACCCCACAGGGCACACCTCTTGCACTCTGTGCGCTGCTGTGCACATGGGGATGGATACACGGTGGCTTGTCCATCAGTCCTGCACCAGTATGTGTGTTTCCTATCATTGAACGGGGTAACTGTCAGTGACAGGATCCACAAACAGAAGTGAGTAAGTGCAGTCTACTGCATCTGTGAGACCTACTAACTGCGGACTGGAAAGTGCTTGAAGAAAAGTGTGCATCTGTACCAAACCCTGCGTGCTTTTTTCTATTGCTCCCTAAACAATGAAGTATTAACAGCTACCTGACAACATCCCAGTGTCAGGCAACACAGACCACGGTGTGGGTTCTTGCATATCTATATAATGCACTTAAGCATCTGTGGACGCTGGTAGCTGTAGTATAGGGCACATCCTGGAACCAGCTCCTTGGAGTTTCTGTGTACAAATGTAATAATATATAACAAAGGTGGCATTGTAATTTAGTAGAAAATACTGTTTTCAGGTTTTGACAGAGTGTTGGTGTAACAAGCTAGGAAGGAATGCAGTCACTGTCCCTTCCTTATGTCAGTGACAACAATGTCCATGTGAATAGCAGGCTTGTGTTAAAAATAATAACATTTTAGAGGACACTTGTGGTTTGGGGTTGAAAACTTTAAAAAGCTGGCTGGGAAATCTTGTCTTTTTTCCTTTTTTTTTTTTTTTTTTTTAATACGTGGTCTCACACTATAGCCTAGGCTGGCCTGGAAATTCACCTTGTAGCCTCAAACACCATCATCCTGGCCAGCATCTCAAGTGCTGAGACTATAGGTGTGGGCTACCCTGCCCCGAAAAACTTTTTAAAACCCCAAATCTTTGCTTTGTAAAAACTGGAAAGTTTTATTTGGTAAAAGACATTATAGACAGAGGCTTCCTGCAAGCTTCTGAGAACTACTTCCCACGGAAATCACTGTGACACTGATGGGCACACAAGTCTCTAATATATAAAGAATGCTTACTTTATTCATATATGTATTCATGAATTTATATATGTGTATACATATGTATTGAACATGACAACCCCATAAGAAAAAAAAAATGACAACAAAGACAACAAATAATAAAGTTTTGAATAAAAGATCCAGACAGCCAGGAGACAGATACAGAGACCCCTTGCCATGCTAACAGGAAAATACAGTTTATGAATTTTCATAACCAGGCCTTTCTGTTTTATTTTTTCCTGCATGTGAGTACGGGACCCAAGGCTTTGAGCATGCTGGGCAAGTACTGTACTTGGCAACTAAGCCATTCCCTCAGCCCAGCTGGTCCCTCTTTAAATGAAAGTCCCTCAGCCTTGGGACATTGCATACAGATGTAAGAATTTCACTTGTAAAAAGAAAAGAGAGAGAAACAAACACTATATGTCCCTGGTGCCAAGTGGGACAATGAGCATAGGCCGGGGTTGAAGTCTGCCACTTGAACCACTTGCTGGAGGCCGCTTGTGGGCTCTGCCTTCTGCTCAAGCACCTGGGATCCTTTTGGAGACTGGGGTGGTGGCACTGGAAGGTTTCTTAGTGCGGCCAGCCACAGCCCGTAGGAACTGCTGCATGGGAAGGTCAGGTTGCATAGTGAGAGAGTCCCCGGGGAGTGACTTGGTAGCCAGAGGAGGAGGCCACAGCTTCAGATGCTCCCTGGCAGGGGGCGCCATGGCAATGGTAGATGACAAAAGCCTCCTGATTTTTCAATTGAGTATGGAATTTTAAAGGCCACCCTTGAGTGAAATGCAGGCAAGGTATCCTTGCCAACCCTGTTCCTCAGTAGAGTTGTTCTTTCAGGGTGGTTGACCTGGGGTAAAAAGAGTTATCTACAAAAGACAGCTTGTTTGCGGATGGACAGTTAAATTCCAGGGAGGTTTATGTACGTTCAAGCAGTCATATTTGTGCAGTTGCTGTGTCCAAAAATAATTTGGATGACCGTTTTTACGGTAAAATTCAGACGAGTGGAGTCATAAATAACTTATGAATAAATAGCAGTTCATAAATACCTCTAGCTGTGTTCTCCCAGCCTAGTTTTGAGCAGTTGGCTGGGGGTGTGACAGGTGTTGCCTCCGTTCCGAGCTGTGGTTCCTTATTCCCCTCATCCATCACTTAAGGGGCCTTCATAAACAGCAGAGTGAGACTTTAGACTTGGCCGGCCCCACTGCCAGCAGCTCAGTGTTCCCTCCGTGGGCAAGAGAGAACACCTTTCCCCTGTTCGACACCCTCCCAGGAAAGTGTGAGACCATTTCATTGAAAGGGGATAGAAAGCACTTTTGAACATCTTTCTACAGGACAAGGTATAGGACAAAGTCCTCTTGGCAAGCCTGCTGCAAAGCTGTTTCCACAGCTGCAGGAAATCCTGCTCACAGTGCAGCGGGCTGGGCAGGGTTTTCTTGACATTCGTCTTAGTAGTCTGGCATCGCCTCCCTCCCAGAATGTTCTCTGAGGCCAGGTTGCCTTGTGGTCTCAGTTCTGCCACTCCATGAGTGGAGAGATGCCCGCCTGAAGGAAGCAGTTGTATCTAGGTAACCGAACATGAGTTCAGCCCCACACAAGAATGTTGCCTTCTCTATCCTCTACATGTCCTTTGCTGGCAGTCCCAGAAGGGGACTTTGAGCCAGTGCATGCATCCTGGATCCCCTAATTCACAGTGGGACATCCTGTCCATTCTCCCTGCTTGTTGGGGGGAGGATAAAGTTTCCTTAGAGATCCTGCTGTAGCCTCAACCCCTGAATCCAATTAATGTGTGTTTCCAAGCTCTGTATGACATTCTTTCACTACACATAGGCTTGGGTGCTGTGGAAACAGCAAATGTGACGTGATCTTAATGGTAATCCCATAATTAGCCTCATGAACGAACTTACTTGAATACTAAAGAGTTGGCTGGTTTTTCAGAGAGTAACATCTTAAGCAACATTTGTTTTAAAAAAATGGCTCATAGTATGATTCTTTGTTGATTATCTTTTTCTTTCCTTGGACAGGTTATACTATATATTTAAAAACAAAATGGGCATTTGGCTTTCTAGTAAATTCTTCCCTAGATGTGATTGTGGGTGTGTGTAGCATACACACGTATGCGTGTGTCTGTGCATGTTTGTTTTATGTGCATGCATGTATATAACACTCGAGTGATGGGTTAATACACGTGTGAATATCTGCAGATATTTTCTGCCGAAAGCCCTTTAAGGGGCATGGCTCTGCACCTGGCTTTTCCAATTCTCCAGAAGCCATCACTTTACAGTCACATGACCTGTGCCATGCTTTGTAATCATTGCACCTTTTTCCATTGCGCAGCAAACCCCCTGCAGACATGTAGCAACAGAGGATATGCCATTCTTCTTCCTCTATGCTATTGCAAGCAATATGTCACCAAGTGTCCCCTTCCTTATATCTTTGTCACATATGCATGCCAGGATGTCTGTAGAATTAGAATTGGTAGATCAGAAAGATGAGCACTGAAGGTTTCCCGTCATGCTCGGGACATTGCAGTGATTTGTATGGGACCTCCACACTGCAGTCATCTAGAACTGCCCAGAAGCATGGTCTCTCTTCACTTTCGTTGGCAGCATGCATGCTAGAATTCCCATCCTTCCTGAGTGAATCATTGGAGGTCCTTTGTCTGAATGAGAATCACCTCGACACAGTCCCTCCATCAGTCTGCCTGCTGAAGAACTTATCGGAGCTCTACTTGGGCAAGTAAGTTCATGTTGAGGGCAGGTGCGGCCCAGAGAAGCAGAAGTCCTCCCTCACATCACTGGGGACCAGGCAGAAGGAAGCCATCCACTTACTGAGAAGCATAGTGGGGCTTTCCCATTGGGTGTGATATGAAAGGTGGGGGGAGGAAGATGAGTAACCACAGTTTGCTGCTTGGCTGGGGGACATTGAGGAGGACAGCTGCATCCCTGACCCCTTCGTGCACTGAACTTTACCATGATCCCACTGGGGCTTAAGCAGCGGGTAAAACTTGAGTGCTATAGAGATTGCTGCATTAAGGTTGAAAATGGAGAGCCTTTTCAAGAGGGAGAAGTGACTACCTTGATGGTAGTGTCATTAGCGAAGGAGAGAGGGTAGTTGTGGGCAGGGACTCTGTTTGAAGCTATAGAGACTCACAGAGGACAGAACTAATGTTTCCGCTACTGGATGCAGAGGTATAAAGGCCTTAGTGTTTAAATAGAATATGGAAATTAAGGCCCAAGGCGAGTATGTGGAATAGAGCTGGGCAATGGCCCCTGCAGACTGCGGTGGCTTACAATAGCTGTAGGCTTACATGTTCACTCATGCTCCTGTATTCTCGCTTGCTTCAGTAATCCTGGCCTCCGAGAGCTCCCTCCTGAGCTAGGCCAGCTGGGAAACCTCTGGCAACTGGACATTGAAGATCTGAACATTGGCAATGTGCCTGCAGAGATCAGGAAAGAAGGTATAGGGCCTCCTCAGCCCTGTTCCCGTCACCGCCTTGGAAAGATAGCTTGGGTTCTCTTAGTAGCTTTGAAGGGTGGGCGAATGAACCATGGGACCCAACTCCAACCTCAGAGTTTGAGAAGATGCTATGAAAGTGGCCCCAACACAGTAGCTACCAACGGCGATAAGCTACCAATGGCAGTTGGGAATGGCTAGGCAGTAAAGTATGCCAACCAAGGCAGCAAGGATGTTGTCCTTCAGTCCTGACTGTTACACTTAATTTGGGGGATAGTTATTGTCATCCCTTCCTGCACCCAGATTCCTTATCTTCCCTTGGAACACATAGAAATCAGGATGGAATTTATCCTCCTAAGAAATGTGAATGCATCCCTGTTATACATCATCTAGGGTATCCACTTGTCCCCTCCTCTGATTTCTCACAGGCCCCAAAGCAACACTGTCCTTCCTGCGTGCTCAGCTACGCAAAGCAGAGAAGTGTAAGCTTATGAAGATGATCCTCGTGGGTCCCCCACGCCAGGGCAAGTCCACACTCCTGGAGATCTTACAGACGGGGAAGGCCCCCCAAGCAGCACACAGCGAAGCCACCATCAGGACCACCAAGTGGGAGCTCCAGAGACCTGCAGGCTCCAAAGCTAAGGTGAAGGATGGTGGACATGCAGTGGGCAGGAGGGACCTCCCTGTGGGCTGTTTGTTATCCATTTCCCAGGAGACCCTGAACATTCTGAGTGCAAGGCCCAAGACGTTCTGTGCTGCTCTACACCAGCTCTTGCCAAGAGTGACGAATCAGTTCTTTCCGTGACCTTGTTGTAGTTTTTCTGTCATAATGAAGTCAAGGCTCTGGGCCAGTGGCTCTTGACCCTGCTTGTCTGCTGGATTCCCCAATGGGGCTCTTAATGAGTGTATCCTCAGACTTCAAAGCTGGCCTCAGTGACTAGCTTCAAACAGGCTGGGGTGGGGCTCCCCTAGGGCTAAGAACAAAGCACCACAGCAGACAGTAAGGTACACCTCAGCATCTCTCAGCCCCCTTAAAAGGAGACTGAGAAAGAACCCTGGGAGTCAATGCCCTGTCCTCCCTGATTCCTACTTCCATTCAAGCCCTGAAAAAGTTCCATTAAATATCCTGTTTAAGATGAATTCTAGACCAGTCTAGATCATCTTCTTGTCTATTCAGGACCAAGTAGGTAGAAATAATTTTTTTTTCTTTTCTTTTCTTTTTCCTTTTGAAGCAGAAAAGAGCCTGTGGGACCTCAGCCTGGCACCTGTGTTAATTCTTTTTGTTTGTTTTTGTTTTTATGTTGCTGTGACCAAAATGCAAAATACCTGTCAGAAACGGCTTGAGAGGAGCACATGTATGTGTTTCATTCCACTGTTGCTTGGCCCCTTCTAGTAAGCAGAGCATCGTGTTGGTTGATGTGTGTGATGAAGACAGTTGTTCACATTGTAGAGGACAGGAAGCAGGTAGTGACCAGGATGATACACTCCAAGGACCTGCCTCTAGTAACCCACTTCCCCATATCTCACCTCCCCACGTGTCTGGAGCCTCGGATTTCACCAGCAGGGGATAGAAGCCACCAACAGACATTTCCAGTTCAAACCACAACAGTGCCGCATCCGAAGAACAGACGTAAAGTGGTTTTGCCCTGAGTGCCAGACAGTGTGGGTGTCTCTGCCTCGATGTGATGACTCAGGGATCCTGGTAGAGAAAGGTTCACAGGGTAGAAAGCTGAGAGGCTGTGTCCATTGGGAGCCTGGCTTTCTTTTCCAAGCCCAGCACAATGAGGGCTAAGTTTGATTGCAGAGTTTTTCCACATAAAAACCCCTTCCAAATCAGGGAAATCCAGTTTGAGAAATGGCCTTCCCAGGGTGCAAGCGAACACACTCGGAGCTGGCCCTCCTACGAATGGGACCCTCGGGGTTAGGAGTGCACATCAGTGGGACAGCCTGTGCTGGGCATGTGCAAGGCCACGAGTTCAATCCCCAGCACCCAAAATAAAAGTAAGAGCAGGGTCCTGCCTGTGGGGTTCCGAACAGTGAGGAAATGAATACCAGGCCACTGGGAACAGACAGGGAGTGACTCTAGCTGACTCACGTCTGACGGTTCTCTAAAATAACCAGAATTTTCTACAGTACCCTTGGCTTCGCTGTTTTAACAATGACTCAGTCACTTTTGCTCCCAGCTTTTCTCCCAGTCCATGGGGTGCCCAGGCTCAGGCACCAAGGCCCATCCTGCCCTGCACGGCCGACCTTTAGCTGGCAGTGAGCAGCTGTCTGCTTTCATCTGTATACAAAACCAGGTCAGCATGCTGTATGTCTTGGAGGCCAAATGCTGCCTCATGGAAACGACTCCTGGCTACAGCTGGACCACAGCCTTGGCTTCTGGGCCAGCTCCGAGCTCATGCAGTGACATTTCCGCGGCCTCCCTGGCAACCTGGTTCCTGTTGTTGGATTCTCACGTCACAGGGGTTTCCCAAGCCTCATTGGTGGGCACTAACCTTTGACCTACACAAGTTCAAGGGTGCCGCCTCCATTTGGCCCTTGCACAGATAAAGTGGAGGCCTCCTGCCACCAGATGTCTTCCAACTGTGGAGAGCCCAAGATAACCAACAAGACAGGCCATGATCTCCTCAGATGCTCTACTCTGTTTGCAGCAAATAGAAGCCCACCTCTGGGCCACTGGGCTCTTTTCCCCCACCAGGATTGCTAACTCAGACACACTGGAGTATATAGCTTTCCCACGGCCATGTCCTTTCCACATACATTCCAAGCTGCAAATTTTCTTATGGTTTTCTCGGTCACTAAAATGTCCGACCCCCCCCCCATTCTGTGCCTTGTTGCTCAAGTAGGTTGAGTCCGTGGAGTTCAACGTCTGGGACATTGGGGGTCCTGCCAGCATGGCCACCGTCAATCAGTGCTTCTTCACGGACAAGGCCCTGTATGTGGTGGTCTGGAACCTGGCACTGGGGGAGGAAGCTGTGGCCAACCTCCAGTTCTGGCTGCTCAACATTGAGGTGAGGAGCCGCCATCTTCATCTTCTAGTGCTCAGGACTCAGCGCCCCAGGGTTCTGTGTTCCAAAGCATTGTGTGGCCCGAGAACAAAGGGACAGTGCATAGGAGAAAAAGATTGTTATTGAAGGGCTTTCCCAGGGGGCCCCAAGTCGTGGCCTTGCGTGACTTTCACACCCAGAACTCAGAGGCTTCTTGGTCCTTAGGGCCCAGTAGTCTTGTCATTTTCTTATTTATCGAAACCTAATAGCCCCATGCATGCAAGGCACTCCATCACAGGGTAAAGGCACCACTGGCCAGGCACAGGCCTCTCCCTCCGGTGGTTAGAGGGACCAGACATCCCTCTCCATGAGCTAAATTGCATGGAGTGGGTCGTAGGGCACCTCAGCTGGCCCATAATGTTCACCTCCACAGGATGGTGGCTGAGTGTGGGCCACTAGCATCCAGGGTTCACACATTTGCACACTGAGGAAACCGTTTCCCCACTCTTTATTCAGGGGGGAAAATATATAGGACTTAGCTGTGCAATTCTCTGTTACAGGCCAAGGCCCCAAATGCTGTTGTGCTGGTGGTTGGGACACACCTGGACTTAATCGAAGCCAAGTTCCGAGTGGAGAGGATAGCAACGCTGCGTGCCTATGTGCTGGCACTCTGCCGCTCTCCATCAGGCTCCAGAGCTACGGGCTTCCCGGATATCACTTTCAAACACTTGCAGTGAGTGTCGCTGCCTCTCTGGCTGCCGCTGCCACGTGTGCTCTGTTCACCAAGACTCCAACTCTCCTGGCATCTGTCCTGGGGATGGGCCAGGCTCCTCTGGACAGAGAGGTGGTACCCAGAGCAGGGGATGGCCCACTAGATGACTAGAGATGGCCTCAAGACACCCAAACTGTGCTTCCTTCTGGGCCCTCTCCTCCCATGAGGAACCAAAGAGACATGAACTTGAGTACCTACGTAGTACTTCCAGTTCACTAATGGGAGGACAGACATCGCAGTCCTTGCACTGGGTCCACATAGATGTGAGAGCAGCCATTGAGTCTGAAAGTAACTGCGGAGTGTGAAGGCAGGCAGGACTGGGGCAGATGAGACTGGACACCCTGTGTGTGTTGCTCAGTTTACCTCCTGTCAGTAGCCATCACATTGTCAGGGCTCTGGTACTCATTTTTCAACGAGGCTCCCCATCCTAATAACATGTGAGTTATTGCAGCTGCTCTTGGACCCCCTCACTCTGGGTGAGATGGCATGGGTGCAGGTGTTTGGGTCAGGATGGCCTACCAGTCTGTCTCAGAATGCAGCATCAGGATTTGAGGCACTCCTGCTATACCCCAAGGGAGACTTGGAAGGGTCTTTAATAACAGGCTTGTTCAGAGTCGTAGCCTCAGCATGTACCTCTCTTTTGCAGCTAGCATCCTTGGGAGCCCTGGTACCTCCTGGCCTCATCTTCCTCCATGAAGTCAGCATATTAGGAAGACAGACCAAAGCAGCATATTGTAGGGTCCACAGCATAGGGCTATTCACAGAGCAAAGCCTCCAGAGCCTTCCTGTTCTCTCTTTAAGGACTTGGTATTTGGGACAAGCCTCCAGGGAAACAGGGATACTATGTGCCCCCAAACAAAGATGTGGTACATTGATTAAGCTCCAATATCTTTTGCACACACAGTGAGATCTCCTGCAAGAATCTGGAAGGGCAGGAAGGACTACGGCAATTGATTTTCCATGTCACATGCAGCATGAAGGATGTGGGCAGTACCATCGGCTGTCAGAAACTTGCTGGCAGGCTGGTAAGTGTCCCCTCACCCAGTTAGGCCAGAGGGTCCCACTTCCCACTGGCAAGACCCAATTTAAACCCTTACAGCCATTTTCTGAGAGGCATACATCTATATTTAAAGTCAGTAGTTTCAGTGGGAACAAGGCAGGGTGATTGATCTATCACAATAGTCCTGGCATTACGATGTCTGTTGTCACTCTGTCTGTGTGCATGTCCCCAACTGAGGCGGTGGGGAGTGTTGGTACAGGCAGCACCCATTGGACCTGAGAGCCTCAGCCTTACCCCACCTGCACCCAGATTCCCAGGAGCTACATCAGCCTACAGGAGGCCATACTGGCTGAGCAGCAGCGCCGTCGTCTGGGCGATGAAGTACAGTATCTGACGGACAGGCAACTGGGACAGCTGGTGGAGCAGACGCCTGGCAATGACATAAAAGACTACGAGGACCTGCAGTCTGGTAGGCCGGGAGTGCATACCCAGGGGCATCGGTATTGGGGTCCTGAAGGCTAGGCAGAAGTCCAAAGCCCTTGAGTAGGGTTGCATGAGACGCCTATGAGGCTCCGTCACAGCTCCACCTGGACCCCAGAACAATAGGCTAGCAGGTTTACATGATAGCACGCAACATTTCCAATTGCCTTCCTGCTTCCTCCCTCTACTTCTCCTTGCTGTCCCCCTGCAACATCCCTCCTCCATGCCCTTCTTTCCTGCAGCTGCTCTGCAGAGGATACACACAGACACAGCCTCTGTGTCATCACCCTCCAGGATCTCAGTCCAGGAAGATAGCGAGGCTAAACAATTACAACCAGTTCTTACTATCCATGGTACTTAGAATTGGCAGATATGAAACCACTGCTCATAGAGAAATAATAGGATCTGGTTCCTGCCTGCCCCTGGTCACACTGTCGTCAGTGAAGCAGTCAATAACTGTTTACTGTTTCAGATACACCTCTGTTCTGTGCCGTTCTGGGTCCCTTTCGTTTATTGTGATAAAGTCCCTGACCCCAAGCAACTGAGGGGAGGGAAGGTCTTACTTGTCTTACAATCCCAGGCTACAGTCCATCACTGAGGGGAAGTGAAGGCAGGAACACTGGCAGCTAGTCAAATCACATCCAGTAAAGAGGAGAAAGAAACAGCTCAGCTTCTTGCTAGCTTTCTTCATTCTTACGCTATTTATGACTCCATGTCTGGAGAATGGTGCTGCCCACGATGAGCTAGGTCAATTGATAACCAAGACGATCTCCCCCACACATGCACACGGGCCAAACTGATCCAGATCATCCCTCAATCGAGACTCTTCCAGGTAATTCTCGGTTGCATCAAGTTGAAAATCATAACTGACCAGTACATATACTTTATTAATTATTGAACATATAGCATTAATTTGTTAGCTCACACAGTGGCCTCTATAGTTTGTGCCTAAGCATTGCTAATCTAATGCCGTGTGTTCTCTATAAATCACAGTCCTGTGCTTAGAAACACTAGACTACCTTTAGCTGTGTTTTTGAGGGTCGTTTTAGAGAGCAAAATTACCCCAAGTGCACAAAGTTTAAACATGGTGATAAATACACCATAGAATGGGCATTCATGGGACGAGAGCTCAGTTAGCAACACGTACACAGGACAACTCACATTTTTCCCACAGCTCAGCACGCATCTACACGTAACTATAAAAGCACCTCAACTGTTATTTGAGGATTGGGGGTCATAAGTAAATTCCATCAAGTAGTGACACTTATTCTATCTGATGACAAGGACTACTTTGTAGTTGCTTGACCATCAGCCAACTCAGGGCACTGGTAATAGTCATGGTGTGTCACCAGGCCCCAGCTGCCCACCCTGTATGATGGGCCTGGGAATACCAGGAATACGGGTTTCTTCCTGGGAACAGGACCATCACTGAGTCCCTTTTGGTTCCTCTGTGATTCTGACCCAGCATCCTCCCTCTCTCCCTGCAGCCATCAGCTTCCTCATAGAAACAGGAGCCCTGCTGCACTTCCCAGACACGAGCCATGGCCTGAGGAACCTCTACTTCCTGGACCCCATCTGGCTGTCTGAATGCCTGCAGAGGATCTTTAACATCAAGGGCTCACGGTCAGTGGCCAAGAATGGGGTGATCCGAGCCGAGGACCTCAGGATGCTGCTGGTGGGGACAGGCTTCACCCAACAGACTGAAGAGCAATACTTCCAGTTCCTGGCCAAGTTTGAGATTGCCCTTCCAGTTGCCAATGACAGGTGAGGCCACAGCCCGGTATATGCTGAAGGAAGGAGTGGGGTCTGAGGACACTGGTGACCTCAACAAGATTTCCAGAGCTATCACCACCAGGATAACTAGCTCCTGGGGGAGGTCAGTTACCTAGCCTCCTCGGTCAGCAGGAGGGTAGATGCAATAGGCCCTACTTTAACCACCCCACATCTAGTACCTCAGGCTACTCTTTTCAGGCAGTTGGAAAAAAAAATCCACTTATTGAAAAGGAGTTAGAAAACGATGCAAAGGGAGTTCTCCTTTTGGTGCAGTTGTTAGCTTGAGAATATGATAAATGAAAACATTCTGTGACATGGGTACACATGTCAGTTCTGCAGCCTCAGAATGCACCCATTAAGGGTGGCTGGCTTGACAGGCTCGGGCCTGAGCCTCCACAATTCTGCTTCCTAGAAGGCTTGGAAGCATGTCCAAGACCCCTGTTTTCTCTCCTCTGCTACCTCAACTCACTGGGCACCTCATCCACACTGCCCAAAATTCTTCTCCATGACCCTAACATTTGCTTCTCACGCTACCCCTCCATTGTGCAACTCTACCACCTCGCAAGTGCTATTCTTCTGTATAGGCTGAGTTTTTCCTTCCCAGCTGCCCACTTTCTGTCCTGACAGCTGCTTCCAAGTTGCCACGCAGAGGCTTATATTCATTATAAATATTCGACCAATAGCTCAGGCTTATTACTAACTAGCTCTTACATTTAAGTTAACCCATATTCCTTTTTTATCCTCTGCCACATGGTGGTACCTTCATTAACATGGCACATTCATCTCCTGCTCCCTCTGTGTCTGCTGCGACTACTCTGACTCTGTTTGGCTCTCCCACCTAACTGCATCCTGTTCTGCTATTGGCCAGTCGGCTTGTTTATTAAACCAATTACAGTGACATATATTCACACAGTGTAAAGGAATCATTCCAAAGCACTTCTGCTCATACTGAGGATATCTACAGTAGGTTCCCCTCATGCAGGGTTTCACTTTCTTTCATAGGTTCATCTACCAGTGGACCAGCTAAGTGTGAAAATACAGAATAGGAAATGCTATAAACAATTCCTTCATTTAAAATGCTGCAACATTCCCAGCAGCATAATGAAACCTCTCACCATCCCACTGTGACCCACTGAGACATGACTCATCCTCTGTCCTGTGTATCCATGCTGTATAATCTACGCCCCTGCTAAGCAAATACTTTGGTTATAAACTTAAATGTTCTGAAATGGCTTTGCTTATGTTTAATCCCCATTTTATTTACTAAAGGCCCAAAGCACAAAGGTACTGTTGTTGGATATTTATGACAGGATGTTGTCATGATTGCCCTATTGTTGCTTTATTATAGAGTGTCTCTAACTACTTCAAGTAATAGTCTTTTTCCTGAAATCCGTTTTGTCTGATTTTAAAATAACCACATACCAGCTTTAAAGGCCCTTTATCTTTAAACTACAAATGTCCCCCTTTCCCCTGAATTATTTTATTAAAACTTTATTTGGGTATTTATAATACAATACCTTATTGCCAATGAATTGTCTAACCTGATATTCTCTGTCTTAAATAGAAATACTTCGTTCACTTACATTAAGAGATTAGTTTTGTAGTTGGATTTAAGCCTAGAATTTGTTTTCTATTTATACCGTTTAGTTTGTTCATCTTGTTCTGCTCTCTTCCGAGTTAGTCACATTTTCAGTCTTTTTATTCAGTCTATTTCAGTCTATCTATTCTTGGTGTGGTCTTCAGTGGTTCTGATAAGTATTAGGGAATGCATCCTTAGCAGTGTGTTGATGCTTTCTTCTTCCCACTGTCACCTGCATTACTCCGTGTCAGCACTCACCCTCCTGAACATGAGCCCCACCAATGCCCAGACCCTGGAGTGGGACCCCTGAGAGGCCCAGGGCTGAGAGGAGCACATAGGAACCAGATCTCTGGTGAAAACCCAGTCTCCATTGATGTCCTGGGTCTTTTCATCCACTTCCTAGTTTTGATGGCAGTGGCTACTACCCCAAATCTGTAGACCCTTATGAAGCATGTGCCCTAGAATGCATCATCACTCTGTACCCCAACTCTAGAGCCCTACAGTGTTGCCACTAGAGACTTCTGGGAAGCTGGTTTGGTCCCTGGGCAGCGCTCTAGAAATGCTGTTGGTGTAAACTAGCTGTCCACAGAAACAGCCCTACTTCACATTTTGCCATGTGGGTTTGGGATCAGGGCTGGAACATGGGGCTCAAGACTTTCTTGCTCCATTTATATGGGACCATGAGCATAATCCTAAAGAGAAAAACCTTTTAAAGAAATGCAAGGTCTGTATCATGGCCCCTCATTCCATACCCTTGCTACTGGCCAATAAAGGCTCAAGGTGTCAGTTTACACTGCTGTGATCTAACAACATTCAGGTTTTGTATCCATGGATTAAAGGAGTAAGGATATATTAGCACTCGTGTGTGTGTGTGTGTGTGTGTGTGTGTGTGTGTGTGTGTGTGTGTGTGTGTGTGATTCTACCTATATGGTTGAACAATAGAAATCAGCCAGATTATTGCCAAGTCCAAGATATATTAGCACTCGTGTGTGTGTGTGTGTGTGTGTGTGTGTGTGTGTGTGTGATTCTACCTATATGGTTGAACAATAGAAATCAGCCAGATTATTGCCAAGTCCAATGAAATTGCTGCACAGTGGGTTGAAGCATAAAGCCAGACTGCTAGAGATTGAGCCCCAGCCACCATTTTTCCCCTGCAGAATAACAATAGTACTGTTTCTTGCTGTCAGGAGTAAATTAGGTTATATTACATAGAACACCATCTCTTACACCTAGGAACTCCCAAGATGTTAGAAATCAACAGCACTGCTCTTACAGTTTTGTCATGTTAAATCCTGAGGCCCACGTGTCCAGGTTTGCTTCTAAGATCCATAGTCTCACTAGCCCCGGTTAGTTGGCCACACTTCAGCACCTGGCATGATTTCCTTCCTGTTGAACAGGCCTTAAATTAGACAGCTGTTGGTTACTGCTAAGACGTGAGTGCCACTACTGCACTTAGGGGTACCTTGCTGTGCAGATGACTGTGGTTCCTAGAATCACAGCTGGATATGACTGTTGACTGCTCCCCTCTCCTGGCAGCTTGCACAGCGCCTTCTGATGCTATGAAAGCTAGCCCTCAGGTGGAAGACTTTCATCCTGTGTCTGAAGTGTCTGAAGAGTTGTCCCTATATGGCAATAGGAACTTACCTATTTGAGAGGCAACGAAGGTCAATGGCAGTAGCCTATGTTGTTTTGAGAATCTCTTGGATTCCTGACCTCTTTGACAGAAGGTTTCTCATATCTGATGCTAGAGTTTTTGTCATGTGGCCTGTGGCACTTGTGGGGGTATTGTCAGCAACACCGGCATTGCTGAAGGCAACGTCTTTATTAAGAAACGATGCCAGGGGCTGTACATATGGCTCAGCAGTTAAAAGCACTGACTGCTCTTCCAGGGGACCTGGGTTCCATTCCCAGCACCCACATGGAGGCTCACAACCATCTGTAATTACAGTCCCAAGGGTCCTGATCTCTCTTCTGGCTTCCATGGGCACCACACATATGAGGAACACAGAGTCACATGCAGGCAAAACATCCATATACTTGATAATAATTTTTTAAAGAGAAAAGAATCCAGCCTCTGTATCGACAGACTAACCCCTGTGCCTGCCCTGTGCCCACCCTGTGCCCACCCCTCAGCTACTCATAGCACATAGCACATAGTAGATGTCACTTGTGGGAAGGGACTTCCTGGCTGCCAGTTCTTTTAAATGACAATAGACAAAAACACCTAGTGACACAACATTTTAATGATGACTCTGTCCACTTGTGTTCTCATAAAACATCATTTGTTTTGTGCAAAAACCACCATGTTCTAATTTTTAAGGCCATTGTCTTGTTTTAATTAGCCAAGAACAATAAACAGCTTCGAAGACCCCCCCCAAAAAAAAACAGTTCCTCTGACCCCAGTATCTGCAGTGTCCTTAGAACAGAGCAGCTGTATTTGCTTTTCCTCTGCCAACCAAAGTCAGCGTTAAGTGATTTCACAACCACAACCCAGTTTTCTGAAAAGCAACTCTGATTTGCTGCGTCTGGCATTTTTATGTCTTCAGATCTTTCCTCCACGTCATTCTCATTTCTCAAACTCTATAAGGAGGGCCCTAGCAGCCCGAGCCTTGTGAGCAAAGGCCTTCCCACAGTTCAGCATCTGCCAGCACCAGGGTCCTGCAGTGGATCTCAGGCTGTGGTAACCATCGCTCTCTTTATGTGTTTCAGCTACCTCCTACCACACCTCCTTCCATCCAAACCTGGGCTGGACACCCACAGCATGCGGCACCCAATGGCCAACACCATCCAGAGGGTGTTTAAGATGAGCTTCGTGCCTGTTGGCTTCTGGCAAAGGTTCATAGCACGGATGCTGATCAGCTTGGCTGAGATGGACCTGCAGGTAGCTTCTGAGAGGGGAAGGCATAAGGATTGGTGGGGGAAGCTTCTAAAGGCCCACCCTGGGGGAAAACTACAACTTCTGTGCTATCGGAACCTAACTGAAGGTTGCTCTCCTGCGTGATATGACTGATTCTGGATGGAGAGGAAAGCATAGCGTGAATCCCTCGGCCTAGGCTGGGAATACGTACCCACATGACTTTGCCTACTCCCTTCCTGGAGTCATGGTCCTAAGTGTTAGCCATTTTCTAGTCACTGTGGAGCTTGTTCTAACAGAAGCAGGTTCCCCCACCAAGCCACCGGAGTTTTGGTGCAGCAGCTGTGAGCTGGGCCAAGTACCAGCATTTTTAATCATCCCTCAGGGCCCTGACTTCATGGACTTGCTGTCCTGACTGTACACTTTGAATTATCTGAAAGGAATCTCTAATCGACACAGCACTTCTCAGATCACCCAAATTTGAAATCTTGGTTGTAAGCACCCATACCTGAGCATCATTGTAAGGACAGCCTACAGGAATGGACTGTCTTGTTTCCACCATGTGGGCCGTCCTCTGTACTGAGCCATCTCACTGGATAATCTAAGGATGGGAATTAGATACACATGCCAGGCCTGGCTGATGTCATCTAAGACTGAAAAGCTTCCTGGTGATGCCACTCTGCAGCCAAGCATGGAACCACTGCTGGGAAAGAGTCACTTGCTTTGTTCACAATAAGAGCCAACCCATGGATTATGCTCTGTGGGTCCAGCCAGAGTTATGGAGAGGCAGCCCAGCCAATACTAATTTCATGCAAGACAATGTAACACATTAGTAATATTTGCCTAGAGCAGGAGTTCTCAAAGTGGGGCTCCCAGACCAGTGAAATTGACCTCACCCAAGATCCCATTGCCCAGCCCCGGCTCCAGATATACCACCTCAGAAATTTCAGATCGGGCCCAGCTATTTGTTATTGACAGACATCTAGGGGACCATGACACGCTCTACAGTTTGTGAGTCCCCGGCATGCACTCCAACTGTTGAACTCTTGAATCTTTTTGACGTTGATCTCTGCCTGAGTTCTCTTTTGCCACCCTCTAATCAGAGCGACCTTATTGAATTATAACTTCTGGGCTCAGTAGAGTTTTTCTTTGATCTTCCCATTTTATGGGAAGAAAAATAAGCACAAGAGGCTGAAAATCAATCAAAACTGTTGTGGATTGGGGGGGGGGGATGTCTCTTTATGATGCCAAAATAATGTGCTGGCTAACAGAGTGGTGCTGGCACTGCCTCTCCTAGGGTTCCATATGTCCCTCTGTCCTCCATTTGAACTGTGTCCTGCAGTGTTCTAAGTGGGAGGTCACTGGGCTCTCCCCTCCCCCGAATTGTGGGAGGCTGAGCTCACAGTGGGGGGCCCAGCTGGGTGGGAGCACCAACAGCATGCCTCTCTGAGAAATCAATGCAGAATGAAATCCTGTTAAAATTCAGGTGGAGGTCAGAGGGGAGAAGAGTTCAGCCTCAGCATTCATCAAAGACATGCAGATTTCTGTGGCAATAGCTTCTCTATTTGTAGGTCTGTCAGACCAACAAAGAGCCAGGAGATGCCCAGCCCTGGAGGGGAGGGGGTAAGAGGGGTAGTGACTGTGATGATAGTCTCTTGTTTTCCCAACCTCACTATGGACCCGGAGCCTTAAAACTGGCAGACCCTAGGCCAGGCATCCCACTGGGAATGTCTAAACTGAGGGAACCAGAGAAATCTTCCTGTGTTTGTCATAGTCATGCTATGTTTTGGAGCAGAAGAGCCAACCTAGTAGGAAGGAATGGTTGGAGAAATCACTATCATAGCCTTAGGAAAATGAATTTTAAATGAGTTTTTAATGGCATGGTAATCCTGATGCTTTCAAAGTATACCTTGTTTTTCAATGCTTGTGATTCATGCTAGAGCCTAGGGCATGGTGGGCAAGCACTCTATCACTGAGCTATATCCCCTGGCCAAAGAACATTCCGAGTGAGAAACACAATCTGAATCGCTGTTTTTCATATGTGTGTGTAGGAGAAAACTCCTGGCCTCATACCTACCCAAATCTTAAAGCTCTTCCTTCTGGGTGTTAAGTTGTCAGTTGTTTATTTTCTCCGTTACATGTTTCCGTCCTGTCTGCATTATCTAATTAAACGTCCACTTGTGAAGTCAGGGAGGAAAGTGTTGAGAGAAGAACAGCCTATTTGTAATCGCTTGGAAAATCTGTTCCCAGGGTACCCTGGAGACCCTTCCAGATCATGTGACCTTTGACTTGGCAGGGGGGGATGAGCAACAGGCGGGCGTGGGAGGCACGGGTGGGAAAACTGCAGCCATTTATCAAGATGGGGCCGGGCCAGCCTCCTCAAGCTCTGTGCAAGGTCAGCGAGGAGCCCAGAATTCTTAAGCAGGGTCTTTTCTCTCTGTCTTTCAGCTTTTTGAAAACAAGAAGAATACAAAAAGCAGGAACCGGAAAGTCACCATTTACAGTTTTACAGGAAACCAGAGAAATCGTTGCAGCACATTCAGAGTCAAAAGAAATCAGACCATCTACTGGCAAGAAGGATTGCTGGTTACTTTCGATGGAGGCTACCTCAGGTGGGAATGTCCGGGAGCCTGCCCGCCCACCTGCCTGCCTGCTGGGTCGGCACAGTGTCCATGCAGTGGCCCTGTGACAGCCCTGACATAGTTCTCCTTTTGGAGTCAGAATTCTGCTCCTGAGAAGGACTTATCATGATAGCCTGTGGGAAATAGAGACCCTCCTTGTGTTTGTCCGCATGGCCCCATCTTCCTATCCTCCCTTCATACCTCCTCCCAGATAGGCTGAAGGCAGCCACAGTGAGGGCTCATGTTCACTGCAGTTGGGGGAGCAGGGACAAGGAAAAGGTCGGTCATAAACACAGGTATATAAACAGAAGAGTCACCTCAATATCCTGCAGGCACAGGGACCCTGCGTCCCTGAGGGTTATGTCTGTCCCTTGGAAGCAGGGAAATCACTCCCAGCTCCCCAATAGTTTGGCAATAGGCTCCTTTTCATTTCCGGATCACAGTGTGGAATCCTCAGATGTGAATTGGAAGAAGAAAAAAAGCGGAGGGATTAAAATCATCTGCCAATCAGAAGTGAGGGACTTCTCGGCCATGGCTTTTATCACAGACCATGTCAACTCCCTGATTGATCAGTGGTTTCCTGGTAAGAGAATATTCTAGAGCCAAGCTTTTGACCATGCTTATAGATTTGTATTTTAAATCTGAACAAGGCTGCCTCTTTGAGAAAGCAAAGTTGCCACCAGGATTCAGCCCTTGGCCTAAGAGCCCTAGGCTCTGTGGGAGTCCAGTTCTGGGCTGAGGCAGAAGTACTGTGGGAACCAGTGTGACCCACAGGAAACGGAACAGAACTAGATCTCCTGGCTGCCTACAATATATAGGGGCCACATATGGCCCAAAAACATGCTTATTGTGAGCCATACATATGTCTTGTGGAAGTTGAAGACATATGTGTGCTTGACATCGGGGGATCCAAATGTGGAGGTAGGTCTGTCCCTGGTGTTGGGACAGTGAGGGAGGCCAGAGCTGTAGTGCCCTTCCTTCCTTCCCTATGTGTCCCTGCTCATCATGGTGGTGATCAAGCCACCCATACAGCCCCCTCTTAGACTCTTTGAATCCATTTCCTCACTGACAATTGACCCAAAGAAAATACTTTTTGAAGCAAACCCCTTGGGGTCCTCTGTTTGTTTTGCTACTGGGGCAGACAAAGAGCAGACAGCAGGGAGGAGGCTGTGGGGGCAGCCCCAGAAAGGTAGCTGTGGGGAGGAGCCTGCTGACTGAGCATCCTCCCCCTCATAGTGTCTGGAAACCAGAGGCCAGAGTAGAGGGTGGATTCAGGATACCTTGTCTATCACACAAGCCAGCATGAACTGGTCTACTCACCTGCCCCAGAGCCTCCCAACCCAGGAGGACAGGACAATGCTTAAGGATGTGGTGGGATGCCACTCGATACATGTTCCAGACATGGAGTCTGGCTTCTTTGCATGTTGCTTCGAAGAGTGACCAACATGGAAAGTGGCTTGGGTAGAGGTTCTCAGAGAAAATCAACCAGCATGTGAGTCAAGGTAACTTGAGGGCTCTTAGCCAGCCAAGGGGGCCCAAGGCCTGTATTGCCTCTCTGACTACTTCATAGCACCCTACTGGCCCGTGCCCCGCCTCAGTAGGTGCTGGGGATTTGGCAGGTAGACCAAGTAGACAGTAATGTGAGACAGAAGAAACTCGGCCAAACGTTTGGACAAAGTGTCCTGGAGCCAGTGGCCAAGAGCCGCTCACTGTGGATACGTGTGAATGTCAGATAATGCCCATGACATCTAGGAATCCACACTGTCTTATATGAAGCAGGACACTGCCCTGCCCCAGGGTACTTCCGTGGGTGTTTCTTAGCACTTCCTAATGAGAGGGATACAATGTAACTCCTAATAGGTGAACCCACCTCAAAGGTCCAGTTTTCCTGTGATCTTTCACACCCATTATCCCCTGATTTAACTTCCCCAGAGCACTCCAACAGGCCTTCTGTTTCTGACTTGTATTAACTGTGGTTGGGATAATGGAGTGTCACTCAGACTCAGCCTCAGCCACAAAGGTGAAATCCCCACCATTCTTGCCCCACCCACCTCTACCAGCCTTCCAAGGGCTGCAGGATACTTTTACTCTGGGTCTAGACCATGGGGTAACCCCTCCCTGGAAAATCCTTTGGGATCCACAGTTGTACTGTTCAAAAGGTCACCAAAAGGCAGGTATGACTGGCACATGCTGTAACCCTAGCATTTGGGAAACTGAGACCAGAGAATCTTAAGTTTGAGGCCAGCCTTGGCTACATAGTCAAAGCCTGCCTTAAAAATCAAAACCAAAGCAATAAGGTACCCCAGAGGGATACCAGATTTCTGGCACCCCGGAGCCCAGGCAGGAGCAGTCAGGACCTCTGATGCAAAGCCAACCAGGCCCAGAGGACCTGTCACCGCCTCTGTCCCCATTTAGCCCTGACAGCCACAGAAAGTGATGGAACTCCACTCATGGAGCAGTACGTGCCCTGCCCCGTCTGTGAGACATCCCGGGCCCAACGTGCTGATCCGAATGAGAAGTCAGAGGGCGTGCAGTACTTTGATATGGAAGACTGTGTGCTGACAGCCATTGAACGGGACTTCATCTCCTGCCCCAGACACCCAGACCTCCCAGTGCCACTGCAGGAGCTTGTCCCAGAGCTGTTCATGACTGACTTCCCAGCCAGGTATGCTCCACGGGCCCTCCCAGGACAAGTGTGCAGGCTGTGTGCCTCTCCTACCAACTCATGGTGCCCTAACCATGGGGTGGCAGTAACTGTTCCAGACATTCCTTCCTGCCAGTCTCAGGTGACTTAGATCCCCGTCCTAAGCCTCTGCAATGAAATCGGACTAGTGGCTTTCCACACCAGTCCTCAGCAGGCCCTGCTGCACTTGGCACACACACAGAGCCACGGGGCACCCATTCTTTCTGCCCCTCTGTGAGCCTCTTTCTGCTAAGTTGTTGCCCACCGGAGCACAGAAGTTTGGCAAAGCTGCTCACTGATCTTTGTGAGAAAGATAGGGCATATTCCCACACCTGCAGCCTCTTCTTTCTTTTTTTTGGGGGGGGGGGCAAATGCTGATGCCCGGCTACAGGCACACTCTAGCTCAGTCCTCCCAGCTCATCCTATCCCCATCCTCCCAACATAATAACTGGGGAGTTGAATACTGTGGAAAGGGACCTTGCTGGTCCCTTCTGAAAAGAAACAGCCACAAAATGTAAGTCCTCTGTAAAACAGACCAACATTAGTGGATGGGAACCCACTGTGATATGGACTCCTGGGGAGATGCCTTCAGTCACTTTGGATTTCAGCCATTTCCAGTCATTTTGGAGTTGTGGTCAACTCTCACTGCCAGTGTCATGCTAAAACTCCCCCATGAAACCCTAGTACCCAGCTGTGGGGACACAAGCCCTACATGACCAAGGATGATCTTACATAACAGTAAGTAGAGAAACAACTAAGCTATCGGTAAATAGTACAATGTATCTAAGGATGACAGCTCTCAAAGCACAAAAACTTCATAGAGAGGTAACCTTACTCTATGCCCACTATAATCAAAGAGCTCCCCCTAGCCAGGCATCTTCAGCATCTCTCAAGGTGTTCCTGTGATATGTCCACCATACAGAGGAGGAGATTGGGGCTTGGCAAGACTGTATAGGCTGTCCAAGTTGAATGCCTGTTGTATGGTAGATCCAGGGTCAGTCCACAAGTGGCTTTGAACTGTTCTTCTCCCAGATGGGAAACTATCAGCTGAGTCCTGGACACACCCTGCCCAAGGTTGGAGGCTAATCCCTGAGCTAATATGTGCTGCAGGCTCTTCCTGGAGAACAGCAAGCTGGAGCACACAGAGGGCGAGAGCAGCATCCTGGGCCAAGGTGGCAGTGGCACCGTCATCTACCAGGCCAGGTACCAGGGCCAGCCTGTGGCTGTGAAGAGATTCCACATCAAGAAGTTCAAGAATTCCGCGAATGCCCCAGCAGGTAACAGAGTGATAGCCAGCACTTTTTTCTTCAAATACACAAATCTCTTGCGCCCAAACTCCAGGCCACCTTAGGGAGAACAGAGGCCATACATGCACCTGGGGAGAGAGGTGAGAACTAGAGGGCTAGTATGCCTAGTGTACAGGCTAGAGATCCAAGCTAAGCAAAGCCTTGATGTTACTACCTGCCTAGACAGAAGTGTGTATCAGCAGAGACCACTCCTGATATTTCTGTCCGCTTTGTGCCCACTGAAGGCCTGGCACACATGGAAAGGGCAGTCTGATACCAAGCACAGTCCTCATCTTCAGGGCTCCTCCAGCCATCTCCTGTGCAAGCAGGAAGCTGTGCAATGAAATACAGTTCTTTGGGGCCCACCACCCAGCTCCCAAACAAATACATGGAGACTTAGTCTTACTTATGAATGCCCTTGGTTTGTTTCTAGCCAGCTTTTCTAACTTAAATGATCCTGTTTCTCTTTAACTACATTTTGCCTCTGGGATTTTTACATTTCTTTAATTTATATCTCTTTCTTTCCTTCTTACACCATGGATGGCTGTGTGGCTGGGTGGCTGGACCCTGTCATCTTCCCCTCCTCCTTTTCTTGTTCCTCCTCTTCTCTCTTCTCTTTATTCTTTCTGCCTGCCAGCCCTGCCCATTCCTCTCTCCTACCTAGCTATTGGCTGTTGAGCTTTTTATTAGACTAATCAGGTGTTTCAGACAGGCAAAATAACTCAGCTTTACAGGGTTAAACAAATGCAACATAAAAGAATGCAGCACATCTTTGCATCATTAAATAAATACTCCACAGCATAAACAAGTGTAACACATCTTCGACTAATATTCCACAACAGTGAAAGACAAAAGATGGGGCAAATCCTGCAAATAGATATTTGGGATGTTCTCTCCCCGCCACCTCCACATCCTACACCACTCAAAGAAAGCCACCAAGAGGCAGCACACTCAGCTCTGCATATTCTATGCAGTCGGAGTAGACATCAGGAATCCTGTCAATCCATTTCCATTGCTACCTTGGAATACCACATGCTGGGTGACTGATAAACTGAAGTTATTTGGCTCAAGGTTCTGGGGTTTGAGAGAACCAAGAGTTTAATGCTGCAGGTCTTCATGCTATATCATCCAAAAGGCAAAGAGTGAGATAGTGAGGAGCAGAGATCAAGAAGGGGGGTAGATTTCCTTTTCTAGCAAACCCACTCCTTTGATAACTAACAGTCTTGAAATGGCTACTTAAGTTTCCTACATGAACGCTGGGGGGGGGGAGGGAGACACGTTCTAACCATAGTGCCATGTAGAGCTCAGCCGAGGCCACCTCACTCCAGCCAGCTTATCTGCCCCTTGATCAGGACTGGCCAACTTGCGATCACACAGCCAATATATGTTCTTTGGTAGAAAAATTAGAATTATAGAAAATTACAAACAAACCAGAAAGGAAGAAACCTATTTGTAATTCCTTGAAGGGAATGTTGGTTTCTGCACCAATTTAAACAGACTTAGTCGACATATCTCAGACTAATAAAAGTACCCTGAAAGCCCTGCACATTAGCAGAATATTAGGATTCCATGGTATTCCCATATGTAGCAGTGACCGTTAGAAAACAGCCTCTATAGCAGTAATAAGAAACATTTGGAATTATAATTAATCACGGTATCTGAATCCCAACTGGGCAATTTGACTATCAGACTGTCAGATGCACATGTGCTGAGCCAAGGCCCAGAGCTGACAACGGAATGGAGCCAGCCTCACAGATGTCACAGTTAAGCCCATGGGGACTATGGCAGCTTCTTCCAGGGATTCATGCAGACCTGCCTAGAAAACAGAGGTCTCCTGTGGGCTCAGAAAGCCAGCACAGAGCAGAGGTGACATTGCTGGTCAGCAAGAAGACAGCACACTCCCTAACTGGGGTGGAGTTAAGATCTTATCCACCCTATAATAAAAAATAAATCCTCGATGGGTTAAAGAGCCAGGGCGAGAATGGACCCTTACCCTTAGCAGCCAAATGGCCAGCACACTCAAGTCTTGCACAACCAGGGAGTGGACCACTAAAGGCTTTCATGGCAATTGACTTTTCACCCTAGCAGTCCCCAACTTTAAAATCTGTGGGGAAGGAATGCCAACAATACACAAGACTCTGCTGTACCCTGCCCAGTGGCCTCAGAGACAGATGATCCTCTCTGGACTGCCCACAACTAGGGATAGTATCCTAAGCCTCCAGGGTCTCCTCACATAGAGATGTGTGAATGTTAAGGGCTGTGGAGGAGGTTACAACATGGCTGAGTTTCACTCATCCCCTCTATATAACTTTCTCCTCTAATGTGAATGTCACAGGCCAGTAGCCATGGACAAATGTCTCACTAGCTGATGATAATGATAGTGGCTCCTGCCTTCAGTGATCCTGGCTTCTTGGTAAGGAATAAGGTAACCTGTAGTGACCCTGAGATTAGAGGGGAAGGGAACTAATTACATTCCAGATAGTTCCTGGGCCAGGCCTTGAACAAGATAAGGGAATGTGAAAGGGAATAAAGTCACTGGGATCTCCAGTGAGTGGCAGCTGGGTGGCTGAGAGCTGTAAGGTCACTCACTTTCTGAGGCAGGCCAGGAGAGCCCTAAGACATTCCTCCCTCAAGGGAGCCAGATGGGACTCACTGAGTGCCCAATAACTGTCAAATGGCAAGCCACATTAGTTCTTGAGAAAGGAAGAGCTTGGTGTTAACATTTGCAGCAAGAAGGCACAACTCAACAATAGCCTGAGCCTCCCTTGGGGTCCTTGAATACAGCAGAGAAGAGAATTTCAGGGTGAGTCACAGTGAAGCAAAGTTACCAGAGATAGTGCACACTTTAGAAAAGGGAGATGGAGAAGCACAACATACAGACAGAAAACCACAGGATACACACACACACACACACACACACACACACCACATACACACACACCACATACACACACATATATACACACATACATACATACACATACACACACCCTTATACATGGAGGGACAAATGGACAGGCAGGACCCTGAGAAGTAGGTGTGACCACTCAAGAGCATCATCTCTTAAGTGCCTCTTTGTGTGTGTGTGTGTGTGTGTGTGAGAGAGAGAGAGAGAGAGAGAGAGAGAGAGAGAGAGAGAGAGAGAGAGAGAGAGACTTTATATATGAAATTCACAGCCAGGCTCACAAATTAAGCAAAGTTTAATAGTTAAGTACAAAAATATGATCCGGTTCACCTTTGTCTCCCATCTTGGAGGCACTCCTTTTGTCAAGGGAATTGTTGGATGCTTTCACTGGGTGCTTAGGGTTGGTGTCACTGGATGTCACTGGTACTTGTCGAGAGTTGGTGTTGAGAGAGGATGCTGAGGTAGGTAAACTCAAAGGTCTCATACACTCTGCCCTCAGGCAGGTGCACTTCTTTTGTTGATTTGAACACTCCTTTTAGAAGAGCTGTTTAGGGACAGGAAATGTTACTCTGAGTGGTTCTGTCAGTTGTGTTGAAGTTTTTGGTTCCAGTTCAAAGAGAGCTAGCCAGACCCAGAGTGAGGGAGGACATTCCCTTCTGTCCTCAAATCGCTTTCTCCTGACTCTGTCCTGACTTAGTCTCAACCTCAGCCTTGAGGGCCAAACCCTGGCCATCAGTATCTCAGTATCACAATCCCTCATTCTCTCTCTCTCTCTCTCTCTCTCTCTCTCTCTCTCTCTCTCTCTCTCTCTCTCTCTCTCTCTCTTGTGTGTGTGTGTGTGTGTGTGTGTGTGTGTGTGTACACTTTAAAATGTGACCCTGTCTGACCTTACCCAAGTCACTATAAGTACGGCAGGCACCCTGTGCCGTGTGGCCTTAGGAGACAACCTACCTGGCCTAGACATGAATGGATCTACCTTGCCTTAGGTTCTGCAGAGGCCCATATCCTGCAGCTGCTTCTCTCCCTAGATGGCTGATGGCCTTGCTTTGTCCTGTAGACACAATGCTGAGGCACCTGAGAGCCACGGATGCCATGAAGAACTTCTCAGATTTCCGGCAGGAGGCCAGCATGTTGCATGCCTTGCAGCACCCCTGCATCGTGTCACTCATCGGCATCAGCATCCACCCACTCTGCTTTGCCCTGGAGCTTGCCCCGCTGAGCAGCCTCAACACCGTGCTGTCCGAGAATGCCAAAGGTATGGCCACTCTGAGAACACTGGACAGGGGCCGTGTCTGCAACTCACTCCTGGGAGGCCAGCAGAGCCCTAGTGCAGGAGGACAGGCCTCTGGGGCTTCTTCCTATCTCATATGCTGAACTTGGTTACACAAGCAGAGCTGTGGGTGGCTTCAGTGAGCCAGGGTATGCCCGGCCCCAGAGCAGGTGCCTTGCCAACTGCAAACATGGGGCGGGGCATGCTGGGGAAACTCAAGAGCTCACACTCTGGGGTCAGACAGGAGAAAATGTCAAGTCCTGCAAGAAGAGGAACCATGCCTCAACTGGGAATACACAGAGCCTTAGATTAGGCCACACCACTGGCCCAAGAGACAGGAACCGGCATATCAAGCCCCCACTGCATCACTAAGTCCCCCTGTAGCCACATGTACACACTGGGCACCAGTTAAGATGGAGCCTTGGATCCCTTCTGCCATATCGTATTCCTCCAAGAAATTTAAAAAAATTCTCTTGAAGAAATGGGTAACTACCCCCAAACTGCTGCCCAAGGCGGGGAGGCAGCTGCCTTCATTAAGAACCACTTTTAACCAGGCACTTCCCAACCTCAGTGAAAACAGGAAAGATTTGTGAAGCTTCTGTGCTTTAGTTACCTGGGCCACAGGACAAGGTTGGCCTGAGATGAGTTCTAGAGTGCTTGAATCTTTTCGTGAAAACGCCTGCACCTTCACAGGTGGTCTGCCATGAATGAGAATTTCACTTGAAGCCATTCTCTGTCCCCTTCTGCCATTTGGCATGACAAAAAGTGAGAATGGTACCCATGGAATTTAAAGAATTGGGGTATGTGTTGGTCAGTGTTCTGTCACTGTGACAAAATGCCTGAGAGGGGGACTTAAAGAAAGGTTTGTTTGGGCTCATGGTTTCAGAGACTTCAGCCCATGGTCAGTTGGCCTGGTCCTTTGGGCCTGAGGTCATGTGGTACATTATGATGGTACATTGTGACCGAAAAGGTTGCTCATACCATGCCACCTAGGAGGTTAAGAAAAGAGAATGAGAAAGATTAGAGTCCCCATGGCTCCTTCAAGGGCGTGTCCCCAGTGACCTCACTTGCATCTGTGTCACCTGTCTTAGGTAGGGTTTCTGTTGCTGTGATAAAACACCAAGACCAAAAGCAACACAGGAATGAAGGGGTTTGTTTCCACTTTCAGCTTGTCCTCCAGCATCTTACTGAAGTCAGGGCAGGAACGGGGTGGCAGGAACTGACACAGAGGCTTATGGGTTTGCTCAATCTGCTCTCCTATATATAACCCAGGACCACCTGCCCGAGATGAAGCCACCTACAGTGGGCTCACATCACCCTCCCACATCAATCATCAATCTAGGCCAAACTGGTGGGGACATTTTCTCAAGTGAGACTCTCTCCTCCACACTGACTCTATCTTGTATCAAGTTGACATAAAACTAGCCGGCACAAGGCTCTGCCTCTTAAATTTGTCATCACTTCCCAACAGTGCCATACAAGCCAACCCTTTAACCCCATCCAGAAAGTAGGGGAGACAGAAGGGGAAAAATGAAAGGTGGGTTCTAGAATGCTACTTTGATTCTATTTGATAATTTTGATAAATTTGATAAATTTGAACATAGGTACTGTTTTCTTTGCAAGATTCTTCCTTTATGCCCCTGGGACATATGCTCACCCAAAAAATAGCCTACCAGATTGCCTCAGGCCTAGCCTACCTGCACAAGAAAAACATCATCTTTTGTGACCTCAAGTCAGACAATATCCTGGTGTGGTCCCTGAGCGTCAAGGAACATGTCAACATCAAGCTGTCAGACTATGGCATCTCGCGGCAATCCTTTCACGAGGGTGCCCTGGGAGTGGAAGGCACCCCTGGCTACCAGGCTCCAGAGATCAGGCCTCGCATCGTGTATGACGAGAAGGTATCTGCCCGCCCCGCTGTCATCCACAAGTCACCCGTGTAGAGCGGGAGCCCAGGTCCCACGAGAAGCCAGACAGGCAGTCCTGGTGCTCTGGGTTCACTCCCTCCAGCGTGTGTTTTCCTCTCTCTACTGTATTCACTGAGGGAGATTTTGGCTCTGACCAGAAGGCGCTGGGGCCTGTGGTCTACCTTCCTGCTCAAAGGCTGACCTGTCCTTAGCTTTGGAAGGGTTTTAGTTTGTTGTTTTAGTTTGTGTATGTGTATGCGCGTGTGTATGAAGGTTGCTTGCCCATCCATCATTAGTGTCTTCCTGTCACTCTTCCCCTCATGTTTTAAAATAGTCTCTCTCACTGGACCTAGGGCTAGCTTACTAATTGACTAAACGTGGGTGCCAGTGAGCTCCTGGGAGCCTCCTGCTCCACCTCCCAGTGTTGGGACTCCAGACACACACTGCCTGCCACACCTGGCTTTTCTGTAGGTGCCAGGGATCTTTGTGCTTTCCGAGACTGAGCCACCTCCCCAGCCATAGCTTCACACTTCTGTGACCTCGACTCACAAACATCACACAATGTGGACAAAGAGCCCGGAACAGAAACGTATCCGCGTTTAGATCCTGACTGTCACATTTAGTGCACAGAATGGGAACGGAAGAGCACCTTGCAGAGTGCTCTTGAGAAGCACAAAATAAGGGTGGTAGAAGCTCCCAGCATCACCAGTGCTGGGTGAGTGTCAGGCCAGGAGACAGTGAGTGCTGGGGAAATGAGTGTGGCTTCCCAGGTAGCTTGGGCAGGGGCTGAGTCCAGAGAGATGCCCAGTAGATGGTGTCACGCCAGCCTGTTCATTCACCGCCCCCTTGGCTCTTATTTTTATCATACTTATTTACTTATGTATTTATTTAGAGGGCACTTGTGTATAGAAATCAGTAGACCATATGCAAGAGTTAATGCTCACCTTCCACAATATGGGTTCTGGGGATTGAATTTAGTTCACCGGGCTTAGCAGCAAATCCCTTTCCTGCCTGAGTCATCCTGTCACTTGCAGTCTGATTTCTTGTTAGTGTGTTGTTGGCAGATGAGTCATGGACCTTGAGACTGGCCCTGAGTGTACATTGGTTAACTCAGCACCTGTGGCTGTTTCCTGAGATGGAAAAAGGCAAGCCAAAGCAACAGGAACGAGAAGCTTCTCAGTAGCTGGGGATCCAGACAAGGTGTCATCTGAGAGGCTATGATAAGAACAGTCACATTAAAAACTGCCAACTCTATGTCAAATGTTCTCTTGGGAAAGACATTCCCCAGCTTATACGGGGGTCTGTGTAACTCTTTCATTGCTGGGTCTTCCGATGATAATTAAAATGAGAAAACAAAAGGGACACAATCTAGGAGATGCTCCCGTCTGCTGTCTTGGTTTTCGAGCCCTTAATCGGTGCTTGCTAGTTAGCAATTTCTGTATGTCTAGAAGATGGATGGACAAATGCATGGATGGGAGGGTATGTAAATAATATAGGAGGAGGGAAGGATAAATGGATAGGTAGATGGTCAGAAGGGCAGGCATGTTTGAACAGATCGGGACAGATAGATTAATTATGAACGGACTGAGGAGGGTCTCCCTTTGGGAAGAGCTTATGTTTCCCTTATCTAACTGTGCATTCCTGTTCCTTCCCCCTTGAGGCCAGCCTTCTAAAGTTGCTGGACCCAGGCAGGAGACCTAACTCAGCTTACCTTTCTGCCCAGGTAGATATGTTCTCCTATGGAATGGTTCTGTACGAGTTGCTATCAGGACAGCGTCCTGCACTGGGCCACCACCAACTTCAGATTGCCAAGAAGCTGTCCAAGGGCATCCGCCCAGTTCTGGGGCAACCGGAAGAAGTGCAGTTCCATCGACTCCAGGCACTCATGATAGAGTGTTGGGACACAAAGCCCGAGAAGGTACATGGAACAGAGTGGAGCCTGACTCCTTCTTCCCCTGGCGGTAGGGGTTGTGGGTCTCCAAAGTACATGAGCCTGCTCCCCAAACCTCCCTAAGGGAGCTGGGCAATCTTCTCTGTTTATCTCTTCTAGGCGGGACTTTAGCTCCCCTAATGTACTTCCCAGTCTTGGTGTGTATGCACATGTGTGTGCCTACATGTCTGTCTGTCTGTCTGAGGAAACGTTACCCTTTTATCCCAAGCTTGTGTACTTGGAACCAGAAGTATTTCAAGTTTTGAAGTTTTTCAGATTTTTAGAATATTTACATGTTAGTTGAACATCCCCAATCCAAAACTCTAAACCGTAAAATGCTCTGGAATCTGGAAACTTTCTGAGTATCGCTCGATTTGTGCATTGAGCCCATTGTGGCGATATATTCCCCATGCAAGAACAGGGGGAAGGCATGCATCTCTTTGGAAGCTTTGCTTATGAGGAGCAGGGGCCCTGTTACATTATCGAAGACAAGTCCTTGATTGTTGGAAGAGGCCCCTACAGTCTACCTTAGCACTGCCCATCAGATTAGATAGTTGATGTAACGCATTATTAATACAATCTGATACAAAAGTTGGTGTCCCTGGGATTAAGGTGGGACACAACGGGTCTTTGTCTCCAGACTAACTGAGCCTACTACTGTGGCCATGGTGACCCAGAGACTATGAAGGCCTTTAGTTAGTTAGTTAGTTAGTTAGTTAGTTAGTTAGTTAGTTAGTTATTTGGGGGTGTTTTTGAAGACTTTTCAGCCTTGTGTTGAGCTAACCCTAATGGGAAGATTCTCATACACCCACGGTTGGTGCCAGGTGGCCCTGGGTAGGGAAACTGCACAGCAGTGTTCACTAGGGACCTCTCTCCTGCAGCGCCCGCTGGCCCTGTCTGTCGTGAGCCAGATGAAGGACCCAACCTTCGCCACCTTCATGTACATGCTGCCCTGTGGGAAGCAGTCAGCCTTCTTTTCATCCCAGGGCCAGGAGTACACTGTGGTGTTCTGGGATGGGAAGGAGGAGTCCAGGTAATGTCTCCAGTCTGTCCTTCCCTGCTGACGTCTTGGGTGCATTGAGAACAGAAAAGCAGTGAAGCCGATGGCACACGTTATTTAGCAGACATCGGGTCCAAAACCTGGTTAGGGCACAGCCCAGACAGAAGAATGGAGGAAACAGAATGGGCACAGGCACAGTTTTGCAGGTACGGGGAGTAAAGAAAGGGTGAGCTTGGGTGTGTCGGGAACCCGTTGCCAGGGAGAGTGTTGCTTCAAGATGACGTTGTTCACACTCTGAGCCTGAAGGACATTAGATGATGCTGAAGGTGGGCCAGTATAGCAGTCAATGGAGTGGCGTGAGAGGGGCAAGGGACCAGAGCTGAAGTGTCACCCTGTAATGAGTGGCCACACACAGTCCCTCGCAAAAAGTTCACCTCTTTTTCCCGGTGAACTGGCAGGAAGAAAGTGAGAGTGGGGGAATGAGATATACCAGAAGAAAAGAGAGAGCCCAAAGTGGTCACCATAGCCTGTGGAGCCCGGATGCCTAAAGAGCAGTACCGAAACCCTCTGCAAGCTGTGAAGGAACCCACCAGCCTGGCTGCATGGCTAATGCTCCCAGGGTCTGCTCACCCCAGCTCCCAGACTGCAGAAGGTGGCTTACAAACCTAACAATCTCTCCAGGAAGGAGAGCAGGAGCAGGACTTGAGGGCCTCTGGAGGGAGCATTTAGAGAGAAAGCCCATAGGGCCTGAGACCATAAAATGGGGAGAACACAGAATGACTCTAGGAAGCAAGAAAGTCCCCAACACAGACTGAGCTGAAGAGCTGGGAAAGGGTGGGGAGGCAGAGGATGTTCAACATTGCATGGCCCAGCGAGCAATGGGAGGCACAGGGCAAGGTGTCTGAGGTAGAGTGGAGTGAAGTCCCACGGAGAAAGGAAAAAATTCCTGAGACCCAGAGGCAAGTGCATGGGAAGGAGTGTGGCAAGGGCTGGCATCTCCATGGGGCAGGGTCTTGTGATGGCCTGCAGGATTGGCCAGTGTGTGTTAGCCCTCCTCCCAACATGAGAGCTTCCCAGGCTAGACGGGCCCAGTAGGAAGCACTTGCAGTTGTTGCAGCCTGGGGAGACTTAGACAACGTGAGGTGGGATCAATGGAATGGACTCCACAGTCTCCCTGAGGTCAGTTTGGTTGAAGTTTGCATGGAGCGTATGCTCTTAGACTGGCAGCAGGGAGGCATGGACAGAGGTGAAAATAAAGTCCTGTTTCCAGTTCAGTCCATTGGACAGGACTAAAAACCAGAACTAAAGAAATGTCGTGAGTACCCCCACGATCTAGACATGGCCTCTAAGTATCAAGGGGAAGCTGCATTCACCCAATGGCTGACTGACTGTTGGGGAGTATTATTTTAAGGTGTGTGACTTTCGTTTATGCTGCATTTGTTTAACTTGGTGAAGCTGTGATTCTTTGCTTATCTATAACACCTGATGGTCTAATAAAGAGCTAAATGACCAATAGTGAGGCAGAGGCAAGGATAGGTGGGGCTGGCAGGCAGAGGGGATAAATAGTAGGAGAGACCAGGAAGAGAAGGAGAGCAAGAGGAAGGAGAACAAGAGAATGAGGAGAGGAGGATGTTGGGGGCCGGCCACTGGCCTGCCCAGATAGCCAGTGGGTAAGAAGAAAAGTAAGATATGCAGAAGTAAGACAGATAAAAGCCCAGAGGGAAAAGGTAGACGGGTTCATTTACCTTAAGGAAAGCTGGCTAGGAACAAGCCAAGTTAAGGCCAGCACTCGTGACGAAGAAAACGCCTCCATTTGAGTTATTTGGGAGCTGGGTGGAAGGCCCCTCACAAAGATGAAAAGCAATACTACAGCTGACTCTAGACCCAGGCCCGGGGCATTTGACATGGGAGAAGCAAGGACGTTGGGAGAGGCTTCTGGGAGCATAGTATTGGGACTCCAGACCCAACCTGGTCTGCAGATGCTGGGACAGACCCTCCTTCATCTACCTGAGGGTGTTTGCTTTGCCCTTCATCTCAGTCACAGACAGCAGTGTCTACACCTGGGAACCAGATCGTTAAGACGTGAGCCTGCGACAGACCCTTTATACCTAAGTGATCACACCTCTTCTAAGGCTACCACACTAGCCTGGGGAAGGAGGTGGCCCCTGGCTCTCTGGAACTAACTACAAGTTGTTGCCAACCACAGGAATTACACAGTGGTCAACACAGAGAAGGGCCTTCTGGAAGTACAGAGGATGACCTGTGCTGGGATGAAGCTGAGCTGCCAGCTCAAGGTCCAGAGCTCAGTGTGGATAGCCACTGAGGTAACCGCCAGCCTGCTGGCAGGGTGGGCTTTGGAGGGGTGCAGTCCCCAGGGGGACAAGGTGTGTAAAAATACAAGGTTTCTAGGTCAGCTTGACTATCAGGTAGCCTCAGCTTGTCCCTGAGAATCTCTAGAACGATGTCATCAGTCCTGTGAGGTAGGTCACCAGGAGAACTGCCAAACTGCTACTGACTGGGGTTTGCTACCGCCTGGGAGCTAGGATTCAGGATGGTGAGGGCATGTGGATAATCTCAGCACAAGAAACATGATGGGTGATGCCCTTCTATATGCTGTGGATACATGTTTCTCTTACTTGGTTGATGAATAAAACTGTTTTGGCCAATGGACAGGAAGTACATAGCCAAGCAGGAAGTATAGGCAGGGCTGCCAGATTGGGAGAAATCTAGGAAGAGGAATGCAGGGAGTGGGTGGAGAAGAAGGCACCATGTAGCCACTGGGAAGGTAGATTGAGCAAGCCCGGGCATTCTCCAGTATGCCAAGAGCATGTGGAGATACATAAACAGAAATGGGTTAAAAATTAAGAGAGTTAGCCAATACGAGCCTTAACCATCAACCAAATACTTTATAATTTAAAAAAAAAAAAAAGAGAGAATGCTGATAGATCAGAGAGAAGGAGCAAGCCATGGCCACACCTTGCCTCCATTGCCTCTCAGCAGACAAGAGAACAAGTTCCTTTTTCTGCCCGCTTATATCTTCTGTCTACCCAGCCATCTCACTTCCTGTCTGTCTACACAAACCTCCAGGCCTCTATGGTTAGCTAGTGGCAAGCTCCATTCTCTGACCTTCAGACAGGCTTTATTTGTACAAGCAAGACATCACCACAGAAACAGGGTGTGTTGGTGGTTTGCCATGATTCCTCATAATACAGTGAGTGCCGCAGAGCACAGCTCATCCCTGAAGACCCTTTGGCTCCATATCCAGAAGTCACTGGAAGACCTGAGTAGCTAGCTGTCTTGTGAGGAATCCAATGACTGGGCCAAGTCACATGCTCTGGGTGATGATCATCCAACTCCATCTAAGTGATTGGAAATATGGCTATATGTATGGGATTCTCCAAAATTACCCAAGCTACTGAGATCTCAAGAGTAAAGAATTTGTTCTAAGAGAATACACAAAGAGATATCTCTAAGAATCCCTACCCCAGCGTAATTCTCAGTAACAACAACAAATTCACTAAATGGTAATGGACAGAGGCGTTGACCCCATATCGACCATAAAGGGAATGAAAGGGGACAGTGTCACTGTCCTAGGACCCCTCTTTGATAGTGGCATGCTCATGCCCACCCACAACCATTTTCTGAGATGCTCTGCCCCCCCCATCCTAAGGACTACCAGTGAGTTCATTTTCTTCCAAACTATTCTGTATTTCTCAGAGTTTCTAGAAAAAGCAGAAACTGCTGGGCGGTGGTGGCATATGCCTTTAATCCCAGAACTCAGGAGGCAGAGGCAGGTGGATCTCTTGAGTTTGAGGTCAGCCTGGTCTGCAGAGCAATTTCCCAGAAGCCAGGGTTACACAAAGAAACCCTGTCTCAAACAAGCAAACAAACAAAAAAGAAAAATTAGAAAATTAATAACCAAATAAAATGCTGCCTTTTTAAGGTACAAAGGGGTTCCCCAGGCTGAAAACTTCCTAATAGGGCATGCCAGTCGCTTCCTTCTCTGGCTCTTACAGTGGGCTTGTCTCCTTTTGCAGGACCAGAAAATATATATCTACAGTCTAAAAGGCATGTGCCCATTGAGCATGCCCCAGCAGGCCCTGGATACCCCGGCTGCCGTCACTTGCTTCTTAGCAGTGCCTGTTATTAAAAAGGTAAGGTGGGAGAGAGGAATGTTCAAGTCGGTCACTATGGGGGTGGGGGGGCTCTACTTGCTGGGGACAGTGGGTTGAGCTGGGGACAGTGAAGCCACACCTTCCTGGGCCACCTTGCTGCCCATGTCACAGTCAGCTTTACAGGTGAACATCATTAGCATGGAGTGCCTACTGACCATGAGCAAATGCCAGAGCCCCAGACTCAGATGAGGTTCATTTAGGTGTAAATCATGAAGCAAGCTGTTGCAAATGGATGCTTCTCCAGATAGCATCAGGAACCTCTCCCCAGCCTGCCTTGCCACCATCTTTCCTGATTACTGGGAATGCTGGTTCCTTTCTGAGTCTGCCTCCTCTCAAAGACCCAGCACTGCCCAGTACTACCAAACATTGCCCACTATTGCCTAGCATTACCCAGCTCTGCCCAACATTACCCATTATTGCCCAGCACTACTAAGAATTACCCAGCATTGCCCAATGTTGCCCAGCACTGCCCAGTATTGCCCATCATTGACCAGCACTGCCCAGCACTGCCCAGCAGACCTACTTCCTCACCCTCCTAACTCATCCACCCAGTGTATTCCCCACCCCTAAGCAAAGTCATCTCCACCACATCTTGGCATTGAATCCAGCCTCACCAGGGCTGACCAGGCCATCACTGCACTGGCCCTGGGCCTTCTCCATCAAACAGCAGATGCAGAGGCTTCATCTTCTCAGCCTTGTCCAGGAGCAGCCCTCCTGGTGAACTGTGGGGATTCAGAGCCATGACCCCTCCTTTGAGAAGTTGTGTGGCATCACTTGCTCTCCCATGCTCTGCTGTCCTCCCTGGATCCAGAAAGGCTATGAGAGCCCTGTGGATGTAACAGGTATTCTCCCCCAGTGCGTAAGGAGCAAGCAGTTCCTTGCCCCACTTTTTAAAACATGCTAGCTATCCTTATGTGATCTCCATCTGTTTATATGCAACGGGGGCGATAATAGTGATGGATTAGTCTCTGACCCTATGGATCACAGAGTTCCAGACTGCGCACTTGGCAACTAAATGTTACTGTGACTTCCTGGTAGTCTCCAAATCTGTGGGCTCTTCTCTCTGTGCTGCTCTTGTTTCATTTCTTTAGAAAAGGAAAACGGAGAGATGCAAAATAGGTATGAAATGACCCTTAGAGTCATTTGTGGTTATTGCCCCAAAGGCAGGCTTGAACAGCTGGGATCTCCCTGCACCAAAGCCTGGGAGAACTGGACACAAAGCATTATTGAAGGACCCCAGTGGGCAGAGCACCAGCCAGGGTACACGTCCTGCCCTAGCAGGGAGAATAAAGCGGGCTCTGTGTGAGCCTCTTGTGCAGGGTGCCTACCTCCACGAAGGTCGTCCTGCAGAGGCCACACAGGGCAGACCCGTGCGTTCTTGCACAAGCTTGCTCACTTCCCACCAGACAGACGTGGTGTTCCTCACGCTGGCCAGCACAGCCAGGATCCAGAAAGACTTATGGCCTGTTTGTTCTGGCTGCTGTATTGACCTAAATCCTCAAGGTGGAGTTTGAGAAACTTTTTTAGGGCACCCTACTGTGGATGTTGAGTGAGAGGCCACTCACTCCACTACCCTGACCAGCCAGCCCCACCCTGGTTGGAACAAGGCAGGATCCTGTTCTGTCCTGAACTCTAACTTGGCTCTGCGAGCTTTTCCTACCCCACTGCACTCTGTCTGCTCAGGGAGATAACCTGAGAAGCCTGCATTTGGCTTTCTACCGCAACTTTGACCTCTGCCTAGTAACCTCTGGTGGTTGGCTACAGAGGAAGCCATGCTTCATGGGAAGTCAAAGTCCTCACTAGTATCAGCATGGGCTTTTTTTTTTTTTCAGAGTATGCAGACTAAAGGAAGCCAAGACTCTCTGTAGGAGAGTTAAGTTAAAAGCTGCCTCTTCTAGACACATGTGGTCTCTACTTGATGAACAGTAGAGTCCAGTGCAGCAGAGATGAATTACACTTAGCCCTTCCTAAGCCAGTCCAGTGCCAAGGTGGCAGTGGTGGGCACAGAGATCTGGCCCCTGCTTTGCCAGAGCACTCTACCTAGTGTGGGCAGAGTTCCTCATGCCTATCACAGCTATCGTGTTAATATGTTATTTCTGCCCTGCCTTCCAGTGAGGCTGTCATGGTATTCAGGAAAAGTAGTTCCCTGTTGGCTTCTGCAACAAGGGACCAGTCCCAGGTAGTAGCACCCTTGCTGGATCCCCTTGGCACTGTGGACACAATTTCTCCCTGGCACACTCCTTGCCTTTCAGCACCAAGGGTGGACCGTGGCTCTGCCAGGGCCAAGCTACATCTTTTCTGGACTTAGGCCTGAGACTCCTGGACAGATCAGGATTGCAAAGGCCTTACTTCTCTGAGGCGTTAAGGGAGATCATGTGCCCACTTGAGGCACATGTGGAGATGGGTCTAGTGTTTGTGGTTTTTCTCCCAGAATGTATGACATGAAGGAGCTTCATGTGTCCCTGTTCCCTCCCCACAGAACTCCTTTCTGGTGCTGGCTGGCCTGGCTGATGGACTTGTAGCTGTGTTTCCAGTGGTACGGGGCGCCCCAAAAGAAAGCTGTTCCTACTTGTGCTCACACACAGCCAACAGGTCCAAGTTCTGTATCCCAGATGAAGACGCACGGCAGAACCCCTACCCAGTGAAGGCGATGGAAGTGGTCAACAGTGGGTCTGAGGTCTGGTACAGCAACGGGCCTGGCCTCCTGGTCATTGACTGCACAGTCCTGGATATCAGCAGGCGACTGGAACCCTTTGCAGCCCCTTCCATGGTCACATCACTTGTGTGCAGCTCAGACTGCAGAGGGGAGGAGGTGGTCTGGTGCCTAGACGACAAGGCCAACTCCTTAGTGATGTACCACTCAGCCACCTACCAGCTGTGTGCCCGGTACTTCTGTGGGGACCCCAGTCCTCTCAGGGACATGTTTCCTGTGCAGCCCTCAGTCCCAGAAGCCCCCTGCAGTCACATAATCACCTCAAAGGAGCCTGAGGAGGAGTGCATTGCAGACGTGAGCATCATGTACAGTGAGGAGCTGGGCACACAGATCCTCACCCACCAGGACTCAGTCACTGACTACTGCTCCATGTCCTCCTACTCCTCATCCCCACCCCACCGAGACCCCAGATCCCCTGCCAGTCTGCCCAGCTCCCTGACCAGCTATTCTAGTGTGCCTTTCTCCACTGATTATGAAGACCCAGACAGGCCCAGCGTCACCTCTGACAGATCTGAGCCTGACCTAACCCCTATGGACGGGGAGACGTTCAGCCAACACCTGCAGGCTGTGAAGGTCCTTGCTGTCAAAGACCTCATTTGGGTCCCCAGGTAAGTGCTTGTGATGTGGGGGTGCCATTTATGAGCTGCCCAGTGCTCTCGCTTTGAGGCTGATGTGAGTGGAACCCAGGATTCACAGATCCATCTGGGCAGTTCTCCCAAGAAGGCTTTGCCATTTGCTTTTAGAATCAGGGGTGGTAGCTGGGCAGTGGGAGTGCACACCTTTAATCTCAGCACTGCTCTAGAGGCAGAGACAGGAGAATCTGTGTAAGTTCGAGGCCAGCCTGGTCTACAGAGTAAGTGCCAGGACAGGTTCCAAAGCCACACAGAGAAACCCTGTCAAAAAAACGAGAGAGAGAGAGAGAGAGAGAGAGAGAGAGAGAGAGAGAGAGAGAGAGAGAGAGAGAGAGAGAGAGAAATTGGGAGTGATCTCCCAGCTAATCTAAGAATGTGCACATGGAAGCTCACCTGTCCATCAGAAAATTCGAGGTGCCCCCAACAAGAAGCATGCTCAGGTTTCCTATGGAAGATCCTTCCCTGTGTCACACCGCCTCCACAGAAACTTCAGGCCCTGTACCCACCTGCTCACTAGCCCTGTACCCACTGGACAGTTCAACTTCCTCAACACACTTTCCCTTCTTGACTTTGTTCTCTTAGGCATGGCGGGGATATCATCGTTATTGGCCTGGAGAAGAATTCGGGTGCCCAGCGGGGCAGAGTCATTGCTGTCTTAAAAGCCCGAGAACTAACTTCTCACGGGTAAGACTATGAGAACCATTCGTCATGGCCTGGGGGAGGATTGTGGGGAACCGCAGAGCTCACTGCCATGTCCACTAGCCCTGCTGCCCTGTGTTCTCACAAATAAGCATGTCAATCTACCAGTGTGGCCAAAAGGCAAAGCAAATGCAAGGCTGGGTCCTCCACATAGCTTCCGGGACTCAGCATGACTGCTGAACAGAGCATCAGTCACTTACCTGAGGATATCTGTGTCTGGAGTGTCAGGGTACCTGTGGATCAAGTGCCTTGCCAAAGGTATTTCTCCCGGGCCAGATTCAGCGTGTTTGAAATGATGGTCCCTCCAAATGACTCATTGTCCTTCCTGGCAAACAGGAGAGCCCTGTCAGGGAACACACCAGCCCCAAGAAGCACTAGATACAACCAGGTGACACGGTCATACTCTGTTAGAGCCTAAGAGTGTGACTCAATTCCACTCCCTGATGTAGGACATCTGGATTGGATGCCAATTAAGGGCACAGTCTTCAAGGCCAGGGAACGGGAGCCTGGTTAAGCCAGAGTTCCTGGCCATGTTTATCCCTCACCTGCAGCTCCCCATGAAAAGTCCGAATTGAAATGTCCATACATTGGGGAGTGATCCACACAAGCCATCAGTCATTCATGTGGCCCTTCTAGCCCCCTTGTCTGCCAGCACTGAGATTTCTGAGTGAGGCCCCGGGCAGTGAATCTTCTCTCTAAGCAATTCTGGAAACCAAGTCGGTCTTTGCTCCCAAACCCTGCCTGGCCTGGCGAAAGGAGGCTTTGTGCTGAAGGAGTTCCCAGCTTCCAAGTTGAGCCTCTGGGAACAAATAGGTGTTCAGAGCCCAGGTCAGTAGACCTTGGCATGCCACTCTGAGTGTGCCCGGTATCTCTTTCTAGTCACCCCCCCCCAGAGGCAGGATTTTTATGAAGAGTCAGGCTCATTTGCTAGAAAGAGAAAGGCCAGAGTTGACCAGCTGAAAAAGCAAGGAAGGAGCAGAGATTCTAGACATCTTGGTGAAAGGGAGCCTCGGTGTGCAGTGGGGCTCAGTCACAGGGCGCAGGGGGAAGAGGTTCAGCTAGACCCAGGGATGCCAGCAGTCCCACAGAGACTACCAGGGCAAGCAGACTGCAGGGAGCCATCCATTTCGGCCTGAGCGGAAACATGCTGTGCACCCACAGACCATGCAAGAACAATCCACCTGTCAAAACAATGTAAGCAGGGTTGCCTTTGAGGAAGCAGGTTGTCTGTCTGAGCTATGCCTCTGGATTTCCTAATTGTGTAGGGACAGAATAAGGGGAGCCTGCAACAAGGACACCGGCAAGTGTAGCTGCAATCGCGGGCCACTCTTTGATTTGTTTTTCATTGTGGGGTACAGGCACATGTCACAGTGTGCATGCAGAGGTCAGAGGACAACTTTGTGGCAGTTGGCCCCTGCCAGTTCTTACATGGGCTCCAGGGATTGAAATCAAGTCATCAAATTTGCTCCATAGGGAAGCAAGACCCTTTACCCAATGAGCCTTCTCTGTGCCTTTCATGGGACATTCTTGAACAGTAATAGTTGATAGTTTATTCTAGACACCAGAATTCCAAAGAGAGGCACGGACGGTGCCTGCTATGCTTGTCTCAGTCAGGCCTTCCAGGGGGTTGCTCTCTTACAGCCAGTGCTTATAATGTGAACCGATGCCCTTGGCCTTTTGTGGGACATTGTAAAGCTTCCTCAACACATAAGTCAGACCATGAGGAAGACCTGGGACCTTTGAATACTTTCCAGAACCAGGCTGAGCTGTTTAAGAAATCCTCTTAGTAACCCCACCCTTTCAAAAATATACATGAAGAGGGAGACTCCTCCCTGACCTAGTGAGGACCCCTGTGGCTGTTCTCAGACCCCCATCTCTCTGCAGAGTCCTGGTGGATGCAGCTGTGGTGGCAAAGGACACGGTTGTGTGTGCCTTTGCAAACGAAAACACCGAGTGGTGCCTGGCTGTCTGGAGGGGCTGGGGCGCCAGGGAGTTTGACATCTTCTACCAGTCCTATGAGGAGCTGGGCCGGTTGGAGGTTTGCACGCGCAAGAGAAGGTAATGCCTGTGGAAGGGCCTCCATGTGGAGCCAGCAGGTCCGAACCGCTGCCTGACCCCTCCGCTACAGTCCTCCAAGGGCACAGAAGACAAACGGGTTCTTTGCTAACCCTGTGTTAAGAAGGGCTGAGAAGCTAGTCGCTACTGGTGGTTTGGGAGTTCTCAGGTTCTATGGGGAGAATTACCAGCCCAAGGGAAGCCACGGGGTCTTGTTGAGAGAGGCCTTCTCTTGCCTCTTCCATGGGCTTCCAGGAGCTGGGGAGAGTGACCCCATTCCAGGCCTTCCTGGCATAATGAATGGGCCTGTCCATTTTTACCGCCAGGCCTCAGATGGAATTACACTAGAGACTTTTGGTTGAGGAGCAGTTCAGGGCAAGGTGGGAGGAGGGCTGTGCCCCCTGGGCCTCCTTCCCCAAAGACCCCAGGCTCTCAGCCTGTTTCACAAGGCTCTTGAGTCCCTGGAGCATGGGGCCCAGCTTGGTCAAGCTGAGATCCAATCTCCTGCTTGGCAAGGGCTGTGTATGGGAAACCTCAGAAGGACCCTGAGCAGGCAGCATTGCCCAATAGTGGGGATGAATGGGTTCCTTCAAGAGTCACAGCAGGAAAGCCCAGTGGGAGGGTCCCTGCTCCCCCTGTACATTCTTCTCCCCCGACAAAAGGAAGGAGAAACCCAATCAGCAGGCCCAGAGAAAGAGTCTGTGTTTATAGCTTGGTAAAATAAACTTGGACGCAGCTAGAGCACAAGCCTTGTTTGTTTGCACATCATAATCTTGTTTATCACTTTAACAAATTAAGTAATATCTCAGCGGTTAGGCCGGGTTGTGAAATCTCATCGTATGGGACTTATGCTGAATTGTGTACTTGCCAAACATTTACTGCCCACATGGACAGCAGATGATGAAAAGTGAAATTGTTAGCAGGGTGTATGGGCACAACAGGGAACATTTTATAAATTCTGTACATACACGTGCACACACACCCACGCCTTTGCCAAGCAGTACCCTTGGAGGCTGCTTAACCTAGAACTCAAATTTGAATGTGAACTTGTACTTGGCTCATGCTGTTGAAACTTTTCTAGAATTAAATTATAAAAACCAAACTTGAGATTTGCTGGGGTGTGCAAGCTGATGCGACTCCTGCTGTCTAAAAATAAACAGACCTAGAATGAAAACGTAGCCTGTCTCTTGAATGCAACACAGGCTCTGGCCTTCCCAGGTCCCCTTGCTGCCCAGGGTAGACATGGGCCGCCCTTCTCAGCCCACTGATGGGTGCTCCCGGCTGGCTGCCCTGTAGCTTTCCATGGGCAGATACGTCTCTGTCAGCCCTAGCCCTGGGAAGAAAATCGGGCAGGCTCTGTGCCTGCTGAATACCTCATCACCACTGATCCCTAAGGTGAGGTTGGGGTCACCAGCTCTTCTCTCCAGGTGTCCCAAAGCTACCTGCTTAGATCTCTAGACACCAACCTGGTCCTGTTTGCCCTGTGCCTGCACCCTGTGTCACTTCCTGTGGGTGGTTGTGCTGATAACCAGCCCCTCCCTCAGACCTCACAGGCTCAGCACACCTTTAACACCTCATCTTCTGCCCAGGCCTCCCAGCCCTGGGGAATGGGGATGGAGGTGAGAACTTTCACATAGCTACTGGGAACCTGGAAGAAAAGGATAATGAACTTGGCTACAGAAGAGTTAGGAACCTAGAAGGAAAGCGAACCACACAAAGGTAAACAACTGGGAGGGAAAAAATTCCACAGGGCTGAAGAGATGGCTTACTAGGTAATGAAGCATGCTGTCAAGATTGAAAACCTAAGTTCAATCCCCAGGACCCACATGGTAGAAAGAGAGAACCAACTCCAATAAGTTGTCCTCTGACCTACACATGCTCATACACACATGAGAACACACACACACACACACACACACACACACACACACACACACACACAAAGTAATTTTACAAATGTATTTATAGCACAAATGAAAGATGAGCAGATTCATCAGTGAAAGACAACCAACATTGAAAAACAGATAAATGGCATGCACAGGCCAGCACAGGTGAGTGACAAAAAGAAACACAGCCCCTCAACATGATAAAATGGCTTTTGGCACCCTCAAGTTACAAGGATCAAAGGACCAGCCATGATTCTTGAACTCTTGCTAAGCATTAGGCAGTGCCACCAGGACACAGTGGCAGTCACCCAAATAAGACATTCTGCTGCTGCTGGGGCCTCTGCGTAAGAGGACAGGGGTGACGGTGGACACAGAAACAAAGAGCTAGAGAGGAAAATCCAGGAAACCAGCTGTGAGTGTTAAAGGTCTGGAGGGAAAGGTATCCTGGCCGTCACATGCCAGGCAATACCAGTAAGTATCAGAGCTGTAGGTATCACCTGACTTCTGATGGCCAGGATACCTTTCCCTTCTGGGCTGTAACACTTAACACCAGCAGCTAATGACCAGGGCTGCGGGAGGTCGGATGGGGCAGTGCTGTTTGAGAAAGGTCTCAGGTCCCACTCGGAAGAGCTTAGCTGTGCAGAGGCCCTGTGGAAAAGGAGCTGGTCATAGCTGCCATGACTGGAGCTCCATGAAGAAGGGAGTGCCTCCAACCCTTCCCTACAGACCCAGCACACAATCACAGGCACCCAATGCAGCTGCTAGGAGTGGGGGAAAAGCATTGCCTGTGGAATAGAGAGCAGGCCCAAGAAGTAAAAGGCATGGGGGGGGGGGTCTGCCACAGTTCTGAGAGTTCATGCCTATGACCTAGGAGCATCTCTTAGGCACATGGTACTGCCGTGTAAGTGCTCTCACATGCCTCCTGGTGCCCCAAGCAGGAATCAGTCCAAGCCTCTCTCTAGAGAAGAGTTGTAAAGTCCCTCTGCCTGCAAAGTTCCTGTGCTTTTCTAAAGGAGGTGGCACTAGTCACCCTGGTCTGAAGTGCTCTCTGGGGGAGAACTGGTGGGATTTTTCATTATTTAATGTTTTTATTTATTATTTGAAAATTTTACACAATGTATTTTGATAATATTCATTTCCCCCTCTCTGCTGCTCCAAGACCTTCCCCTATCCTTTCCCTTCCAACTTCATGTTCTCCCTCTCCACCCCCAACTCTCTTCTCTCTCTCTGGGAAACAAACATCCTCCAGTTTTTGTTGGCCAGCGGCTACTCCTGGCCACAGGACCTGCCTGCCCTAGAGTGTCCTCGGTAGACCAGGAGTCACTCCACTGGAGAAACTGCCTTTCCTCCTGCTGGCAACAATCAAGCGCCAACGACCCTTCAGCAAAGTGTGGGCCTTCATGTCCACCGCCCCTCCTCCACGCTGGGATTGTACCGGCCTGAACGGTGCCGGTGCACGCTGTCATAGTCACTGTGACTTCATGTGTGTGCCATCTGTCCTGTTGTGACTAGAGAACACTATTTCTCGAAGTCATCCATCACCGTGACTCTGAAATCCTTCGGCCTGTCTTCCAAATGGAAGCCTTGAGGAAAGCACGTGATACCCACATCCCACTTATAGCTCGGGATTCTTAAGTCTCTCACTCTCTACACGCTGACAGAACTGACCTTTTCAAAAGCAACTTATGGTGCAGTACATGCTGCGTCCCTGTTGGTATAAACAGTATGTAGCACTGCATTCTGGGCGTTGGGAACATCTCAGCATCCGATGCTCAGGAACCTGGTAAGCATGACTGCCCCTGGAGGAGAAATGCGGGCTAGCACAGAGGGCAGGTTTTCAATCTTTTACTTTACATTCTCCTCCTTGCACTTGAAGTATGTGATTGTTTTGGTTTTGTTGTGGTGGTTGTTTCTTGTAGTAGAATCCTACTAAGAAGACTTCTCTGAGCTGCCTCCACCTTCCCCAGATCCCTGACTGACTGCTTAGACCTACAGGTCTTTGTGACAGTACACCCAGAGCTGCTAGCACAGTGGTTCTCAACCTGTGGGTTGTGACCCACTGGGGATGGGATCAAACGACCCTTTCACAGGGGTTGAGTATCAGATAGCCTATATATCAGATATTTACATTGCAATTCATAACTAGCAAAATTACAGCATGAGGAACCGTGTTAAAGGGCCACACCACAGCATTATGCTTTAGCAAGGTTGAGAACCACTGCTCCAGCAGATTCTACCTGTTCACACTCCAGCTCAGTCTCCAGGATGGGAGCACATGCTGCTAATGGTACCCTTCCTCGTGAGAAGAACATTTGAGGAGCACCATGGGAGATGCGCTAATACAAAACTCCCCCAGAGCCCTGGAAAGCTTCCAAATGTTGAAACACCTCCTGGATGTGAACAGGCTGCTGCCTAAAAAACCATGTCTTCCAGAAAGTCAGAGCTTGGGGCTGCCATCCGCACCTCTAGATGACTGGCAGCATCTCCAACTTGGGAGAAATAGGTGGAGTGTTAGTCATGGTAACCGCACCCCCTTGCACTCAATAGCTTATTTTTCTGGTCTGCCATTTTTGTTGTGGTCGAGTAGGACTTTCTAGAGCATTGTCAAGAAGTCAAGAGCCAAGGCAGGCATGGTGGGACCTTTAGTCGGAGCTCTCAGGAGGCGGAGGCAAAAGGATCTCTGAATCTCTGAGAGTTGGAAGCCAGCCTGGTCTACACAGCAAGTTCCAGTACAGCCAGGGCTCACAAAGAAGCTCTATCTCAAAAACCAAAACAAAAGAAGCAATTAAAAAAAGCCTTGAGCCCTTTTGCCCATGCCACTTGCCTTCCTGCTCCTTGCAAGACCTGGAGGACAGAGTTCCTCCTAAGGGAACTATGACTGACATCTCTTGTTGGTGATAACAGGCAGCCCTCCATGCCATCCCTGGCTGCTAACCTCCAAGCTTCTCATGGCATTGTGGAGAGAAAAGGTCACTTTCTTCTCTAGGGCTATTATCTTTCAGAAAGTAATCATTAAAGCAGATGCAGGTCCTAAGTTCTCAAATCGCCCAACCAGAGCCAGTGAGTATTATAACAAGTGAGCTAGCTCTAATGAACTGCTGGGACAAGAGCAGGCAGCGGAGACTGGGCAAGGGTGGAATGAAACACAGTATAGCCCCAGAATTCCACCTTCCAGGAAGTTCCCCATCCTCCATCACTGATGGGGCAATTTACCTCCAACTATAGATACAACGTGGTCCAGGGCTCCAGGCTAGTCACCGAAAAGCACAAATTTGGGATATGGTGTTTTTGATGTCCAATAAGTTGCAGCCTTGCACCCTGGGCAACCTACCTCCTCTGAGGTTCTAGTATCTCCTCTGTGGAAGAGTAATGACTTCTCTTTCTCCATCCCTGCCCAGGAGTCACTCTGTATATGACAGCTATAGTCTGACCCCCCCCAACCAGGACCATGCCCCACTCCCTGTTCTCCAGCCATAGAAATCATCTCCCTGCTTAAAATGGACAGGTCTTCCCTGAGAACAGCTTATGAGACAAGTTAAAGATCAGCAAGACTGTTGGTGACCTCACTTGAGAATCTGGCTCAGGTATAGGACATGTGAGAATAAATGAAAGCATGCTGGGGTGAGAAAAATACTTAGAAGCTTCAATTTTAGAATTTTAGAATTTATTTATTTTTTAAAAATGAAGTAGGAGGGCGTCGGTGGCACACGCCTTTAATCCCAGCACTAGGGAGGCAAAGGCAGGCAGATCTCTGTGAGTTCAAGGCCAGCCTGGTCTACAGAGTGAGTGCCAGGAAAGGCTCCAAAGCTACACAGAGAACCCTGTCTCAAAAAAACAAAAAAGAAGGAAATGGTTTGTGTACAAATAAAATAAGAAACCCGTGCCCAGTGGTGGTCTCTGCCCAGCCATCTAAACCCACTGGCTCTTCTGGGTCAACAATCAAGCAACACTTCTGGGGCTGTAGCAGGCAGGCAGTGGTGGGGAGAGGCAGTGAGAGTCCTGCCTTGTATGAGGCCTTCATGGGCTCCGTTTTTCTACCCTGAAAACTGAAATATAAACTAGGGACAGCTCAGTCTCCTGCACTTGGGAATATGACCCAGAGCACCAAAAGCCTGCCACGGACACCTCAAGGGGAAGAAATGAAATTTGTGGATGGAACCACGGAGACTTGGGGTTCCTTCTCTCCCAAGCAGTGACATGGAACAGCCGGGAGTCACAGACAGTCATGAGACAGGGCCCTGCCTGCACTCTGACTGTGTCCAGGAAAAGGGACTAAGCCTAACAAGATCCATTTCCATGATACTAGCAAGGCAGGCCAGGATATCATGAGCACACTTTGAGTGTTGGGATACAATCAGCCCACAAAATAGTATGAGACAACAGCACAGTGGCTGGTCGAGCTTCTAGGGTTCCCAGACACCATCACTGCACTCTTGATGCAGGAAGAACACTCGCCTTTATGCCTGAACCCTGTGCTATTCACCCTCGAGAAGCAGCCACCAGCCTGCCCCAGGTCAGCTGAGGACACCCAGATCCTGTGTAGCTTTGTCTGACATCTTCCAAGGCCTGGTCTTTCCTCCTAGGGTCAAGAAATGTTATTGTGATACTAGGCAGGTTCAGACAGTCTGAGAAGAGTTATGAACACCAGTAGGTGGAGAGGGTAAGAGGTCCTTACCCTCTTGCTAACACACAGGTTAGCAAGAAAAGTTAAACATGTATGCTGGTCTCTTCAAAGCAGAGAGATGTTAACCTGTCTTCCTCTTGGAATGCTGGGATAGGATGTAGTTTACAACCTGGCAATCTCTGCTATCTGTAGGTCCAGGCTTCACCCCATAATACTGTTTGTTTACCCCAGACCTTTCCCCCTAAATCTTGAGCATTGTTCCTAAGTCCTTAAACCCATCCTGAGAGATGTCATGTGTTCTTTACAACAGCCCAAGTGACTTCTATGTTACCTTAGATAGAGACCAAATCCTGACTCCTTGTTTGCCTCAGTCATTGTCTCTAGACCCTTATCTTCAGCATTGTTCCTGAGTCAACAGAACCCATCTTCATGGAAGAAGCCCTATGTGCTTTGTAAAGAGTGTCAGTGTAAACGTCTTAAGCTTTGCTGTACACACAGGACTGAGTTAATCATCATCAGGAAGCTTTTTTTTCCAAAATTGTGCTATGCTTAAATATGGCTAAAATACACTGCCTGTGTCAGACTCCAGAATTTTGGCCCAGCACTGGCTGACTAAGTCAGGCTGAACCAAGTTTCATTCTTATCTTTTCACGTATCATTCCACTGCCAGGTATGCAACTTGCAGGGACACAATCCCCACCCCACCCCCACCCCTACCCACCTACACACACACAGGAGGAAGTTGAAATTCCGGGGCTTCAGCATCCAGGACAGTTTTCCAGTGAGTAAAGTAAGTCTGTCCTCCACAGCTATAAGATCTAAAGTGTCAATCAACTTCAAATGAAAAACATTAGGAAGGATGTGGAATGGTGCAAACCATGTACCAATTTTATTCCCTATCATTATCTCTCAAACAACACAGGATAGTAACTACTTACCAAGCAATTCCGTAGTATTCACTGTCAGTCACCAAAAGAGGATTTAAAGCCTATGAGAGGAAGTATTCAGGTTTTATGTAATTACCGTACAATCTTATACAAAGGACTTGAACCTCCACAAACTTGGTCCAAAGTTGGTCTTGGAGTCAATTTCCTCCGGACACCTAGGGACAATCAAACTTTCTTGAGTAACTGGTATTACATGGTAGGCTGTTTCTTAGGATGCTCAAAACCTTGGTGATAGTCTGGTGTTTTAGACTTTTAGAATTGTAATTAAATGTTGGCAAGTGCAGGTTACTTATAGTTTTAAAATTAATGTTAAATAGAGGGGGTTACATATCCATTGCATAAGCAGTATGTTGTTATTTAGAGACTGGTTCATTTTCCATATTGCATAAACGTATGAGCATCATCAGCATATAAGCAAGAACCATGACACTACACCCCACAACCAGGCACTGAAGAATGCCAAAGTATTAGGATGTATGCATCTCTTTGACCTAGGGCCAGAAAAATCCAGGAGACAGCATCCAATTTCTGCATCCTCTGAAGATTACATCCACACAGCTGCTGGGCAGCAGCCCTAACCCTTGCATCCTTGGAACCAGAAGGTCCAGGAAAGGCTTGCAGTCAGAGGAAGATTCATGGTGGAATCTTACAGTGTGAGGCTGTGACAAGTCACCTCTTGAAGACAGGGACAGCCCACATCACTCCCCAAACCTAGAACTTCTAGGGTTTCCTTCCATGTCCCAGAATGGCAGAATAGATCTGGACCCTTGGCCCACTGTGGATTTGTCCCATTGCATTTGAGCCATTTATGACATTCTTAGAATGGCTATCACTCTCTGACAGCTGCAGGAAGCCTGACCTGTGGTCACATTCCAAAGCACTAGGGTAAGGGTTTCAACTTGTGAATCCTAAGGGGACTTAGTTCACAGTTGAGTTCACAATGCCCTCCTTGTTCCAGAGGCTCCATGGTGGTACCTTTGGAAGCATAAAATCCAACAACTAAAGGCAAGAAAAGGTATTCACGATGTTCTAAGTGAGGCCTTGAGTACATGCTAATAAGAAACACACACAGTGCACACGGTGTTTTTCATTTACAAATGCATAAAAGATTTAAAGGATCAGATGGACACAGGCCAAAATGTGATCTGTGACCACTTCTGGCTCCTGAGCCACCACTAACATCTAAGTTACAAAAATACTCACTTTAAATACTATAAAATGACTACTGTGGCTACACATGACTTTCTTTTTGTGATCTGTCTTGGGACTCTGAGCATCGTAGCAGCCAATGCCAAAGGGACACTTTTGTCAGGAGCCCTCCCCCTTGCTCCTTTAAGTCTGTGGGAAATGTCATTTTTCCCAGGGGCAATCTGCACACAGAACTTCCGGTGCTGTAGATATTGCTGCCCTAAGAGTAGCACAGGCTACTTTCTGGAACTGAGTCTTCTAACTGCCTTTAGCAAGGGCTGCAGCTGCCCCATCCAGAACCCCGAAGCACTTTGGCCCTGGAAGGCAAATAATACAGGCCCCCTCCAGAGAGTCTGGTCAGGTCCAGAGACACTACCCTGCCTGGAAGGAGATTCCTATCCCTTTCAAATCCATCTCCTGTAGGAGTTTCAGAATGACAGAAAGGGGTTTTGAGAGCCACACTGCGACAAGCACGGGTGGCGGCCACCAGGCCATGCCAGACCACCCGAGCAGCTAGCACATTTTCCCAGCCTTGGAGGCTGGCCTCAAAGTGGGGCCTCTAGCATCATCACTCCCAACCAGAGCCCACTTCACCTTCTACTGCTGACAAAGCCTGTGAGGCAGAGTCTGGATTCACCCGTGTGACTCTGTCTTCCTCTCACACACGCAGCTGGCTTCTCCCCAGCTGAGCTCTTAGGAGGCATGTGGCACATTTTTAGTGGCACATTTTGGTGGCACCGTGATCTGATGATTCTACTGCCTGGACACATGCCCCTCAGCTTCCAGCTTCCGAATCTGCTTCAGTCTAGGCATGCTGCCCTGAGGCTTCGTCAGTTCGTCCTTGGCCAGGACGACGTGCCAGCTTCCATGGGCTGCTTCCAGGAGCCACAGCCCCTTAGAATGCTCAGGGCACCGGAGCATTTTCAGTGTAATGGGGACACTGTACTGGCACAGCAATAGTAGCCCTCTTTCTGTCTCCATTGACAGACACACTCTTTAGACACTGGTAAGCTCACAGTGGCCAAGTTCTGAGGCTCGTGGGTACTCCTGTCCTTTGGAGAACTGAGCATCCAGCCCCGTGAGGCTGCTACTTTGTAGTTCCTGGGCGTGTTTGCTCAGCTTCCTTCCACTATAGTGAAGTGCCCCATATAATTAATTTTCAAAATCTTTATCTCATAGTCCAATACAGTCCAGGTTCACTGTTCTGGACCCCTTGTGAAGCACCAGTTGGTAACAACCCAAGAATAGCAGAGCAAACTGTTTACCTCACAACCAAGAAGCAAAGAGAAAAACCATCGAGGCCTCTAAATCCCTCCAGGTGTTCCTCAGAGGCCTAAGGAAATCCCCAGTAGGGGATTGATGGGAACTCCCATCTCCTAAAGGTTCCACAGCCCTCCAGTAACACTACCCTGGTAACAGAGTCTTTAACACAGGAGCCTGGGGGACCCTAACCACAGCCTGGCCTCAGTCTTAATGGGAGGAGTCAGGGGAAAGAACTCCAACATGATTTACCTCAAAGAGACACAGGAAAGAATAAGTGCCCACTCCATACCTGGGAGCGTGGGTTATCTGATTCCTTAGCTCTAGCTACACACCCCAAAACCCTCAAACACAACACACCACCCTCAGTTTTCTAACACTGAGGCCTGGAGAATCCCGGGTCGCCACCACTCCCTCCCTGCCTTCCTCCATCCGTCCACCTATCCATCTACCTATCCATCCACCCATCCACCCATCCATCCATCCATCCACCTCTCCTAGTCCCTCCCCTTCCCTCCCTCCCGTCACCATTCCTCACACACAGGGCAAACACGGTATGTCTTCTGTGTTCTTGTGGCCAAGTCATGGTGTTACAGGTAGCCCACCAGAGATGACCACTCCAAGTTCATAGGCAATTGAAAGTCTTTATTCCAATCAGTTGGGACCACACCCAGCTGTCGAGGTATTGTCCAGAGTATCCAGAACACAGGGTTTTTAAGGGCGGAGACCCTGTGCAGGAACCTGACTCAGCAGCAGCTTCAAGGGGTCTTCCCAGTGAGCAGTTTGAAGCAAGCCGTTTTAACAAAAGCTAAGATAAGCAGTTAGCTATCCCCGAGGGGCTTCCACACAAACAGGTTAGCTGGAGGAGGGTCCAAATAAACAAGCTGTTTTTAAAAAGGCCAAGGTAATGCTAGCACATGCTGACCCTCGGTTCCCGGAAGACAGCTGGGTAAATCCCATGGTGTTCTCTATCAAGGAGATCGGATTCTAGGTAAACCCAGTAACAACCTCCACAGAAGAACATAAGATGGAGGAGTGAGAGCTATCTTGCCCTGTCACCATGGAGACAACAGACTCTGATCCAGAGTCTTGGTAACCTGCCCTTTCTGCCTTACCTCCAAGCACATGGGTGCCCCTCTTATGTACAGGGACCCCAGGCAACAAGGCTCTACAGAGGACAGCGAGTTACTCAAAGCAGGCCTGGCTGACAAAATTGCACCTCGATTCTCAAGAAAGGGACCTCACGGAAGCCACAGCCTGGGATGGAAAGCATGAGGACCTAAATACTACAGAGAGACAGAAAGATGAGGCCTGACTAGAGGCCAGGGATTCCCTGTGGCCAAGTAAACATGCCATTCCTTCATGTGACCAAGGCAGTCAGCCTCAGTGGTCATTAGCTCTCAGACAGCTATGGTGGGACCTCAGGGAAATAGGAACACAGCCTCTCCCACAGCAGGGAAAGAACACAGGTGACCATGGTGGCCGGCAGGTGGGGCCCTGATCAAAATACAATGTGCTTCCCTGGGGCCTAGTGGGTGGGAAGATGCCTAACCAGATCTTCCCAGCATCAGCCACTTTCCCTTGGCCAGAATCCTGGAGCAATTCCCTCAATGGCTTCCAGGGGGCGCCCATATGCAACAGCCCAGCCACTCTCCTGCCTGCCTGCCTTCTGCCTATCCCAAACAGGACAGGGCCAGCTAAGAAATGGATGCCTCAGCATTCGGCATTCGTGGGGCCTCTAAGAAGGGTCTGAGGGCTTGGTAAGTTTACTTTGCCTAGTATGATCCTCATATGGGGAAGAAGGAATGCTTGTGGCTATGTGTGGATGTAAATATAGACACCAAGGTGACCAGACAGCTAGGAACCCAAGAAGCCCTGTATGCCTGGGGGCCAGGTTAGGGGGTTTAAGAGACATGGAACATTTTTTTTTCCAAGATAGGGTTTCTTTGTATAGCCTTGGCTGTCCTGAAACTAACTCTGTAGACCAAGTTGGCCTTGGACCCAGAGATCTGCCTGCTTTTGCCTCACCACTACCGCCTGGCTGGCATTTTTTATTTAATATTTTGCATTTTTTCCTACAATACAAATGTTAAAAATGGGTGGTGGTGGCACATGCCTCTAATTCCAGTTCTCAGGAGGCAGAGGCAGGAGGATCTCTGTGAGTTTGAAGCCAGCCTGGTCTACAGAGAGAGTTCCAGGACACAGAGAAACCCTGTTTCAGAAAGAAAGAGAGAGGAAGGGGGGAAGGGAAATGAGGGAGGGAATGATGGAGGGAAAGAGGGAGGGAGGAAGAGAGAGAGGGAGGGAGGGAAGAACAATGTCAAATTCGTCTTGACTTTTCCATACCATAGGCTTCTACAGTCTATTCTCTACCTCGCCCCTTGCCCTGTGCCTCTTTCTGTCTCTGTCTGTATCTGTTTCTGGCTGTCTCTGTGTCTCTCTGTGTGTCTGTATCTCTCTCTCTCTCTCCCTCTCTCTCTCTCTCTCTGTGTGTGTGTGCGCGCGCGTGCGCGCGCGCGCGCGCACGCGCGTGCCAGTGTGCACATCATTGTGTATTGTGCAGGGCCAGGTAGGCCCCTGCGTTCCCTCTGGAGGTCAGAGGCACACAGGAACGGGGGAACAGTGGAAGGAGAAGCTGAGACTGGGGCCAGACACTTCCCATGGAAGTGGTCCAGTAAAACTCGCCTCTAGAAGTACAGAGCCCCGATACTCACAGCAGACCCCATTCTTGTGCTTTCCTCAGCAAAGCTCCTTAGAGAGTCTAAGTGGGTGAGGACAGCAGGGGCTGCGTCTGCAAACCTTCACGGCAGGCACACAGAACTATGCTGCAACTGAGAGCCTGTCCCACAAGGTGCCAGGGTGCAAGCGTGAGCAGCTCTGTCTTAGCACCCCCAATTCACAGATGCAAAGGGGAGATTACTGGCTCCTCTACAGACCCCATACCACCTGGCTCTGGAAGGAGGTTCCACCCGGATGACCTCATCCCAGAACCACAAACTGAGATCCAAGAAGCACAAGCCCAACACTGTGTGAGCAACCACAGACAGATGCAGGCTATACAGGCAAGTCAGAGTACTCCATTCAACTCCACGGTCCTTTGGGCTCCAATTTACCTGGAATTCATCCACCGATGGTGCAAGAGAAGTTCAAGGACATATCCTACACTACAGAGCCCCCCCCCCCCAGCAGCTGCTCAGGAGAGGAAAAGGCAACGAAAAGGCTGGGCCAGGCCTGTCAATCCACCTGAGGCCAATGGACAGGGACGCCAGAAGGCAGTGCTAACAACCAACCGCAGATTTGCCCTACCCCACTATGCCTCTGTTTGGAGACTGGTTGATGTATTGTCCCCTTGGGGCTTGTGACTTTCTTACTACCCACAGAATATGGTAGAAATGAAGGAGCATGACTCCAAAATTCAGCCAGAAAAGGCAATGGAGCCAGCACTCACCCCTGAAGCACTCAGATAGCAAACAAGTTATCTGACTAGGTCGAGGCCACGATGCTGAGAGGGACCATCCACCATAGAGAAGACACACGTATAAGAGCCAGGAGGTAGGATAAACATGGAAGACATCTTCAGAACATTCTACCTGTCTCCAGAGCCACCTCAGCCACAGCCAGGTCACGGGTTGAGACCTTACACATTACATGGTAGGGGTTAATCACCCCTACTCTATCCTAATCCCAGGCCCACAGAAACACAGCATGGAAAGACGCTAGTCACACACTGAGTTCTGGGAGACAGGCAACCAAAAAAGTTCAGAAGCCAAATCAACTTTCCACTTTTATGGATGCCCTGGTAACTCAAGGGTTAGGGTGCTTCCCCCTGTTTAGCAAGCAAGGACCCAGGCTTAGAGTCTTGAGTGCAGTGTATTGGGGACAAGTTTAGCCCTGAGCCACCACAGCCCAAGCACAGGAAGCCATGCAGGCCCTGCCACACAAAGCCACCTCTCTGTCCTCTGTGAGGGTCACTGGCAAACATGCCAGCTGGGCTGGAGGCTGGATTTGCTAGGGTGTGTTCAGCGCATCTGGACCTGATGGATGAATGGGAACTCAAGAGTCACAGGTTACTACAGCAACCACCCAGCCCCAAGAGTTCCAAGTACCGATCACTGGCCTGTGGGCTTGTGAACGCGGAGGGGGATGCACCTTGGCTTTGCCTTTTGGTTCTGGCCCAGGATGCTGCTGGGACTGTCCCCTCCATCGGCCACTTTGATACTCTGGGAGTAGACAGATGGAAGTTTCCAGGAAAAAGGAAAGGATGGCAGGCAGTCTCTCCAGCTGTGGGGGCGGGGCTGGCAGGGTGCTGGGCAGCCTAGGCGAGGCTCCCAGCTCTGGGGTCCAAATGGCCAGCAGCAGCCAAGGTCGCAGTGGTCAGCAGCTTCCCTCATTGGTCACCAGATTATCTGTTTTTAGGCAAGAGCCCCTGGGAAGCCACAACACAGGCACTTTTATCCTGGCTGCTAAGATGCCAGCCAGGGGACCAGGGGACCAAAGGGCAGCAGAGGCCCCCTAAGGTGTGGGTTTGGCCTCTCGGAACATGGGGCCGGAAGCAACCTTGACCTTCTATCCACACTGTGTGCCTGGGAAACAAAGCCCAGAAAAGCCACCAATCCAAAATGTGTCGTTGCCAGGGGCAACCTGGACACAGCACTGACCAGCCTGGGAAAAAGCTGTTCTTCCCAGCAGGGAATGGGTATTTGTCTTGTTTTAATTTTTTTTTAAAGTTGGGTCAGATCAGATTTTTAAAATGCTGCTCCAGGGCATGGCATTGCCTGAGCACCACTTGAAAAGGCAGATCCAAGCAGAGAAACTCTCAAAAGATTGCAAAACATCGGCTTAGAACTCCTGCATCACTGAACAGTGAGCCTGTCCTGTCTGTGCCTGAAACCAAAGGGTCGGCCCAGGTCTGCCTATGCCGGTGGATAACATGGCCGCGACTCCCAGCTCCTAGGAGAGCTCAGAGCATACTCACCTTTGGCCTGCACCATGCCTGGAGACCCACTGGTGCCCACATGTGATGCCAGGGAGACAGGCTAAAAAGAAATAAAGGAGTAAGCAATACAAGGCAACTGGTAGGCACAAGCTGCTCCTGCCCTAAAGTCAGAAAAATGCAGGGGGAAAAAAGCATTTAAGAAAAGAAGTTCTGGATACCAGAAAAAAGAAACTCTGGATCCTGAAGACCGTCCGCATGGTATGAGCAGCCACCCAGAGGCTGTCCTCATTACAATCTGTCTTTGATCCTGTGTTCTTCAGCTTGGAGGAGATGTGGGAGCTGGGGTTTGATGGATTAAGGAAGAGTTTGCCAAACAGGGCTCCCCTTCTCTGCAGGGGCTAACTGACCCTGTGGGAAGCACAGACACTCAAGGGACAACATTGAGGCTGGAGAGCAGTGTGACCCCCATGGTTCTAGAGTACAGCAGGGGAGCAGAGAGGCCTACATATGAACTTCAGCTTCTCTGTGTGTCTCTGGGAAAATGTCTTTCCCACTTTGTGCCTCAGTTGTCTGTGTTTACAAGCCAATGGCGAAGTATCCCCGTGTAGCTACTGCTGTTCCTTTTGGTTTCATGTTCTACGTGCCATCAGCACCGTGTGGCCCGTGTATCCGAAGCTTGGTGAGACCAGAGGCATCTGCCCAGCCCTGCTGTGAGTACAGTCACAGGAGCTTTGGAGAGACAGGTCTGGTGTGTGTCCAGGCTGGTCCCCCCACGCCACTGTGTCATCCAGCAGGTATCTCTAGTGAAGAGGCTGGTGAAGAGGCTCTGCCCGCTTGATGACGGGGAGCTGCAGCCCTGTCTGCATTCTCCCTGACTCCCTGGTTGCCTGGACTGGACAAAGACCAAGTCTGTGCATAGTTCACCCTGCATCCATCCTGGAACTGGTAGTGAATAGAAGCCCAAGACGACTGTAAAGAGATCTTCATTCCAGTACTTTTAATGCTCCTCTTACAAGACATTCCGACACACTTTTGACCCAGCACTGGGTCTCTGCTTCATCTCAGCCTGGTGGGTCTGTGACTTCTGAAGTGAAGTCGTACGGCAAGTGAGCCAGGAAGCTGATTCCACTTCTGCCTGGCCCTTGGGCATATGTGTGCTTATACCCAGTCACCATGCTGGGAGGACACCCAAGACACATGGAGAAGGCATGTGTAGGTGTTCCATCTGATTCGCCAATTGTGTCTAACACCAATAACAGATGACTGAAAGCTTCTCAGATGACCCATTGCTCTGTAGCAAGATGCCCAGAACATGAGTGCCCTCCATGCACCAAGGTTAGAAAGGAGCTGGGATCCAAATGAATGAAGAAACCAAAGCCCCAGTTTCAGAAATGGTGGAAGGGGATTTGGGGAAGCTTCTAGTGTATACATTACAGGTACAGGAGACAGAATGAAGCCCCAGGTTTGGGTTGCTAAATGAGTGTCTCCTGTATCCAAAAGTCCACTCAGCACACCCTCTCCCAAACTGATGACACATGCCTGCTGTTACGTCAAATAGATAGGCCACCGCCAGGAGCACCATAGACCTCGGTTCCAGGTGAGCACTTCATGAAGTCACCTCAGACAGCTAAGGAAGACTTGACACAAAATGGACGCCAAACTCAACCAATAAAACACCAAGAAAGGGGGGGTTGTATGAGAAAGAATTGGGCCTTCAGAACTAGTAAAATTAATACATGTATAGATATTAAGACCAGGCAAAAAAATGAACCAATTAAAGCTCTTCAAGACTTGACACATCTTTGTCATTTTTTCTATTGCTGTGACAAAACACCATGACCACAGTAACGTGCAAAATAAAGTGTTTAATTGGGCTTATGGTTTCAGAAGGTTGGAGTCCATGGTGGCAGAGCAAAGGCAGCAGAGACAGCTGAGCGTTCCCATCTTGATCTGTAAGCTGGAGGCAGAGAGCACACTGGCAATGGCTTCAGTCCTTTGAAATCTCAAAGCCCAACCCCAGTGACACACTTTCTCCCACAAGGCCACACCTCCTAATCTTTCCCAAACAGTTCCACCAACTGAGGACCAAGTATTCAAGCATGTGAGTTTATGGGGGCCGTTCCCATTCAGACCACCATAGCTTATGATGGGCAAAAACATCTAATGGGAAGGAGACAGTGAATTAGAAAAGCATGAGAAGAAATAGTAGAAGAAAAGCTTATCAAAACTTATTGCCCCAAGGCTTAAGAAGACACAGTAAACTTGGGAAGATCAATAGAAAAATATTTAGCATAGAAAATAAAAAGACTTAAGAAAAAGTGTCCCCAGACTCAACCACATTAGTAAGCAGGTTCTACCTACATTTCAAAAAAAAAAAAAAAAAAAGTAATTATCCTGTTAGGTGAACTAGCTGAAAGAAGCATATGGCAGTCTAGAAAGTGAAGCAGTCTGTGGTATGAGAGCAGCAGAGATCCATACCAAAGCTGGAGGACCCCACCCTGATGAGCAGATGCCCTCTCTGCCTTCCAATTAATGTTGTTGGGAATCCAGGAGTGGAATGCACCCCTAAAATCTTGAAATTGGGAGGCTGAGGGAGTATTGCAAGTTCTATGCTAGCCTGGGCTACAGAGCAATACCTGGTCTCAAGGAGAGAAAGAGGGAGAGAGGAATTGAAGTCATGAATATGATCTTATTATTCTTTAAACTATGATATAATGACTATGTCATGTTTACACTGAGATGTATTGGGGGCTACATTCATTTGTATTTTATATACACTTTTTTTTTTTGGTGTTTTGTTTTGTTTTTTTGTGACAGGGTTTCTCTGTTTAACAGTCCTGGCTATCCTGGAACTCACTCTGTAGACCAGGCTGGCCTCAAACTCACAGAGATTCACCTGCCTCTGCCTCCCAAGTGCTGGGATGGAAGGTGGTCTACCAACGCCTAGCTTGTATACTCCTTTTGCATGTAGCCTAAAGACAATTCTAGATACTTATTTTGATCTGCAGTGGGGTGTCCTGTGAGGGCTCAGGAGCTCGGGGCTTGGGAGTGTGCTATGCACTGGATCTGGGATCCTCCAAAGGCTTTGCTGCCTGCCAACTGGTAGTTGGAATTCTGGGTGGGTGGTGACTGGATCCAAAGGGCTCTGGTCTAATCAATGGACTAAACCCTCGGTGGATTCCTAACTTGGGGGGATTCCTAGCATTGCAGGGGGGGGGTTAGGAGGTGGGGCTGGTTGGAAGGAATGCCTTGAAAAGGACCCTGTTCCTGGCTCCTTCCTAGCTCTCTCCCTCTCCCTCTCCCTCTCCCCCTCCCCCTCCCCCTCCCCCTCCGTCTCCGTGTGTGTGTGTGTGTGTGTGTGTGTGTGTGTGTGTGTGTGTGTGTGTGTGTTCTCTCTCTCTCTCTCTCTCTCTCTCTCTCTCTCTCTCTCTCTCTCTCTCTCTCTCTCTCTCTCTCTCTCTCTCTCTCCTGGCTGTTTATCCACCCTCTCTATCATGATGCCCAGCCTCCACAGACCCACAACAGTGCAACAGTGGGACCAGGTACCCATGGGCTGAAAGCTCTGAACTAAGCAGCTGAAATGAATCTTTCTTCCCTTTACAAGGTTTCATTCACACATTGATCCTAGAGACAAAAAGCTACGTGACACATAGCAGTTCAGATTTCAGGTTAGAGATTCTTAAACTGTATCTTACAGGACTCTTAAATAGATCCAGTACGAACATGTGTGGGTTGCATGGTCCAAGGGAGTCGTCAATGGAATGTCTATGTCCTCTTGTTGGTTGCATACATTTGTGCCCATTTAATTACAGGAATGAGATTTAGAAGCTAATCTTCTCCCAGTGGGCATATGCCCACTCCACATCTGGTCAGGAATCCTCCACAGCACCAAGCTCTGGAACTATTGGGAACCATCTTTACAGTTGAAGGGCTGGGAGTTGACAGGAGAATTCAATGAGAAGGTGACACATAGGAAGACTCAGGGTGTGTGGCATAGCCACTATCTGTTTGGCAACCCCAGAAATAATCAAATGTCAGCAATGAGAAGACCCCAGGGCAGTGACAACAATCTAGAAGCTACTTAATATGCATGGTAGTTAGTTTTGGTTGTCTGCTTAGTTGGCTCTGCAATAATCTGAGAGATACTACCTGGGAGGACAGGAGCCTCCCCAGTGTGGCAGCTCCTTCTAGCAGCTCAGATATGAAAGGCCTGAGGGAAAGGCAGCAGCTCTTACATAACAAAAAGCTTTGGCTCCTTGCTACTAAGCATATTTACTCTGGTGTTCCTGCCACTGCTACCCATGACCATACTTCATTGATACCAGGACACAGCTTCAGCCTCCAACATGGACACTGACAACCAGTGGCTCTCCAGGAATCCTGCAGACCGCAGCCTCACTAGATCCTGCTCTGGGTTTTGAGAGAACCCTGAGTAATACAATGCATTTTGGTTGCCTGCTACCTATTGTGCTAGTAGGAAAACTGTGAACGTTACGGGGGTTGGGTGGCTTGCCTAGCTAGTGTCACTCAACGTTGGCAGGCTCTGAGTTGGTGGAAAGAGCCTTCCTGAGAGCAGGAATCCTGCACTGGGTGCTGGAGGCATTTGGGATTCAGGAAAGTGGCTCAGAAACAACCCAAAAGAAAACTGGCCTCTTTGCTCTGTCCATGCTCGTCCCTGGCCGTGACACACCCTTGCAAGCTCACTTGGGACACCACACACTCTATGGAGTCAAGCCTTGACACAGCTTCCCAGGACAGGCACAGTGAGCAGCTCAGTGGAGGCTGGAGGCTGCTCAGTCACCACTTGGGGATTGGAACAAATGCCACTGTCCTTTCAGACCAAATGGTCATCTTTGTCAGAGGGCTATCCAAGGTCCCCTTGCCTCACAGTGAGGCTGGCACAGCTCCTAGGGCGTAGGCGGCTGTCACTAATGGTCCTCACTTGGGAAGTTGTCTATCACAGGCATTGTGGTACATGCTCAGCCAGGTATCACAGACAAGCTTGTTCTAGAGCTCTGTCCCTTTGACAACTGTGGCCTTGGCCTTGGCATCATCAAGAGAACCAGAACAGATGTAAACACTGGTCTCCTATGAGGCCAGAGACAAGTATGACCTGAAAGCAGGCTGGGCTCAGGTGTAAAGATCTGGAGGAATGCAGGGTTCTGCCAAGGAGCTAGGGCAGAAATCAAGAGTGAAAAATTCTGGGGCCCCTGCTTCTGCCCCTAGAGTGCCAATCACTGACCTTCTTAGGATAGGTTATTCTTTTCCAGCCTACAACCTGGGCAGACATGCTGGCGGATCTCATTGTCTTAGGGCCAGAAGTCCCAAACACATGAGTCCCAGGGTTATGGTCATCTCCATGGGTCCCCAAGAGGAGTCCTTTCTGTGCCTCTTCCAGTTCCTGGTGATTCCCCCCATGTTACTTAGGGCCATAGCATTCCAGTCTGCATCTTGTGACTTTCCCCTGTTTGACCATACCTCCCATCCTGTCTCCAGACACTCATCATTGAAGTTAGCGTCTAACTAATCAAGGAAGACCCTATCTCAAGATCTGTAGCTTAATTGAATCTTTAAAGATCTTTCCCCAGACAAGGTCATATTCGCAGGTGTTTGTGCGTAGATAGATCTTTATGGAAGCCACCACTCGGCCCACTAGAGGGACCACCATTCTCATGATCAAACTAAGAGAAAAAAATCACATACTTCCTGTGATGCTCTCAGGGGACCTTCAGTGGGGACCAAAGTGCATTCAGGAAGTTGATCATTTTCTGTTTAGTCCTGACTACATTTTGACAAATGGCTGTCTTTCAAAAATCAATCTTGTCATTGAATATCCATGACTAGCTGACTTGTTTGCATACTGCTAGTAATAGCTAAATGAGATTGTCATTACCCATTTATAGGCATTTGGTTTGGTGTCAAACCCTCCCCTTCAATACACACTGATCAGTATGGTCACTCTGAAGCAATCCTTTCTTCCCCTCCATGCAAGCACCAGGGCAGAACACACCCATCATGGCAGCTGGGCCATGGGGCCATCCAAACACTGTGTTCTATAGACATTTAGGAAGCAAATTCTGTGCAAGTGTTGCCTGAAAACATACTAAAAATAGGGACTTAATCTCTTTCTACAGGCTGTGTTGTGCCCCTATCCATATGTTGAAGTCTTGATTCCCAGAATTTCAGAAAATGATTGTACTTGAGGACAGGGTCTTTGGAGAATAATTAAGGTAAAATAAGGTCATATGAATGGGTCTTAAGCCAATAAAATGAGTGTCAACAATAAGAAAGATCAACACACACACAAAGATTATATGACGACTGAAGCAAAGACCTCGTCCATCAGCCAAGGAGAAAAGAAGCCAACTCCACCCATGCCTTGACTTCCCAGGAAACTTGCTCTCTTTCAGACTTGAAAACAGTGAGAACTAAATTTCCCTTATTTGAGCTTCCAGTATGTGGCACTTCATGATGATAGCCTACTATGGACTGCATTCATCCCCTCAAATTCCATTAGGTTGTAACCTAACTCCATGTGGCAGACAAAGAGAAGAGGCTGTGACAGGTGATTAGGTGCAGACAAAGAGAAGAGGCTGTGACAGGTGATTAGGTGCTGAGTGAAATGCTGTCAGCCAGGCGGTGGTGGCACACACCTTTGATCCTAGTACTTGGGAGGCAAAGGCAAGCTAATCTCTATGAGTTTGAGGCCAACCTGGTCTACAGAATGAGTTCCAGGACAGCCAAGGCTACACAGAGAACCCCTGTCTCAAAAACCAAAAGGAAAAAAAGTAGGATGCTCATTCATGGGTTTGATCCCCGTCTCTCTCCTGCCAAGTGAGGACACAATGGAGAGATGGCCATCAGCAAACTAAGAAGTAAACCTTCACCAGACACCAGACCCACCAGCATCTTCACTTTGAGCTACCCAGCCTTCCAGGCTGTGAGAAGTAGCAACTTTGAGCTAAGCCTTCTAGCTTAGCATAGCTTGTTGAGGCATCCCCAATACATTAGACTCATGAGCCAGCTCCTCCAGGCTGACCATCATTCCCCAGACACAATCATACGGCATCAAAATGTGCTTAGGCTCCAAGGCATTGGTCTGGGCCAGCCAGAAACACTGTGGGGAAAGGAGTTTTCTCACAGAAGTAGCTGTCAGTACAGAAATGGAGGAAGCTGACTTTCACAAGAGTAAGGTCACTAAGGACCCGTGATGCCATCACTCCCTAGAGGCAGAAGTATCTGAGATTCACCAAGGCTTCTTAATGATGTGGGGGAGAGAATTACAATTGATGTAACTGTATTACAAATATAATACATACATACAAATGTAATTGATTACAATTACATGTGTCTACGTCTGAATCTGCAAATTCAGTCAACTACTGACTAAACACACCTTTTTAAAGAAAATTGTGTTTATATAGAACACACACAGACTTTTCCCACCATCACTGTTTCCTGTTCCCTGAACAGTGCAGCATGGATATTTGGCCAGCACTGGTGTGGTGTTGAACACCATACATCATATTCAGGTGGTGTGGAGTGCACTGGAGGGTGGGTACAGAGTCCATGCAGGTAGCAAATCATTCTATAGCACAATTAACATCCATACAGTTTGGCATCTGAAGAGAAATCCTGGCACCAATCCTTCATGGATGCCAAGGGACAACCATAAATGTATACACACACACACACACACACACACACACACACACACACACACACACACACACACACCGTATCAGGCTATGAAAGACAGAAATTTTCTTCTGTTGTTTTTGGTTTGAGTTTTGAAACAGGGTCTCATGTGACCCCTAGCCTGCTTCAAACTTTTGAACTTGAAATGCCTGTACCTCCCAGGTCCTAGGTTTACAGCTGTGTGCCACCACACTTGTGTCACACACTATTTTGATTCTATTTTATTTAAAATTTTTCATACAATATAATTTGATCATGTTTCCCCTTCCCCCAACTCCTCCCAGATCATTCCCACCTCCTTATCTCCCCAAATTTATGTCCTTTCTCTCGAAACTAAAAGGAAGCAAAAGAAAGAAAGAAAGAAAGAATGAATGAATGAATGAATGAATGAATGAATGAATGAAAGAAAAAAACCACAAAGACAAAACTCAAAACAAGCAAAAGACCAGTAAGGAAAAAAAATGTCAAAACAAAGCAAGATGAAATAAAAAGTGCAAAACAAAACAAATGAATTTATTTTGTATTCCTTGGCACAGGATCTGCCCTGGAGTGTGGTTGATATACCTAGAGACTCCATTGGAGAAATTAAATTTTCTGTTTGACAGTGTATATTGATTCCTTCTCTGTTAGGGGTGGGACCCTGTGTCTACTCCCCGATCTCCGTGCTGGGACCCCATCTGGATTGAACTGGTGCAGGTCTTGTGTCTTTTGCCCTTGTCTGTGAGTTCCCACGGGCATCAGTCCTGTTGTTTGCAGAAGACAGCTTCTACAGAGTCAGCCATCACCTCGGGCTCTTATGATCTTTCTGCCTCCTCTTCTGCATAGATCCCTGCGTCTTGTGGGGAGGAGTATGACAATGACACCCCATTTAAGACTGAGTGCCCCAAACTCTCTCACTCTCTGCATTGACCAGTTGTGGGTCTCTGTGTCAGCTCCCATCTACGCCAATAAGGGCTTCTCTGGTGTGGGTTGAGTGATTGCCTCTATTCTAAATTCTAATTCCTCACGCCTCCATTATGTCTCTCCACACAAGCATCCAGAGTCCCAAAAAGGTTTTGTTAAGAGAACCACACATTTATCAAGAATGTGCTCTGGGCTGGCAGTGATGGGATTTTCCTATAACCCTAGCACTAGGAGGTAGAGACAGCAAGAGTTCAAGGATATACTCGGCTATATAGCTCATTTGGGGATAGCCTGAGCTACATGGGACCCAGTGCCCCTCCCCCGCAAAAAAGACAACAACAAAGCAGAGAGCCTGGTCCATGCTCATCAATAATCATGTATATTCCAGGATATGAAACTTAGGCCAACGATTCATGTAAACAGAGGAGGGACACAGAGTCACTTGGTGTGATGTTTTAAGAGTTCTGAAGTGTCTCCTCTACTCTACCTAATCATTTCAGTCTAAGGAACTATTAACAATAACAATAACAATAATAAACAAATGCACATGTTACCTTCCTCCTGATGCTCATTGCTGTGTTACCTGTTCTAACTATGACTCGAAATGATATAAATGTCTACTGATAGAAAATGGTGAAGTAAACCTGTATGCACCTACTTGCTAGAGGAACATAGTAGTCATTAAGGAACAAATCACAGCCCAGAATGGTGGCACATGTCCAGTTCTTGGCCACTTTGAAAGCTGTGGCAGGAATTCTTGACCAGCTTAGCCCTATCAGCAGGAACTGAGAGAGGGAGCAAAGAACTAGGAAAAAAGGGAAGGGAGGAGGGCAGACAATAAGGGAGAGAGAGGAAGGTCACAGGAGAAAGTGTGGGGTGCAGGAATGACTACCGTTTTCTTCCTCTTTCCTGGTATTTACTGCATAAGCAACAACCTTATAACAGACAGCAATGTCCCAGAGTCCTTTACAGACTTCAGGATACACTGTAACATTGTTGGTGCACTTTTTATCAGCTGGCTCTAAATGCTTCCTGGAGAAACCAGGAAAGGAGGCACTGTACAAAATTGCAACAAACACACCCTCCTCGTGGAGACACATGCTAGAGACATGCTAAGTACACTAGTGGACATGGCATGCGGAGAGAGGGTCTCTATTTACACCAGGATTCACAGTTCCCCCATACACATAATCCTTTCTCACCCCTCCTACACTGTTGCAAAGCAAGACCACAGCATTCAAGCCTTGTATCAATTACCTCATGCACAATTCATGAACTGGCTCTTTCAGCCAGGCCTGATAGGGCAACTTGGAGGAGCCAGCTCCACCTCCACCAGAACAAAGATTTAAGATCCTGCATGGAACAGGTTGGCTAGGTGCTGTGGCCCTAGGGACTCAGGTTCAGTGGTGGGTTTATCTCCATCCTGACCGAGATCGTCAAGATCATCGAGTGACAGCCTAGATACAGAAACAGCTTGGAAGCATCCGGAGCTTCAAGGGAGGAGCCAGGGCTCTGCAGCAGCTGCTCGGAGACCCCTAGAGCTCCCATGAGTGCTGGTGGAAAGCCGCCAGTGCTGAGACTGTAGGATGCTGCAAGTCTGCTGGCCATGACCTTTTGTAAATGTTTACTGGACCCTAACCTCAGAAGGACAGAACTAGTCCTACTGTCCTTTGTCTTCAGCCTAGTATCCAAACCCTAATGCAGTATTTGGGGCTCCCCTTGGGGTGATCAGCTGGCCCTCGCGTTTCTCCCAGAGAACACACCTATTTCTGACTCTGGCCCTGCAGCAACCCCTTTGCACCTGTCTAGAATACAGCCCCTCCTCCATCCCTATCCCCCACGAACATCCCAGCCTACCTCCTCACCTTCCTCCAGGAATAACCAGATACCCTGACTTTTGTGAGACCATCGCCTTCTCAGTAACTCCATCCTGATGCTTCCATATGCCATTACACTATCTTATGCTGGCCACTAACATAAGCAGATCCAGCATCTCAATGATGGAAGAGAGTCAATTCCCCTGAGGCTATTAAAGCCTGGACCACCTCAGAGCCTTGAATGTCGTTGGTGAGGATCTGGGAATTGGAGCTTTGAAAAGTTCACATTTGTTAAGCACAGGCTCAGAGAGTCTTAGGGGTGGAGTTTTAGGGGAAGCCTCATTCCCAGCCATCCTTGCACCTACCAGATGCAAGGGTGTAAGGAGTAAGGAATGGTTACAGTCTTGGTCTGGTACATAAGCTGGAATACCTGAGCTGTGTTGTTTTCCTTTCAATACATTGACTACCCCTTAAGCAACTACTGTCCCAATCAGCAATTACAACTCCACAGCTACCAGCAGTCAGTTGGGAATTCTGTTCCCTCAGGCACCTGCTCTATCGGGACTGCTAAAGGAAACTTTTATCTAAATCTCTATCCTACTATCAAATTCAGGATTCAAAGGTTGAGGTGAAATCCACCTAGCTCAAAGAGGCTGAATAGCAAATAGCTAACCTTCTCTCCTTGCTTGCCAAAGGGGGTGTCTTTCTGCTCAGACCTGGTTAAAAAACCCTCGAGACTCTTGGTTCCCCCCTACCACTTCCTGTCAGCTACTTGCTGACTCAGCCTCCTGACCACAGGAAATTGTTTATTCAAACAAATATCACAGCATAAACAAATGTACCACACCTTTACACAGTTAAACTAATATTCCACAACAGAGCTTTGCACTCCAAATGGATGTATGTAAGGCTCAGCCCTAACCTCTGGGGCAATGGAGTAGGGTGGATTTGGGATGGCCTGCTGCAAGGCACAGCTCACAAAGCATGACATGTTCAGGTTGAATGGTTTCTACCTCAGCAAAGGCCATGTGCATTGGACCCATACCTGGTCCTTGGCAACGTGGCCTGGGGCAGTTTTGGGGCATATAGCAGTCTAAATAAAACGTACCTGAATCCTCTGAGCCAGGTACTGTCCAGAGTCTGCCAGCTCCCCCTCACCCACAAGCTCTCAGAAGTCCTAGCCCCTGAACTAGCAGGAAGCTTTTCGTCTGGGTTTTTCTGCTCAGCTCACTGAGCTCAGGATTCCCAGGAGTGGCTTCCTCACTGAGGGTAATGACTCAGCCTCTTGTCGTCAGATGTGACTTCTCCTGCATAGTGGGTGGGTCCACCTCCACATTTGTTGGATCGTGTACAGCCTGAGAGCCAGGCACTGTCTTAGACCCACCTGGAAACATGTTGATGGAGGTCTTAGATCAGGACCTTACCCTAAGAGACCCACACAGGTGGCCAGACTGCCAAATACATAACAACTACACAAATAAACAAATGAGGCTGGGCCGGATCTTGATGGGGATGCAGGTGCCTGGACTGTGGCATCCACCCATCACTAGGTGGTCAGGAAGCTGGAACACTCAGTATGAATCAAGCCAGCTTGCCAGAAGCTTTGGGAGTCACTCTGAGCAGCTGTCCCAAATCCAATAGAAGATACATGGAGGCCAAGGCTGAGCCAGGCCTGATTCACCTCCTCCAGCACTGTCCGCCAAAGTCCCAGGCCTGCTCTCAAGGCTGGGCAGAGCCTGAGTGTGGGGCAGGAGCTCAGGCTGCCTTGGCTTTCCAGGCAGTGAAATGATGCTCATGATGCTGTGATTTCCAAACAGGCTGTCACAGAAGGCTTTGAGGGACTCTGGGGAGCTCTGACACCTGGGCCACACTGCACCTAGTGGATTAGAATATACATGCTCGAGTACACACACACACACACACACACACAGAGAGAGAGAGGGGGGGGCACACACACACAGAGGGAGACAAAGAAACAGAGACAGACAAATAGAAACAGACAGAAGAGAGAGACAGAGAGACAAGGGGATTTACTAGAACTGCTCATATAATAGGGGCTGGGTACCTCAACAGTGGTAATCTGCATAATGGGAGGCTGAGAACCCAGTAGTTTCTCCTCAGGCCCTGAAAGTGAATGCTTCAGCAATCCCAATTCAATACTGAAGGCCCGGCAGGTTCCTGGACAGTATATGATCTGGTCATCTGTTGGGAGGGCCAAAGAAGCCAGGGTCTGATGTCAGTGGCAGCAGCAACAGACTCTCCAGTAAGAAGCAAAAGGCAGGGAGGAAGTAGCACAGCCTTTCCCTTGGATCTCTCAGAAGGTGCTGCCCACTCTGAGGAAGCATTTTCTCCTCACAGTTAATCCTCCCAGACTGCTCAGAGTCAATTCACCGTTAATTTTGGATTGTATCGGGCTAACAGTAGAATTAACCATCCCATGTCCACCCCTTATCAGCCTGACACCCAACCACATTGTCTCATGGCATGCTGAATGTCCAGATAACAACAACAGAAGAAGCATATTCTACCTAACATGACCCATGTACAACCAAACCCACTAGTTCTCCATCTGGAACATTCCTTGAGAAATGCTTGGTTATCTAGTATGGTGTGACTTAAATAGATTTAATAATACCTAACTACTGATACCGTCTCAGTTGATAGATAGTATATAAAATGGTAGAACAGGAGATAAGAGAAAACAAGCATCTATTAACAAATGCATACATATCTGTGTGATCACAGATACATTGTTAATGGAGTGATCCAGAAACACTCAGGATAGCACCAAATCCTCCTTTCCGTAATGGGTCACATGGCCACAGTTGGTATTTATGAACAACTACCCTTCCTCTACTACCCACTCTGTATTTCCTCCACCCTCCGCAAGCACCTACCTCAGATGGTCTCTGTTCTTTACTGGGAGGGCGAGCCACATCTTCACCCTGAGGGATCCATGCCCTCTGTCATCCTGCCTGGATTGAGTTGTAGTTTATCATTGACTTTAATCACAGGACATGGCAACACCAAGAGCTGCCCTAAAGCAGTGAGGCAAGACCACCTTAAAGGTCAAATGACTCTTTCACGGGGGTCACCTGAGACCACCAGAAAACACAGATACTTACATTATGATTCATAACAGTAGTAAAATAACACTCATGAAGTAACAATGAAAATAATTTTTTGGTTGGGGGTCACCACAACATGACAGACCATACTAAAGGGTCACAGCATTAGGAAGGTTGAGGATCTCCCACACTTTAGACATACTCCTTCTTGCTTCCATTGTGGCAAAGCAAACAAATCCCCTCCCCCAAACAGTCTGGGTCCATCACCCCTTCCAACACTGTTATTCTTTGCCTGTTGACACAAGGGTATCAGAAACCCTAAGCATTCAAGGAGAAGTCTGAGCCCCCAGTTCAAGAGTGGTTGTTGTATCTCCAGCTAGAAGCACTTCCCCATTTGGAACCAAGGCTTTGGACCAGCAGAACAGAAGGCCACAGAACCACAGTGCAGAAATTTTCAACTCCAAAGTATTCCTTCTCCAACCATGCAGTTTAGGATTGGGAAAATAACCATAGAATGAGTTTGGGTTCACACTGAACCCACTGTGAGTCAGGCTTCAGGTAAAATTCCATTACCATCTGACTCCCATAAGCCTGCTTTCACGGCTCCTACTGGAGAGCCAAAGTGCTGTCTGGGGTCTCCCAGTCAATTCAAAACCAGTATCTAGTAGGCCCAGAGAGGTCTGATTATTTCATTTTCCCCAATGTACACTTCTCCCGGTAAAAGGCCTGGGTCTCTTTGATGAAGAGTGGGAGAAAGATTAAGTAAAAAGTGTTCAGTACTGCAGTCAGGGTGTTCCTCGAGGGGAGTGGGACATGCCCTCCTCTTCACTCAAGGTGTTCTGGTTCTGGAAACTGGCTCCTCTGGAAATTGGTTTTGAAGCCGTAATTCTCTGTGCTATGATTCGAGGTAGCCTTTTGTTCATTTGTTATGCTTACACAGATAGAGCAAGAGTTTAGTAGGCTTCTAGCTGTCCCCCTTCTGGGACTGCCATGCTTAATTAGCCAGTGCCAAAGGGCTCCGTGAGGCTGACATTATCACCTTTGCCTAGACTGTGCTGTCCACGACAGTAAGTACACTTGCCTTGCCTTTGGAGACCATATGAGTGCTGCCCTTGGCGCTTGCCACTCCAAGGTTCCATTACGTCCATTGCTTTTAAGTTATCTAATTGAGCAGCAATGGCTTCCGCTATAAGCCCTGGCATGCTGAGAAATGACAGAGTTTTTTAGATATGCAGGTTTCTGCCTCACATATCTGGTTCTGGCCCTTAGTAGTGAAAGAAATAATGTGGCTTCTGGACCCTGCCCTCATGGAGGATCGGTTTTCAGATGGCAAAGCCACCTCAACATTTCAACCCAAGCTTTTAAATCCCTTCTTCAGCTCAACCAAAAGGTATCAGACACAATTAGATCATTTACACTAGGCCATCTTTTGACAAATACTACACCTAGTCAACCAAATGAGCTGTTGGAACTACTTGTTAACAGTGGGACCTGCAACATCAGATGCAGACTCTCCACTCAGTGGTCCGGTCATGTATCTATATGCCATGCTCCCTAATTCCTCTCCTTTCCAAGCACTGCCCTCATTTCTTTTTCTCTTTTAATTTAGACAGGATATCACTATGGAACCCTGGCTAGCCTGGATCTTGCTATATAGACTAGGGTAACATCAAACTCAGAGACATCCTCTTGCCTGTGCCACCATGTACAGCCTCATTTTAATTGTCAACATCTTTCAAAGCTGAGACTTAAGGTTGCATTTGGCATGGCCAATTGTCCAGTAAGTGCTTGGACTTGGTTTTCAGCAACTTGAGTCCTGTGACTGCTGGAGAGAAGGTGACTTCCAGGACACACTTAGAAACCTGCAGGTTGATTATGCAATCTGAAAGTTTTCACCTCTAATGTATGATTACACTCTTAGGTTTCCAGAAATGTTTGAAAGTGTTCTATGTAGAGTCACTAAATTCACTGATCTGCACAGGAGGTGACTCAGGGGCATCGAATATGTTCATCTCACATATTTCTCTAAATGGCTCATAGCCTGGGTTTCCAGTGATCTCCACGCTACCAGAAGACTTCAAGTTCAATTGAGTTGGAAAATCAGCTCCAGATTCCACCAAGCTCAAATTCATCCTTACAATTCTGTCCTCACTGGAAAACCATTCTGAATACCCCATCTATACCAGGCAGGATTCTCTAGAGGGGCAGAACTAACAGTGTATGGTATAATGTGGAATTTGCTAGAATGTCTTACATGCTAGAAGAGTGTCTAGCTGTTGCCATCTTCACCCTGAAGGGGCTGAGAACTGGGTGGCTGGATGACTTGGAAGTACCAGTCTGGTACTGGGAATTTCTGAGAGCTGCTGATCTTCGGTCCACAATGGAAAGTGGAACAGGCTGTGGTCTGACATGAAGAAGGACATTGGTGACAGCAAATGGGACAGTTGTACCCACCAAGATGTGAATGTGGCAGCCAGGCAACATTGTCTTTTCCTTGGACCTCTTTAGAGCCAGTGTCACCCCCCCCCCCGGAAGGTGCTGCCCACTCTTCCACTCTAGGAAAGAATTTCCTCCCTCGATTAACTCTTGCTGGAAATGCCCCTGCAGAGCCTCCGAGGGGTGTGCTCCTGTCAAGCCGACAATCACAATCATCACACCTACTGTGTAGCTATAGTGTGCAGACTGAACAAGGTAATATAGGCAATGTACGTGTGACATACAGCAGGGTTCCAGTGATATGATGCTGTATGTGACTGTACGTGACACACATAAGGCCACACTGAAGTGTCCGGGCTTGAAGGCAGCATGCCTGGCCTGGTTCACAGCCTGTGTGTGAGGACCACACAGGATTGGTGGGCCTAGATAGTGCATGTCAGCTGAGATGACCAGCCTAAGGTCACAGGGACCACATTTCCACAGTGGCCTTTCTGGTGACGAAGCCAGTGTTACAGAAATATTTATTTCCATGTAAAATAGTATGAGCTGCTCTGAGTGGCACTCATCACAGAATGACCTTTGACTGTGACAAATATCTTTAGGGACCCAAATGTCCCAGTCTCTAACAGATGCTTATCAGTGAATTCGCCCACCAGCAACAGTGGTGGCAAGAGACAAACTTCCGGTCCCCAGAATTTGCCCGCAGTCTGGTAGCCACAGGAAAGTCTGATTCTGAGAAGTCTGGGTCGCGGTGGGAGGTAGGGGTGGGGGATTACCAGGAACCTGCATATGGGCCTGGCTTCTGCTCTACAGGGCTCTTCAATCAATGCTCTGGAATGATTGCGACTTCTGGGGCTGGGCCTGAGGAAACCACCCCTGTCTGCTTTCTATGAGTCAGCCGCTGTTTCTCCCTTCCCCACATCTACCAGGGACAGCTGTGTCTCTTTGGAGGGGTGGAGGAAGGAGGGCAGCTCTGACCTTTCTAACACCCCTCCAGCGTCACCCTTGGTCTTCTATCTTGTCTCAGCATTGCCCGGAAGATACACAAATTCATCTTTGGTGTCCCTAAAAGGGGAATAGGTCCCCAGTCTTATTCCAACAGCTGACTGTCCCCTCCTTGATGAAAAGCTATTTCTTGGTAGCACCATTCTTCCTGAAAGAGGGCTGGCCAAGTGAAGCAGAAGGGACAAGAATATCAGATCTACCAACCCAGGAGATCGCTCGTTCTTTGAGCTGTGGTGGGGCCTGCCTTAGTTAGGGTTGCTATTGCTGTGATGCAACACTGTGACCAAAGCATCTTCGGGAGGAAAGGGTTGATTTGGCTCATGCCTCAACATCATTGTTCATCAATGAAGGAAGTCGGGACAGAAACTTAAACAGAGCAGGAACCTGGAGGCAGGAGCTGATGCAGAGGCCATGGAGGTGAGCTGCTTACTGGCTTGCTCCTCATGGCTTGCTCAGCCTGCTTTCTTACAGAAGCCAGAACCACCATCCCAGGGATGGTACCACCCACAATGGGCTGGGTTCTCCCCCATCAACCACTAATTAAGAAAATGCCCTACAGGCTTGCTTGCAACCTGGTCTTAAGAAAGCATTTTCTCAATTGAGTTTCCCTCCTCTCAGATGACTACTATACCTGTGTCAAGTTGACATTAAACTGTTCAGCATAGCTCAGGCTTCTAATCTCAGCACTAGAGAAGTATATAAGACAGGAGCAGGGTCTCAGTGTTGGCAATTAGTCTCCAGCCATGCTGAGGATTCGTGGAGACAGGGTCACCCCAGCCTTAGGAGAGGTAAGAACTCTCCAGTGACGTGGCTGCTTTGCTTTACTGATCTTCAGCTTGAACCCCAATATCTCTTCTCTGTTTTATTATTTATGCTACAGGGACCCACAGGGTAGACCATGATGGCTGTCCACCCTCCCAAGGGCAGGCACCCAACCCTGGGGCAAAGGACAAGACTGCCCTTCTGATTGTGCTCACTTCTGTGGGGTGGCACATTGAAAGTCACACATCTTCCTGCTGCCTTCACCCTGGCAAAAGGATGTCCTGACCCAGGCATCTTAGCATCTCCCCTGCTCCTGATGAAGCAGAGGACCAATAATACTCCAAGAATAACTATATGGCAAGTGGTTGGGATACACCACTTTCCTGCCCCACCCCAAATACCCAGGTGGTCTAGGATAGAGCTACAGTGAAAATTCAGTAGCATGGGCCCAAGGTCTATGCAGTCATGCAGGGCTCCAGCAACGGAGGGAAAGGGGACCAGGTTTGGGGTCATCAGAAGTGAGGCTGCAAAATGGAGGCCCTCAGCCAAGCATGGGATGAAGGAGTGTGGCCAAGCACACTATGGCATCCTCACTGAGGTGTTCATGTATTCCCTGCCTTGAGGTCACTGTAGAGAGAAGTGGCCACTCTGCTGAAGTTGGAGGCATTTCTGCAGGATGCTAGTTGCATGCCCCCACTGCAATGTCTAAAGTGGAGCATCCCAGGTCAGGACTAACAGGGCTAAGTCCCTGCCATACCTCCTCTCAATGGCAATGCTTGGCAGGGGGTAAGGGGATGCTCAGCACAACAGGCAAGCTTTCCCATCAGTCCAAGGAGCAAGGCTGGCTTCAACAAGCAGTAGGTGCCCAGGGTGCCGTGGCTTCTGCATCCCTGTACATTGTGAGCCCTTATCTGGGGCTTTACCCTCATTATGACCCCACAGTCCAGAGGAATAGGCTAGACTGAGGAAGGCTGGCTGCCCTGTTCAAGGCTGCACAGAATCCTGTGGCTTTGACTAAGTCCCAGACTCCTGCAATCCTCTAGGGCCTGGGATCACACAGAGGTCAAGGCATTGGCAAGCTCTTGCTTAAAAACTGGTGTTGTTTGTTTGCTTGGCAGTACTGGGAATGAACCTAGGGTCTTGTACAGGCTAGGCAAGTTTTCTACCACCAAGAAATGTTTATTGTTTATTTTGAGACACGGTCTTGCTAAGTTTCCAAGACTGACCTGGAACTCACTCTGTAGCCCAGGCCGTCCTTACACATACTATCCTCCTGCTTCTGCCTCCCAAGAATGTAGCTAAGATTACACGACTCTATCACCGACTATGGCTTGCTTAAAATGTCTTTTTCTTACACCAATGCCTAGCCAGCCATTCAATCTATCAGACATTTAGAGGCACAAGCCAGGGCATGGAGTACTGAGCCCTACCTACCTTATATAAGTCATTCTGAAGAACTGAACAGACTCCTCTGAGACCAGTAAGCAAAAGCCTGACTCTGTAGATGGGGGAATCAAGGCTCTTGGATAGGGTGCACTGGGGCCCTTGCAAGACGAAGTGAGTGCCTCCCTTCTGCCCCAACCCAGTGCCCCCCACCCACCCACCCAGTTCACATTGGAAATCAAGAGACCTGGTTTCTGCAGCCAGCAGCCTGCAGGAACCCTGCTGCAGACCATATTTCTGCTCTGACAGCCAGGCGTTGTAAAACCCAGCCTCCTGCTTGCAATCCCTCGCGAGTTTCCCCTTGGAGGAGCTGACTTTGAACTTACAGAGAACAAAGACCCCTTTGTGATTTGCCTTGGGGACGGGAAAAGGGGGAGAATTGCATAAATAATATGAGAAACACCAGCCCCAGTTCTATTTTGTAGCCTCTCTTGTGACTATGAAATGAAAACCACTTTATTTTGAAAACTGCAGCACAGCCAAGTTTCTCTGGCTGGATGCAGAGGCCGGGGCCCAAGCAGGGCCAACAAGACAGCGGTTGTAGTATGGGTACAGCCGGGCCAGCTGTGGGCACATCAGACTGCTCAGGCCCTGCTTGGCCCAAGCAAGGCATCAGTAAAACACAGCACGAATCTGTTCTTCTCCAGCCGTGGGAAGCCGCATTTGTGCAAGAAGAAAGCCGTTTCTTTACAACTGGGGCTGGAATGAAATGGTTCTGGCCCCTCTTTTCTCCCGATGCTCTCAGCCACAAGTGTCTTCCTGTGTCTCCCCCCCCCCCCACCGAGCCTCTTCCTGCCAGCGTGCCAAGCAGAAGGGCTGGCCTGGGGCCCCTGCAGGGACAGAGAGACTTCAGCACAGAGTTCGGCTTTCGGGATTATTTTCACACACTGGTACACATCAGCTACATAGACTCTACCCACCAGGTTCCATGGGTTCTCTGAAAAACCTCATTCACTGCCTCTGGAGAAGCCTGCACAGTTCCTCCCCACCCTGCCTCCCCCACAACAATCATCACAGTAGGTCGCCTTGCCTCACATCTGTCCAGCAGCTGACATGTATAACTGAGGACCATCCTTGGTCCCCAGCACCTGACCTAAGGCTTGGCACAACAGCAGTGTGGAGGTGGATAAAGATTCACAGACTACGTGTTCCTCTTACTTAGCATGCCCCAGGCCCCGAACTGGCTCCCCAGCATGAAAGGGGGTGAAAAAAGTTTTTCTCTTGAGCCATAAGGAATGATCCTTGAGTCAGGACACAAACCATCCCGTAGGGACGTGAAGGGACGGAACTGAGCTACATGAGTAGAAAGCTTCATGTCTGGCTCGATCCAGGGCCTCTGTCTGCCGCTTGGCTTTATCATGGCCCACCCACATGGCAGAGAAGTTAAAAGATAGTCGGACCAGCTCAGTCGTGATGCTGAAGAACAGCACCTTTGTTTCCAGGGCTCTGCAAGGTAAATGTTCTACCCAGTCCAGGGGCCTGGAGGTAGCTCTTTCTGGGAAATTAAATGCTTCAACCATTCTGGCAGAGCAGAGCCCTGAGGGGGATAGAGGCACTGCCCATCACTCCCAGCATGGGTTTGGGTACAGATATCTTACATCTTCTTTATCAATAATCCATACATCATCTGCTGCAAAGAGACCTGAGACATCACCTGTGTTTGGCCCTGCCTGTGGTTTATATAAAGGGGTCTCCTATAGTTGCAGCTCCATGGGGCATCCACAGTGAGGAATGAGGCTCAGAGGAAGTGCCAGGCTGGGACCAACAGCCCCTCACCACCACTACCATATGCACAGCCAGCAGAACCAAGGTCCTCCTACAGGAACTGAGGAGATGTTGCTGCCCACTGTCCCCAGGAGACAAAGGACAAACACTGCTGTCATTCAGCTTCAGCTTGGTCCCCACTGTGATCATGTAGTTTGCCCTCTTAGAGAGGCAGATCCTTATTCCCTGCATACCCAGGGAAGAGCTTGCCATTGCCATGGTCCTTAATGTTGTTGCTGTTCTGGCTTGGTAATAAAAACAGTCTATCTCTATACATATACATAATTCATACACACATGCACACACACACACATATGAAAGGATACACAACTGAGATGCTTGGGTTTGGTTTGTCCAGAACACACACACACACACACACACACACACACACACACACACGTGCGCATGCGAATCTAATATAGGCTATGCGTGTACCTCATGGACCCATTTTACAGATTAGGAAATGGCCTCCTGGATAGAATGTCTAAAATTGTTCAGACAAGTCTAACAAAATACTCTAACATGGGTAATTTAATACGCAGAAAGCTTGTTCCTCACAGTTCTGGGGAGTGGACGGACATCCAAGATCAATATGGTTCCGTGTCTGGCAAAGGTCTAGTGTCCAGGTCTGGAAGGGTGTCTGGCTGCTGATCCTCCAGAGAAGGCAGACCCATGTGGTGTCTTCATATGGCAGAAGAGAAGGGAAAGAATGAGCTCCCTCTCATTCATCTTTTACACAGAGGTGGTCTGCAGAGGGGTAGAAACACAAGCTCTGGATTGGAGCCATATTCCCTCACCAGTTCTGTCCTGGGGACAGGGACTTAGCTCTAATGAGTCAGCTGTCAAACCTGAAAAGGGTGCTGACTTGGGGCAGCAGCTACTCATGCAGATGTTGGTGTGGCCCCAGGCAGCTAGCAGCTGTAGTGTTTCTTCTCCTCCAGGCACCCCCATCCTGAAGCATCTCTGCCTTTACCCGTATCCTCTGAGAAGTACAACCTTGACCTGAGAAAAACTCTCCCCAGTGGGGATGTCAGGATCCCAGTAGACAGAAGGTCTCACTGAAGGCTTCCTCAGGAAAGTGCCCCCAAGACCTATCAGGGCTTATCCAAGCTCAGCCATGCAGGCCACACCCTGCAACACAAGACCAATGGGTATCACTTGTTCCTATCTCCCAAAGCTAGCTCCGGCTACAGCTGGCTAAAGGAGGCCATCTTGAAGCTTGAGCTGGCCTCTGAGGTCAAGGAAACAGCTAGGAGCTGGGGAGCCCCTGTACTTGCCTCCCCCACTGCTCCTCCATCTAACAAACACAGCCCTTTAGCCTAGAAATGTGGGGTGCTGAGTTCAAGAGTCCACCCCACAGGCTCTGGTGTGATGAGTGGCAAGGCAAAAAATCGGATTTATTTTTACTTTCCAAGATTGCTCCCACCAAAATGAAGGCTGCTATTTAACTAGCATCCACTAAAAATAAATATTTAAACACCACTTTGGTGCAGCCGAGCCAGGCCGCACCCGCCACCCTGCCCTCAGCTGGCCCTGACAGTGACACTCTCACACCTTGGGCAACCCCAACATTAGGAGGGCTGGGCCTTGGCCCTCTAAACTCCGATGTACACGGGCATCCTTGCTCCCAAAGTCTTGAGAAAAACAGCCAGCGGGTAGGAAGGGGACATGGTGACGGTGTGGCACACCTGGGAGAGGGGCCCTGCTGGTGTGACTATGGCTTCCTGAGGCTGTGTAAGCTCCAACACCAGTCGGTGCCCTCCACTGTTGAAGGCAGGGAAACACCCACAGGCATCTGTCTCTGGGAAGACCAAGCTCTGCCTGGGATGGAGCTGGCCTGGGTGGTACAGAGGTCTTACCCAGAATCCTCTGCGACTTCTGTCATCAGTGACCAGGCAGTGGGGGGGTGTTGTGCTTCTCAGAGCCTGGGAGATGAATGACAGACAGAAGGAAACAGAGGAAAGGATGAGCAAGCGGGTGGGCGGGTGGGGAAACAGAAAGAATAAGAATGGCTGGGGAGAGCAGCCTGAGTCCCTGTGTGTGTCTGAGCTGATGCCTGCAGAGTGGACTCCCTTGCCCTGTGTCAAGGGAGCCGCCAGCATCTGCTCCCCCACAGTGCTCACAGGGGTTGCAGAGAACTTCCTGGCAACCGCTGATGAGGTGGAGCAGGACCTAGGGTCACACAGACCTTGCAGGAGGAATTGAAGTCCACTTTGCCCACCAGGCTCCAGTCACCCTGATCTCTCATTCATGCTGTGTGGCTTAAACTGCTATCTACTTGTTAGCCTTTGTGATGGTTAATTGAGATTATCCACTAGATAGGATCTGGAATCAACTAAGACACTCCTCTGTGAGGGCATTTCCAGGAAGGGTTAACGGGGTGAGAAGACTCGCCCCCAGAATGGGCAGCACCGCCCAAGGGTGGTTCAGCAGGGCTGCCTTTGCCTGCCCACTTTCATTTCTGGCTGGTGAGGGCACTGACTCTGTTTCTGCCTCTGCCGCCACCACCACTCTTGGCTGACATCAGAACCCCGCTTTTCAATTCGGACTGAAGATGGGTGACCCTCCAGCACTCCCCCAGGCTTCAGCACCAGTTTGGGACTGCTGAGTCATCCAGCTTTGGGCCTGAGCAGCTATGACTCAGCAGGCAGCCAGCCAGCTGGGACTATCCAGCCCCTACTGTGCAAGTTAACACAATAAATCCTCAGTGGAAATAAATATTCATCCTATTGGTCTTCTCCTCCAAAGAAGTCTGATTAATACAACCTTTTGTGCTAAAAACATACTTTAGTGCCAGTAACATTGGTTTACCAGTCTCCTACTGTTTTTTAAAATGAACTTACATTAGCTTTTCTGTCATCGTGACAAAATGCCTGAGTTAACTAAGGCAAGAGAGCGAAGTAGATAAAGGTGCTTTCAGCCAAGCCTGGAAGCCCGAGTTCAACCCCCAGGGCCTGAGTGGTAAAGGAGAGAACCAACTCCTGCAGGTTGTCCTCTGACCTCCATATCATGTGCCCCCCCACCATACACACTAAATAAATTAATTAATTAATGAGTGAATTCATTAATTTGTAATTTTAAAAAAAGGAGAAAGATCCCTTTGGGCTCATGCTTAGAAAACTTTTGTTTGTGGCCATTGGTTATGTTGCTTGGGGCCTGTGGTAGCAGGGGAGAAATTCCTAAACATCACAGTGGCCAGAATACAGAAGACACCATCCCTACACATACCAGTGATCTAACTTCCTCTACCTCACCTCGCCAGGACTCTACTACCCCCTACTAGTATCATGAGCCAGCTGTCAGCCCTTTAGCACAGGGCTAAAAGGGACATTTCAGATCCACACTGCAGCTTTCTTACTCTCACAAACAGGGCTTCCGGTGCCTGAAGCATGTCTGTGGTCCTATACACAGCACAGCCCCGGAGGGCCCTGAGCAGACTGTTCCTGTGGAGTTCAGGGCAACTCTTGAGCAAGCCCTACACGCTCATATTGACATTGTTGACCACTTAGGTCCCACTGGAACCTGAGGTTCTGCACGTCTGAGATCCTGCCTGCTGCAGCCCATAGCTAGGGTCGAGCAGCCTGGAGGAAAGGGGGTGACTGGCTGGGGTTCCGGAGGCAGCTCCCACTGTAGCAGAAGCTGGTAGTATTATGACACTCGGAGGTGTGTGGTGTTCCAGAGACCCCTGGCGTGGATGTTACTGGTGAAGGTGGCTCTTTTTCAGTTCCCTCCGTCTCCAGAAATACCTTGAGCAAAGTAAAGCCATGGAACCTAGCCCACACTGGTATTTCTATTAAGTAACCAGGGCAACTCTTATAAAGAAAAGCATTTAATTGGGGAGGCTTACAGTTTCAGAGGTTTAGTCCATCATCATCATGGTGGGGCACGGCAGCATGCACAGGACACGGTGCTGGAGAAGGAGCTGAGGAGGAGACTGAGGCACACTGGGGATAGCTTGAGAATAGGAGACCCCAAAGCCCACCCTCACAGTGACACACTTCTTCCAACAAGGCCACACCTACTCCAACAAGGCCACACCTCCTAATAGTGGCACTTTCTATGAGCCAGGCATTCAAACATATGAGTCTATGGTAGCAGGCAAGCCTTTCGACCCACCACCCTATTCAGTATTAAAATGGCATAGTAGACATAGTAGCATGCTTCTGTGCCATAACACATGAACACATAGCACATGCCCTTTCACACACCCAGTCCCATCTGATAAAACAACAGCCCCTCCCTTGCTCCCTCCTCTCTCATGCGTTTGTGTGTTGGGTACGCCAACAGCCTTCCTGACCTTGGACCTTTGTGGATGTCTTCTTCCTGCTGTCCTGTGGTGATTAATGTGGGTGACCATTTGACCAGATCCAGAACCACCCTAGGACATGAGCCTCCAGGTACACCTGGGAGGGATTATTTGCATCAGGCTAGTGTCCTGGTTTCATTTCTGCTACTGTGACAAAATCATCTTGAAGAAAGGCTTTGCTGTGCAGTGGTGGTGCACACCTTTAATCCCAGCACTCGGCAGGCAGAGGCAGGTGGATCTCTGTGAGTTCAGGCCAGCCTGGTCTACAAAGCTACACTGAGAAAAATCAAAAAGAAAAACAAGAAAGAAAGAAAGAAAGAAAGAAAGAAAGAAAGGAAGGAAGGAAGGAAGGAAGGAAGGAAGGAAGGAAGGAAGGAAGGAAGGAAGGAAGAAAGGGAGGAAGGAAGGGAGGAAGTCTTTATTCTAGCATGCAAGTCTCGGTTACAGTCCTTAGTCACAAGTCAATGTAAAAACTTACAACAACGGGTTACAGGACAGTCTGTCAGGAGTTAGTTTCTGGGCATGCTTGTGAAGGGTTATCTTGATGAGGTAATATGAGGTGGAAGGCAGACCCTAAAGGAAAGTGATGCCATTCCCTGGGGTTGGGTCCTAGACATAACAAAAAGGAGGAAGTGAGCTGAGCATGGACAGCCATTGCCTCTGCTTCCCGACTGTGGACATATCAAGACTGGCCGCTGAAGCTGGCGCTGGGGCGTCTCCACACGGTGGACTCCTTGAGCAGTGAGCCAAAGTAAACCTCTTCTCCTGTAAGTTGCTTTGTCAGAGTATGTTCTCTTGGCCCTAGGAAAAGAAACACTGGATCCATGCTCTAGTCCCTCTCTTTACGCGGGTCATAATACTACTCTGTCCTCTTGACATGCTTACTATGCAGCCATGCATGACTCCAGAAAAATCATCTCATTCTTAGGAAATACACACTGATGTGTTAAAACTATAGTGAATTAAAAATCATCACAGGGGCTGGAAAGATGGCTTAGAGGTTTAGTGTACTTGCTGTTCCTGAAGAAGACCTGGGTTAGGTTCCCAGCACCCATATGGTGGCTCACAACTGCCTATAACCCAAGTTCCAAAGAATCTAACTGGATCTTCAAGCCTCTCCTGGCTCCTGCGTGCACATCGGTGCACATAAACTCATGCAAGCAAACACACATACACATAAGTAAACAAATAAGCCTTTTTAAAAAACCCTCCTTCAGGCACAGGTGTCATATGCTTTTAATCCCAGCACTCAGGAGATAGAGGAAAGTTCATCTCCACCAGTTCAAGGCTAGCCTGATCGACACAGGGTGTTCCAGATAAGCCAAGGCTACATAGTGAGACTCTGTCAACAAATACGTTAATAAATAAGATTTCTTACAGTCTTTGCATCTTCTCTGTCAGGGTCTGGAGAGATGGCTCAGTGGTTGAGAGCACTGACTGTTCTTCCGGAGAACCCAGGATCAGTTTCTAGCACCCCATGGCAGCCTACACCTGTCTGTAAGTGCAGTTCCAGGGCTTCTGACACCCTCACACAGACACACATGCAGGCAAAACACCAATACACATATTTTTTTTTGTTTTGTTTTTGTTGTTGTTTTGTTTTGTTTTGTTTTGTTTTGAGACAGGGTTTCTCTGTATTGCTTTGGAGCCTGTCCTTAAACTCGCTCTGTAGACCAGGCTGGCTTTGAACTCACAGAGATCTGCATGCCTCCACCTCCTGAGTGCTGGGATTAAAGGCATGTGCCACCAACACCCAGCCAATGAACATAATTTTTTAAAAAAATAAATGAGTACCTAAAGAGGCACAGTTCATTTTCTATCCTCTGATAGAGGCAAGAGTTGACCGTGAAAGGACAATCCATCCACAGACCAGAATAAAAGATTCCTCTATCATACAGCTGACAAAGGACTGGCTTCTACAATATGTGAGTTCTTAAAACTCAACAGTAAAAAGACAAATAATTCATTTAAAGTGACCAAAGAACTTCTCTAAAGGAGATTCTAATGGCCAAATAGCACACGGCTTGTCATTAAAGGAAAGGTCATGTCAACCACTACTGCTTACTTATTTTGCATCTATGGAGACCAAACTGAAGATTTTGCAGATGCTAGCTAACACTGTACCACTGAGCCATGCCCAGCCCTGGAATGAAAGGAGATTTTCAGATGCACTCTGCATGTGTGTAAGAATGTAGAGAAATGGAAGCCCATATGGGCAGCTGGTAGAATTCACAAATGACGCAGACATGTGGGGAACCAGTTTGGCGGTGCTTTAAAAAGTTAAGACTGGGTTTCCATGTGAGCAACAATCCCACCCAAGGAAAATGAAAACATAGGCGCTCTGTGTGTTGTGTGGCAGTTTTCTCTGAATTAGGGGAGGCTGGTAGGACTCAGAAGGTAAACAAAAGGAAAATAATAAACACTTGGAAGATTCTTGAACGCCCCTCCCTGACAGAATACAAAGGAGCAAATAAAGCTCTGGAAGGGATGCAGGGCAGACAAATTGGAGAGAGGAAATGTTCCTGGATGTAGAAGCTGCCCAAAAGCTGGGCAGAGAGCCTTGTGGTTGCAGCTTCCAAGAGTTGTCACCTGTGTTGGGGTGAGCTTTTGGGTGCTACAGCCGCTTTTGAATCATGCCTGTGCCGGTAAGTAACCACCCATTCCATATGTCTCTCAGTAACCCCAATACCCAACAAAAACACATTGGTTTATCAAATGGCGTATTGGTGCAACTGTCTCTTTGGTTTGTCATGGGTTCCCTTTCTGGGGTAAATAGACATGTGCATGTTGTGCCTCCCCAGAAAAATTCTGTCATGTAACATTGTGATAAAATGCCCTGATAAACAGCAAATTAAGGGGGAAAGGGTATATTTTAGTTCATCTTTCCAGGTTTCGTCGGTCTTGCAGGGGAAGTAAAGGAAGGCAGCAGGAAGTGAGAGCAGTTGATTAGCTGCTCACATCACATCCAGGGCAGGAGCAGGAGATGAACACATGCATGCTCACTTGTCTTTACTTGTCTGCTGGGTTGTGCTCAACTGTTTCTCTCCTCATGTAGTTCAGGATCCCTGGCCTAGAGAATGGTGCCACCCACACAGGGCAGGGTCCTCCCGAATTAAGTAACATAATTAAGACAGTCATCAGCAGACATGCCCACAGGCCAGCCAAATGGAGACAATCTCTCCTGGAGACCCTCCTCCCAGGGAGTTCTAGGTTGTGTTAATTTGACAATGAGAGCTAACCATCACAGTTGGCTTGCACAGCATCACAGACCTGAATCTCCACAGCTGTATCATTCATAGTAGGCAAGAAAAGCAGAAGAATGGCTAAACCCATACCGTGGAATATCAGTCTTAAGAGGAAATTCTGACATGCTGCAAATGTGGATGAATATGGGAAACACAGTATGGAGCGAAATAAGTCAGATACCAACAGTCACATAGACTATGACTGCATGGGTATCAAATGCCAGAGAAGGCAAATACGTGGAGGCAACGATTAGTGTTTGCCTTGGGGGGATGTGTAGAGAGGAGAAACAACTGCTGATTGTATGAATTTCATTTTTTTCAAGTAATAAAAATGTTCTAGAACTAGACAATGGTGATGCTTGTGCAATCTGGCGCATAGATTAAACACCACTGGATCTTGCAATCACAGCATTGTGGGAATATGAATTATAATTCACAATAAAGTCGGAAGATAGAACTCGAGCAACTGCTGCATTTCCTGTAATATTTAACTCTTGATTTGCTCTTTTAAGTTTAAAGGAATGTGTTTCAATTGGGTAACAAAAAGTTTAAATAACACGTTCCTTTTTAAAGGCATTGTTCAAATTTAGTCAAATATTTCTCACTCAGATTAAAAAATCTGCAAACCTTGTGGTTTGCATTCTTGAGTTGTCTTAAACTTTAACCCAAATAAGAACATCGGTTATCTCACCGAAAGACTGAATAGAAGTGTCTCACTAACTTCATTCCTTTCAAGCTGACTGTTTAAATGCAGGCACACGTAGAGCTCCAGACCCTGGGGGCTGAATCATGCCCCAAGTCTCCTCAGGACACTCAACAGCTTGCATTGAAAAGTCACATTTCTGGACCAGTAGTATAGTCAACACCTCTCCAAATTAAAGTTCATGTAGGAAAAAACAAGTTTGTTATGAGATGAGCAACAAAACCTTGTTGTTAGGAATTTAGACCAACAAAGCATTCTCCCTGGGAGGAGTCTGTTGTCCTGCCTGCTAATCAAAACCAGTGGTCCAGCTTGACCAGTTGCCTGAAGGCAGGACAATTAAGAGGGCTTGGGACAAGAAAGAAGCCCTTCACCCTAGTGAAGCGCAAATAAAAAACCCAGAGACAAATACTGGGATTTAAGCTGAAGATCATAAAAGCAAAGCAGCCAGCTAGTAGCTCTTACCTCTACCAAGGCTGAATTGGAGATCCAGTCTTTCCTGCGACTGAAACTGACTCTCTTCCGGCTGGAGATGAATTGTCTAAGACTGACTTTGCTTCTTCCTTATATACCTCTCTAGTGCTGGGGTTAAAGGTGTGAGCTCTGTTTCTCTTTTAGACTGATTCCTCTGATTTGCCTCCAACTTCTCTTCTGCAGATCAGTCAAGGACCTGGCTTTGTCTGAGTGAAGGCTCCCTAAAGGGGGGAAGCCCTGAAGCTGCTGACTGCAACACTGGGCTGCTCCTTCCTGCCATTCCTGCCACCATTGTTCTCTTAGTGCATGATGCATTCCTTACTGCCTGAACCCAGGTAGATGCCTCCCATCACTCTGCCCCCATGTGCTCTCTCCCCAGGCCTTAGTCTTCATTCTATGCTACTCCCCCTAGGATGTGTCAAGCCTAACTTTATATATGACAACTCTAGGGATTCCAAGTCCTCAGGCATGTTGTCCGGGCTCAGCAGCCACTTCAAGGGACCCCACCCACACTGATCCTTTATATGGATGCCCCTTGACTGCTGCACTGGCCATAGTCCTGGCTGTCAGACTCACAAACGCAGCATCCCAGGATGCTGGCCTGCTCCTATCTTAGAAAGGACCAGAGTGTTCACTCGAACCTGGAAGCTGAGAACCAGCAGTAACCTCCTCCTCCAGGAAGCATTTGCCTGTAGGAAAAGAGACAGAAAAAGAGAAAGGAAAGTCCCTGCAGGTGCCATGTCAGGGCTGCTGAGCCATATGATAAACACCTCCGGAGACATGCCCTGCCCAGGTCACCCCAGCCTCAAAATACACTTGCACTAACAAATTAGGTGGCATATGCTAATGGCTTGTGTTTGGATGCACAGGACCAAGAAAAAACAGTTTCCTTGCTTCGGAATGGCACTATTTCCCACATCGTAGCCTGGACCATGTGAACCTGAGAAGGCAGACTCTCAAAAGGCTCTGGAGGTGTCTGTCTAAGTGTCCTGGCATGAGCAAAATGATCTAAAGGGAGATATTTTCACACCTCCCTTTGGTGATTAGGCTGCTGAGACAGTGTGCCCTAAGGAGCGGGAAGTCCTTAGAAGTCTCAGGCTAGGAGGATAAGGGTGAACCCTGGAGCCAGAGAAGGAGCAACTATCTCCGAGGGAGAGGTTTCGCACACTTCTGACCCCTTTGTCAGTCTTATAGGAGAGACTGGAAGTGAGACTGATGATGGACAGGGCCACTTTTGACCAGGACTGCTTAGTCATTCCCGCCTCTTGCATAAACCTATTGTCAGGACCCCCAGACAGATTTGGGATAACAAACATCTTTCTCTGTTCTTCTTCCTAATGTGGCCACATTGACTAAACCTCCCTTCTCTGCTTTTCTGTATTACTTGTCTCTTTAATGGGTCTATTGGGGACAAGTGGCACAGCCTGCTTTGTTAGAGTTCCCAAGGCCCAGGCTGTGACCCTAACAATTGTGGCAACAGTTTTGTCCTCCTTTATTCAGACAGGTTCTTCTCTGTATAGCAGGGGAGCTTAACAAACCACACGGGAGGCCAATCTAGTAAAGATTTTCCCCAAGTGTCTCAAATGTGCTTAATTCTCCTGTCCAGCTGGGTTAGGGACAGGCCTGAGAAATATGTATGCATGGATATGGATATGGATGTATGCACACACACACACACACACACACACACACACACACACACACACACACACACACACACTCTCCAAAGTGGTTTCCAATTTCACTTTATATCTCCACTCTTCAGCTTCAGAGCCTACTCTAAAGTCTCAAGCCCAAAGAACTTCAGGCAGGAAGTGAGGGCCTTACAGTTTCATAAGAGGGACTTACTGAACCGAAGCTTGCACAGAGCCTGGGAACCAGAGGCTGGGAGCTGCTACTTAAGTCTTAGCCAGCAGGGCCAGGAGGCCACCAGATCAGACTCCCCACCTGCCTTATGACCCCTGGAAAAGACCCTGGGAGCTCTACACAGGAGAAATGACCTCATGGCTTTGCTTGCCAGCACAGACAGCCAAAAGCAGCAGGGAAGCCTCTTGGCAGGGAGTGCAAATGCTATGCAACTGACTTGCAGACATGCTAGGGCTGGCTCACACCTGTGAGACTCAGCTGTCATGGCAATCTCCGCTCCGCTGTCCCTGATAAAACTGACCAGCATCCTAGAAATAAATAGACCATGATGAGAGCATTTACACAGCAGCAATCAAGCAATGCTCACCGAGTGCCTTCTCTTTGTTTCTTTTTCTTCCTGCTGCTGCCCCTCCTCCTCCCCCTCCTCCTCTTGGAGAGCCGGTGACTTATTTGCCAGCATAGCACTAGGCCGAAGGATTCACACCGGAACCCTAGCAGCAAGGGAGGCAGGGAACACAGCTGCTCACTTCCAAATTCTGAGGAAATATGAAATGATGCTAGCTGCCAAGCCATCCCAGTGACACACATTTCTAGGAATGCGTCTGACAGTGAAGTTGCAAACTTGTGGCATGATGGAGGACTGAGGCTGCACAGCACTGTGGGTAATTGTATGGAATCATCACTTCTTGGCATGGATGGCTTCTGAGTACATGTCAAAAGTGTATTAGCCCCCTAACCAGGAAACAAGTGAGGTGAGAACCGAATGTGCTGGTTCAAAAGGGAAATTGTTGATTTTGCGTTGCAAAGCAGCCAAATGAAGAGGAGGGAGGGAAGGGCAGCTAATTGGGCCAAGATTCTCAGTTATATTTAACATGACTGTTAATATGCCTTTTCCCTATTGGCTGCACCTAGTGGGATGCGAGTCCTGGCAGTCATAGAAGCAGTTTTTGTTGAAGCCAGCATCCATCAGAAATAACAAGAAATAACATACAAGACAGGCCACATCTGTGGATGATAGTTAGACAGACGAAGTTACATTCCCTGGCAGAGCCAGATAATAGCTCGCAGGCAGCCCATGCATCCAGCAGAGGTCACAACAGGGCACCCAGAAGCCAGGGTCTCTTCATCCTCTCAGTGTCCAGCCTCCAGGTCCGAGGTGCTAACTAAGCCCCTGGTCACGTCTCCCTACATATTGACTATAATCAGATATGGACGCTAGCTGCTGGCCCCTGAGCTGTGGTCCTCTACCAAAATGTCACCCAATGTCACTGTTTTTGGAGGCAAGTTATCTAGGCATGGTAACACAAAGCTGTGACATCAGCACTCAGAAGACTGTGGCAGGAACACTGCCTCTATTTCAAAGGCCAGTGAGAACTACACAGTGTGACAGCCTGAATAATAAAGCAGTGAGGTCATGAGTGTGGCCCTGGTCCTATGGGGCCTGGGGTGGGGAGGTCCCTCACCAGGAAGCAGCCTGATGAAACTGCAGCTGAGGCATCGGAGGTGGCTGCAGGCTAATACTCAGGTTCACTGCTCATTAGTGAGGGCCAGTCTGTAGTGAACAGGTAATCCACAGGGTGGGAAGAAACACTTGTAATCCACATGTATGATGACGGCCCTGCTTGGCTGAAGCAAATGTGGCCTCCTCTTCCCACGTTCCCTGTCTTCCCAGGAGGAGCCTGTCTTCTGCCCTCGGATCCCCACATTCTGTCTGGAAAATGACCTCTATGACTTTGTGATCACCTGTTGGAGGAGACATCTCTAAGACCCTTTACCCATCGTTGGGCCTTGTTATCTCAAAACCTCTTTAAGGACACTTGTGATATCCATGGTCAAGTGGGGAAATAAGGTCTGAGAGGCTCTGCCAAGAGATCCCAGCTCTTCTGTGAGCTCCCTCTCTTAACTCCCAACCTCTAAGAACAGAACAAAGGTCAGAGGTTACAGCTTCCAACAGACACACACACACACACACACACACACACACACACACACACACACACCTGTAACCATCAAGTTCCAGTAACATCAAACCTGGTCACTATCAACTAGAAAATACTAGACCAGTCCCATCTGCCTCTTGCAGCCCTGGGAAACTGAGTGAGGAAGAAACCAGTCCTTGTCACTGTCTCCAGTGCCAGCGAGGGAGGACCTAGTGAACGTTTCTTCAGTCACTTGTGAATGCTCTCTCCATTTATGCCAGAAAAAGTCCCTTTGCTCACCAACCCTCTCTCCTCAGCCTCACCCCAGCCACATACTCCTGAATTAGGCCCTGGAAGATTGGCAGGATCTAAGTCCCAGTGACAGGGTCTGCCCTTGTTTGGCAGAGCTTTGTAAGAAATCCTTATGCACATAGATAAGCACTGAGGAAGTCAGGAAAGTTAAGCATGCATACTTATCTCTTCAAAGAAAGAAATGTTAACCTGTCTTCCTCCTGAAATGTTGGAATAGGATGTAGTTTACAACCTGGCAATCTCTGTTATCTGTAGGTTCAGGCTTCACCCAAATCCCCCATAATACTGTTTGTTTACCCCAGACCTTTCCCCCTAAATCTTGAGCATTGTTCCTAAGTCCTTAAACCCATCCTGAGAGATGTCATGTGTTCTTTACAACAGCCCAAGTGACTTCTATGTTACCTTAGATGGAGACCAAATCCTGACTCCTTGTTTGCCTCAGTCATTGACTCTAGACCCTTATCTTCAGCATTGTTCCTGAGTCAACAGAACCCATCTTCATGGAAGAAGCCCTATGTGCTTTGTAAAGAGTGTCAGTGTAAACATCTTAAGCTTTGCTGTACACACAGGACTGAGTTAATCATCATCAGGAAGCTTTTTTCCAAAATTGTGCTATGCTTAAATATGGCTAAAATACACGGCCTGTTCAAGACTCCAGAAATTTGACCCAGCATTGGCAAACTAAGTTGGACTGAACTGAGTTTCATTTTTACCTTACTGACTATTTCCCTGCAGACCATAATGCCTACAGGGATGCCCACACAGTTTGAGTATGTTTGCTAGTTGAATGCACCTCAATGGTTGCTTCCACTCTTCAGCTATCACTAATGAAGCCATGAGGAACATTCATTCACAAACTCTCATGTAGACATACATGCCTTTCATTTGCCCTGGGTAAATTACTAGGCATTGGGTTACTGGCCATTTGGTAGAGATATGTTTAACTTTAAACAACAGCCCAAATGATCATCCTGCCTATCCTCAAACTCATGGTAACCCCCTCTCAAGAGCTGGAGTCACAGGCATGTGTCGCTACGTCTGGCTCCAAAGTCTTCTCTGAAACAATTGTACCTTTTTTTCTTGGGGGGTGGTTCAAGATAGGGTTTCTCTGTGGCTTTGGAGGCTGTCCTGGAAGTAGCTCTTGTAGAGGATGCTAGTCTCAAACTCACAGTGATCTGCCTGCTTCTGCCTGCTGAGTGCTGGAATTAAAGGTGTGCACCACCACCACCCGGCTAACAATTGTAGCCTTTTACATCGGCTTGAGACATAGTAGAAGGAGTTCCATCTGTACCATGTCTTCGCCTGTATTTAGCCCCTCAACCTTTGAGCATTTGCTCTTTCAAAGGGCGTGTGCATGGTGTTGCCTTCTTATGGAATTGACATGCATTTCCCTAATGATTCATGACACTGAGTTTCCGTGAACCAGTGGACATCTGGCTATCTGTTTTATCTGTTCAAATCTTTGACCCTCCCCATTTCCCAACAGGTTTATATAGCTTCACAGGCAGCTTGCAGCTGTAACTCAGTTCTGAACCTACCTGGCCAAGTCTTGAAGAGCCCCCTTATTCAGCATGGGGCACTCAGTTCTCAGCTGCTAGTGTTCAGATGGACTTCTCTAGAGATGGAACCAACATGAGAGCCTTTACCCTGGACCTTCCTTTCCCTTCTGGGAAAGGAGCCCTGGAAGAGAAGATATCTGACCATAAAATTTTCTGAGAGGTAAAATAAATAGTATCTGTTGGGGTTAATTAGTTATTCTTCTTAAATTTAAAATTTTATTGTGGTTTTTAAAAATTCTGTGAGAATGGCATGTGAGTGTACAATGAAACATGATCATACTTGCCAACCCTTTTGCTCCTCCCACCACCCCATATTTCCCTTTTCATTTTCTAATAAGATTTATTCATTTATTATGTACACAGTGTTCTGCCTGCATGTATGCCCACAGGCCAGAAGAGAGCACCAGATCTCATTACAGGTGGTTGTGAGCCACCATGTGGTTGCAAGGAATTAAACTGGGGACTTCTGGAAGAGCAGCCAGCACTCTTAACCCCTGAGCCAAGTCCAATAAGTGCTGCCCATATGTATGTACATAGGTGTGGGGCGTCCACAGGAACATGGGAAACATCTATCACTGTTGAGATAACACAATGGTCAAAGCAACTCGGGGAGGGAAGGGTTTATGTGGTTTGTGTTTCCATGCCACTATTCATCACTGACGGAAGTCAGGACAGGTACTCAAGCAGGGCAGGGACCTGGAGGCAGGAGCTGATGCAGAGCCCATGGAGGAGTGCTGCTTACTGGCTTGCCCCTTGTGGCTGGCTTGCTCAGCCTGCTTTCTTATAGAAGTCAGGACCACCATCCCAGGGATGACACTACCCATAATGGACTGGGCCCTCCCCTATGTCTACAGTATGACCTTGTGGAGCATTTTCTTAATTGATAGTCCCCCTCTTAGATAACTTTATCTTGTGGCAAGCTGACATAAAACTACCCAGCACACTGACACAGGTAGAGAGCAACCCAAGTTCATGGGTACAGACATAAATATTTAGAAGGCAATTAGACACCATGGTCATTTACCTAAACAACAATATTATGTTCTACCCTAGGACCTAGGACCTCACCAGCCATATGCTTTTGACCAGGATTACAGCAGAGGGCATGAAAACTCTTCCTGGAGAGCAGGTCTCAAATCCAATTAGAAAGTACTTAGTTACCCTACACCACTATTGGACCAGTGGGCATATCTTGCTTGTCTAAATTCAGATGAAATATATCAATCAGCCACCTGCCCCCACCGAGCAAACAGCATTCAGTAAGGTTATAATCCTCACTACAATCATGTCATTCAGAAGTGGAGGAAAAGGATTTCAGTCAGGAACATGATGGTAAGTCCCAGAACCAGTCTCCAAGTCAGAGACCCAGCTACAGTGTCATAAGCTCCAGGCCCATCCATCCCTGGGAAGCTGAGCACAGCTGCCACCTGCAGCCCAGGCAGTCCCAGGGGACTCTTGGTCATTACCAGGGGTCAGCTGTTGGTCTCTCTTTTAGAGCCTCAAGTGTCACCCACCCCTACACACACAAGGACATGCAACTCTGTTCCTCCATCATGAGCCCCTCATGCCTTCAAGACACCTCTTCTAAAAGATCCCTATCACCTTCATTCCTCCAAATCCCAAGGACACCCATTTCCTGAGACCTACCAGGGCCAGTGTGGTGGACTAAACTGCTACTCGGAGGCCAGGAGTTCCATGCTGCATGTATGGGAGGCAGTGGAGGCTGAGAACCAGAGTTAATTCCATAGAGGATCCGGGAAGTCCCCCGGGGACAGGAGCCCTCATCCAAGGCAGCCACTCATCCATCAGAAAGAACAGGGGTAGGAAAATGGCTGCCAAGAAACTCCATCTCAAGGGAAGAAAGGAACAGGAGTCAGGGGACCAGCTCAGAGCAGGGGAAGGACCCTTTCACTATGCCTTAGCTCACTGGATTATCCAAGGAGAATTTCTGTTTCCCGTGGCTGTATCACGATGGGCCCAATGATTTGTCCATATGGTGGTCTGTACTCAGTCACAGGTATGGCTGCCTCCTAATGTCCCACTCGACCCAGGACTCACCTTCTAGCACAAGCTTCTCCAGGCACACCTCAAACTGTCACTGCTCTAAACCCAGAACAAGCCAGTGTCCCAGTCAGTGCTGGCTGAAACTTAGACCCCAGGAGTCTCCAGTGTGTTCACTGACACCAGGTGACCCCCTTTACCTGACATAAGAAAGATCTGACACTAGGGGCTATAATGTTCCACAGACACTTGGGGCCGAGTAGTGCTAACTTCCAGCTGACCCCTGGCTCAGGCTCTGTGTCAAGGAGCAGTTCCTTGGCTGGCCTCTGCTAGCTGACAGCATTCTAAGGGTGGTGTCTCCAGTATTCTTCCCATGCACTTAAACTGACCCTGCTGCCAGAGCTATAAGCCCAAGTGGTAAGTAACCTCACCAATACTGGGAGAGGTCAGGCAAGAACTACAGCTATGTCTCCATTTTGGCCGTTCATTCGGAAACATGGAGATTTAAATACAGCCTCCTTAAGGATTCAACTTTATGTATCCAACAATAGCAAATGCTAATGTCATGGGCATAAACCTGAGGTCCCTGGGCCTGGAAAGTACAGGAAGGGGCCACCCTGAATGAGAAAAGAGCCTGGAGAGCTATACAGATTTGGGGAACATTATAAATACATGTTACAACTTGGCAGCTTTAACCTTCCCTATCCCCTGCTAGAGAAACACCCAGCCACCCCCCCCCCCCCCCCCACACACACACACACACACACACACACACACCAAACAAACAAACATATTGCCTTTAATGCTTCAGAGCCCCCGAGACTCCTAAGGTTAGCTGCAGAATACTTAGCTTCAGTGGGGACAGAGGGCCTGGATGCTGAGACACACTGACCCCCAGAAGGATAGGTAATGAGACAACTGTTCCCTTTCTCTTGGTCTTGGGATCTTGATGTCCCTAAGGTTGACCAGGTACAGATGGAGACATCACCCTACGTCAGAAGTGAGAAGATAAAACCAGACAAAGAGAAGTGATCAGTGTGCGTGTCTGTGTGCCTCTGTGTGTATGTGCACATGTCTGTGTGTATGTGCACATGTCTGTCTCTGTGTATCTCTGTGTGTCTGTATTTTGGGGTCTGTAGGGATCTGTGTGCAAACAAGCACATGTCTGTATATGTCTTTATATATGTTTCTGTGTGCATATATGTCCATATGTCTCTGGATATGTCTTTGTGTTTGAGTCTTTGTGTATATCTGTGTGTCACTATGTGTATGTCCACATATCTCTGTCACTGTTTCTCTCTCTCTCTCTCTCTCTCTCTCTTTCTCTCTCTCTCTCTCTCTGTGTGTGTGTGTGTGTGTGTGTGTGTGTGTGTGTGTGTGTGTTAGCTTGACCTGAGCTAACATTAAGGGGTGGATCCCAAAAGACTTCACAAGATGATAACTGGCTCATGCCAACATTCCACTCTGTGTGCTCCACCTGTCTCCATGGGACTCAGACACCATTTTGGACAAGGAGCCTCTACCCCATTAAGAGAATGCCATCATTTCAGAAATAAAAACTGGTCAATTCACAGGAATCTATTTCTGTTTGTGGTAGGATAATACAGCACCCCACCCCCACCCCTTACCCAAAGTTTTACTTTCTGAAGTTTCTGTTGCATGTGGTTAACCTCAGTCTGAAAATAGAAATGGAAACTTCCAGAAATAATTCAAAAGTTTTAAATTGCATGCCATCCCCAGCATGAAGAGATCTTGCACTGCCCCACTCCTGTGTAACGGACTATGAATCATCCCTTGTGTAGCCCAGGGTATCCACACCACATATGCTACCTACCAGTTAGCCACTTAGTAGCCATGTTATCAGAGGAACTGCTATAGTATGCCAAAGGTACCTTTGCTTAACAGTGACTCCAAATGATCAAAAATGCTCACAATTTAGAGTTTATATTATAATTACAGTACTGCTTATCAGTCTTTCACACCATCTCCTAATTCATGTAGTATCTTTATCATAGGGTCTATAGAAAAGAAAAGCACATGTGATACAGGTAAAGTGTTCAGCATTAGATGTAGTTCCAGATACACGCTGCCCTTTCAAACATATCCTTCATAAGTAAGAAGAGCCTACTGTACTCTGACTTATTAACTAAGGGCTTTGTTTTCTGTCAGAGGCTTTTTTTTCCCTTTACTTCTTACTACCCCATCATTTAGGCCACTCAGTAGGCAGTTAGTTGAGACTTGCTGTCCTCAGGCTGGGGGCAACATGACAGAGAACAGAGCATGCACTTGTACACGCAGACTTTCCAGAGGCTATGATGACTCTGGAAACTGCATCAAGAGTGGAGGCTGAACTTAAAGAGCCTGGGCTCCTCAAGTAAAGGTTCCTGGCTTTATGTTTGGGTTTCAGTTGGGAGCAGCTCAGAAGATAAAGTTTAGACTGTCAACAGTAAGAGAGGGGAAAAAAAAAGTTGCTTGGAAAGCTGGTGCCTCACTCAGGGCCGCAGTTTGCCTGCAGTTGGAGGAGGGGCTGGCTGAGAAACGAGAGAGGCAGATACTGGCTCAGAACCTGACCCTGGCCTCTTGGTCCCAGGCCAGGCTACGTGCTGAAGGGGAATGCAAGAATCCCTGGAAGCATGGTTCCACTGTGAGTTCTCACCAGGGCCTGGGAGATAGTTCCACTCAAACACGAAGCTGCGGCTGCCTCAAGTTGTCTTCCCATCATCCTGGGGCCACCTTTGGTCCTCATGTCTAGTTATATGTTCTATCCATGCTATCAGTGCTCTGAAAAGCAAGTTTCAGAAAGGGAGAAAGGGACAAAGAAGGACATGTCTTAGGGATGTTTTCCAATTGCTGGCTCAGGGTTCTGCTTTCAGCCTATTCAGTAGAAACATGATCTCCAGAGAAGCTGGGGCATAGGGTCTTTGTTTTAGGAGGCCAGGTACCAAGTTCAAAGCCATAAGTCTTGAGATCCATTGAGGAGATATGTGTTAGGTGACCAGCACTCTCACCAAGATATATTAACATGTTCCAAGACTGACCATGCAGGTGTCTGCCCAGCATAGGGCATGCGGAAATCTCAAATGATTGTGCCCACAAATGCCACTGCTGTGTGATGCCCCTTCTCAACTCTAGCATGGGTTTTCCAGTTTGGAACCTCACTGCCTTGGGACTCTCCTTTGGATAAGATATTTTTACAAATAAGAACTAGTCCCAGGCCTATCAAAATTGTGAAGTCCAATATGGCAACAATTCTTCATTTGCTATTTTTGAAATATAAGGTTGAGTTGATTCAAACCATACCAGCCATAGCTTCAAGCATTCAACAGCCACATGATGCTAATGGCTACCATATTAGGCTGGAGAGACACAGAACATTCCACTGCAGAAAGCTCTACTAATTGCTTCATTAATGCACGGATAGATGAGTGATAGATAAATGAATAGATAAGTAGGTAAGTAAATGGAAACATGGGTACATGGATAAGATGGGTGGGAAGATAGGTAGGCAGATGAAGCTAGAACCCAGATAGTCTGGTCAATAATTTATTAAAGGATGCAATGGAAAAACAGCCTCATGAATACAGAACAAGGTAGACACTGCTGCTGATCTAGCTGCCACTGTCCGCTGTCCTGCCATTCTGCCCAAGGGTGATGAGGACCAACCCCCAAGGCTTGCTCCTGCTCCAACCACCCAAGAAAGAGAGCAGAGACTTCCTCCTCAGTTTTATCTGGTTACATACCATAGGGTTAGTCATCCCAAATGTCATTGGCTAAAATAGATCAAATTCCCATAACAGGCGGGTGAGTGGATGGATATTTGGATAGTTGTATAGATAGATAAGTGAATGAATGACATAAGAAACCAGAGCTCAAAGGCTCTTGCTGAGGGATCTAAAGCAGTGAAATTCACCCATTACTAGCACTTCTCTCATCAACACAGCTCCATACCCCAGCTCTACCTCTGCTAATGGATAGGTTGGATACTCTGGCTGATCCTGAGGCCTAGCCAAGGATCCAAATGTCAGCCAAACCATGTATCCTAATGTGGGAAGATGGACCAACATGAATAGTCAGTATATTTAGGGTAAGGAAGCTTGAGATGCTGTTGGCCTTTGTGAAAACTGATAGGGCAAATGGAGGTAAATCCTCACCCTGCTTTTATTTTTTTTTCTTCCTTCTATTCATCTACCAATGTACCTAATCATCCATTAACTCTCTCACCCATTCATTTGTCTATCAACCCTTCTATCCACATACCTATTCACTCACCTGCCCATCCATCCACCCATCTATTTATCAATGCTTCCATTTAGCTACACATTTTACAATTCATCCACCAATCACCCATTTATCTATGTACCCATGCATCCATCTATCCATTTGTCCATCTATTCACCCATCCATTCATTCATTTGCTTACTCACCTATGCATACACTCAGCTTGCTGTCTTTTCAGTCATCCATACACTCACCTACCTATCTCTTCAGTGGTTTCAATGAGAATGGTCCTTACAGGCTCATATATTTGAATGTTTCTCAGTTGGTGGATTGTTTGGGAAGGATTAGGAGGTGTGGCCTTGTTGAAAGAGGTGTGCCACTAGGGTCATGCTTTAAGGTTTCAAAACTTATCCCAGGCTTAGTGTCTCTGTCTCTGTCTCTCTGTCTCTCTCTGTCTCTCTCTGTCTCTCTCTCTTTCTCTCTCTCTCTCTCTCTCTCTCTCTCTCTCTCTCTCTCTCTCTCTGTCTGTCTCTCCTTCTCTCTCTCTCCTGCTTGTGGATAATGATGTAAGCTCTCAGTTACTGCTTCAGCACCATTCCTGCCTGCTTGCTGCCATGGTTCCCACCATAATGGTTGCGGAGTCACACTCCAAAAACGCAAGCAAGCCTCCAGTTAAATGTTTTGTTTTTTTTTTTTTAAGTTTCCTTGGTCATGGTGTCTCTATACAGAAAAACAAAAGTTGGTACCAGGAGTGGGGTATTGCTGTGACAGGCCTGACAATACTGTTTTGGAACTTTGGGAGTTGGTTAGGAAAGTGGTTGAATGTTGTTAGTGAGGCTTTTAAAAGGCCATATTAATAGGAGTTTGGGAGACAGTAATACTGAGAGCACTGTGGGGGCCCAACTCAAGAGGTTTCAGAGAGGAATAATATTTTCATCTGCACTGTAGACCATTCTTGTGATCTTTTGATAATGAATGTAGCTGAGCTGCTTTTTTACCCTTGTCTTTGGAATCTGCCTGAGGCTAAAGTTTTGGATTAATGGCACCGGCAGGTGAGATTTCAAGACAGCCAAGTAGTGACTATATCATGTGGTAATTAGTGATCACTCTCATGCAGAGATATAATTTAAAATAGTAAGTGGGCAAAACACTACAAAATGCAAATTTGAGGAGAGAAGGCGCGCTAGGGAATGTAGTGTTGAAGCTAAGCCCTGAGTTCAAAGAGATGAAAAGCTTAAAAGCATGATGCTAAGCAGAATAAAGGAAATGGTGACCTCTGGGTGAGACCCAGCTAATTCTGCAGCTTGTGAAAGAAAAAGACCTGAGAAATGTCCTCCACCTAAAAAGCAGCTATAAAGTAAAGTTAATGCAATTGAAATTCAAGTCTGGCATGGTATTCTGGACCAAGCAGACAGAAAGTGGCAGCTTTGGCCACGTGGTTCTGGTTTTATAGTCATGACACTATGGAATCTTCCTCATGGTTAAGATAAATCATTGAAGCCAAGTATGCGGCAAGGGAGTCCCTGAAGAGGCCACTGAGTAAAGCTGTGAGTGAAGTCTGGATTGCATTGGAAATCGCAAGATGTTGGAGATGCAGAAGCCATGGAATAGCTTCTGAGAGCTGCAAACAGGAAATGGAATCGAGGGGGGCTTTTTAGTCAACAAAGCTGGACAGAATAGAAGATCTGAAGGACCCTCTAAGCCCTCTGACATCAGACCTACAGTTCAGGATTTGGAGTTTGCCCTGCTGGTTTCAGTCTTAATTGAGGTATTTCCTCCTGGAGGAAGGAGGGAGGCTGTTAAGACTCAGGAGAAAATGGCATTTACAAGGCTCAGGATATAAATGAAATGTATAAGGTTTGGGAAGTTCTTGAGCCTTACAGGAGTCACAAGGCACCTCCCCTAGGTTACATAAGTAGTAGCGATTGCCCGTGAGAGAAGACTATGAAGGGCAGAGCTTCCTGAAATGTGTGCAAGGGGCTCTAGAGGTGTAGCTTCCATGAGTTGTCTTTTGCCTGTGCTGGGGTAGCTTTTCAGTGATATAGATGATGCCTTTTGGTCTCTTGTGCTCCTGTAGTAACCCCAGTAAACTTATTGCTTTGCTAACTTGGAGGAGTAATTTCTTTGGTTAGTCACTGATGCCCTACCTGGGGTGAGCAGAGATTTGTTTATTTCTCCTTAGGAATAATTTTAGGACATCTGATGTCTCTCTTAGTTAGGGTTTCTATTTCTATGATTTAAAAAAAAAAAACCATGATCTAAGGCAACTTGGAAAAGTAACAGATTATATCTTATAGTCCAACATCCAGGGAAGTCAGGGTAAGAACTGGAGGCAGGAACTGATGCAGAGGCTGTGGAGGAATGTTGTTTACAACATTATATGAGGCTTGCTTTTTTATATACCCCAGGACCACCTGCCCAAGGGTGGCACTGTCCTCTTAAACTGGGCCCTCCCACATCACTTACTAAGAAAATGCACTAAAGACTTGCCTAAAGGCAAATCTGGGTTTTTTTTTCCCCCAGTGACTTCTCAACTTTTATTGGTTCCTTAGTCCCCAGGGTAGCCTCCTTTCAGCCTCAGTGTCTCAGAACTCTCGTGTTGTTGGTCTCGGATACCACTCTGCCATCCACAACCTTACGGGTGGTTAATCTTATAAAGGCATTTCCTCAAATGAGAGCTTCTCTTCCCAAATGACTCTGGCTTGTGTCAAGTTGAAATAAAACTAACTAGGACAGATCCCAGAATTGGGTCAACATAACCAAAGATAACTTATGAAGGAATTGCTACATGATTCCTGTAATGGATGGTAGGACATGCAGCTGTGGCTGATCTATGTGAGGGTAGAGTGTCTGCTGAGGGTGAGGTGTGGTGTGCGCTCTCTCTCTCTCTCTCTCTCTCTCTCTCTCTCTCTCTCTCTCTCTTCTCTCTCTCTTTATCCCCCTCTCTCTCCATCCATCTATCCATCCATCTATCCACCCATCACCCATCTATCCATGTACCCATGCCTCTATCCACCCTCCACCTACCTACCCATCCTTCATCCATCCGTCCATTCATCTCTCCATCTCTCCATCCTAGATACATTCATCTACTGTTGACTCACTCACATGGTACCTCCCCCTTTCTGCTTTCCAGACATTGCAGGTACAAAAACCTAATGAGCTATAGTCACTTTAGTATGAAAGTAATTATCAAAACAACAATTGGTAGAGTGGCATAATAAGCATCCTGACAGATGTGGCTGGAATACCTTGGAGACACAGCAACTTCTTCCTCTAAGAGTGTACTGGCTACTTTTATGTCAACTTGACACAAACTAGTGTCATCAGAGAAGAAGGAGCCTCAATTGAGAAAAATGCCTCCATAAGATCCAGCTGTAAAGCATTGTCTTAATGTTCAATAGGGGAGGACCCAGCCTATTGTTGGAGGTACCATCCTTGTGTTGGTGGTCTGCAGTTCTATGATAAAGCAGGCTGAGCAAGCCAGTAAGCAGCACCCCTCCATGGCCTCTGCATCAGCTCCTGCCTCTAGGTTTCTGCCCTGTTTGAGTCCCTGTCCTGATTTCCTTCCATGAAACATGGAAGTACAAGCTAAATAAAGCCTTTCCTCTCCAACTTGCTTTTTGGCCATGGTGCTTTGTTATAGCAATAGAAATCCTGACTAAAACAAAAAACATTCCCTGCATGTGCTGAGGCTGAGGGAGTCTTCAGCATAACAGAACAAATAGTAGTTTCAATAATTCCTGAAAATATCCCCATCCTTACACAGGAGAGCTTTTAAACAGACCAAGACAATTCCTTAATCCAGTCAAAGAGACAGCATAGATCAACCATCACAACTGTCAGTCCCAATGCTGGGTCTGTTCCCAGACTACCAGAAGGAGGATTGTGGTGGCCAAGAGACACCACTCCCCAGGACTTGCTCTGAGCAGACTGTCCTGCCCAGGCCAGTGACTCACCTACATGCCCTGGGGCTCCAGGTCTTGGGTTGTCAAGTCTCCACCCTCCCACAAGAACAAGCCCAGGAGTTCCTGAGACATAAGCTCACCTGCAAGAGAGCAAAGGCACTCCAGTCCCATCTTATGAGAGGAGACAGAAGGGGCTGCAGCTTGGTCAAAGTTTCAGCTGCTGGGTCCTCATATAAAATGTAGAAAACTTGCAGAGTTGAAGGATGAAATGACTGCCAGTGGGGTTGGCATACAACTAGTGCCTAATAAATAATACATGTATAGTTGTAATGTGAGAAAGATGTCTTTCCACTCAGAAGATATAAACTCGGAGATGAGGTGCACAAGATCATTTCTGAAGCTTGACAAGCCTGAACAAAACCATCTTATACCCAGGCTCTGGCTGCTCCTGGGGAAAGGGACAACACACTGTAAATCAAACCACACTTCTCCTACTCTTCAAAGTCTTCGTGACACATGTCAACACGCCAGACAGCCTGGGGGCAAAGATCCCCAAGGAATGGCCTTTTACAGTCACACGATTGGCCACAGAGCATTGATCCATGCTGGCGATAGGCAGCTCCCAGTCACACCAGAGGCTGAGCTGGTTGGTTGGCTGCATCTCACAGCTGGTTGTTTAAAGCTTAAGACCAGATCAATGCACTGTGCACACAGCTTGAGAGCTGAGTGGGCCATGGGGTTTGCACACTCATTTTTCTCCTATAAAAACACACCCCACAGGCAACCTCTGCTCAAGAGTTCAGGTCAGATAAGCTGGCGGAGTTTGCAGAGCACCAGGTGCTGGGCTCCATTTCTGGGAGGCTGTGGGATCACTCAAATAGCTCCGCATGGAGTGTTTGCTCTTCTTGTTGTTAGGCAGCAAGCTGGATACTTAAGTGGGGGAGCAGATAAGAACATGGACAAACTGTATATAGGCCAAGTAAATACCCAAGTATTGTGAGGACAAGAAGAAGTAGGCTCCTGTGATAGCATGACATTGACACTGAGAAGGTGGCCCAGTTGATAAAGTGCTTGCCATATAACCATAAGGACTTGAGTTCAAACTCCAACACCCTCCTAAAAAGCTAGGCATGGTACAAACTTTTTTAATCCCAGCGAGGCAGCAGAGACAGGCCAAGGCCGAGCCCCAGGTCTCACTGGCCATCTCAGCCTTGCTTAATTGGCAATCCTCAGGTCCCAGTGAGAGGACATCTCTAAAAGCAAGGCAGACAGCTCCAGAGGAATGACTCACAACATTGATCTCAGGCGTCCATCTCCACAGCCATAATGTACACAGATGCACTCATCTGCATGCATGCATGCACGCACGCACGCACGCACACAAGCAAGGAAGAAATAAAGTAAGACTTGGAGAAACGATAGTAAGTCAGTCTCCGAATGAAAACAAGGAAAAACAAAACCTATGAGACACGGGAATGTGATATGTTTAAATGGCCCAAGGCAGAAGTTGACTTGCAAGATCAAGCCAAGGGCAGCACAGTCAGGAAGCTGGGAGAGCATGGTGTGGCCAGTAACACAGTAGGTTTGATCCTTAGTTACATGAGAGAAAGACTGGGGCACAGGAGCCGTGTACTCCGACTTATGCCTAAGGGACAGCACTTTTCTACAGCTCTTAGGGAAATAGAGGAGAAGGAGCAAAGGCAGAAGCTGACCTGGCCGGAGGCCAAGCTTGGGAACTTCCCGGATGAATACAGATGGTTCTGTGGCTGGGGGCAGAAACGGGAGGACGTGGCAGAGTGGAAATGTATTACAAGATAGAAGCCAACGCCACTTGCTGCTGGACTGGCTACAGGGTAGGAAGGGAAGAACTCAGCAAATCATAAACCGCTGGCTTAAAAACAGTGGCACCGAGTGTGGGTGGGCACATTGAAAAGAAAGACTTAGACAGCTGAAGAAAGGGTTCAGTCAGTCAGTAGAGGCTTGCCACAGAAGCACGAGGACCTTAGTTCAACCCCCCGCACCCATGTACATGGGCACGGTGGTGCAAATTAGTAACTTCCGTCTTGGCAAGGGCTGGGGCTTGCTGCCCCCTCCAGCACAATCAGGCAGCCCTGGGTTCAGTGACACCCTCCCTCAGAAAACAATGTGAAGAGTGTCTGGGGGAGATACCAACACTGACCTCAGTCCCTAAAGCATGGTAAATAAGAATCTGGGAAACGATAGGCTGGTGAATGTTTATGTGGGGAGAAATCATTTACACCAGAAACAGATGACTACCACAGGTTCCCATCCCAAGGATGCCTCCAGATGCTCTCTGTCTCTGACCAGGAAGTAAGAGAGAGAGCTGGAGTCTGGGACCCCAAACCTAGTCCCCCCAGGTCACGCCCACACCTGTCCCTACACCTCAATGGGCATGGTCAGTGGTCAGTGGTCAGGTGCGGGCAAGGTGGATATCTCACTACAACCCCCCCAGCCCACCCCTATCCCCGCATACACACACAAAAGCACACACATCTGTATACATGTAGAAAACATTAAATAAAATAAAATAAAAAAGAGAAGAGAGACTTCTGCCATTAGAGACTGGGGGTATGACCAGACACCAAGGTCAAATGGCTTAAGCACATCAGGAATTGAGAGAAGACAGCTGCCTGGAGCCTTACTTACTTCTTTATTGCTGTGACAAACACAGTGACCAAACATGCAAGTTGGAGAAGAAAGGGTTTATTTCAGCTTACAGTAGTAGTTCACCATGAAGGAAAGTCAGGGCTGGAACTCAAAGCAGGAACCTGGCGTCAGGAGCTGAAGCAGAAGCCATGGAGAAATGCTGTTCGCTGGCTCACCCAAACTGCTTTCTATCACAACTCAGGACCACCTGCCCAGGGGTGGCACCACTCCCAGAGGCTTGGAATAATCCATCAAGATGGTGCTTGGCCGACTTGCCTATGTGCCAATCGTTTGGAGACCTTTTCTCCTCCCAAATGACTCTAGCTTGTGCCAAGTTGACATAAAACTAACCAACACACCATGGGATCACCTGGGTACAGAGGTGATTCCAGTTTAAGAACGGGAGTAGGGAGGGCAAGCTAAGAAGACAGAGAAGGCACCACACTGGGAGTAGAAAGAGAGTGGAGGATATGACAGCATCAACATAGAAGGCCTTGGAAGAGCTTCAAGGAGGCCAACAGGGCACACACCTGCAAGAGCTCAGCATCGCAAAGACCTGCCAGGGACTTGCCATCTGCTAGTTACTGCTCATATCTGACCTGAGCAGTGCCATTGTGCCCGTGGGACAGAGTAAAGGAGAAGCAGGACAGCAGGGAAACACGGGAATACCTGCCTGTTTTCTGGATGCTCATGTGTTTGAGATAGACAAATTGGCCCATCTCTCCCAAGAGGATTCAGTTAGTAGCAAAGCAGTATTCAGAAATCCCAGAGGGCTTTGTGCTAACTCCAGGCCTTTACTATAAGGGCCATTTTTCATGTTTACTTTTCCTTTACATAAGCTGTTAGGGACTAGGAAGATTTTACTTCCCTAATTGGCAGCTGCCTTGATGTAAAACATCAGTGGAGCCAGCCAGATTGTCCTTGTGCTGGTTCAACTGCTTTGAACAGTCGTTGGATGTCTTGGGAAACTAAACTCCAACCACAGCTTCTTGATGTAACACCAGCCAACGCCACACACTGCTGTCACTCACCATTACCAGAAGGCTACAATAGCTGGGTGCTGATGGTTAAAGTGTGAAGCATAACTTTTCCATTCCCTTTCCCCAAACCCTAAGACTCCAAAGCCTGGGGCAATAGGCACCTAACTCTCAGGGTCTCTAGTCCAGCCTCCATAGCTGAGACACTGCAGAGCTTGGAACTGACAGCCCTGGCAGAATAATGTCTTCATCCACCTATCCTCCAGCTGCTTGGTGAGCACTCCAGTGCTGTTGGGAGCACCTCTCAGCTAGAAAAGTCTTGTGTCCCTAGAACAGAGCTGAGAAAACGTCCTTCCCGGCTTCCTTTGCAGACAGGGCACAAGCATGTGACCTGGCTCCAACAGGTCATGAGATACCTGCGCAGGACAGGGCTCCAGGGAGCAGACGTGGCCTGGTGTGGCCTGGTGTTAAACTCCAAGTCCCCAGGGACCTGGTGCTGGCAGCAGGGCCAATGGAAGTAAATGGAAGCTCCAGGCAGCCCATGCACAGTGACAGGTGTCCCCTCTGTGATTCTGTAGAATTGAAAAGTTTTTTGTGGGGGATGGCAGTTTCGAGACAGTGTTTCTCTGTGTAGCCTTGGCAGTCCTGGAACTCACTTTGTAGAGGCTGGCCTCAAACTCACACACATCTGCCTACCTCTGTCTCCCACACCCCTCACCCCCAAGTGCTGGGATTAAAGGCGCCTGGCTATGTAGTATGAAGTTTGATGTTGGACCTTGAGACTCTTTTTGGAGTCTACTATCCTTATCCTTTCCAAAATTCCATTTAGTAAGCACTCACTCTGTTTACTCATCTTGACACACACAGCATCCATTGTTCCAGTCAAGAACCATGCCTGCTTGGGACAGACCTTGTGACAGGAGCAATGGAATTGTTTCTTGCATATGAGGCTTACACTGGGAAAGTCTACCTGTGATCACTCTAAATGGTTAAAAAAAAAAGAAAAAGCAAGCTCAAACACGTCTTTTATGAATGCATTTCCAAACTAGGTCAGCCAATACTTGGAGTGACCTCCATAATCCCGAATGATCCCAAGGTCACACCAACAGGAAGCTGTGTAGCCCCCAGAGAAGGCTCAGGCTTTCATAGGTGACTACAGAAAATAACACACACGTGGCTCTAGGGGTGTGGCAAAAGACCACATTGAGTTCCATCTGCAACATAGAGAGAAAGAGAAAGCGGGGTAGGGGGACCTCCCTGGAGGAACTCCCAGGGGGCAGGGCCAATTCCACACAGGCATTGGCTGCATGGGTCCTCCTGGAGCTGAGCAGGGCCCGGATACTGTGTGGGAGTCACTCCTTACTGGCCAGCCTTGAGCAGCACGGTGCCCTCCTGTCTGCTCTTTCCTAGTGGAAGTTGCCATTGCAGATTTTACTTGTGACCAAGGATGTTGGAGCACACCGCTGGCCTCCTCATGTCTAGGACCTGGGGATGTCTCTGGGACTGCCATATAGCCTGCTTGGGGTAGCAGACCTAGCCGTGGGAGGCCCTGTGTTCTCTGCTCATTAGAGAGCAGCCTGGGCTAGTGCTGACTTGCAAGGGGTTGGACTGTGTGGCAGACTGCCTGCCAGCCACTATCCAGTACCCCTTTGCACTCTGGGGTAGCCTTGCAAGGAAATCCACAATTCTCACTTCTCTATTAGAAGTGCCTGGCCCTCACCCAGCCAATAAAATACAGGACAAAGGCTCTGAGGAAGAGGTTCTTCTCTAAGAGTGTGCTCGGCGCTTGGCTGGAAAGAAGGCCGCCTTTGTTCCTCCACCTCTCTCTCCTCCTTCTTCCTGAGGGGAGAGGAGATGTGATGACGGCGATGAAGGAACCTTCTGACTGTGTGATATGAAGAGGGTGATGCCAGCCAGCCTGAGTCAGCAAGTTGAGGAGAGTTAGGAGAGAAAAGTTGTGAGATGCTGAGGCACAAGGGGGGACTTTGCTGGGAAAGGCAAGCGTGGATAACTCTCAAGGTACCAAGGTAGGGAGTACTGAGAGAGAGGCACACGGCCCAGTGGGAACAGAGAGGACATAGGGAAAGGGGGCATTCCTTTATCGTTATTTAAAATTTTCATTTATTTGGGGGAGGCTGGTGGATGTGTACACACATACCACAGTGCACATGTGGGGGTCAGAGGGCAACTCTCAGAACTAGTGTTTCTCCTTCTACCGTGTGAGGCCTGGGGATGGAACTGAGATCATCAGACTTGATGGCAAGCACCTTTACTCACTGAGCCATCTCGCTGGTCCCACATTCTTTTTTTTCTGGATAGGGCAGCCAAGGAGAAAGATAGCCTTGCCAAGCGAGGTTTGAAATAGGAAAAAGTCATTACTGATAGTCATAGCACCTGAACTCCGCCCCAATAGTTAAGTGGGGGCAAAATGTGAAACTGAAACTCTTGCTTTGGTCAGGCAGATTGGGTTTCCATAAAACAGGGGTTCCTCAACGATGCGGTGCTCCCAGGCAGCCCTCTGGAGTTCAAAGGTAGTCCCCGGGGAAAACTAAATACAGCAGTTCCTTCTTCAGGGTTTCTCACAGTCAATTTCAGTGTGTGTGTGTGTGTGTGTGTGTGTGTGTGTGTGTGTGTGTGTGTGTAGATTCCAAAATATTTTGTGCAAATAACTTCCATTATACAGTATTTTGTTTCCCTTTTCTATTTTATTAGTAATCATTGTTGCTCATCTCTGCCTGACTGAAATTAAACTTTATTATAGGTGTGTGTATGTATGTATGTATAAGAAGAAACAGTGCCATGTGCATTGGCTCCTGACCATCTGTGGTTTCAGGCCTCCCTGCGGTTGGGGGACGGACAGACTGCTGTACTCGGTCAGGAACCCCAAGGCCTCTGACAACATTACAGAACAGAGAACAGGGCTCCAGGCAGCTCAGCTGGAGTGCCCCAGTGGGCAGCAGAGGGCAGGGAGAGCATCATTTTCACCTCTCAGGCCTCTGGTACAGCAGGCAGCACAGACCCACAGTTCAGGGAGGGCCCTTGCAGGACTTCCTGAGGGCATGAGAGACGATGACTGGGAAGGGGAGCTCACATTCCCTCTATACCCCAGGTGGCCAGAGAGGCCACTGGCCACTGCTGTTCTTGATCATGGTGGCCCTCTGTAGTCCTCAGTGCCTTCGGGGCGTATGCTTCCAAAGCCACTCAGCGTTGGTGTGATCAGGTCTATTGGCTTTGGGGACCCTGCTCCATCTCCAGCTTCCCTGGCACCCATGCGCACCCATCACTTCACAATGCTGAGAGGCTGTGACATTGTTCATGTAACCCTTGGGCTCTGCAGCTAGATTGCCATAGCTTGACTGTCAGTTCCCGCTGATTGTGTGACGGGGAACCAGTTTTCAGCCTCGCTGTGTACTCTGGCTTCCCCTTCTACAGAAAGAGTCTGCTCTCACACAGTTGAGGTGTGAGCAGTGCAGTCTAAGGATTAGCTGCTGCTATTCTAATCTGTCACTGCTGGTGCTGAAGGGAAGTTGTGTGGCTTGGAGGCAAGTCTGGAAAAGCATCTCGAATCTGCCCACTTCAGAAGCCCCCAAACCTGCTCTCTGACATCCCAGATCTACCCTCTCTGGAAGTGGTTTCTGCTTTGTCCCTCTGTTCTGAGGGGCCCGGTGCCGGGTTTTCTCACCTCAGGTCCCCACACAGCCTCCCATCCCAGAGGAAGCAACACACGACCTGGGCAGGTCCTGGGCAGGTCCTGGGCAGGAGGTGGTGGGACTTCCTCTGGGTAGATTCCACACCAGCCTCCATGGGTTTGGCTGCCTCTGCCTGACGTCATGTGTGAGCCTGAGCCCTGTCTACCTAGAAGGCCCAGAATCTGCAGAGTTGTGTGGTGGGTGTGGTGCCTGCCCTGCCTGTCTGCAGGCTGGGCTCTGATTCCACTGCAATCTCTTCTTGGTTCTGTGCTATGTCTAGGCTGCACCCAGCTCTCCTTTCCTCACTGGATCCTGGTGGGCCCAGCTAGACTGCACAGAAGTACCCACCATTCCAGGATAGTCCCTGGGCCTAGCCACAACCATCTCCACCTACACCCAATAGGCTAAAGCAGAGGTCTTGGGATGGTGGAGATGAGGAGCTTCCGGACAATGGCTGACAACTTTCAGTTCTGTTTCTCTTGCTGAAAAGCAAGCTCTGAGCCAGTGAAGCGCCCCCCCCCCCAAAGCCATCTGACTTCCCCAGTCCCAAGTTGTACAACAGGCACTTGAACTGCCAGAAACAGTCCCCAGATAACCTTATCAGCCACCCAGCCGCAGAGCCTTCCTGCCGCCCCAGTCACCCACAAAAATAGAGCTGCTGATTAGAACCTTCCAGAAACACTGACACAGGAGCCTTCCGGAAGCTGAAGAGACACCCTGGCAACTTCTGCTGCCCTGCTGACGCTGGAACCTTCCGAAAGCTGAAGAGACACCCTGGAAACTTCTGCAGCCCTGCTGTATATTAAGGCAGCATGAGAAATTTATTTTGGGTTCTTGAAATTGACTCTCAGGATCTTTAGAAAGAAATTTGACAACAACCTTTAGAAAGCACTGCAAAAGTGTGGTGATATTTTGTTTATTTTCTAACAAATAAAGCTTGCCTGAAGATCAGAGTGCAAAGCTAGCCACACTAGCTAGCCATAGAGGCCAGGCAGTGGTGGCACACACCTTTAATCCCAGCACTCTGGAGACAGAGGCAGACAGATCTCTGTTAGTTCAAGGCCACCCTGAGCTGCACAGAATTGGTCCAGTCTAAAAGAAGCAGAGCTCATACAAAGGTGATCTCAGCACTTGGGACCCCACACCTTTAATCCCAGCACTAGAGAGGAGTATAAGGAGGGAGGAGACGGGAACTCAGGCCAGTCTGAGGTTTGGTGGGATGGATGTAGTCTGAGGACAGGCTCTCCCCTTGAGCACCATAGAGGTGAGAACTCTAGTGGCTGGCCGCTTTGCTTCTCTGATCTTCAGCTTGAACTCCAATATCTGTCTCTGGGTTTTTATTATTCGGGCTACACAAAAGTATTTGTCTTCTCTAATGTGTTTAACTACCTTTTCTGATAGAGCTTAAAGAAAAAATTGAATGGGAAGGGAAAAAAGTACTAGTTTATGTTGTCTACCAATGGATTCATTGGAGGACTAAGCTCACCCTGAAAATGACATCATGTCCAAAAATGGGAGGAGGAAGGAGGGAAAAAGAGGAAACAAGGAAGAAAAAAGAAAGTTAGGATAGGAGAAAGGACAGATACATGGCTACCTGCTCCACTGTGCCCCAGAGCTCTTAAAATTCAAGTGACAGGGCTTATGGAGAGGTGACAATGGATAAGAGCACTTAGTGTGCAAGCCCGAGAACTAAGTTCGAATCTCAGCAGCCACATAAAGAGTTGATCATGGGTGTGGACAGTAACCCCAGCACTGTGGAGGCTGTGGACACAGGAGAACGGCTGGTTTTCTGATTGTCAACCTCAGTCCTGGTCTAGTGAGAGACCCGGTCTCAAGGGGAAGTGACAGCAGGGCATTTGTCCTCTTCTGGCTTCATGTATGTACACACTCACTCTCTCTCTCTCTCTCACACACACACACACACAGACACACACACAGACACACACACACACACACACAGATATTCTCTCTCTGTCTCTCTCTCACACACACAGTTTTAAAGATTTAGTTTTAACTTTATATGTATGAGTGTTTGCCTGCATGCATGTATGTGCACTATATGTGTGTGTAGCCCTTGTAGGCCAGAAGATGGTGTCATGTCCCCCTGGAAATTGAAGTGGCTATAGGTGCTGGGAACCCAAGTACCCAGTGCTCTTAACTGCTGAGCCGTCTCTCCAGCCCTCACAACTGTGTGTGTGTGTGTGTGTGTGTGTGTGTATGTGTGTGCCGTATATGTGTAGTGTAGTGTGGCTTGTGTGTATGTGTGTCACCTGCTCTATCACTCTCTGTCTCGTTCCCCTGAGATAGGGTCTTTCAGTAAATGTGGAGTGAAGCTGGTTGCCAGCAAGCCCCAACAATCTGCCTGTCTCTGTCCCCACAAAGCACGGTCACATCGGGATTTTTATTCAGGTGCAGGGATTCGAGCTCAGGTTCTGGTGCTAATACCACACCCATTCCTGCCCATGAACCATCTCTCCAGCCTCCTACCAGATTCTAAAAAGTGAAAGTATACCATTGACCAAGCACAAGCAAAACAAGCTTGTGCTATAATAAAGCCATGCCTGGAAAGCAAGCCCCCTGAACTCCTAAGTTCTTTAGCAAAGGCTCCAATCTCAGCCCATGAAGACTGGAATCGTGGAGGACTCTGCCAGCCCTAGTGGTTTGGGCATGCAATACCAGTGCTAGGGAGGCACAGGCAGAAACATATCATATCCGAGGCCAGCCTGGACTGCTGCAGGACTCGGGCTTTGTATCCACCCTCCTCATCTCTGAAATGGGCCATGGGCCTAGGATTGGCCTTGTGATCCTTGAGGAAGACTCCAATACCTACCCCTGCCACCACCACTGTTCAAGGTAGAGCCACACCCTAGAGCATGGCCCAAGACACTGGTTCCCTTCAAAGACACAGCCCCCCACATCCTGACCCCACACTGACTCACCAACACCCTTGCCTCCCAAGGGACTGTTTGACCCTTTATGATACCTGGAGGCGGCTTCCTCTTCCTGAGCCGGGTGTGAAAACTCTTCAGGGAGAACACAGCTGCAAAAGAAGAAAGAAAGAAAGAAAGAAAGAAAGAAAGAAAGAAAGAAAGAAAGAAAGAAAGAAAGAAAGAAAAAAAAAGCCACACCAAACTACCCAGACACCAAGTCAATTGTCCCTAGCTATTCACCTTTTCCTACCCTCCCTCTGAAAGCCTCTGGGGATCACATATTCCTCTGCCTGCTCAGCTTCTGCCTGCTTAACCTCTGCCTCAGCAGCCTGGAGCGTGGGTGGAAGGGGATGCTGGGGCCTGGGCAGGAAAGGGGCTGCTGGCTGTGCCCTTGACAGCTCATACCAACTAGCAAAGGATTCCCACTCTCTTAAACTCACCCAGTGCCTCAGAGTTCTGGCAGAATGATGTCAAAGGCAGGAGCTGTGGGATGAGGACACGGGAAAAACAGTCCCCCTGCTCTGTCTTGTGTGTCCCTAGAGGGAGCCATTCTTCAAGTGAGAGAGAAGAGGACACGTTGGAGCTGAGTGGGGTTGAAAGTGGAAGGGCAAGAAGATGACCCCATGAGTGGGGGGTGGATGGACAAACGGACATGTAGAGAGCTAAGGAGGGATATATACATTAGCCCCAAGTTTTCTGTTGCCAGTGACAGAAACTGGTTCAAACCAGTGTTTGAAAAAAGGATGAGGAGGGAAGGAAAGAGAGAAGGGAGACTGCTCTTAACTTACATCCCAGGGGGTCGGCTTTCAGGTATGGCTGGGTAGGGACACCGGTGCTGACGTCATTCTCTCTTCACTTCCTTCCTCTTGACTTGCCTTCTGTCTGGGTGTCGCCTTCCATTTTTTTCTGCAGATGGACTTCGCTGTCATGGCTGAGACCACCACTCACCCATGCTTCCATGCCAGTTTGTCAAGCCAAGCAGATGCGTTTATCAAGGTCCGATGGGCTTACACCCTCAGATGACACGTCCCCTCCTTGAGCTGACCACTGGTTCCAGGAGATGGAAGAATGAGCTCTGGGTAAGCCTGTGTCATGTGTCTCCATGGCACTAAGAGGGCAGAGTCCCCACAGGATTACTTCTGGTGACTGTCTGGCTGCAGCTTTAGTCCAGACTGTACAAAAGCCTAGAGCAGGGTTTGTGGAGCTTGCAGCCAAGCTAGAGGGCCTGAGTTTGAACCCTGAACTCACATGGTGGAAGGAGAGAACAGACTCCTGTAAGTTGTCTTTTCGCCTATACATACCTGTGCCATGGCACACGCATTGCTACACCACCCCCAACGCATGTGCTACATAAATAAATGTAAAGAAGAGTTGGCCAGGCAGAGAATTCCTGCTGGAAGCTGCTGGACTGAGATGCAAAGTGGGTCAAGACTGCCCCACAGGAGGAAGTCATTCTCCGATCCAATGGTTTCCCACATTGCCTTCCATCAAAGTTACTTGTGGCTGAGCTTCAAGGCCAACCTGGGCTACATAGCAAGGCCATATCTCAACAGCAACAACAAAACAACCAATGACAGCAACAGAAACCTCTCCTGGATGCAGCTGAGAAACAATAACAAACCCCAGTTTAAGAATGAGCAAAGAATGTAAAGCGATGGGACAAGATGCTTAACGTCATTAGGAAAACAAAATCACACCACCACCCCACACACCACAGCGGAATTTTTACTTTGCATGAAAAGCCATGTGGTGGTGCACATCTGTAATGCAGGAGGAAGAAGCGGGGGGGGGGGCATGAGTTCCTGGGCCATGCTAAGACCTGTCTCTCGAGGGGACACGTCGCAAGCTGCTGGGATTCGTAACCAGAGTGGTTCCAAGCTTGCTAGAAAGAGGAAAGGTGAGGGGAGAAGGGGAGGCACCCCACGTAGCTTGTTGGTGCAGGAGTGGAGAAGGCAGAGTCCTCCTGTGCTAACAGCTGTCATGTGGCCTCAAATAATAAACAGAGCAGCACCACTCACTCGGTCCAGCGCTTCAGCTCCTGGGCATAGACTGGAAAGAACTGAAGCTGTGTGTGAAGTATACTGTTAGAATCCAGCCTCTAACAGCTGCTCAAACCACAGTGCTTTGCAGAGGTCCTCCCCTTTCACCAATACCAACAGACATCTACCAGACGCTGTCTTTGAGTCCTTAGCTAGCAGCCTTCCCAGGGCTAGCATCTCTCTCCTGGGACTCAGATTTACATCAGAGCCATGCATCCTGCTCCATATGCCCCCACCTTGGGATCGGAGCCTGGATACAGGCTCCTTCTGTGAAACCTCCCCTATCTTTGGAAATGTGTGAGAACAAACCCCATCTCAGCCACATGGGGTTCTGATCCCACTCTTCATGGACTTACCATGATGTCTGTCTTTGTTGCTGTGGTCTGAATTCTCTTGGAAGCCCACACCATGCTGTTGCCTCCTTGTCCATGGCATTAAAATCTTTTCCAATAAACTCCTTACTCCCCAGGAATCTAGCTCACTGTCTCCCTTGAGCCCCCACATCCAGACCCTTTAGTCAGAAGCTGATGAGATCTTTACACAGCCATTCTGATGCAGCATTATTCACAGTGGTCAAGTGTAAGGGTGACTCAAGTGTCGACAGTAGGAGTTTGCCTAGAGCTAAATTCTGAGTTTATAGGCATGAGCCACTACACCCTCTGGCTTTCCTCTTTTAATTAATGAGTTTATCTGTCATATTTTGCCATTTCACAAATGTATATTATCTATTTTAGTCATTTATGCCCCCATTGTCCGCTCTTATCATCTTCCCCTCTTGCCGAACCCCTCCTTTCCAGGTCCCCCTTCTTTTTTCAAGTCTTCTTGTGTAACCCACCGAGTTTAGAGTTGCTTGCTTGAGAATGGTTGTGGGGTTATATACAGGTCATGGGCAACTCAGGAAAATGACATGTCCCTCCTCCTTCTGCAACCATTAACTGCCAACAGATGTCCTTCCGGGAGGGGTGGGGCTTCGTGTGCTTCTCCCGGATCTGCTGGAATGTCAACGGGCTCACTCTTGTGCATGCCTTGTGCTACGAGTCCATGGCTATAACCCATCACATCCAAAGGCACCACCTTCTACATTCTTTCTTGTCCTCTTCTTCGGTGTTGCCCGGCCTTTGAGGATGAGACATAGATGTGTCACTTAGGGATGAGCACTCCAGTCACTCATTCTCAACACTTTTGCCAGTCTGTGTTATGATGATGATCAGGCTGAGACAGCCCTAACCTGTGAGTATAAATATAACTGTTTAAAAGGCAGCTTGGTGCCATCTTGGTTTTTAGGTAGAATCTTGCTATGTCCCTTTTAGCTAGCCTGGTACAAACTGTATAAGCCAGCCTGGCCTTGAACTTGCAGCAATCCTCCTGTTCCAGCCTCTCTCTTTCTATGAGACAGTAATCAGTCATGGAGATGCCTCATGTAAATGGCTGGGACTTCACCTTATGAATTTTGTGAGGATACAGGCATTCAGTACACAGTAAATTAAGGTGGTAAAGTTTATATTGAATGCATTTTACTACAATTACAAAGGAAATACAAGTAAAAGGATGCTGTGTGGAGTGGCAAGTCCTTTGGCTCCCCCTCCGTGTCCAGTCACTAGCTCTGTGTGGAGGATGGGCTGTGATCTCTTACAGGCAAAGCTGGGCCCACCACAGCGTGAGAAGTCTCCCATTGAGTGACAGAGAGTGATGGGAGATTCCCAGCCAGGCTGTGGCATGGTGCAAATGGAAGGGTATGTACCCAGTAGACAGGCAGATGGCTAAGGGAGGGAGTGGGGAAGGAGAGAGGAGCAGCAGATGAAAGGGGTGGAGTGCGCATTATTCAGACCAGGGATGATCCCTGTGGCTCTGTCAGTCTCAAGCCCACCTCTAGCCCCACCTGCAGCCCCTCTCCAGGGCAGGCACACCCTGTCCTTCCACTGTGTTCTCCCAGCGTCACCCTGACTCGGGTGTCCGGTAACAGGACCATCTGCAGACACAAAAAGAGCGACTTTTTCCACTGAGGGAAAGCAACCCGCGCCTCTGGGACCTGGCCAGCATGGAATCCAACCTTGGAGGGACTGGTGGAGACAACAGCATCTACAGTGTCCCCGCCGATATCTGCCAGGAGGGAAATGGGAAACTCTCACAGGGAGCCATGTGGCTCTGCTCCTAGACCTTTGGCCACAGATGACTGCTTATCATCGGGGGAACAGTCCCAGTAGAGGAAAGCAGAGCCAGATCCCTCTTGTCTAGAGCCATTTCCAATGCAGGAGGCCCTGGTTTTGTCCAGGGACACTAAAGGTCTGTCAGAGAGAAAGAGGCATGCGTCCTAGCCCTAGGCCTGGCCTCTGTGGGTGGAGATAAGGAGATCAGATTTTCTTTGAGGCCTCTTCCTGCTCCCCAAGTGCTTGCCAAGGCTCCTAAACAGCTCCATTCAGCATGATAAGTGGATGACAAAGCTGTAGGCCCCAGGGACAGCCCCAGCCAGATGGTAGATGGCCTCAGCCTGAGACAGTAAAGGAGGAATGGAAATGGGCCCACTCAGCCTGGCATGAAGAGCATTAGACACGGAGGGGGCGGGTGGGGTTCCATGATGCCTTCTGAATCCTGTGTCCACAGTGATCACTTACATTTAAACACACACACACACACACACACACACACTCTCACATACACACTCACGTAAACACACACTCACATAGACACACACACAGACATACAAACACACACACATAAACACACACATAAACACACATACACACACTCACATAGACACACACACTCACATAGACACACACTCATACTCACATAGACACACACTCACACTCATATAGACACACACTCACACTCACATAGACACGCACTCACACTCACATAGACACACACACAGACATACAAACACACACACACTGACACACAAACACACACACAGACACACAAACATGCACACACACACAAACACACACACAGACACACAAACATGCACACACACACTCACAAATAAGTAAATAAGTAAATAAATAAATAAATATAATTTAAAAAGAGTATTTGCAGCAGATGGAGGTTATTATGAGTTCAGGGTACACCTGCAGCTCAGATGTCAGTCTTAGAGCCTTAAATCCAGAAGTTCCCTCCCAATACAGGAGTTGTCAAGGTCTCCATGATTTATGCACAGAGAACCTCAGGTACTTTCCACCCCACATGCTTTCTGAAGAAATCTTGAATGATGCAGTTATGGATTAAAGTCTTCCTGCCTGGCCCCCAAATTTACAAGTCAGAATCCTATCTCTACTACTTCAGATTGTGGCCTTATTAGAAAGAGGGTCTGCTGTGGGATAATGCTCTTGTACACTGTAAAGATTTGTCACTCGCTTGTATTGGTTTAATAAACACTGAATGGCCAGTAGCCAGGCAGAAAGTATAAGTGGGGCAACCAGACTAGGAGAATGCTGGGACGAGGAAAGACAGAAACACAGTTGCCAGACAGAAACACAGTTGCCAGCCGGACACAGAGGAAGCAGATGAGAATGCCTTACTGAGAAAAGGTACCAAGCCACGTGGCTAAAATTAGATAAGAATTATGGGTTAATTTTAGTTTTAAGAGTTTGTTAGTAAGAACTGACCGGCTGCAGGACCAGATGGGACAAAAACTTCCAAGTATCATCAGGTATAATTAGTAAGGCTGCAATGACACAGCAGTAGGGGTGGGTTTGATTCAATTTGCCAAAATTCCTAATAAGCAAAGGCGGCATGTCACACCCAGAGTTAGGATAGCAGAGAGGTGGGAAGACAGACATCTTCAGGCCAGGAGAGAGGCCTGGGACAGAGCTGGTTGCTGAACCCAGGGCTTTGTGTATCCTAGGCAAGTCCTCTACCAGTGAGCCTCTACCTCAGTCCCTACATGCCACCTCTGTCACATGACCCATGTCAGAGCTCTCCGGGCTGGACACTCACCATCTTCCCACCCCAGGCTTTAAGCAAGCTGTCCACACTATAGGGCAGTATGCCAGGATTGTGTCTGGAACAAAATTTCACTCACCCTATTTTTTGTTTATATTTATTCATTTAGTGTGTGCATGTGTGTGCAAGTGCATAAACTCTGGTTCACTCGTGGAGGTCAGAGAGCAACTTTTGGGAGTGGGCGCTGTCCTTTCACCGGGTAAATTTTGGGGATTGAGCTCAGGCTGTCAGACTTGGGAGCAAGTGCCTCTCCCCACCCCCACGCCACCTTACCAGCCCCAGCCTGGCAGCTCCCTCATTCCAGCAGTTGGCTGTGGGGCCGTCGTTACCTGCAGGGATGGTTATTACAGGAGAACACAGATTATAGACACAGACAATAAACACAGATGCCACATGGAAGAAACACCGAAAATATAAATGTGGAGGGATGACACAGACCGGGTCCCCAACTGTAGGGGGAGAGATATACCTGAGATTTTTAAGCGTTGGACGGGGTGAAAGTGGCAGGCATTCAAGTAGAAACCGTGCTTGGAATTTAAAACTCGTAGCTTTTCCCATACTAGTGAGTGCAAAACATCCTGTCAGTGCTGGGCTTCATTAAGGAGCCTCAGCCCCATTCACCCACAATTATAAAGAGAAGCTAGCATTCTCACAAGTTAGGTGTATCAAAAGCATGGTGTGTGTGTGTGTGTGTGTGTGTGTGTGTGTGTGTGTGTGTGTCCGCATGTACGTGTATGCGTGCACGCGCACATTTGTGAATGTGAACTCTGGGCATCTGGTCCACAGCATTAGATAAGTGCTCTGTCACTGAGCTACACCCCCAGCTCTAACAAATGCATTTTTTTCCTGAGTGTTTTCAGTCTGTGGGTGGCTTGCAAGTGCAGAGTTTTATTGTAAGTTAAGGAACATCTATAGTTAAGTGCTTCACTTTAAACTTAGGAGGCACTGGGATGGGGTAAAGCCCTTGCTAGCAACCCAAGCCCTAGCTTCCATCTCCTGCACCATACACAGTATATTGATAAGACAGCATTATTAGTTCGAGCCTGTGAAATGAGATGGTGACTCCCTGGGTGAGAAGTGAGGGGATAGTGTGGAGACAGGAGGTCTCCATTTGGGTTCTCAGATACCCAAAAACAGCTGGTACCCTAGGACTGGCACCTTGAGGTATGAGGCAGGTGCCTGGCTGTGCTGGGGCTGGGACAGTGAAACAGAAGAGGTGTCGAGGGTAACAAACCTTTTCTGGGCAGGAGAATCATCGGCACCACTGGGCAGGAGCAAGCATGCCCCATAGAGAGAGGGAACTCTATGTCACTGCACGCCCCTGCAGTGAGTAGGGAAGGGCGCAACAGTGGTCTGTGGGGCCCTGGTCACTATGTTCTGCATATCAGGCCTCAGGTTGATGCAGAATAGCAATTGCAAGCCCTGGTGTTTTTGTTTCGTGTCCAGTGAGAGGCTAAGGCTGTTCGTGTGGCTTCTGGTTTGAGTGGTAAGACTTCCTGCCCACCGGGCTATCACCTCAGCCCTCCAACTTAATGAGATTCAAATTCCAAACTGCATCTCTCCCTGCAGCAGGAGCTAATCTGATTTGCTTTTCTGGGACCACCAGCTATGACTTTCTCCTGGGTTCCGTGGAGCCTGCCCCATGCAGAAAAATTGGAAGTCCACTGAGGTTTGGAAGAGAATAAACTTGGACTCAGTTGTTCCACCCTCTGGCCCCACTCCTTCCTGGGACTTCCCCCTTCCCTGGCAGCTCCAGACTCTTTCTTCCTACAGCACATCCAGAAAAGAGCAACGGACTCAATGAGTTCCAAGCTCCCACTTCTAAGTGGTCTGGCCTGGTCAGTGTGCATCTTGGTGAGAGGCTGCTCTCATTTGGACATGATCTCAGTGTCACCAGCACTTTGAGTGGCTGCCCCTTTGCTCTCAATGTTAGCTCATTGCTTTTATTTTATTTTATTTTTTTTATGTGTACGGATGTTTGTAACTGCGTTTGTGTCTGGGCACCATGGGCATGTGGTGCCCCCAGAGGCCAGAAGATGTCAGATCCCCTGGAACTGGAGATATAGATGGTTGTAAGCCACCATGTGGGTGCTGGGAATTGAACCTAGGTCCTTTGGAAAAGTAACCGTGACTCTTAACCACTGAGCCATGTCTTCATTTCTACTGTTTTTTATTCTTGCTTTTTCTATGGCGCACGGTTTTTGCCTGCTAGGATCAGTTTGACGCAAGCTATTCAATCCTTCTAGAATCTTCTGAACACTGTGTGTCAAAGGTCTCTTTTCCTTTTTTTTTTTTTTTTTTGTACCAAAGAGCATATGAATGGAATGTTTGATTTGAGTGTGCCCTCCACCCCAAGATGCCTATGCTGGAAACGGAATTCTTCAGTTCATACATCAACAGTGTTTGCAGAGGAAGTCTTGAGGTAACTCCAGTTAGAGTAGGTCATGAAGGTGGGTCCCCATGACAGCTTGAGCTGATTTCTATGAACAGTAAGAAGAGACCCAGTTTAGCAAGCTCACACGGTCTCACCATGAGCTGCCCTCCACCACATCAGTGACCTCCCCAGAGGCCAGACGCTCTTTTGGACTTCCCACTCCTCAGCTCTTTGAGCCAATAAACTTCTGTCTTTTGTAAAATATTCGGTCACAAGTGTTTTGAGGCAACAGGGAGGAAAAACCCACTAAGATATGGAATCTTTACAAAATACAACCTTTTTTGAGATAGAATTTTACTATGTAGCCCAGGCTGGCCTAGAACTCATCGTGTGGCTTGGTCTGGCCTCACAACTGTCCAGTGACAAGTGCTGTCCCAAGTGCTGTGATTATATGTTTGTGCCAGCCAACTCTTAACACTTTGGGGGGTGGTGGTATTTGAGACAGGGTTTTTCTATGTAACAGTCTTGGCTGTCCTAGAACTCAGAGATCTGCCAGCCTCTGCCTCCCGAGCGCTGGGATTAAAGGCGTGGCCAACAATGCCCAGCTTCAACCTTTTTAAAGTGGAGGGACAGTTCACTGCATCCAGGGGCCACCATTTCCTGGTAGTAGGTGAGTTCTCTAGGCTGGGGATCTTACATTCCCGACAACACTCTCCCACCCCCACCACACACCAGTTACCAGAAATGAGGCCAATCTATTTAAGTAAACCTACTATTTATCAGCTCTTTGACCTTAGGCGTGTTACCCACACTCTCTGGGTCCAATTGCTCATCTGCAGCCAAGGTCAGGCACACTGAGCTCACAAGGATGAAGAGAGCCACAGATGCAGTGGCATCTCTACAGTGAGTAACTACCCCATGAGCAGTCATTTCAGGGCAGCGGGGGGGGGGGGGGCAGGCATTCCGTGGCCTCTTCCACTGAGAGCTGTTTGGTTGTTTTCTTGGAAGAGCTAAAAGCCACGGTTGTCTTTATAGGACTATCTCACTTTAGCTCTTGCTTTCCTTTGACAAACACCCCAGCCCACACACAGTGTGACTAACTCAACTTTGCACCGTGACTTACCAAGTCCCTCGTGGGTCTCCAAAATGAGTGTGTCCTGGTCCAGGTGACAGAGAGATGGAGATTTGGCATCTGCAGCTACAACCTAGAACCTGCTGTGACAAGCAGAAAAGGAGCCTGGTCCAGGCTTCGGTTGGGCAAGTCTGCAGGTGTGCCCAGTGGGGTGGAGGGTACCCCAGATGTCACGTGACTAGAGCTTGGTTCAGATAATGATGCCCTGATTTCCTCTTAGGCACAGAGATGAGGCGGGGATTTATGTGGACAGGTGAAGTTGGAAAGGCAGCTGAGGCCCACTGGGTAAAGTGCAGGAAGATTAAATCAAACAGTCTGAGCTTGAATCACAGTACATTAGGAGTAGTGTTTGGTAAGATTTGATTGGGTTTTCTTAAATTATTTTATTTTGTTTTTTTGGTTGTTTTTTTTTATGATTTTTCAAGACAGGATTTCTCTGTGAAGCTTTGTAGATCAGGCAGGCCTCGAACTCACAAAGATCCACCTGCCTCTGCCTTTCGAGTGCTGGGATTTAAGGAAGGGCTGGGATGGAGGAAGGGAGTGATCAGGGCATGTCCCACCATGTGTGGGTCTGGAGGGAGTTTCAGCTTACACAAGAGGGTGTGAAGGCAAGTGGCATTATAACTGACATAAAACTACAGGAACAGCCAAAGCCAGTCAGCTCCATTTTCAGTCTGGGGAGGCGATGGGTAACCACACCCACTTTACAGAGCAGGAAACCAAACTTTGGCACAGGAAATCTGCTCAAGATCACCCAGCTGCTGCAGGTAGGACCTGGGGGTCTATGGAGATGACTCAAACCAGTGCTGTGTGGCAAAAAAAAAAAAAAAAAAAAAAAAAAAAAGCCAGCTTTGAAGCACTGGCCATATTTCCTACAGTGTAAATACTCCACTTCGGCCGACTTCTGACTGCTATTGGGCTGTCACAGGCAGAACTGGAAATGGGGGCTCCTTCTCCAGTCTGAGCTGGCCCCAGACAACTGTTGACCAACTCAGTTCTCCTTGGTTCCGAGCCTGTGACTCCAAAACAAACAAGCTCACCAGTCCTTTGTCTTAGCTGACACCCTTCCCTGTACGTCCTCATGTGCTTACACAGCCACTGTCTATGAAATGAGCTGATCCCTCCTGCAGTGTAAAGACCCACTATCCCAAGTCTGTCTGTCTCAAGCCCTGGGCCCTAACATTTCAGCATGCACAGTTTAGCCAGGGACCCATTCTTCAGCCATGGTAAAGCAACATCCTCCAGTGACAGAGATGCTGGCTGAGATGCAGGGAGCATGGTAGCATGCTTGCATCAATTATGTAGCTTGCCCAGGAGCCACAGACCGGCACAGTTCCTAGATTAGATTCAAGGTAACAGATACCTGCTCCTTCAGAGCCAAAGCACAGTCATCATTTGTCCCAGGTAGAGATTGTGTTTCCGATGTCACAGTCTTTAAGTGGATTCAGCTTGCACAGTATTCATCTTGCAAGTTGGCAACCTTACATTCTCTCAGATGATTTATTTTAGGACAAACTGAGGCATCTTTAAACCAAACCGATAGAACTCTGTGTGATTCTGAATCTTGGGGCTCATGGATATTTTCCTTCTTATTTGAAACAGAGAGCCAGCCAGGAAGGATGCTCGCTAGGTGTTACACCTACTGGGGAGTGGAGAGAGAGCACTGGAACAGTTAAGCTATCAGGGAGCAATTACTTGGGGCAGGAGTGACTTAAAGAGTAGAGCCACAACACTGGCCATCACCTGAGGGGCCGGCAGACAGATGGTCTGCACACGCCTAGTGCCTAACTGGCAGCAGAGAGGAAACTCTGGGCAGGCACAGCACCTAAGGCTGCCCAGCACTTCTGGCAGACCCACAGGAAACCAGCTGGGACTGGACTGTGCTTTCCAATCCCTCCACACTGATGAAATCCACCAGTCACATCCGCCCGAGGATGTGGCCCAGACAGTGACTGCCCTGACAATCCATTGCAGAGAAACGGCTGGCACTCAGTAGCTTGCGGGCACAGCCTCTCCGGGGGAAATCTCTGAATCTAATTTTAAAGACCCACAAGTCATGATGTCAACTCATTTCCCAGGGATGGGAGCCACATCAGACTCTGGCCCTTGGAAAGCCACTAGGGTATATGTGATTATGGTCACTTCCCTGGAGCCCAACATTCCCAAAGAAACCCCCAGTACACTGATGATGGGTGGGACAAATGCCCTCCCTTCCATCTTTCTTTTGTGAATCACGTCTTCCTCTTGTCCATTCTTCTGATAAAAGCTCTCTTCAGTGGACTCTTCATCACTGGAACTAAACAATGGATAAATGCTATCTTCCAAGTTAGCGATGCACTAACACCTAAGCCAACAACAAAAGTTGCTGTTGCCTGTTTTTAGAGACAGGGTTTTTATGTGTAGCCCTGGCTGTCCTAGATTTCACTCTGTAGACCAGGCTGGCCTCAAACTCACAGAGATCCACATGCTTCTGCCTCCCAAGTGCTGGGATTAAAGGTATGAGCCATCATTCCCTGGCAACAATAAAACAATTTTAACTAACACCTATTATAATGTCATTTTAGAATAGTTTTCAAAACTAGCCTTGTGCACAGGTTAAGTAGCTTCATGGTTGCCAATTGAGTTCATGCTCATGTATTTGCAAACAAGAATTTTCCCACTAGAAATATCATGCCTGGCTTCCTGAGGGACACCTGGGCTCCTCGTCATACTGTACTGCTTGATTCTGCACTCCTGCTACCTCAAGTCTGGAAAGAGCTTTCTTTATCTTGAGCTGGCAGCTTCCATTTCTCGGCCTGTCTGTCTGTCCCCAGTCCAAGCCTATGAGTGGACCTCATTCTCCAAGAGGCCACATATCTGGAGCTTGCCTGACTCACCATTATGTCTGCCCTTTCCTCGTTTGCCATGACTCAAGTTTTGTGGCCTTGGGACTGAGTTTTGCAGTTGCCATTTTTCCAGGATGTATGGCCAACAACATACTGGGGCAGTCTTCCCACAGTAGTTCCCAGATGTGATTTTGTTGTTTGGGATTATTTATATATATTTTGCGCTTGTGGGGCACTGGGGATCAAAACCAGGGTCTTATACATGTAGGTAAGCGCTTAACCACTGAGCTATATCCCAGTCCATTGGTTTTCATTTGAAAATGTTGTTTGAAGGTTTTATTTTTAGATGTGCTCTCTGCAGGTGCCTGCAGAGCCCATAAGAGTATGTCCAATCTGCTGGGATTGGATTTAGAGGCAGTTGTAAGTCACCCTATGTGGGTGCTGGGAACGGAACTCAGGCCCTCTGCAAGCAGTGTGAACTAACCACTGAGATATCCCTTCAGTCTCATTTTAAAAAAGGGTTCATATTTTTAAAACCTTTTTTTTTTTTTTTAATAAACCCAAGTAGTCACAAAATGTCACTGCTGACCAAGTGACAATGCCCAGTTGACTTCATGTTGTCATGAATGGCCAGCCTCTACCTAATCACACAGGGATTGGTTCCAGGACCTCTGTAGACATTTTTGCCAAAATCTTCGATACCCAATCCATTTATGGAAAGTAGTGTAGGATCCACACAGAACATACATTCTTCCCATAGCTTCAAACCACCTCTAACTTGCAATACCTAAAACTATGCACTGTTGCAATGCAGAGGCCAAAAGCCCACTGGTGTTTAGTAAATGAAAACTCCCCCTATTTGTAATCCAATGGAGGTTTAGAATACTTCCTTTATAATTCTGACTCTTTCAAAGTGTACTTTCAGGAACGTACTTAGTTCCAGATTCAGCCTGGGGGTGCGGAGAATGCTTTGGGATGTGGGAACAAGGACCCCCTTTAAGTTACGGTACGAGAATCTAGCTTTGCCTGAAGTCTTGCTTTACTCAGAATGCATGAGGTCAGAGTGCACTTCAAAGTCACACTAGAAGGGTTTCCTTCGCCCCAAGGAGAAAGTACTTTAGAGCAACTGAGGCATTACAAGGGTGAGGGGCTGTGAGCAGTCACAGAAGGTGGCCGCCAGGAGCCCTGTGGACCCAGCTGTGCCAGACTGCTCCCTGCAGAACAGTTCATCACAGACAAGGCCTTCGAGACCCCAGGGCTTCTTATCTGCTCCATTAAATGACTTTATCAATTTTTAAAATCTTCTCATTAAAAGCAATCTTTGATACAGAACAGCATGGCTATTCTGTATCAAAGGGAGTATGGCTAAAATGTTCCTTAAAGGGCAATACTTAATTTTTGCCTAAACTAGTGAAACATGAAGACTGTAACGGCAGCATAGGACTTATGGCATTTGAAGGTTTAATGCCTATACTCATGCAAAAGATTCAATGACAATCAATCAATCAAGCAAGCAAGCAAGCAAGCAAGAAAGCAAGCAAGCAAGCAAGCAAGCAAGAAAGCAAGCAAGCTCTGGAGCACAGAATAATGCTGCATCTTCCATCGGAAATCCTGAAGCACAGCTTGCTGTGGTTTACTCCACAAGGTTCTGACTTTCACATCTTCACTGCATTTACAGGTCAGACCAAGCAAATGCTCAGTGGACATTTAATTTCCACCTAGAAGATGGCTGCTTTTAAGGGCTTGTAAAAATGTCACAGGACTCACTAGGTGGATGGCAGTCCTACATAGTCACCTGAGCTGACACAACCCCAGCTGGCTCCTGGTCGCGTGGCACATAAGCTCCTTTGCAACCTAGATACAGGTCTTTGTATCAGTAGAAACCCAGCCTAATCCCTAGAGCTGGTGCTGTACAGTGTGGGGAGTGCTGGCACCTGGGATCCCTCTGGACAAAGGAATTGCAACCTTTAGGCACTGGGAACTTCAGTGGAACTCACTCCTTGGCCATCAGGAGTCTCGCTTTCAAGTGTCCTTAAAGACAAGGACATGGCAACAGGGTGACACATCTGAGAGGTCCTTTTAATGTAAACATTCCCTTCTCAGAAGAGCTGTGCTCTTAGACTCTGAGCACACTGGGTAAAGCTATCTGCAGAGACCATCAAACCCTGGGTGGTCCTTCCAGGGACAAGAAGCTGCAAAGCCTGACTGCAACAAACACCAAGCAGAGGGTGTTTTAGCAAGAAGCCTGGGGAGAAGAAACCACATACCAAAATTGCTGGGCGGTGTTGAGACCTGGGCTTGGAGGACTTGGTATAACAGGATGTGGACAAGGACTAGGCAGGAAGGAGGTACAGACAGACTTGCCCAGAGGGCTGAACGTGATTGGCAGGCTCATGAAGATTTCTACTTCCCCTTCCTGCTTCCAGACTTAAGTGTGGGTTCTGCTGCACTTTCTCGCCCAGGGTCAGCCTGTGTCTACAGCCCAGAGCATGTATTTCAGAACTAGTACTGTGACCCTCACCTTTCTTTTGAAACATGAGGATCTCAGGGTGTTATGGCTCAAGGCACAGCTCCAGCCTCGCCCTGGCCCAGAGCAGCACGTCCAGCAAAATGCTACTTCTTCATGGGAGTGACATATCAATTAGCAACATCTGCCATGGCTGTCTGACCATCCTGCTCCACCACTCTCAGGATTCCTCCAAGTCCAATCATAGCATTCAAACCTGCCAGGCCTGCCCTGCAGAGAGCAAAGGGCCACAAGATTCTGCTCTGCCCACAAGTACCCCCAAAGGCAATGGATCTCCCTGCCAGGATCTATGTATTATAGGAATACTACTTAATGATCATATATACACAGGCTCCCTTTCTTTACCAAGATAATACAAACCCGGCAGTCCACTATGTGAAAAGCCCTGGGCTGGACAGCTGGATGGGGAGAGAAACTTCCAGCTGCATACCCTTGTGAACAGTGATCTCTCCCCTGCCTCCCTAACCCTGTTCACATTGTTAATTTTAAACATATTGTCAATAGGGTTTGTCTAGTGTGTTTGGGACACATTAGTTTCTTATTATATTTTATTAAAGACAAGGCAGTGCAGCTAGGTGTGGTGGTACACGCCATTAACTGCAGCACTTGGGAGGCAGAGGCAGGTGGATCTCTGAGCTGAGATCAGCCTGGTCTACAGTGAGTTTCAGGCCAGTCATACAGTGAGACCCTGTCATAAGATAAAGCAACCCACGCAGAACAAAGGATTGGCAAGCCAGACAGAGAGGCATAAACTGAAAGCTCCCCTGGGGCTCAACGGCAGTATTTCTGGTCCAGGATGAGGGTGGCACATCTCAGCCCATCCAATGACCATAGGACTTGGTGAGAATCCCCGCTCCCAACACATCAGGGGAGCCCTGGGACTAAGAGGCCCAGGTGCAGTTTCCATGAGGTCTAATAAGGGGGGAGAGACCCCATGAAGGAAGGCTTAAGTGCAACTAATCACAGCCACACAGGTGTGTGTGTGGGGGGGGGTCTAAGGTGGCATCAGTGCAGACATTGGGGTGTTTCAGAGCGTCAGTCCACAATTTTGAGCCAGGGCTGGGGTGGCTATAAGAGGTGTTCTAAGTAGGGGATAATGACTACCAGGCAGTGTCCAGGCTGAGGGTCTGGGGCAAGGACAATTATTGAGAATCCCTTTAGAAAGAGGACACTGGGGTCACCAGGCAGTCATGGGATGAGAGTTGAACTTGGGGGCCAGCAGACATCACAGGGAACTGGGAAAGGGTCTAATAGCATTCCTGGAGGTAGTCAGGGAGCTGGGGAGACCAATGCTGTCAAGAAGTATGGGAGATGGTAGAGTGGGGATAGAGGAGCAAGTTGAACCATGTGTCACTGCTTACAGGGCATTCAGCTCTTTATGTTCCTGCCCCACATCCCTGCATCCTGGTGTCAGAACCCAAGGGCACAGACATGACATCTCATCGGGCTGTGGATGATGCTCTTCCTCACTGGAGAGTAAGATTGCTCTGGTTTTCTCCATGGGGAAAACAAACTTAAAACAAAAACAGAAAGCCCAACAACTTGCACAGATTGCATGGCAACTAGGCAGATCACAGCGATTCTGTGAATGCTATGTCATCACACTGCAGATACCTCTCTCGGGAGCAATTCTCATCCACAGAACCTTGCTAATAGTACCAGAGGGCACTTTCTGATTTCTGGATTCTATAGCAACCGTGTGCTCCCCCTGCCTCCCCCCCCCCCCGCCTCTGGCTAGATTGAACCTAAAACCCCAAGAAATCAATTGCTGATGGTTCCACATGGGACACTATTTAACCCTTGGGCTGATGAGGGTGTAGTTGTAGCCAGGAGCCAGACAAGGGTCTAGGCCTGGTTTGAAACCCTGTTTTTCACAATGAATCAACAAGCTGGTGGGGAGGGGGATGAGTCTCCCCTAAATGAGAGTTAGTTCCATGCCACTCCCCACCTGCAGTCCACAGAAGTGCTGACAAAGCCTGTGAGTTTGTGTCTCAGGGTTTTACTTTCCAAATGTAATTAAATTCTTCAACTAATACAGAAATAATGAGACAAAATGGGTCTGCAAAGTACAATAGAAAAATACTGTCCACTGGTTTATTTGTTCAAATGTGCAATAGGCTATTTACAAATAAGCAGATCTCCAACGATGTATATTAAAAATGGCAAATCTATCATCTAAATGAAAACAAATTATTAAGGCACATTTGATCTGTGAGTTGAAAACAAACATTCTGGTGTAATAACAGATTCATTTCACTTTTGTTCCCAAAACACATGAGCACCAAAATGATCAAAGAACACTTAATATTTAGTAAGATGGGAATGTAAAAATTAAAGATGAGGAAAGTGTTTTCAAAAGGAAATCTTTGGAGATCGTTTTACTGCAAATAAAACATTCTAACCACACTCATGGTACACATAAATACTAGTAACTGACAAGTACTCAAAATGAAAGAGATCTAAACAATGGGTATTAAATAAATTAAAGGTACTTAAGATAAACAAGATAGGACAAAACAGTGATTAAAAAATGAAGCGACCATCTCCACCTACAACACAGGATCAAGAGAACAGAGCCCCAATTTCCCCCCTCATGTTTTCATTAAGGGTTTGTCTGTTTAGCTTGCATCCATTACACTACTAACGGCCATTCTCTGTCCACCTAAATAATACTGTACCCTCTAAAGAGAAGGAGCAGGGGCAGAGCAAATGCCAAGTCCTTCCTGGACTTGAGTGCCAGGTCTGTTTAGGACAGGGAATTGCAGTGGGTTAGCCACAGCTGTGCTTTTCCTCCGTCCCCTATGTGGCCACAGTGGGTGGAACACAGTTTGGGGGGAAATAATCAATTTGGAAAGCTGTCCTGGAGATAATGACAATACAGTATTATCATGTCTCCTTACTTTGTGACTGGAACTAAAGATGGCTAAAAAACAAAAAACAAAACAAAAACTTGTTAAAAAAAATGGAAAAGGTAGGATTTGTGCAAAGTTAACAGTCACAACAGAACCAGAGTTACAGTGTTTTTCTGTCACAATAATACTTCTTAGGAGTGTTCACAAAAGGGACAAGGTGGGGTGGGGTGGGGTCTGGAAAAGGAATGTAAAAAAGCAAAAGCCAAAAAAATTACAAAAGTTTTGTTCATCAGGTATGTTTCAAGTCAGGATTAAGCAGGTGCTACATAATTTCAGCAAGATGTGTTCAAAGGCAAACATTGATCACATTTTTGTTCAAAAAGCTCAATCTTAAAGAGTCCTGTGTAAGAAAACCACTTGGAAAATATATCCTTGTATGGACTTCAAAAAACTGATCATACAAAAAAGTTTTTGAAAAATAAATTAGGCAATTAAAACATCCTGTCCAGGGGGCTGAAATCAGGCCGTCCTGGCAGAGCCATTACTACCACTTTTGCTGTAACTGGGGTCATTCTTTTCTAGCCACATTTCGGCCAACTGTTGTGTGGACCCATACGTTGATGCTTTCGACCCCAAGCACATTTTATACTGTTTGGGATCCAGATTGGGGTCACAGAAGACAGGGTGGTGGATGTGGACGACTCCAACCTCCTGGCTCCTGAATGTCTTCAACCCGGCCTGGACAACCTTGTTAAAGAGGTCCACATCCTCTAATCCCCAGCCTTGGATGGAGACATCAAAGCCACCCACTCTGACAAGATCTCCCTTGTAAATACAAGTAATGCCAAACCCATAGTTTCTCCAGAAGCCGGTTTTCTGAGTAAAGGCAAAATGGTTGTCGCTGGGAACCTTCCCACTATAAACAATCTTTGGATCGTACTGGCTAAAGATGATTGGGAAATATATCTGCTGACCCAGCACTGTGTTTGATCGACAGCGTTGTAAGAATTCCACAGTAAATACCAGGTCAACATCACAGAAGAAGAGTAAAGACTCATTATTAAACTGGGAAGACCCTACTTCTAGGGCCAGCGCTCTTGAAAACCCTCCAGACACAGGCAAAACCTGCATGTCAGCTTTAGGGTACTTGACTCGATAATCCCTCATCAGTTCAACCTGTTTGGCCTTGTCAGGGTTGGAGTCCGAATTGAAAAGCAGAACAACCAGCTTGACATTCTGATTTGGAATGAGACATGTCTTCTCAAAGTTGCCCATGAACCTTACAAACATGTCAAAGCGCCCTGACAAAGGGATCAGAATGTTTATCTTCTTTTCTTTGGGCTCTTTAGGCTCAATCTTGGAGCCAGGAAGTTGGAAGGGAACGAGTTTCTTCAGGGAATTGGATAGGAACGACAGAGACCCAGAGTCCTGGTTGATTCTGTTGGCCAGTTCCTGCGCATCCAGCTCCTCATGCTCCACAAACTGAATCTTGCTGAAGGTCTGCTGCAGGTATGCATGCCTCCTCACGGGGACCGTCATCTTCTTCCCTTTGTGCTTCTTATACAGGAGCAGCAGGTCCAGGATGTACTCTGCCCCATACATGGGGTTCACACGACGGTAGCCATACTGGATCTCCTTGAAGTCGATGATTCGCCCTCGGGTCTTGGCATTGGCGTTTATCATCTCCATCACCTGCATGACGATATCATCCAAGGCCTCCCTCTGGGCTGAGTCCATCCCTCTCCGGGGAGGCTGGCCGTCAGTGGCTGAGTATAAGTATTTCCCAGTCAGAAACTCCCACTCCAGGATCTCCTCTCGCTGGTGGGCTTGAAAGCGCATAAAGGAGGGGGGGATACCCAGCTGGAGGTCTTCCTTATGGATCTCTGTGCTGCTATACTTGCTCATCAGGACAATTTCCCGGTGGAGCTGGATTGTGCGATGGCGCAGCTCGGCAATCTTGCGGCTGAGCATATAACTGTGCAGCCTGTATTGGTAGGGTGGGTTTTTGTTGGGGTGTAAGGTAATCGCTCGGTGGATTTTACTGCTATGGAGATCTCTAATGTACCCTTTCTTGTTCTGTTCATAATTCTCGTAAAAAAGCTGCTGCATCTGTTAAGAGAAGAAAAGAATTGCATAAGTGTCATTCCATCCTCACATCTCCTCAAACGACTGCTAACTCTAAAGACAAAATCTGAAAACAAGAAGCCTTTCTGAATAGGTGACAGCACATTAGAGATCTCCAGACAGGGTATGGCTGGACAGAGAGGAATATCAGGCAGAAGACAGGTGCTCATGGCAGTCTGAGGCAGCAGTCTAAAGCAGGCAGTCTGAGGACAGGATGGCCCCTCTGTCTGAGTATTGGTAGAGGTGACAGCTCTCTAATGGCTGCTCTGCTTCTCTGATCTTTCAGTGTCCCCACCCCCACCCTGCCCCGAAAATCTGACTCTGGGTTTTTTATTATTAAGACCAAAGAAAATTCGTGCTACAATCTAGCAGACTCGATTCCTCATCACTCAAAGCACCTGAAGAGTCCTTCTTAGTCATTAAAACAGCTGCATGGATCCAGACGCCTCCAGTGAAAGTGTTAATAAAATACTAGGTCACTACTGAGGGAACTAATGAGTCACTCCTAAAAGAAAAGCACCAGCTGAAGACCAGCCGGCAGTCAGTAAAAGGCTCACTAGTACAGGTAGAAACAACCACCATAACAACACAAGCAGAGAAAAGGTCTTGAAAATAGCATAAGATAGTAAAAAAAGGGGAATGGAATGGTGTTCAAGATACTGAAATCTCCCAAGGAACCTGGGATAATAAGGCAACAATCATTCTAGAAAGATAACAACCTAGAAAATGGACCCAGAATTCAGAATTCTAGGACCTATGTGTCTGGTCAAGCCCTAAGTACCTGGCATAAAGAATGCAAGTGCAGAAGGCCAAAATACAACACTGTACATGTGGGAGTGGGTGCCAAGGACACCCTCTTTTGCCTTCACTCCCATGTGCATCTGGTTTTCTCTGTATGACCAATCACTTCTTAGAGACTACAAACATAAAATATTCCCAGATGCTTTTGAGAAATACCATTTGAAAATGTTTTAGAGGCTATCTTTTGGCATTATTTTCTCAGTAACTGGGTAGGGTTTTCCTACTACACTAGTCACTAACAGGCTTTGGGAGCATTAAAACAGACTGAAAATTTTAAAGTTGAATAAAATTGTTGTAGGGACCTTCTAATTAAACTCTAAAGGTTTGGCTGGAAGGAATACTGTGTAACAATTATCTTAAAAAAAAAAAATAGGTGAAACTGAGGAGAAAGGGAACAACAACAAAAAGGCAAGTCTATCCTCAGACTGGTTTTGTATACTTACGCTGTTGCAACCAAAGGCACCATCCACCTGATAAACTGAACGAAACATGTACCCGGGGCAATCTAAGGAATAGCTTAACTTTCAGGAGGGTCCTTGATCTCTGACAGAGGCTGAGGGGGACGAAATAAACAGATGCACCATGTGAAGGTGAGTGCCTCCAAATAATCATGTCAATAGCTATGCCAAGATCTGGGGTGGGGTGGGGATGGGCTTGGCTGGCACATTCAGTCAATCAGCCTACGTTAACACCTACCTCAACCCTGTACAAGGCCTCATCAGGAATGGCAACACTTCTTTTAATTCTCAGTGGTGAAAATGAGGGGATATCAAATGTTTCTCAAATTACAAGGTAAAAAAAAACTGTTTAGAGATAAGTTACCTTCAAAATGAACAAGGAATAGGGAGAGGGCTCAGCAGTAAGGCACTTACTACATAAATACAAAGGCTGGAGTGTGGAAGTGTGGATGCCCAGACGTGGGTGTGGTGGCACCAGTAGTCAAGTGTCCCCAGAGCAAGCTGGCTAGCAAGACTAGTTCAAAAAGTGAGCTCCAAGTTCAGTGAGGCCCTACCTCAAGGCAGGAGATGGAGGAGGACTGGGAAAGATACCCTATGTCTACCTTGGGCCTTCGTATGTATCATCACACACACGCACGCACGCACGCACGCACGCACGCACACGCAGATTTTAAGAGCATTTTACTATCACATAGTACTTCAATAATTCATAATTTGAAATGTTAAGAGGAATACTCTAAGGCTGGGTGGTGGTAGTGTACACCTTTAATCCCAGCATTTTGGAGGCAGAGGCAGGAGGATTTCTGTGAGTCCAAGGCCAGCATACTCTACAGAGTGAGTTTCAGGATAGCCAGAGATATAGAGAGAAACCCTGTCTTGAAAAGCCAAACTGAAAAGAGGAACACTATAACACAAGTTAAAATGTACTTAATAAACTAATGAAAATCTGTTTTGTTTTGTTTTGTTTTGTTTTTTTGGTTCGGAAAAGCACCTCTACCATTTTGGCTCCTGCAGAGCCATCTCCCTCATCTAAGATAACTCAAGATCCTGATCCTGTTGACATCATTCTGCTGTAAACCAGAAAAGCTAATTCCAAGGTCATGTTATTCCCAGGAACTTCTAGTACAGCTGAGCACAGCCATCATCTACACATCTAATCTTCTACACAAATGCCTTTTAGAGTTCTCATTAACAAATATCCTCTGTCCTCTGCAACAAATGACAACATACCCGCTAGGCCCTTGTACTTCCTGTTAGTGTTTACATTACTGCCCTCATTAAATACAGTACATTAGTAGGCTATCACTGCTCCTGATGGGTAGTGTCTGGATTAGTACTCCAATACCCAAACTTTCTTAACCCAATTCTGAAAATTGGCTTTAAAACAATATTAAGCCATCACAACTCCTGATAAAATAATTTAAATAGGAGAGATGGCTCACTGGCTACTCTTGAGAAGACCCAGGTTCAAGTTTCAGCACCCACACAGCAACTTACAACTGTTTGTAACTCCAATTCCAGGGGATCCAACATCCTCACACAAAAGGTGCACATAACATTTAAAATTTTTTAAATAGCCACCCCCACATTTTAAATATTTAAATTGACATTCTTATACAGCCATAGGCATTTCATTTCACACTTCAAGGCAGAACTTTAAACTTTTTATTTATTCTTTGTGTCTTTTTGCATCATGTATCTTGATCCCATTCATTTCCCTGTCCCTTTGTATCTGCCTTCTATGCCTACACAGACTCCTTCCCCCAAGAAAAAGTAAAATTTAAGATGAAAAAGAAATGAGAGAGAGAGAGAGAGAGAGAGAGAGAGAGAGGGGGGGGGAGAGAGAGAGAGAGACCCTCATGATGGAAGCTGCAGTGTGCCACGGTGGATTACACAGTATACCCTTTTGTTCATTTATCTTTCTTGCAAGTGTTCATTGCAGAGTCATTGGTCTTATTCAAGGCCTCTGGTCTCTGCCACACCATCAACTCTGGGTCCTTACTTGGACTCCCCTTGATTATCCTGCTGTTGCCTTGTGTCTTGGAGATCCTGTCACTTTGTCCTGCAGAGTCAGGCCCTGCACATCCTCTTGCAGGTCACAGATAGGGTGGATGTTGGGGTGGGCCTGGATAGTTACCGGGTTGGTCAGCCTGCCAGCTCTCCCGTCCTAACCACCAGGGTGAGCTCTGCCCGACTGGTTCACCTCTTTCAGCAATGAGCAAGAGACAGGACAGTTTTCTGGTTTTCATGCCCTCAGGGTGAGCTCTCCCACACCTTCATCATTAGGTCAGTCAGCTCTACTGTGCTGCCTAGACAAGGTGCAGGGGCCACTCTCTCAAGTGCCAAAGCAGAACTTTGAAAAGCAGACTCTGTTAACATCTAGGTCAGACCACCAGCACACACCGAACTGTTTCAAGCTCCGGGGGCGTATGGTTATCCTACACATCCCGATTAGTTCTCCCCTAATTAGTTTTGTGTTGGTGTTGCCAATTTTCGTTCAATTAAGTTCAAGGAATACGTACTTTGCATTTTAAAGACTTCATTCATAAAACTAAAATTTTCATGAGAAACTGGACTGTTAATGGTAAAAAATTGAGAAGTGTGTACTATACATGAGCCTCACTGGTTAGATCACAATTCTGAAATCTGAATATTTAAAGCCTGGCCCATTTCAAAGTCACTGAGAATTGAGCTCGGCAAAGTTAAACAAATGTGAATAGTAGAACTAAGTCCTCTGTGTAATGCAGCACACAAAGCACTGAATGAAAAAAAAAAAAAAAGATTTTGTGAGTGGAGGTTCCACAGTGGTAAGGTTAGGAAAACCCTTTTCTACAGTCAGAAAACTGCACAGAGCCCCCATCCCTGTTCCTTACAAACCCCTGATCTTCAGGTGCCAGCCACCTGAGCTCTGAAACACTGTTTCTTTGATTAGTTTTTATTTTGGTTAATGCAGATGATGCTGGGTTCACCTGCCATTTGTATACAAGTATATTATGGTGCTTTGTTTATACCCTTCCTCCAGTACCCCTCTCTTGTTCTCATTCAGTCCTGCTGGCCCTCTTCCTTTTCCCCAGAGTATACTACACCCCTTCTGGTTTCATGTCATATGGGAGACTTTTTTTTCTTTAATCCAGTTCCATGAACGAGAAAATGTATATTTGTCCTTTTCTCTCCTACCCCATCATTATTTTTAACTAAAGAAACAATTATGGCCATTCTGTGTGGAATGAATTATACACAGAACTATCTTCTAATGAAAAGTCCTATTCAGATGTGGCTAAACTGTTTACTCCATACTCTTGCAGATGGCACTGTGCAGAGCGCGAATTCAAAAGGCCCAGCAAAGAAAAGGGATAAAGTAAGCCCAGGCTTGCTAAAAAGGGCACCTAGGAAGGCCTTAATAGGGCTCATCACAATGCCAAGATCCAACCTGTACAGCTTCCCCAAGGCACTGTGTTCTAACTCTAGTCAATATGGGTCATGTAGCAACACAGCAAACATTTCTACATGGTTAAATGACTCACGTTCTCGCACAAAGGGGTTGCCAAAACAAAGCAAAAACTGAACACAAGTATACTGAGATAAATGGGGTGGGGAGACATGGGGGCGGCTACAGACACATGAATGGACAGGAGAATCAAATCTAGAGAAAGGTAGAATTCTAATTCTTTTGTGGAGGGAGGGATGGAAAAGATAAAAAGACAAAGGAAACCTATAGGTTACATACTATAGCATACAAGGTCACTTCTCTCCAGGATTTTTGTTTTTGTTAGTATTACTTGTTTGTTTCTCTGCATAGCCCTGGTTGTCCTGGTACTAGCTCTGTAGATCAGGCTGGCCCTGAACCCACAGAGATCCTCCTGCCTCTGTCTACCGAGTGCTGGGATTAAAGGTGTGTGCCACCACTGCCTGGCTATTTTTATTATTTTTATTGTAAAATCTTATTCTACATAAATACTTTGTGCTATTTTATTTTATACACTTTATCAAGTAATATTATATCCCAATGCAAAGCCAACCAATTGAAAAAAAGGTAAAATATATACACAGCATTTGCACCTTAAAACTTACTGAGTGAGGGCTGTGAGAGCAAAGTGGCAGGGAACAGGACACATCCCAGCCTTATCCCCAAGCCTGGAATCTAGAAACATAGCACCCTCTTCATTTAGAAACAAGCCCTTAGGAGCTGCTTTTACCAAAGCATTCTCTCCACTTGGCGCCTGCAGAGGAACTAGAAGTGTGTAGGAAATCTTTGCCTTGTTCTGTGTCTGTCAATCATCTCCTCAACCTTTCCTCTCTAGCTGCCTTGGATTTCTGCAACAACAGACCCACAGGGCAGACTCACAGTGTGCAGTATAAGCAATCACCTTTTATGAAGCATCTTGTCTCCTCAAGCAATCCTTTCTTCCTCTATTTAAACCTAGAGAAATGTCATTGCCCCCAAATGGACTTGGGGACTCCATTACCTGCTCCTTTTCACCAGCATTGCCTCTTCGGCTTATCTCTTTAATTGGCATACTGGAATGATCAGATAGCTTGTAGGGGCTACTAAAGCCAGCTTTTGCCTCACAAACTCCCTTTACATTTTCATACACTAAAATCAGAACCATCAGTAAATATTTCTATCATTTGATGAGTGTTTCTACTCTATACAGGCTCACAAATACCCATGCATGTGTGCATGCATGCGTAGGTGATGTGTGTGTGAGTAGTGTGTGAATTATAATTCTGGATAGCTAAGTCTTGAGCACAACCATGGGAGATTAATGTTTCCACTAGTCATCACCAACGCTCTAGTCTAAGGGGAAAGGGTGGTTCTTCAGTTACAATTCAAAACCAGAAGCTCCCTTTTTAAGAAAAGATATTTTATGTATGTGTATGTGCCACATGCATGGAAGGACCCCCCCCAGAGGTCAGAAGAGGTTATGAGCCTTAATGTGGGTGCTAGGAACCAAACATGGGTCGTCTGAAAAACAAGTTAAATGTTCTGTCCTGCATTTTATTTTATTATTTTTTTGCCAACTTGACACAAGCTAGAGGCATCTGAGAAGACAAAACCTAAATTGATAAACTATCCTCAGTACATTGGCCTGTGAAGCATTTTCTTAACTAGTGATTGATGCTGAAGGGCCCAGCCCTTTGTGGGTGGTGCTACCTATGCTCAGATGATCCTGGGGTATATCTGAAGAATGAGAAAGCCATGGGAAACAAGTCAGTGAGCATCACTCCTCCATGGCCTCTGCATCAGTTCCTGCCTCCTACTTCCTGATTTGACTTTGCTGGGTGATAAACTACCATCTAAGCTAAAATCAATCCTTTCTTCCCCAAGTTGCTTTTGGTCATGGTACTGTCACAGCAATAGAAACCCTAACTATGACATGTTCTTAACCTCTACATTATCTCTACAGTTCACTTTTACAAAAGTGAAAAGATAAGGTTTACAGAAAGAAAAAGAGGGGAGTAAGGAAAGAACAGGGGTGGGTATTTGGTGAGTGAAAGGTTCAATTGCAACTTAAAATTCTGGGGCTGGAGAGGCGGTTCAGCAGTTAAGAATGTGTACTGCATGCTAGGTAGCTTACAACCAACAACTTCTAACTCCATCCTCAAGAGATCCAATACCCTGGCCTACTCGGGCACCTGGTGCCCTGCACTCATGTGTAAATACAGATACAAGACACACAAATATAAACCTAATTAAAAAGAAATCTTAAAAAATTAAAACCTTTTTAATTCCATGGTGTCAAATTCTCAGAAGTTATAAAAATGGCTTTTAAAACACAGACAACCAAATCAAAACACGTGGGAGGTTTTATCTTAACCCAGCCAGAATGGCTATGGTCAGCAAACAAGGGGTGTGGGGAAAGGGAACTCTGATATGCTGTGAGGGAGTGCAAACTGGTTTAGCCACTCTTGGAAATGAGTTTGGAGAACCCTCAAAAATAGTGGGTCTCAACCTGTGGGTTGCCACCCCTTTGGAAAACCAATCTCCAAAAATATTTACATTACAATTCATTAACAGAAGCAAAATTAGAGCCACAAAGTAGCAACAAAAATAATTTTACTGTCAGGGTCACCACAACATAAGGAAATGCATTACAGGGTCACAGCATTAGGAAGGCTGAGAACCACTGCTCAAAAATCTAAAAATGAATCTACCATATTTCCCAATCAAGAAAGACAAACACTGCACTTTCTCTTTCATTTACTATTCCTAGATCTAAATCTTCCTATATATACAATATACAACCTGTAGTAGCTATAAAAACCAGAAAATAAAATGGGACCACAGGGTAGGGGTGAGAATGGGTATAGCAACAGTGAGTAGAATAGCAGAGTACAAGGGAGCACTCACACACACACACGCGCACACACACACAGAATGTGTTTAAGTAAAAGTCAATATGGGTCGACAATGCTCCCCAAAAAAGCCATAGACTATGTAACAAAATCCCAACATCAAGCATAAGAATGCTCCTTTTTGAGGTGTTACCCTTGAATGCCTTCTAAAGGTTGAAGTTAATCCATTTTATTGAAGATACCATGTACTTTGGACTTGGGATCTGGAGGAACCAGAAGGTACCACACAAGCTTCCAAGGGAGGAGAGAAACCTATAGTCATAACTATAGTTAGGAGCCTACAAACAAAAACAGTGACCAGCATGTCTCAATAGCTCTAAGGTGTAACAATGGCACACAAACCTTGGTGGTAACCAAGGACTCCAGGCCCACTTGACAAGAGGGAAATCCTTCTTGGACTGGAAACCTAGCCAAGTACCTAAGGCTAGTGAATTCATGTATCTTGGGAGAAAATCTATTAACTACCATTATACTAAACCAGCATAACCTGTAACATCATTCTAAATACTTGTCCATATACCCACAGATACGTGCAGTCCTTATCCCTCACCAAGGAAACATCTCTTTGCAACAGATGGAGGCCACTACAGAAAAACAAAACCAATCAAAACACAGAGAACAAATGACCATGATGTATCAAGCCCAACTAATACACCTACAACACAACTCTTGTACCTAAGGCTCAGTTAGAGCAAGAGGTGTAGAACTATTCTAAGAGTCAAAGAAACAGGAAGTTTGCTGTGAGATTTCATTTCATAGAAATGTCAGAAGTTATAAATAAACAAACAAATTCAGGCAGGCAGGCAGGCTGGTTAGTTTAAAAGGCCAGGTGGTGGTGATGCACACCTTCAATCCCAGCACTCAGGAGGAAGAGGCAGGCAGATCTCTGTGAATTCAAGGCTAGCCTGCTCTACAAAGTGAGTTCCAGGACAGTCAGGACTGTTATACAAAGAAACCCTGTTTCAAAAAACCAAAAAAGTCAGAAGTTATACCCATAAAGTCTTATCAGCTGTCTAGAATACAACCCTTGAAAGAGAAAGAACTGATACTAGATTATATGAAGTCGGAAACTTCTATCCTAAAAGGACAATCAATGTCAGAGCCTGGTAAATCTCTGTGAGTCAGATAGCCAGAGCTACATAGTAAGACAAGTCAGAACAGAGAACATATTCTGGAAAGACTTACCAGGTAAGTTACTTATCCAAGTCCCAAACTGTTAGGGATCTTAAAGCTTGACAAGAAAACCAACTCTAAAGTAGTCAAATGTGAAAGGACACCAATGTCAATAGGAAAATACAAATCAAAACAGTGAGATGGCCAAGCACGGTGGGCACATGTCTGTGATCTTGAGGAGTCAGTAAACTAACTGGAAGAAAAGTCACCCCTGAACGTTTGATTTTACAGTAGACAATCTTTTGGAACTGACTGTTAGCTCTGTTACCATTCAGAAGTTTATTAAAAAGGTCATTACCACTCCCTCCCTGACTGTACTTAAACAACTGATGTCACTATGTAACGACACCTTAACAAGTAACACTTCTTGGGACCACATCCAGCACTTGCTACCATGTATTAATGACCACCTGCTACCATGTATTAATGACCACCTATGAGGTATGTACCTGACTGCCCATGTTTTACATGATGGGTATCATGTGTCTGGGTTCAGCACCTTGAACACACCTAGATTGGTCAGGGCTGGTTCTTGAAATCAGAAGAACATATCTAACCAGGTCTCCAGACATGAGTTCACCCAGAGGACTGGAGGTAATGGCCTATTCTCCAAGAGCTCATATAATAATTAGTAGCATTTCAAATAGTGACTAGAGCTTTGTAGCACTGCAAAGAAATGGAGAAGGGAGGGAGTGAAAAGATTGGGCATTCAGACATTCATGTGTGATTAACAGCACTTCCAAGGGGCAAGGATTAGCCAGGGCTAGCCTCCAGACTGACCTGACCACATACCCAGGAGCAAGGATTAGCCAGGGCTAGCCTCCAGACTGACCTGACCACATACCCAGGAGCAAGGATTAGCCAGGGCTAGCCTCCAAACTGACCTAACCACATACCCAGGAGCAAGCAGCCACACAAAAGTACCACACCAGTCTTCTTCTATGGGTTCCTGTGAGGCTCCAGACCAGATACATACAGATTTTAACAGCATCATCAGTAAGATCTCAATTAGGAATGCTACTTAAAATTTTCTATACAAAAGTTTATGAACCCCAAGGAACTAACTCGAAGTTAAAATTTAAGAAGGTTTGAAAAGCAACCTATATGATGTGTCCGACAAATATTTCAGGCATTAAAGATGAGCTATATCTTTAGGAACCCTATGAAATCTATTTCCCTACAAAAATCTATTCTCTGGGCTGTAGAGTCCACACTGCAACCGTTTCTGCTCTGTGTGCGGACAGGCCAAAGTCTCAGCAACTGAGGAACCCTGGAGGAAAAGTAGACCATGACAAGAATGGCTTCCTTCTGCTTGCTTCTTCCTTACACTTACTACAGTCAGCCTAGGCCAGAATCAGAGACCACCATGCATTTTGTCCAAAGGAGAGGTAACTCAAAATCACTGAGCCATTTGCTCTCTGTGTGGTAATGGAGTCTCCCACAGGAAAATCATTACTAATAGTATTATTCTTAATCTTTAAATAAGAGAACAAACGGGCAACTTATGCTTTATTAACAATGTATGGGCTGTACCAAGTGTTTCTAACCAAAAGGGCGTAAGCACAAAGTAACTCAGGGTAAAGCCCATCTCACTTCAGTTAATTACACACATTGGCACTGTTTCTTATCTTGCTGACTGCACACACACACATTTTAAGTGGGTACTTCACTTGAGAAACAGTATAGTGTGCTTAGAGACTCTGTATTCCATTATCCGGATTGAGTTCTATCTTCCATATTAACTCTCTGAATTACATGACTACCTAGCTACTCATTTTGGCCTGAAACTCCTGTTTACGTGTTGGTACTGTGTACTGTGAGATGAAGCTAGACAACCACAGTGCCCTCGGCCCTCACTGAAATGGAAGCACCGCCATCCTGGCCACCTGCAAGCTCCAGCTCATCCCATTCTCTAACCACGCCTCTATTCCCACATTCAATTAGATTACAAGTCTCGACTTTGCGTGTGTGTGTGTGTGTGTGTGTGTGTGTGTGTGTGTGTGTGTGTGTGTGTGTGTGTATACGCGCGCGGGCAACAGTGAGAGCTGTGAAGGGTTGGGGGTAAACAGCCACACCATAAAAAGCCAAAATCCTATTCCAATGCACTTCTGAAAGCAGGGCTGAAAGGACAGACTCTCGATGTTTCCTTCCCTAGAGTTCTGAACAGAGCCCACAAGTCGTATCTCATAAAACTGGCCTCACAAAACCAAAATGGGGCTCTATGAGTGAAGTGTGTGTGTGTTTTTTGTTTGTTTGTTTTGAAAGAAGATCTGTTGTGTGTGTGTGTGTGTGTGTGTGTGTGAGAGAGAGAGAGAGAGGGGGGAGGGAGAGGGAGAGAGAGAAAAAAGAGAGGAAAAAAAAGAGGGAGAGAGACAGGGGGAAAGAGGGGGGGGGGAGAACCTGCATGTTTGTACACCACATGTATGTCTGGTACCTAAGACCAGAAGAGGGTACTGAATTTAAGTGCTGAGCCATATATATAGTTCAGCAGTATTTCTAGGTCTATGGCTGTAAAGCATCTGATTCCTAGCATGCATTTGTAAAAGTAGTTACATCATTTACAATACTATTTTTAAACCTTTTCAAATGGTTTCAGAGCTGATGAGATGGCTCAGTGGGTGCGGATGCTTCCTGTGAGTCTAAACCTTGGAACTCACTGATGCAGGAGAAGTGACTGCTGCAAACTGTCTTCTGACCTCCAAATGTGTGCTATTGCACACGATGGCAAGCACTAATACATATGAAGTAAAATTTAATCTTTAAAATCTCTAATGGAAGTACATACTGATATTAAAACAGAACAAAAATCAATTACACTACATAAACTATTGCAGTTTTCAGTTATGACATTCTACTTCTGGCTATCTTAACTTCCTGAAACAAACAAAGGCCAATCCTTCAGGCAGTACTGGCTATATAAAAAGATGCACTAAGATTAAAAGGTGTAAGAACAGTGAGAAATTCACAGAAGCAAGACAACTTGAAAGATTAATTGCAAAGAAGTAAATTATGCATCAGCAAAAGACTAGAACAATTTTTTTCATGAAAAATGGTGGGAAAAGCAGGGTAATAGCAACAGAGAACTAGATACACTCAAATTCCATTTTCATGGCATCTTGACTTCATTAGCAAGTATCAGTTAGGTATGAATATAAAAAGTAGAGCCAAACATGGTGGTTCAATCTGTAATCCCAGAATTTAGGATGCTTAGGCACATAAATACCACCGATTAGAGGCCAACTTGGGTCACATACTGAATTCCAGGCCAGCTTGAGCTACAGAGCCCTTTATTTTTATTTTTTAAGAAAAAAAAAAACCATAAATAAATGAATAAATAAGTAAAATAAAAAGTAGATGCAGATACAAAGTAAACATACATTATTTAAAAATGGGCTATTCATAAACCCTGAGAGAATGACTTGCACTTGAAGAAGGACAATGCTCTATCTTTCTGAACCTCCTTCATTCCTTCCTCATGTCCCATCTGTTGGCCAGGTCGCAGACAGTACTGTGCTCATGTAAAGGGGGAGACAGAATAAGGCCTTGGAAAAAAGAACAGGCTAAACCTAAATCAGTAGATGGTAAGAAATAGTCAAGATCAGAGCAGAAATTAATGAAATGGAAAAGGGGGAAAAAAATTAAAGAATTGGTCTTCAAAAAGATACACAGGTAGCCACTCCAGGACGGGCAAGATCCACATTAACCTAATTCGAGATGAAAAGGTAGCTTAATAGAAGATAGTGAAGAAACTCAGAAAATTGTTAAGATATATCTTTAAAAACGTATATCCATCAAACTAGAAAAAGCTAGACCTTAGAAAAACCAAACAAGGAAATCAGACCTCTAATGAAATTTTAATACACTGAACAAAAAAACTGAAGAAGATACTAGAAGATGGAAAGCTCTCCTATACTCATGGACTGGAAAAACTAACATTTTTAAAATTTTTTTTAAATTATGTGTCTATGTGCACATGAAGACAAATGCTCACAGGGATAAGCAATAGTCATTTTATCAACAGAAGCAATACTCATTTTATCAACAGAAAAGCAAAAGGCAAATAGTAACTTCAGAAATAGTAGAACCAATCAAAATTATTACTTAGAAGTAACTATTATTACTTTAGGATCCAATTAATGACAACATAACTAATAAAAGCCACAACACCAGAATGAGTAACAGTAACCCACACTAAATTCATGACACTAAACTACACAATAGTTAACTAGCACATGCAGAAAGCCATGTCTACCTGAATGGTCTGAATGCGAATAACGTGACCTTTTTTTTCAAGCGTCTTTGTCACATACACTGAGTGTATGTGATCCTAGCAACTCAAAAGTCAACCACAGATTCACAGTGAACCACAGGGATGAGAAGGAACAAAGCATATTTACTTTAATTATTTCCATCTTTCATTTACCTAAGTATGTGCCTATGTAAATACTCCTGAGTCAATTTTGCTTTATTTCTTCCCCAAGATGGCAAAATCTAGTTTGAGATTTCCCCTCAAATTATTGACAAATGTGACCACAGGCCAATTTAAATGCTTTCTTTCTTTCAAGATCAGGGTGGTGTGATCAATAATATGGCACTTCCAGCCCTCCCAAATACTGGCTTCACCACAAACACATTCCCAAATTGTTATACCGGAAAGATGGAATGGTGTAAAAGAAACTTAGAGGGAGATGGCCTACGAAGAACACTCCCATTTGGAGTGGTGCACCTACCAGCTTATAGTCTGATAGTATTCCCAAACTGTTAGATCTGTCATTAGGGTCAGAGTGACTCTCCAGAGATAAATTTAGGTCAAATACATAAAAACCCAAATCATGCCATTTATATAACACCAAATTATAAATTTATGTTAAAATCATATGACACAAAACCAAAACTACAAATACAATATATTTCTGACTGGCTTCTAACAACCAAGGCTTCGTGCTTGAGGAAAGTGCTAGAAGTCTGTTCCAAAATTAGGATCTTTTAAACCTGAAAGCCAATTAAACTGCACTGTTCAACTGTGTTAAGTACCTGACCTTGGTACACTGCCCTAAAATTGTGATATGTAAGTGATCTATACTTGTAACCTAGGGAACGAAACTCTAACCCACAAAAAAGTGTACAGGTTATTTAGGGCATTTACAAACTGTGACTTCATGGCCAAGGCCTGTCCTCCATCCTGTTTGGTGACAGACTGAAGGCTGACTTCATGTTCAGTTAAGTGTGACCACATGCCCAAGTCTTCCCCAGTGGACCCTCCAGGTCCTGTTCCTGTCCTGGACCACAGCCTGAGCACAGCAACCATGTCAGCCAGTATTAGATATAGAATTTTTTCTATTTCTACTTCATTTTTTGGGTGTCTATTGTATTAGTTTAGCCTCTTCCTAAGTCATTTGTGTGTGTGTGTGTGTGTGTGTGTGTCATACTATTTCTTAAATAACACTTCAGAATTTTATCTCAATAAAAAACACGGTTACATGACATTTCTGTAACCCCATGTCAGCCCTAAGTATCCTATTAGTAACATTGTTCCCATTTTGGGGTAGTGGGGGAGCTCTAACTGAGAGCCAATAAGGGAACTGCCAGTAACTACAGGCTCAATTTCAAAACCTTCATGCCCACATGGAGCAGGGTCAGCATATGTGCACAGCTGGTCTTGCTGAGTTCCTGTTCCAGCTGCTGAGCTCAGCAGCGGGAGCTGAGAGCCTATGGCCACAGACACTGACAGCTTTACTATGTGGCCCTTTGGAGAAAAAGTCTACCAACCCTTTATCTAAGAGCTTTTGGGATATGCACACTTTTCCAAAGGACACAAGTGTCCTAAATGTGGTATTTTTCCCTGCAGAGAACTGCTAGTAGCATTAGCTTTACCAGAGACCACTGAGAATATACAACAGGTGACAACTAGTTTTCAACAGGCCAACTCACTACATGAACTCCCTAATGGAGAGCCCCACTTGGCAGGGACCATGAGATCACTGGCTGTAGATATCTGTAGTTTTTCTCATTTGCCACTATAGGTATTTGTCCCACTGCTTATGTGAAGCACAAATTCTAATTGTTCTTAATTTAAAAAAAAAAAAAAACTTGGAGTCAGCTATCAGGGGGTGAAAGCTGAGGGACCTGAGAAACAGAGTGGCCAACCACTAGAGATCTTACCAATGCTCAAACCAAAGGGGAGAGCTGTCCCTACCAACTCTCAGACTTCATCACTGTCTCTGTCTACTAATCCTGACTGCCTCAGACCCACTGCTGATCAGACTGCACTGCTCCTGTCTCCTTCTGCCTTATATTCCTCTCTCCGCCCAGCCATATCACTCCTGTCTCCACCTCCCTAGTATTGGGATTAGAGGGGTGTGATCCCAAGTGCTGGGATCATCTTCGTGTGAGCTCTGTTTCTCTTTTATACTGGATCAATTTCATGTAGCCAGGGTGGCCAGATCCATCTGCCTCTGTCTCCCAAATGCTGGGATTAAAGGTGTGTGCCACCATTGCCCAGCCTCTATGGCTAACTAGTGTGGCTAGCTCTGTTCTCTGATCTTCAGGCAAGCTTTATTTATTATAACATAAACAAAATGTCACCACATTTTTGTTTTTATCTCATGAAAATATTCTGTCTACTAGGGACACATATAGCTATGGATGGAGATGATTTCTGCTGAATCTCTATAATTCTGATTAATAGAAATAATACTACGTATTTTTCATTACTCAAACTGACAGAAAAGTAATAGTATTCTCAATCACAAAAACAGCTAATTTTAGACTTCAGGACAAATTCAAAGCTAACTAGTTGTTCCTGGAGACAAATACAAAAGGATAATTTCCCAGGTATTTATTGCTGATTCAGTCAGGCATGAAGCAATTTTAGTAGATATAATTTTCTCAGCAACAGACTTTCTGCGTGTACTCCTAGTCCCAAGGTTCAGTCAACTAACTTTATTGTTTAAATCCTGAATTTCAATGTCACTTTCTATCTGGGAACACTGACCACTTAGAGCACAGCCAAGCATTACTCACTGGCCAGTCAGTGCACTCCCTAGCCTGACAAAACCTGTGTGACTTGCCATGTGCTATGAGACTGGGTAGGACCCTGACATAATTGTCTAGAGTTTGGCTGGAGAGGTAGGAGAGTGTGTGTGTGTGTGTGTGTGTGTGTGTGTGTGTGTGTGTGTGTGTGTGTGTGTGTGTGTGTAGAGAGAGAGAGACATAGAAGACATATGGCTGTATAGAAGAGAGATGTGTATATAGGAGATACGTGTGAAGGAAGAAGTGCATGGCTGTGTGGAAAATGTAACTATGTAGACAGAAGTGTAGCTGTGTAAAGACTAACTGTGTGAAAAGAGATGTAACTATGTCTAGAGATGTGTGGCTGTGTAGAAGAGAGATGTATAGACAGATACATACCTGTATGTAAAGAGATGTAACTGTGTAGAGATTGTCAAGAAAGAGAGACTATTTAAGTTGAGGGAAGTGAGTATGTTTCCTTATTATCTTCAGATAGAAAAAGTCTAGTACTCAGAAAAGAAACTGTTCTAGTCCCACTGCTGTGAAGACATTCTTTTCTGCACCCTGGTACAGTCTTGGGAGCTGGCCTCCCATGGTATCTCCCAAGCAGTTTGCCTTCTCTTCCGCTGCTAAACTTCTCCTTGGCTCCTGAATGCCAAGCTAGCATTCTAGACCACTACTGTCTCATCAATGGCAAGGTACTGTGTTTTACCTGCAATGTTACACCTCTGCCTTCTAGTTCTACCCTGTCAATGCTAACAGAACACCTTCAGGGGAAAACGTAATCTTGGATAAGAAAAATTCCAGAAAAATCCCAGAGACTATATTACAACAGGTGACTATACTTAACATTACTGAAGTAACAGCTATGCTAACAAATGTATTATATGCATTTTACAACTAAAACCAAAAGTTGCTGAGCATGGTAGAGCACACCTGTAACCCTAGCACTCCGGAGTCTGAGGCAGGAGGACCTCTGAGTTTTGAGGGCAGCTTCAGCTGCAAAATAAACAAATAGGAAACTATAAAATTAAAATTTTAGCCAGGCAGTAGTGGTGCACACCTTTAATCCCAGCACTCAGGACGCAGAGGCAGGTGATCTCTGTGAGTTTGAGGACAGCCTGGTCTACAGAATGAGTTTTAGGACAGTCAGGATTGTTACACAGAGAAACCTATCTTGAAAAACAACAAAACAAAAAATTAATAAAATAAAATTATACTGTATGTTCTTTAAAAACTGTAAGCTAAAAACCTGAAATTAACAATTCCAGAAACAGAAAACATGCTGCATAAGTTGCACGTGGCCCTGACTTTGTAGTATACATCATTCTACTTTGGGTTTGTGAATAAAAGCAGTTTCAAAAAACTAAAAACAGATATAGCACTCCTAAAATTAGAACCCTCAAAGACATCAAAGAGCCAAGTATGTTCACTGAGTCCCTGCTTCTAACAAGTATTACAGCTACATCAGCTACTTATGGACCACAGAGGGGAGAAGTGTTATTCTGAATAAGATACAAGAAAGCGACTTCTCACACAATTCACTTCACACAGCGTTGTCAGTGCTTGCACATGCCTGACACAGTGTTAAGGCACACCCCATGGCATGAAGGAAGTATCTTATTTCCAAGATCTCATGATATTCAGGCATAATGGTCATTTAGACAGAATGAGAGAAAAGGCAGTCATTTCATGAACCAAAATTATTTTCCATTTTTCTTACTATCAGGATAAAAAGAGAAGTCTTTACACAATGATGCTGGCTATAAACAAGATTACTGGGGTTTGCAGTGCCATTACACTTAATAGGACAGGAAGATGCTACCTAGAATGAGAAGCTGAAGTCAGCTCTGCTTCTTGAAGTCTGTGTGTGTCCAAGTTTCCCAACTAACATGGCCTCAGTTTAGCTAACTAAAAAATACCTTCAGAGGTTATAGTACAATAGGAGCAAAACTTAAGATTGTTGGAGTCTGTTCTGGAGTACAACAGAATCTGATGAGGACACTTGGCTGTCCTGTGCCTTTCCTGGCCCCTAGATCATCAAGGGTCTGCCCACTTGGGGTTCTCCACAAAGACCTTTTGTAGCCCACAAACAAGGCTCTTGGTACTGACCTCCTCACTCAACTGTCTGATGCACATGTTTCTCCTGTCCTCACTACCTCAGCCTTGGCCTCCTCTAAAGCTGGAGGAGAATTCTTTTGATACAGAAGCCTAGCTGTATTGCTAACCTGCTAAGAAAAATTTAATCCACCCAAACCATACAAGTCCTTGGCAAAAACCCAATTCAATAAAGAATATAATAAAAGAAGGAGGGTGATGAAGTATAGGGAAAATGCTGAAAATATATACTCGCATAATAATAGCCTTATGTGACCCTGTCTGATAAAAAAAAGAAGCAATGAGTCACCTGTTCCTCTCTTGCTCCCCAGCCCTGTAGACATGAAGGCACAACTGCAGGAAGACTCATCTCAAGCCCATGGACTAAGGTGAAGCTTGAGAGGAGAATAAGGAAGTATGCATAAACTGCATGGTGACACTCATTTGTCGTCATAGGTCGTTAGCTACTAAAAGGGCTCAAGCTGGAAAATCAGGATTGCCTAGGAGTTCAGGGCCAGCCTGGACATCATAGCAAAACCCTGCACTCTGCTCCCCAAGGTGATGCCTAAGAACAGATGGGAGGTTGGTGGGCAGTACCTAGCACACTCCTCAGTGTCTAACAGTGGCCAATTTGATCCAGATGGTAGGTAGACAGAGAGGCTCCTTTTACAGCTGGCCATTGGGAAGATGGAGAGAGCAGGTACAAGAGCCAAGTCTTAGCAAAAGCGGGAGTCTTAGATGCAGAGATGGCATCAGGATGGCAGAACCCACAGGAAGAAGCACAGACAGTTCCTGGAAGCTTCAGGAGCCATGGCTAATAGGAGCTACCCCAGTCCCATTTTAACCTTAGCCTATGTGATCATACACAAAGAAAATCAACACAAAGAAAATGAATACTGTGTCACTAGCTACCTTTCCTGAATTATGCCCAAGACAAGATGGGAGGTTACTTCTATGTCCTCCTAATTGGGGAACAAGTAGGAGTTGAAGCGATGTCAAGCCAGTGCAAGGCAGCCAGGAAAGGATTTGAGATACATATATATCAATATAGCTGAGCAGGTCAACCCTCACCTCTGAACATGCTCCAGCAGCTTTTAATCTAAGGTCATGGAAGAGAACAGCTTGCCATGAGCTTTAGCAACCTCAGGATGCCAGTGACATGTTCACATTACCCAGCATGGCTGGAGGAGGAAGCAATAGAAGATGGAAGGTCCTGGTGTGAGACTCAGAGCAAAGCAACACTGTCCTGAGGAGAGAGAGTAGGAACAAAGCTGACCACTGCATACACTAGTATGGAAGACACAGCTTCACCTGCATGTGTGCGCGCGCGCACACACACAAACACACACATACACACACACACACACACACACACACACACTATTAAAAGATAACCACCCAGAAGTTACAAATACTATCATTTGGAAACATCACTGCCTTTTGCAGTCTTACCTCCTCCACCAGCCAGCAAATCAGGACCAGACTTCTTAAAGGTTCTTAAACATTCAAAGAGATTTCCAGAAACATAAAGCAACAAGTTTTGTTCTGTAATGTTTTACTACACTTAAAGTCTGAAATTTTGCCTTCTGGATCTCTTTTCCTCTTCCTCTTTTAAAAATGGAATCAACGTGGTGGTATCTCAGTGTGTGCTTTCAGGGTTCCTGGACAAAAACCATTACTATTTCTGTCCCTGATTCATTCTTGCTTGCCTTTTTGTGGGTATGACATCAATTTATTATAACCAATAATTTACCATGCCTTCTAGTCATCCAATTACCACCACATGCACTGGTGATTCAGAGGAAAAAATGAATATATGCAAGTTAAGCCAGTATGCCATCAGCAGTGTAAAGAAAAGCCTGGTCTTTATTTATTTCTCTTTCAATACAAAAATACTTGTTATTAATCTGTGAAGAATATGTAGAACTTCCAGATAAAACACAGCTCCACCAGATTTTAAGCTTCTGTTCAGTGAGGACTCAAACTGGAGGACACTGAGATAAAATAGAACAAGCCCAGAGTTTCTGTGTACACCTCTCATCAGCATTCAATATTAAATATAAATATGCACACTTATTTGGCTCTGAGTAAAAACGTCCATTTTAGAAATGGTTAAATAAATTTTTCCATCTCCTGTGTTCCTAGTAAGGTTATTATTTTCTATTCTATTCAAGGAACTAATATGTTCCTTCTTTAAAATAACAGGTTAACAATTTTGATGTATATCACATAATACCTACATTGATAAATAAGGTTTCATTTCAAACCCATGCCCACCCCATATCTCCCCCTAGGATAAGCTCTGAGCTGAGAGCTAAAAAAGCAGGGGCAGTTCCTGTTCCACAGTGTCAAACTAGACAGGCAAGGAAAAACTCAACAGTTTTCAAATCAGTAAGACCAATTATCTGGGATGTGTTTCTCAAGAATCACATGATCCACTCAAAAAAGGACCTGAGCCAATGAGACCAGGTGGTGGATACCAGAGGCATTCCTGACTATCAGAGCTAAGAGTTCTCATCTCTTAATTCAGCAACAAGGATGGTAAGGACCACTCCTGCTCGAGATATGCCATAGCTGAGCCTGCTTCCTGTGAAAATGTTTTGGAAAGAAGCAAACAGTAAACCATGGGCCAGAATGCAAACAAAAGCAGCAGTGTTGGACCACATGAATGAAATGGCTACAAAAGAAAACAGACTATCAGCTGTGAGAAAACATGCCATTTTCTGGGTTTCATCCCACACATAACTACTACTTATGGCAGAGAGAAGTGAGTAAATATCCATGGTTTGGGGGCATAGCCCAAAGCAGTGTTCCAGTAAGGACAGAAGGTTTTTTCTTCCTATATTTAAACCTATAAATACACGTAAGTGTGTGATGTTCATTAGAAACATGTTCTCTCTTCTCCCAAACTTCAGGTAAAATTTACAGCTAGGGCATGTCCATCTATGCATGTCATGGAGAAACCTGGTTCCAAGTCAAAATTTTACTTAAGAGAACACAAACCACCCCAAACAGAAAACAGTATGGAAAATTCCTAAGGCAACAGAAACAAAATTCTATCCCCAACAAATACTTTTAATATTAACACAAGAGCTACCATCTAAAAGAAAAAAGAAACTACTCACTACCTAACACAGAACTACAAAGCTTTTCCTCTGCAGCCAATGTGTGAACATAACATTTGGCTTAAAAAGGAGACGTCACAACCTACCAACCCCACAGGGAGCAGGACTGGTTATCTTTGAATACTTCTTTACTGCTAAAAACTGGTTGGAGTTGTCAGAGAACAGCTCATAATGCTGACTGCCAACAATACCCCCATCCACATAGTATTTCATTTCAGCAATGGCAGAGCATCTTCTTACAATTCAAGAGACTTTTATTGAATTCTCTATATATGGAAGTTTACCACATATTAGGTGTCGGGGGGTTGTAGAGATGGCTCAGCAGTTAAGAGTTCAGTTCCTAGCATACACAATTCACAATTACCTGTAACTCCAGATCCAGAAGGTCCAACATCCTCTTCTAGCATCTGAGGGCAATTGCATTAATGTACAAAACCTTCCATCCCCCAACATACATAATTTTAAAAATAAATCTTTAAGTGTCAAATACATTAACCATAAAGAATATTTTTCCTTTTAAAGACAAATGTCTGGCACAAACACCTAACATACACACATACATATTATCAAGAAAAAAATAACCGCTTTGTTTTTTGAAATTTTGCAATTACATATTTCATACTCTTGAAATGAAGCCTGTATTAGCACATGAAAGAGTTGGGCATTTTCTAGTGCCAAGTCCCTAAAATTAAAAACCTGCTTTTAGGCGTCAGTGGTAGAGTGCATGCTTGGCATATGTGGGACCCTGGCTTGCTCCAGTCTTCAGCAGCAGACAAGATAGCTGATTCTGTTAGGATGGAAAAATTTAGCCTAATTCCCCAGTGACCCCAGGAAGCTGGGAGTCTTAAATCCCAAGCTGACAGTCACCTACTTTAATGTTTACGGCAGCCTGTGAGTGAATGAACATCCAGAAGCCTGTGTGAAAGCAGACTTCCTGGGCTAAGAACGGGCTTGGATATTTTAAATTAATTGGTCCGCACTGGATGTTACGAGGTGATTGGTTCACGATGCGCGGGCTTTGTTGTAACCCTATAAAAGCTGTCTCAATTCTGTACAAGAGGTCGCTCAGCCCTCTACCCTGCATGGCGTATGGCTGACGGCCCCAGTATACTGGATTATAAAGGACCTCATGCATTTGCATCAAGACCACTTCTCGTGAGTGATTTGGGGGGCTGCCCTTCCTGAATGGGAGTGCAAGTGTCTTACAAACATGCCTTAGTTTTATGTTTTCCACTGTCCAGAATGAGGGTCTCAGCTGTAGGACTAGGGTATAAAAAATGCAGGTTATTACAGCAGAAAGCAAGGAACTGGTCAAGGAGGATAAAGGCCTATCTGAAAGACAGAAGCCAGTGAAGAAGTACTACAAACCTGGCAAGATTTCAACAGGAAGGCAGAACAAAGGAAGAAAGTGTAACCCATGGAACAAGACGGAAATGCAAGAGTCTACAGGTACAAACACAATAGAACAAACAGGAATAGGAACACCCTTTACTTTCAACTATTAACAGCAGAGGGAGTGGTTATTTATTCAGCCAGAAGCACTGGTGAGTGCTAAGGCCAGCAGGGGTGGTGCATTTGGAGACTCTGAGGAGCTCCCCACAGAGCTTATTACTTTTACACTTTTTTATTACAGGATGGGAACTCTACAATGGAGAACCTTACCAGCACCCTCAATGGAGTAAATCAAAACCACACACCAAGAACACAAGGCAGTGCAGCTCTTCCACCCTAAATGCACAATGAGAACCAACTCACAGGAAGTTAATCCAAACTGACTAGTCTACTCGCCTGTGACCTCTAAGAGTGTCAGTAATAAAAATCAATCTGAAAACCTGTTCGGCATAAGACTCATAACACTCAAGACACTTAAAGATTTATTTAAATAAAATAAAGACTTATACACAGATTTAGAACGACAGTAAAAAAAAAAAAAAAAAGAAAAGAAAAAAAGGTTAAATATTGATGGTTATGAGACTGGAATTTCATGTGCCAAGGGAAAAAACACTGAACGGAAACAACCAATACAAGGTGAGCAGCAACATGGCAATAAGCCATGTTCATTTTGAGTTAAGCGAGGAGGGTAGAGTGGTCAAAGAACCTGCACTTCCTGTGCTGAGTTTAGTTTCCAGGGTAGGTCACAGCCTTATCTGAGACTGCTTCAACAGCTCAGAGAAACCTTAGAACATACACACTAGCACTCCTTAGTTAATGTGAGGGGGATGGGGTGGGGGTGGGGGCGGAGGAGGGTGTAACAGCACCAATGTCAAGAACCAACAGAGGGGTGAAAGCTCAAGAAATAACATGGGCTTTAACCTTGACACAGACTCTCACTACTTAGTTAAACTAGTCTGAGCTCAGCCAGCACCTTCTATTGGTGAGGATTTTTTTTTTAACTACTTGGACCCGGAAGTTAGGGTGGCATGATCACATTCACAGTTTTACATATAAAGCAAAGCTGCTACAGAAAAGAAAGCAAAGAGTCCCGTTACACCCTGAGTATCAATCAGCCTCTTAAGACCGCGTCTATCTATGAATTGTAACCCCACCCTAATGTAAGAACAGTGACAACCTAAAAATACTGCAGTACCTAGGTGGATAAGAATATGATTATGTTCAATCTCATTTTCTTCAGTTTTAGAACTAAATTCTGTGTCTCAACGAAAATTATAGCCCATGCTGAAATAAAAACAAAACATAAAACCTAGTGTTAAGGGGTGAGGGTGTAACTCCATGGTAGCGTATATGCTTATTAAATTTGAGGAAATGCATACAGACAATTGAAGAGAATGGAAAGCTATATTTTCAGAGCAGAAATAAACTAGAAACAGTAATCTTAGAACAATGAAGCAGCTTTGAGCCAGCTATATCTCCATCTGAAGTGTGCAATGTGTCACACACTAAGTGTCTTTTGGAAGCATAATTACAACCTTACTTGGGGACAACACTCATATCCAAAACTGCCAATTTTACACATCTGGTATTTGTCAAGAGTTATTAGCCATATCAACTGTTAAATTGTGAGTAAATTAGAGAGAAATACCTTGCAGGAGGAACTGCTTTGTGGCTTCAGAGGCACATGGTTTCTTAGGCAGAATATGGCAATGGGTTATGACCATGCAGGAGCAGAGAAAAGAAATGTGGGCATAGCTGCTTTTCAGGTCTCCAGTCTATGGGATGGCATGGCACACATTCAGAGTAGGCCTTTCCTCCAGTTACTTCCCCATGTATACGTCCTCTCCTTGTGACACAGGTATACTTTGCTAGTCCTAGGCATGTCCCAATCCAGTCAGTCCAACAAGTACTTAACTACCACAAAGACCAAGTCCGTGGAAAAGTGAGATGAGGTGTCAACATTTATCAGAAACAGACTTTGAAAACATGTAACTAACGGTTTTAAAAAGGATGATATTATGGACAACTTCAGTGAGCAACTAAAAATATCACCAGAAAACCCAAATCATGAAATATACTAAACTGGATGTGATTGCACATGCCTGTAGTCCCAGAACTTGGGAGATAAAGGCAGGAAGATGAGAGATGAGACCAGCCTGGACTGCTCTGTCTCAAAGAACAAAACCAGTGCTAGCAAGATGGCTCAGCAAGGAAACATACTCATTGCCAAGCCTAGCACACCTGATTTGATCCCCTGCACCCATGTGGCACATGGAGGTAACGGACTCCTATGAGCCCTTTAGTTTCCACATACATGCTATGGAGCAAGCATATGCATACACCACAAAAACATTAAGTATGGGGTGACTAGAAGCAGAAATGCCATTGAGAACATGAGGCAAAGTGACCCTAATTCTTCATATAGTGTGGTTGAGAATTAATATAGCACAACCATCTTAGAGAAAATCTTGGGCCCGGAAGTTAGGGTGGCATGATCACATTCACAGTTTTACATACAAAGCAAAGCTGCTCAAAAAAGAAAGCTAAGAGTCCCGTTATACCCTGAGTATCATAGTCATTTCTTATTTAAAAAAAAAAAAAACAAAACAGAAAAACAAACAAACAGAAAACACCTACCCTCTAAACCAGTAACTCTACTTCTGGATATTTACTCAAAAAAAAACAAAAAAGCAATCTCCATACAAAATTCATACATGTTTGTTCATTTATAATAGTAAAATTAAAACCCTGTTCAACAGTCAAAGGCAAACTACAAAATACATAACCGCAGGGATGAGTCTCAAAACCATTTTGCAACAGTGAAAGAAGTTTACACAAAGAGCACATACATGACTCAACAAAATGAAGTTCTACAGAGGCAAAAACAATCTCAACAGTAGTTGCCTTGGGAAACATGGGGTGATGCTTAACAACAGATCAGGGAACACAGGGAACTGCCAAGAGGGGACTATGTATATAAGATTTGTTCATATTTTTACATATAAATAATTTAACAAACTACCTGCCAATAGTGAAAAGCAGTTAATGTGGACTGGGGAGGTGGCTCAGGCAGCAAAGAGTACAGGGAGCACTATTGCCCAAGCTATCTCCCGAGAGTGGACCCCAGCTCACATGAAACACTAGCAATATGCTCCACATACCCCAGCACCGAGGAAGTGACGACACAAGGTTCTGTGAAGCTCAAAAGATAGCTAGTCTAGCTGAATTGCTGCGCTCCAAGTTCAACAACAGACCCTTTCTCAAAAGATAGTATGGAGTAACAGAAGAAGACACTCAATATCAATCTGTCTTTGACAAATGTGCATATACAACATACACCCACACAGAATAACCATGTTTGCTCACAAAAAAAAGCAGCAAAATCTAGGTAATTGTAATAGGCATTCTGAAATCAGAGGATAGTATGTCATTATAATTTATTTTGAAATATATAAAAAATAAAATGTATGGATGGTAGACAGAAACAGCAGATAAATAAAAATGTTACTGGTAGACTTCTGTTTCAAAGTTTTCATAATAAAATGTTGCAGAAAACACAAAAGTAATATTCATTTTTTTTCTAACAAAAACAACTCATAACAGAAGGTAGGCATTAAAGAAAACCTGAAGGAATTAAATTCTTCTCAAAGTAAGAAATGATTCCAGATGAGAGAACAGAGATGTAGGAAGTATAAAGAATAAAAGAAGGGGTAACTTTGAATGTAAACTACAATGTATAGTCATGGCATGGAACGTTATAAACCACATCTTACAGAATATACAGACAGATGGCAATAGATCAAACAGCAGGAGTAAAATGGAGTTATGTTCTAAAATCCATGCACTACTGGGAAATGAAATTAACTTAGTCATTTACTAAGACAAAACTGTATGATATACTCTCTAGAGTTAACTACTGCTATCACAAAGAAGGTAACAGAATTAAACATGATCTTGAAAGGTAAAGTGAACCAATCAAAAGAAACACCAATTTTAAAAAGTAGCAAAAAATGTAGTCTCTAGATCCAAGTATCAATTATTATTTAAAAACAAAGTAAACATGGGATACAGTTAAGACTCCCTTTGTTGTTTGATATAGGGCCTCATTATATACCCAAGGGCAATTTAGCTCCATGTGACTAGGATCCATTACCTGCCATGAAGGCATTTAAAAAGCCAGCACTGAAATGTGCACGGCCCAGTCATCAGGGTGCATCACTTTCCTGTCTCCCATTGTTAAAGACACATCAACCTCACATCACTGGGCACAGCCATCTGCTGGCCATGCCTGATAAACACTGACCACCTGCAAATCAGAACCTGTGCAAAACAAAATGCAGTGATACTTATTTTACTACAATTTCTATCACAATGCACCTGAATGTCCTTTTTCTGGGAGATAATGATTAAGATGTTAATCTCACTTAAAGCCTTCATGTGTTTCCTCTGCCATCTTAAAGAAAACATCTTGTGCAATGAGTAAATCCTGTACAATGTGGTTTACACTGGCAGCTGAAAGAAGTGTTTTAATACCTTTACTACCCCAGAATATCAGCTAAGACTAAGTCACAGAGCTTAAAATATTATGAAGTTTTCTATCTAGTATACTATCAATATGAGCTTACAAGGGCAGGAAGAACCCACTAAGTTTGAAATGATCTACAAAATGAGTTCCAGGACACCCAGGGTTACAGAGAAACCCTATCTCAAACAAACAAACAAAAAAGGGGAGGAACTGAAAGGTTAAGCATACAGACTTTGACAGGTATTAAGTAATCCTTTCACTCAGTTGCCATGGCACAGTATCTCCTTCTTTAATCTAAAGACAGACCCTTTCCAAAATTAAATTATTATATAAATTTTAAATTTACATACTTAAAATTAATTTTCAATTATGAATTTATAGCATTCTCATTACTTCCAACTTAATGCCATTTGATTTTTAATATTTTAATTACATTTAGGTAGTGTGTGTGAACATATAGTAGTATGCCCCTATAAGTCAAAGACCTTTTGGGAATCAGTTCTGTCCTTCCACTATTAAGTTCCCAAGATTAAACCCAGACCATCGATTTGACAGCAAGTGCCTTCACTCTCCCTGCCATTTTGCTGGTCCTTGTATTCTGATAGAGTCTCATATTACCCAGGCTGGCCTCAAATTTACTATGTCGGCAAGGAAGGATTTGAATTCTCTCCATTCCTGCCTCCATGTACAGGATGCTGGGATTATAGGAATGCATTACTGTACCTGGTTTATATGTTGCTGGGGATGGAGACTAAGGCTTCATCCATGCTAGCTGGGCCCTCTAATTGAACTACAGTTCTTGCGCCTTTTCAATCTTGAAATCTTTTCCTTTCCCTAGCATATGAACTCAAACATGGTCACATTATATATGGTTATCACTGCACGCACACATGGCCTGTCATTACCTCATACCCTTTCCAAAGTTCTGAATAACAGTCACCATATACATTGATTTGTCCCATCCATCCTATTCTGGTTTCCTATAACCATCTGTTTCTTTTCTTTTCTTTTTTCTCCAAGACAGGGTTTCTCTGTATTGCTTTGGAGTCTGTCCTGTCCTATGAGCAACAAATAAATGAACAATCCATGTAGTCTTTCAAACCATCTTCAGCTTGCTAATAATCATCTAAGTATAAAATGCAGAATGCTATTATCTCTAAGCTGTTTAGACTTGTCTTTAAATTTTTACGTATCCATTAATGTTATACAGTCTATTAATATTCCAGATGCCTAAGGCACATGGGGCACCATAAAAAGAATTAGGGGTGATCAAACCCAACTCAAAAAGACCAGTTGAATAATTTTCTAAACCATCATTATATTCAGGCATAAACCTGTCCACAATTAGTATTAAGACACAAAAGTGGGATGTGCTACCTGCCTAAATTACCAACAGCAAGAAGCACAATGCCAAATAAAAATCCTCCAGTCTGAAATAAACAGGAACATTAGAAAAAAAAAAAAAGCCTCTTCGCAGGAGGAAAACATGATATTGCTGCACAGCTATTAGCATGGGCTCTATTCGCAGCACCAAGGAGGGAAACAGGGAAGAAGGCTGTTGAGGAGAAGGCTGCTGACCTAAAGACTTCAAACTCAAGGTAAGTGAAGCTACTGAAGCACTTGCCCTTGATGGTGCAGCTGCTCCTCATCGGGATTCAGGCAACAATTCCAAAACCACTAGTCAGGAATGCTAGCACACAATGTCAGGTGGTAAAAGCAGGATTCTGCTAGGGTGGAAAGTTGGCAAGTAAGCAAAGGAAGGCAGCTGCAATCATCCATGAGGTAGAGGTTAGAGGTCAGGACAACAGTACTGACTCATGTTACCTTAATCTAGATCCAGATGGTCAGATAGAAATGTTTGTAGCTATGTGTGTACACATGGCTTAGCACTCACATATGTTCTTGTTCTATCTATCATCTAAGGGTACTAGACTCCCTAAGAAAAGATCTTAAATCCTAAGTTATCCAACAGAAGGAACCTGGGTTCCCTGAGAAACTGAAGATTCTAGGACAGGATAAAAAGTGTGGACAAAAGGGGAGAGCATCTTCCAGTGCCTGAAAGTGAGGAAAAGTGGGAAACAGTGTGCTGCCATGATATAAATGCATACTCCCAAAGCAGAACAGGAACCATGGCCTGCACTGAATAATGTCAGTGAGGTGTGGTGGCTTGGGCTAGCCTGGGCTAACTGTGAATTCCAGGTCAGTATAAACTATAGAACAAGAGACCCTGTCAAAAAACAAATCATGGAGGTCAGCATTGATAGTGACAATGTAGCTGGCAGTACACTCCTCTATATAAGGTGAGAAAGACCTTTCTGTCTCTATGGCCTCCTCAAACACCCCTAATCCCAGACTAGTTATGAGGAAAACATCAGCTAAACCTCAGCTAAGGAGATTCTACAAAATATGTAACTGTCTAAATCATCAAAAACAAGGAAGCCTAAAACACTGTCACAAGCACAAAGAACCTAAAGAGATACATGAGAAAATGGAGAGTGCTCACTGCGCATGGTAACATAAGTTTATACCCCCAGCATTAGGGCAGTTGAGGCAGGAGAAGCCCAAGTTTCAGGCCAGCCTGGCTAAATTTGAAAAAAGGGATAACTATCAATATATAAATAATAGATTTTGTCTTTATAATTTTTTTTGCAAATCTAAAAGTTTACCACAAATGAAAGTTTCAAGGACTGGAGAGATAACTCATCAGCTAAGAGCACTGGCTGCTCTTCCAGAGGCCCCAGGTTTGATTCCTAGCATCCACATGGCTCACCACCATCAAAAACTCCAGTCCTAGGGGATCCAATGCCCTCTTCTGGCTTCCACGGTCACAGAGCATGCGTGTGGTATATAGGCATACATGTAGGCAAAACACTCAAACATAAAAGTAATTAAAAAAAAAAAAAATCAAAGCCAACCAAACAAAAAACTCTTTTCACTGTTCTCTAGTGTGGCCTCAGTTAGAAGGAATATCAGAGCCTGGGAACATGTCAGAAACACCCTCTCTAAGCCAGATATGAGGGCATATCTGTAACCCCAAGCCCCAGGAGGCAAAAGGAGCAGGAGTTCAAGCTTAATCTTAGCTTTATAGCAAATCTACGGACAGCCAAGGTTGTAAGAACCTATCCTCTAAGAGGGAGAGGGGGCTGGAGAGTGGCTCAGCAATTAAGAGCAGCAGCTCTTCCAGAGGACCCAAGTTTGGTTCCCAGCACCCATGTTGGGTAGCTCATAACTACCTCCAGCTCCAGGGAATCCAACACCTTCTGGCCTTCATATACAAGTGGTACACAGACACATGCACAAATGCACACACTTTTTTTTATAAATAAAATATTCCTTCCCATGGTGTCCCCAGATTAATAAATAAGACTAAAGGAAGCAGGGCTCCCAGTAATCCTTGATTTGGGGCTGGGATATATCTCAATGATAGCACTTGTCTAGCATGTAACACCCTGGGTTCTAGCCTAAGGCCAGGGAAGGAAGACAGGAAGAGGAGGAGGCTCAGTGTGATGCCTGTCCTTGGGAAACAGAGGCAATGGGAGTTTTGTGAGCTATTTAGTAAGTCCCTGTCTCAAAACAATCAAAACCAAAAGGCCCCTAAATGACTCTGATACATGCTTAACTCTGGGCATGCAGTGGCTCTGGTTTTTGATAGAGGACATGTGAGGACCTTGAGAACAGATACACAGCCTGCTGGTCTGTGGACTACACAGTAACAACCTCTGCATTAGACAAACCAGAAAGTAAGGTTGGCCACTGCCAAATGCTCACTGTGAGCCAGGTACTTCATACAACATACTCAAAAGGCAGGAGTCCTATTATCAGAGACAGTTTAGCAAGAGCAGCCCGTGGCCCCACAGCTCCACAATGGGGTGATGGAGCATCACTGTTCTTACATTGATGAAGGCTCCTTGTCTGGGTAAAATGCTTCTTTTGCTTCCTAAGACTACTGCAACAGCTGGGTATAGTGGTGCATGTCTTTAATTCCAGTACTTGAGAGGCAGAGGCAGGAAGGTATCTATGAGTTCATCGGCCAGCCTGGTCTACATAGAGAGACCCCATCTTTAAGAGACTGTTATAACTAACAAATTACCACAGATTTACTGAATTAAAAAAAACAAACAAAACAAAACAAAACAAAAAAACCCAGAAATACAGACCAGGTGGTAGTGGTACACGCGCCTTTAATTTCAGTAGATCTCTGTGAGTTCAAGACCAGCTTAGTCTACAGAGTAAAAATTCTAGGACAGCCAAGGCTACACAAAGAAACTCTGGTTTTTTGATGGTTTTGTTTTGTTTGGGTGGGGTGCAGGGGGGGGAGAGGGGGGAGCTAAGCATATTTGTATTACCTGGTTATGTTCACATCTACAGTCATGTCATCATACTCTAATAGAGCAAACAGAATCCCAAATCATTACAGTATCCATTTATAAATATATACCAGGACAGCAAGCCTTCTAGTGCCTTTACATTACATTGTTACAAGTAAAACTAAACTAAGCCCCCTTTTTTCAGGGGATGGGATCTAGGGACAGACCATAAGACCTCTCAGCAGGTAAAGGCTCTACCACTGAGCTAAGTCTTCAACCCCCACATCTACAGTCTTTAAAAGTTATGCAGTATTTTTCTGGGTTCACTTGTTATTTTGCTCAGGAAATAAATGCCAGACATCAAAGAAGTCAATCTGCAAAGATTTCCTTATCTCCACAGTGGCAGAGGCTGCAGGGTTAACACCCACCCCACCCCACCCCACCCCATGATGTCAGCAGGGGATTAGCATTCAATTGCTATGTGAATGATGAAAGAATTTTGCTACCCAGGAAAAGGGTTGGCTGTAATGGTCCCATTACACATTTTTTACAGTCATGACATGGCACATTATAAGCTTGCTCAATGATAAGCTCTTTATGAGAGCTACAAGTCTGCAGCCTTCTAGAACAAAAACCTCTTCTGTCTTCAATTTCCTAGAAGTCAGTAAGCTACAAATCACATCCTGTACAATATCCACTCAGAGGATCCAGTCTTGTATTGCTTTGCCCAGTTTCCCAGAGCACAGCAGTTCACAGGACACGGCAACCGCAACAAATCCCTTCATTTTCAATTAGATGTATGGCTCTGCGCTCTAACTGCCCCCATCCCACTTTTGGAGTCAGACTCAAATAGCAGTCTAGGCTGTCCTCAAGCTTACTATGTAGCTGAGGTTGACATTAAACTTTCTTCTAAACATCCATCACCCTTGGTTCTAACTTTTTAAATTCTGAAATAATTTTAACAGGACTAGTGAGATGGCTCAGTAGGTTAAGGCAGTTGCCATGCAGTCTGATGGCCTGAGCTCAGTATCTGGGACACACATGGTAAAGGGGGAGATCCAACTGCATGGGTTATCCTCTGACCTCTACATATATACCATGGCTGACACACATTCATTCTCTCTCTCTCTCTCTCTCTCTCTCTCTCTCTCTCTCTCTCTCTCTCTCTCTCTCATGTAACAAGTGTAGTGAAACCATTTCCAATTACAGGGTTGTAAACAGAGAGGTGCACCTCTCACCCTATTTCACATCCTACTACCTACAACAAATACATCAAAATAAGGAAATTAATATTCATACACCACTCATTACTAAGCTGTAGACTCTGTTCCCAATCCACCAGTTTTCCCTTCCATGTCCCTTTCTCTTCCACTCCAGAGTCCCACAAAGAACAGTCTTCCAGTCTCCCATAGTCCCATTCTATTTCTCTACCTTTCTTTGCTTTTCATGACCCTGACACTGGAAGAAACACTGATCAGGTGTATTGGAAGAAGTTCTATACTTTGAGTTTCTACTTTAGTGTTGATTAGTCTGGGATTACAGATTTAACATTAGGGAAGTGAGCTGTCCTCACATTCCATCACATTGGAGACTCTAACATGGACATGCCATCCCACTGTGACTCTCTGTTGGTGGATGCTGAACTCACAGTAAGTCACACTTTGTAACTACTAAAACATGTAACTAGAAACATAAATAAACTTTAAGTTACTTAATAGCTAATCTAAAATGCTGATTTTTCAGAGTAATTGACAACTATACCATGTAAATAAATATTTAGTTTTAACTTTGTAGTGGTACATGCCTGTAATACCAGCCTTCAGAAGGTAGAGGCAGGAGAACTGGGAATTTAAGGCCAGCCTAAGCTACATAGTGAGAACAAGTATCAACAAAGAAAAATGTTGCCAAAACTCTGTGTTTGTCATCTCCTGTGACCAATGTCTTCTCATGCTGTCACTCAGGGATTACTAATGTCCTTCATTCTCACTCATTTTTTATTTGGTCACACAATGGTCATCATGGCTCAGAGAAGGAACATAAATAGTGCTGACCCTATAAAGCACAGCCCAAGGGGAACATCTGGTGACTAATCTGGCTTCCCCCAACCCAATTATAGGCAACAGTTCCTGAAAAACTGGAGTCAAACTCTTTCTGCTACAAAGGACAAGGGAATGACAATGAAATACTAAGTTCTACACAGTTCCAAAACACCATTAATTCCAAAAAAAAATGTCCTGTGAGTATAAATGAGTTGATGACTCCTGCATGCCTAGTGGCTATAAGAATCATCACAGAAGTACTACAGTAGACAGGGAAATTCCACCCATCAAGATGCCAGGTCTAGGTTTGGAAGTGGAGACTATTCCTCCTAAGCGATTGAAGCGAGTCTACCTAAAGCCTACTTTTGATAAACTCCAACCTGGTATAAGATCTACAGACAATCCCAGTACTCGAAATATACACATACATACAACATCCTCATTACACAAAGTCCCTCTGTTGCACAAGATTGAAACACATAAACTTACAACACTCTTCTAAACCTTAAGCAATTTTACCCAATTCTCCTAATCCAGGCAACACACCTTCATACCACCAATGCTGCACTGTTAAATTCATTCTCACCTTTGTCCCCTCATTTCCTATGCTAAATACACCAGATTAATTTACCAATCGGGATGAACTATCAGAACTAGAAACTTAAACTTGCTGGTGTCATTTGGCCTCTTAAAAAGTGGGAAGGTATCATAGTTACAGTCTGAAGCAATCTAAAGATGTACTTGCTTTATCCATACATATACTAAAAGTGAACATTCCAGGTGTCCAATCATCTTTGGAGAAAGAGTCCCAGCCTGGTGCTCCTCTCTCCACTGCTGCACAGCTCTGCTTGCTCTCCTGTGCAGGCTGCAGTGTTCTGGCCTTCTCACTGCCCATTAGTCAAGTAGACACTCAAGCACTTTCACTTTCATGTTGATAAGAAATTCTTGAAATCTCAAAAAAGATTTTGAATACATATATATTAAAAGGCAGGCATATTATACACTCTGCTGGAGGAATGAGAGTAATAACACCTGTGATCTCAACTTTTCAACTATGCAGGAAGTGCCACTGGGCTATATTTTAAAGTTAAAAAAAAAAAAAAAAAGAATGTCTCTATCCTACCTCCTGTTAATGTGCTAAAGAGCTTTCTTGTCAATTGCACAAAAAAGTTTAATAGGCAAAATGATACCTTCCAATAATAAAAGTGATTAAGAAACAAAGTCTAGAATACCTTTAACACATGTCCCCCAGACTCAAGGATTATGAAGACATGTGCTAGCCTGCCTTTCTCTCAAGCATAATCAATCCACCTATACACCATTTCAGAGATACTATTGAAGATTTAACAGTTCTAAGTCTAAATCCAAGAAGAGGAATTCCAATTCAATGCTCTTTACAAACCAGTCAAAACCCTGTCTATACATGTTAAAATATGCATAGATGGAATGAGTTCTGAATGACTGTTTTCCAGTACCCAAGGGTACCAGGACCAGCCCTCTCAACTCACAGGACTAACTCTCATCCTGCTCCAGTTATGATAACACACATCATCATGATCCTTGACCACTCTCCTTTGGGGACAATTTCTACCCTGTGCCATTCTGAAGGAAATTCAGGTTTGGGGAAGTTAGGTAACTTGTTTCACAAGACCACATAGCTAAATGAGAAGCACCGTGATTCAAACCCAGGGATATTTGTGACCAATGTTCTTTCTCCCCAGCCCTTGCCATGTCTCAGTTGCTGTGCTACTCTGGGGCCTCTCCATCCATTACTTCTCATGCTAGTTAGTCATTTTGCTGTCTTAAGACCACACACACTGCTGTTTGTTTCTTCATGCTCTAGTCCATTCCTTCTAGAGTATAAGAGAGTAGAGCTGTCTTCATTACTTTTGCATTGCTGTGATAATGCAATGGCACCATGGCCAAGGCAACTTCTTTAAAAAGCATCTCATATGGGGCTATGGTTTCAGAGGGTTAGAGTCCATGCAAAGGCATGGCAGCAGAACAGCAGGATACTTGAGAGAGAATGGGAAGAAAGTCCTCTGAAATCTCAAAGCCCTTCCAGGTGACACACCTCCTCCAATATGGCTACATTTCCCAATCCTTTCCAAACAGTTCCACCAACTGGGGACAGTATTCAAACGTATGAGGCTGTGGAGGCCTTTCTCATTCAAATCACTACAAGGGCCTATGTTTTGTGCACCAGTGTCCCAGAACAGAAGTGGTCCAAATTTTATTTTTTAAATGAACATGTTGTAACTCACTGCTCAGAAATCTTCCAAATTCTTAGAGCCCAACTGTTTGACTTCCTAAAGTTATAAAGAGATATTAAGAATAATGTATCTAGGCCAGGCAGTGGTAGCACACTCCTTTAATCCCAGCACTTGGGAGATAAAGGCAGGTGGATCTCTGTTGAATTTGAGGCCAGCCTGGTCTACAGAGCAAGTTCCAGGACAGGCTCCAAAGCTACACTGAGAAACATGGTCTCAAAAAACCAAAAGAGAATAATGTGTCTATGTGAAAAGACACTTTAAGCTGTGAGCCTAGCATCCAATAAAAGTGTATGAAAAGAGAACAGTAAATAATCAAAATCTTCTGTCCTCTGTAAGAGAACTTGTGAGAATACCAAGAAGTAGGCTTTTTTAGGAATCTGAATTCTACTGGGTAATCCAGGGAACATTTACACAAGAGAAGCGAACCTGTGTAAACAGTGAGCTCTGTGGCCTTAGAATTTATTCTGTATCTAACTCACTTTCCAGATCTACACTAGCCTTGACTATGACCACAGTGAAAATGAGCAGCCTGGGGTCAGAGTGTGTCATGAATTTCCTTCAAAACTCCAGAACTAGAAAGCTGTCTCAGTAGTTAAGAGCATCTGTTGCTCTTATAGAGGACCCCACTTCAGTTTTTTGTACCCACACTGGGTGGATCACAATTGCCTGTAACCTCTGCTCTTGGGGTATCTAATACCCTCACTGCTGGCTTTCATGGGCAATTGCATGCACATACCCACATACAGACACACATGCATATTCATAATTAAAAACACAATTTCCAAAGAACTGTAAATTTGTCTGGTAGGTTTCCTGAAAGACCCCACTTTACAAAGCTGTGTTTATTTAACTAGACCATAAGATTGCAAATAGCATCTTTGGCTTAAGATAAGGGTAAAGGGATAGTATCTGCTCCAAATGACTGACTACTACACTGTTCACAGGATAGTTAATAGTCAAAGCAACAGACAGACTAATGAGAAAACTTTTATAAAATGGAGGCAGTTGGTGGGCATGGCAGCATATGCCTCTAATGCTAACACTTGGGAAGCAGAGGCAAGCAAATCTCTGAATTCAAGGCCAGCCTGATCTATAGAGCAAGTTGTAGAACAGTTAGGACTACACAGAGAAACCCTGTCCAGAAAAACAAAAAACAATAATAACAACAACAAAAAGGAAGAGAGGGAGGGAGGAAGAGTGGGTAGTTAAGGGACTGGAAAGATGAGTTAGCAGTTAAGAGTGCTTGTTGCACAATCATAAGGACCTAAGCTCAGATCTCAAGACCCATGCAATAACATTCACACACATAAATAAAATAACCTAAAACAAAACAAAACAAAAAAACAAGCAAACAAAAAATGAGGCAAGGTAGCACTTTAATCACAGCACTCAGGAAACAGGTTAGAGGAGTTTGAGCACAGCCTAGCATAGTGATTTCCAGGACAGACAGAGCTACATAAGAGACCTTGTCTCAAAAAAGAAAGGGGGGAGCAGGCAGAATAGCTCAGTGGGTAATGATGCTTAGTACCTGACAATGCAAGCCTGACAGTGTGAGATGGATCCCCATACCCACATAAAGATGGGTCCATAAAATCATCCTGTGGCCTTCACTCACATGCCTTGGCATGTGCCCTTTAATAATAATAAAGAGTTCCAAAAGAGACTCTGAAAAGTTCCTATGAATATACTGTAAGAATATACTAGAAGACCATAACCATGCAGGGGTTGTGCACGTCCTCAGGTTAGTTTTCATTTCTGACTGGCCATAAGGTTCTGTCTGCAGTTTTCAGCTGACAGGTTTGAAGAAAGCATGGACTCATGTGTGTGTGTGCAATATCCTCAGCAGGGTACAAGACTTATTGGTCTAGGCATCTAAGCAGCTCCAACTGAGGACTGAACAGACCAGGTGGTGGCTCGTCAAATACAGCAACTGTTACAGGACTATCTCTGAAAAGTCACCAAATAGCACTGACATTCTGAGTGAGGGACAGACACTGATTTCCACAACTATCACACTTAAGAATAAATATCTAATTGCCATCAACATATAAATAAATAAGAATGAACACATGAATGTTTGTGAGAAGATGCATTAGAGATAAGAAACTACTACTTTTTTTTATTAAAGAGCCACATAAATTCTGGAGTTGAAAAGTACAATACCTGAAATGAAAAATAACAGATCTGAACAGGCAGAAGAGACATCAGTGAACCTGAAGACATGTCAGATTATCCTGTGTGAGGAAAGGAAAACAGAATGAACAAGAATGACAGAGCCTAAGTACATGCATATGGGAGTTACAGAAGGAAAAGATACTGAAGGGAGCTGGGTCACAGAAAGAACAATCAGAAAAACATGGCTGAGTAATTCCCAACACTGAGGATAAACAGACCACTCAAACAAAAATCTCAACAAACTCAAGGATGAACACAGACACCACACACTGGAGAGCCAGAAATTCCCAAAAGAGCAGCATGGTAAAGAGATAAGGGATGCTCAGAAAGAAGAACACAGACAAAGATGGCACTTTACCACAGGAAAAGCATCGATCTGCCAGGAAAATAGTAACTATAATAAATGTGCACCTAAAAATGCACTCCAAAATAAAGAAAACACTGACAAGGAATGAAAGAAACAACTAATTCAGCAATAGTAGACTTTAGTGTTCTATGTTCATAATGGATAGAATACTAGACCAAGAAAAAAAAAAATTCAACCAAAACCCAGAAAATTCGGTCAACATTTTGTGTATGTATGTGTTTCATTTTCAATAATGAATAGGATTATATAGCAACAAAGAAGATTCAGTCAGCACTTCTTGTGTGTGCTCATGTGTACATAGCATGTTGGGCATAGGTGCACTTGTGGAGGCCAGAGGTCTATATTTGGTGTCTTCTTTAGCTGCTCTCCACCTATACTTTTGCAGCTAGTTTTGTTTTTGTTTTTTGTTTTTTTTTTGAGGTGAGGTTTCTCTGTAACCTTGACTGTCTTAGAACTCACTCTGTAGACCAAGCTGGCCCCAAACTCAAGAGAGCCACCTGACTCTGCCTCCTGATTGCTGGGATTAGAGGCATGCACTGACCAGCTAGTATGTCTTTTATTTCACGCTGGGGATCTGTACTCAGGTTCTTATGCTTGCACAGATAGCTGTTTACACATTTTTCCAGCCCCTGCGAACATTTAAATTAAACCTAACAGATCCATAGAAACATAATTCACCAACAGCAGAAGACATATTACTCAAGTACATATGGAATATTCTCTAACAGAGACTGACCATATGTTGAGTCATAAAGTCTTAATAAATTTAAAATACTAAACCTACACAAAATGCATTCATTCTTTAACCATAGTAGAATGGAATTAAGAGTCCATAAAGCAATGGCTGGTCTTCCTTTCTCCAATTTTCCTCTTTCTTTTATGCTACTCCTATGTACTGCTGATGTGGTTTTCTTACAGTAGCCTCTGTGGATGCGTGTGCATACATCTGTGTTTTGAGACAGGGTCTTTCACAGAACCTGGCTGATCCAACTAGATTAGTTGGCCAGGAACTCTCAGGTACTCTCCTGTCTGTCACCCCAGCTCTGGAATTAGGAAAGTATTAGGTACTATGGATCCAAACTCAGCCCTTCATGCTTGCATGACAATGTCCTCAGGCCCTAAAATTTGCTATTTGAATCCATCAGAGGTAAAGAAACTGAGCCAACAAATTTACAGAACAAACAAAAGTTTCTTGTTTTCTCTTTTAAAACAGTAATAGTCTATACATATGACTAAATAAATCATTTTCCCAACTCTTCAACATTGCATCTCAGAAACTTGAGATAACAGTAACTTGAGGTAACAGTGTCTACTCCATGTGAAGGGTACCAGACTTAACCAGCCTTTAAGCTTCTAGACCAGTTCTTACTTTGCTTTAACTTCTCTGTGAAACTCGAAAACTAAACATCAAGTGCTTAAAAGGAAGTTAATAAATAACAGCAATAATAATAATAAAAAAAAAAGCTTAGAAATAAATCTGAGTTTTGGCTTTGACAACTGTTTCTCGTGAGTCATTGTAATTACACAGCTATTACTGGAGGAATTATTTCTACATCAAGGCAATTAAAAAAAATTACTCCTTTGGCTAGGCTTACAATTGTGAAAAATAAGTATTTTCCGAGACTCAAAGCTTAATGTAATTCTCTTACAGGAAGTTTAAGGAAGGATTAATCTCGCCTGAATAATGAACATGGAACCTCTTAGTGATGGGGAAAGAGTGCAGGTACCAGGCAGGATGACTAAATAGTAAATGTTCCAGATAATGTATTTCTTAAAATGAGAATGAAGAACTATATGTAAAAGGGTAAAATTTTAAACACAAAAACACAGGATAAAATTGTGTGACTCAAAGAAAGAACAATTTCTTAAAATACTAAAAAGATGGGCTAGAGAGATGGCTTAATGATTAAGAGCATTGGTTGCTTGCTCTTCCAGAGGACCCAGGTTCAGCTGCCAGCAACATGTGTCAGCTCCAGTTCTGGGGGATCCAACCCTCTCTTCTGGCCGTTGAACAATGTACATGTATGGTGCATAGACACACATGAAGGCAAACACCCACACATATCACTTACAAAAAAAAAATTACAAAAGCACAAGCCATCTAAGAAAGGTTATATTGAATTAGATTTAGATTCACCAACTAGCCAATTTTTAAAATTCTACAATTCAGTGAAAGCAAAAAGACAAAGCACATAGTCTAGAAGACACTGTGTTGAGAACAAAGCACTTGAACAAAATCCTAAAACAGGCAGCATTCCATGTGAAACATGGGCCAAAATTGTGAGCAAGCAAGCAACTCGCAGAAAACAGAACTCTCAGCACAGCTGAAGGGAGGAGCCTCTGGCACAAGCCCAGGGGAGAGCCAGCCCATATCATCTAGGAACATCAATGTCATCATAATGCATTTAAAGAACTGCAAAGCATCAGGGACATTCCTTCCAGCTTGCCTGCTGCACACCTGCCCACATTCCTGAGGAGAGCCCCTGTGGCTGCTGTTACTGAGGCAGCTCCCCTCTAGACCAAGAGAGGTCGGGGCTTTCCTATCAGATCCTCTGAGCCAGTAAGGCTATTTACAAGGGGGAAAGTCCCAGTGTCTGTGATGTTGTGATATTGATGGTCACAGATATTCCTTGCCATGCTGTTTGCAGCTTTCATATCAGATTATCTCAGAATGAATGGGAACTCATCCCTCAGCCTTTTAAGTCCTGGAGCTCTAGGACCAACAATTTGGCACTGGCGTTAAATCAAAGTTCTTGCTCTAATTCAAGACACTGACTTTATCTAATAGTATCTGTAAGGTATTAATGACTATATCAAGACACAATTATTTTCTAATTCTCAAAAAAGGCCTGGGCTGTGTGGGAGTGGTGGTCAAAACCTGAAATCATCGAGTTCCAGACCACACTGCACTCCAGAGTGAGACCCTGTCCTCTACCCACACACACATGATACCTGTAAGCCCTGCACTGTGGGGGCAGAAGGCAGCAGTTCAAGGTGTCTTAGCTACAGAGCAGGCTCACCATCAATCAACCTGGGCTACCAAAGAGATCTCAAAATAACAAAAAGCAAGCTTGCCCTCTAAAATGTCAGCAAGACATTCAAAAATATATAAAGCATCATATATTTTAGCCATAAAGTATGTTATGGCATAACTACTTAATTAAGGATGGAGAATATGCAGAAACACTGTCAGATGTAATCTACTCAACACAGCATGAAATACTTAAATGGCTTTTTAATGGTTTAAATGAGAATGGCCTTCATAGGCTCCTATGTTTGAATTCTTAGTTGTCAGTTAGTGGAACTATTTGGGAAGGATTAGGAAGTGTGGATGGCCTTGTTGGGAGGAGCTATGACAATGGGGGTCAGCAATAGGTTTCAAAAACCTACAATAGGCCCAGTTTTACTCTCCATCTGCCTGCTGCCTGTAGAACAGGAAGAAAAGAAAGCTCTCAGCTACTGCTCCATGGCTGCCTGTTCCACCACCTTGCTCACCCTCTGAAACTGTAAGCAAGCCCCAAGTAAATGCTTTCTGCTATACGCTGCCTTGGGTCATGGTATCACTTCACAGAAACAGAACACTAGACAGCTTTCCTCACTGCAAACGTTCATGACAAAAGAGATCTCCCAGGTTTGGTATGCAACCATCAGGCAATGGAGGCTAGCAGAGGAGATGGTAAGGCACATAAGAGATTAAAGGGCTTCCTCAGATCATATTTAGTATTTAAAATACCCCTTTGTTAATGTATAATTAAAAATTACATAAAGACCATTCCTGTACATTTAAAAATGTCTTGCTCCCTAAAAATTAGGTTAAAGTAACAAAATAATTGGAGAACATTTAATAGCAAATTGGGGTGTGTGGGAGGCACACACAGGCAAAAGCAAGTCCCTTCCCTCAAGTGCTTCAGAAAAAGCTGAGAGCTCATGTAGGAGGGCACGTTTTTGCTTTGGGCAAAGACCTAGCAGTTCCTTCTGCTCTTCACAATCACCAATAGTTGACCAAACTAAACACAACAAATTCATTTCATGCTACTTATCTTAGTTAGGGATTCTATTGCTGTGAAGAGATATCATGACAGTAACTCTTATAAAGGAAAGCAATTAATTGTGATAGCTTGTTTACAGTTCAGAAGTTTAGTCTGTTATCATCATGATGGGAAGGAAGGCAGCATGCAGCAAACACGGTGCTAGAGAAGGAGCTGAGAGTTCTCACATCTTGACTTTACAGGCAACAGGAAGTGGTCTGAGACACTGGGCATGGCTTGAGCATACATGAGACCTCAAAGCCAGCATCCACAGTGACACACTTCCTCCAACAAGGCCATATGTTGCGGGTGGTTTTCTTGTCAAGCCAGGTCCCATGGCCCTTCTCAGCCCCAAATAAGCACACTGAGATACTATATTAATTATTAACCGTTGGCCAATGGCTAGGGCTTCTTATTGGCTAGCTCTCTCTCTTGATTATTGATCCATAACTACTAATCTATGTATTTCTACATGGTCTTGGCTGACTAGAGACTGCCCTGACCTGTTACTTCTTTGTGGTCTACATGGCGACTGTCCTGGTGGGCTCCCTCTGCCTTCCTTTCCCATTAGTCTCCTCATCTCCTAGTCCTGCCTATCTTCCCGCCTCATTGGCCAAGCAGTGTTTCATTCATCAACCAATAAAAGAAATATATGTATATACAAAAGGACATTCCCCATCAGCCATACTTATTCTAACAAAGCTACACCTCTCGATAGTGCCATTCCCTATGAGCTTATGGGGACCAATTACATTCAAACTATCACACTGCAGTTATTAGGTCTTGAAACTATGGGCAACAGGCACACATGTACAATAAAACAGAAATGCTCAAAATTAACTCATGTCCCCTTATTAAAGAGAAAATACCTTCAAGCAGACTCCTATAAAGGTTTCCTGTGTTAAAATAACTCAGAATTGCCTGCCACCTAATGTGAAAGGAATGACTGCATTGTAAGCTTACAGACAAAAGGTCAAGGTTTGCAAAGGTCATTTATTTCTTTTTGGTATTGGCAATGCCCTCAGGGATGCTAAGCACATGCCAGATCACTGTGCCACAACCCTAGCTCTCAAATGCAAAGCCAAAAGCTCCTGACCATTTCTTATCAGTAACCATTTTACAAGTTGAAAACACTAAGTTTCTGATCTGTGTAGGTCATCTTGACCATATGAAAGTACAAGCTTTTGGGAAATGGGAAACAAGGAAGTATTCTATGCTCTTACAGAAATCAGATGTTCTGCATGTCATGAAAAAATGTCACCACCAGTAAACCCTAGGTTTTTTCAAACTATGAGTATCATTACTTTAAAAAGACATAAGGAAGTACAAGAAGGCATGCTCTACCTAAAGGCCAGGAGAAACCACGGTAATAAGAACTTAAAAAATTAAAAACTAAGGCTAAACATGTACTAATAATTTATACCAGCTTTAACCCTAAAGAGGCTAATATTGCTAGCTTCCTGATTGATTCAGAACTCAAAAGGCAAAACTGATGGCTTTCTCCTCTTACCTCATATGACCAGACACACTGCACACCTGCAAACCTCCGGACACATCTTCCCACCTCAACATCCTCATGGGTAGTGTACATTTCCCGGAGACACTTGCCAATGTGTGGCGCCATTCTCCGAAGAACCTCCTGGCTCAGAATGACACCAGGCCCTCCCATGCAGAAGTTCTCTCCAGGCTCAAGAGCCAGTTTTCCCATTTCTTCTGTGGTGCCCAGTCCAGTCTGCCCGAGAAAGAGGGGCTCGCTGCTATTCAAACTCCTCAGGAAACTCTCCAAACGATCTCCTTTGATGTAAACATCATCATCTGCTCTCATAAACCATTCATATTTGTCCAAGTAGTGGTCATGCATGTACTTGAGCATCATGAAAGACTTCTTCTGGGGTGGATAGGAGTCATCTACACCCGGCAGTGGCACTATCGGAATGGGTATAGATGTATCGGAACCTTCACTAGAGAAGAACTCAACTTTCCCAGGAATTGTCTTGGACCATGTTCTGGAAATAAAATAAGCAATGATTAGAGGACAGTAATTTTCAGAAATGAATTTATCTGCTCATTTGAATCACTAAGTGACTGCTTCAAATATCTGGTCTAGCTGCTTCTATCTAATGGAAGCCCCCATCGAGTAATACAAAATTCAGATTCATTTTCAGGACTTTCAGGAAGGGTGAGGTCTTAAAAGATCATTAAGTTCTAGTTATAGCTAAAAACCAAATTGTCACAGTAAGATCTAGGCTGTCAGGTCAATTTTTGGATTTCATCAACTTCTGCAGACACTCCTCAGCTCAGTAAAGATGGCTAAGCCATAAAGGCGCATGCTGCCAAGTCTCACCACCAACCTCAGTTTGGAAAGAGAGAACCAATTCCTACAAGTTGTCCTTTGACATGTGGAATGCACAGGCCCACATACTCCCACAAAGTAAACAAAAAGTAAAAAATAAATGACAACAAAATCAAATTTTCTAGTCAACAAATTTTGCTACAAAGCTCCTCAAGTGCCAATCAAGATGGATGCAATGGTGAACTAAAGCACAGTGGAGTCACGGAGCAGTCACCAAGACACAGTTTGGATGGTCACATGTATGTAGGCTATTAGCATACTCGTGTTCTGAAGGAAAGCAGCACACAGACAAAGGAAAGCCAGAACAGAGAATGCTTCCCTGAGGCAGGGAAATGCCAGAATGCTAAGGCTGACCCAGGGGCAGAGCACAAGAGTCTGCTATGTGGGAAGACGGAGGAAAACTCAACAGAACTAGAGGTGGGGTCTACCTGGAAGTGGTCCTGGAAGGCACCAAAGCGAACACTGCAGGAGAAAAGCAAGGTGCACTCTGAAATCCCCAGGTGGATTTGAACGGAAAGAAGTTAGAGGTGTTTAAAAGGAGCTGCTTCAAGTCAGACAGATGAAGGATTGGTAATCAATGAAGTGGACAACAATATACTCCTGTTAGGAAGAATTACTGTAAGGTCATCATAATGTCCTTCCCCTTGCTTCAGGCTACTGCTAAGAACTTAAGGATTTAGCTGTAATCGTTCATTAATATGAACTACTTCCAAGAAAAACATGATAGAAAACAAATAAAATACAGGCTGAATATCCTTTATCTGGAATTTTTTCCCATTGTAAAATATGTATATATATATATTTCACCAACAACGTACCCCCTAACCCAAATAGCCAAGTGCCCTGAAACCTTGAACACTGCTAGTGTAGAGAACTTTGAATTTCCACACCAGAGATGTTCAATTTGTTGTAAATTTAATATTAAGACAATCAAGGCCCACACACCTTTAATCTCAGCACTCACACAGGGTAGCTGAGAATTGTTTATAACTCCAGCTCCAAGGAATCCTCTTCTAGCCTCCAAGAGCACCAGCACACATGACACAAATATATACAAGTATATGTGTAGAGACTCAAATATACAAATAAAAATAAAATAAATCTTTAAAAATACATAATTATTCATGGTAGCACATGGCTAATCTCCTACTCAGGAGTCAAGGGTAAGATAGGACCACTTCAGATAATAAGTTTGAGATCAATCAGTCTAAGTAAGATGGTGAGATTCTATTTAAAAACGCAAAATAAAGCAAGGGGGAAAGAAAGGTAACAATAAATACAGAATAGATGAAAAGTTAATGTAAGGAGAAGCCAACTCTACCCATAAAGGTTGGCACATGCCTACAACATACAAAATATATGACAATCTACAGGTACTCTTGTGATGTGTTCACAACTGCAGGGGAAGCCCCTCTCAGCCCTCCTCTAACCATAGGAAGCCAGTGTACCAGGTCCTTTTAAGCCAAGGAGACCTGATTCTGCTCTCCTTACACACTGTTTGGTCTTCCCTGTTTTCTTTTGGTCACAATATCCTTTGAAAATGTAAATAATCCAAATGCTTGGCATGTAATAAGAGATCAGTGAACACATGGAATGAAAACTGCCCCCTCCTATACAGCAAGTGGCTTACAGATGCTATGTGTTGTGTTTGCCAAAGGACAAAAATCACTTCCAGATGAGCTTCATAACTGTCTATCAGCCCAGCCATGGACATTCTTACAATTCGTACATGAAGAAAATCAATTTACTCAAAGCACAAACAAGAAAACAATTATACACGCTACAGCTGTGGTGTCCATGAAATGTAACTCAAAACTAATAATGTGCGTCATGTTATGACAGAATGAAAGGGACAATGAATGAAAACACCTTAACTTCTGCCTGTCAGTGTGAGTATGCCATGTGCTTCTACACTAAAATGTGGTCACTAAAACAGATGGACTTCAAAATAATACTGTAGCAACCAACCCAGGAGCCATGAATATGGGAGCAAGAGGTATTAAGTGGGGAGAAGCAGCAGCTAAGGTGACCCCTGTCTTCAAAGCCGCAGCCTGTTAAAGAAACTGGCACTCTACAGTGCTTGGTCAGGGCACTGCTGGGATGGGTCCTGACCCCACTTCCAGCACTGCCTCAGTGTGACTTATTAGAGAGGGCAGAAGCTTGCAAATAAGGTAAGGAAAGAAGTAAGAGAGACAGGGCAATGTAGGCTAAACATGGAGTAGTCAGACTTAAGACTGTACTGTAGTGATAGCAGTATAGAAAGTGCACCTGGCTAAAAACCTAAACCCGCAAGCCATGTACTGGATGAGAATTGTGTTTAGCTCTCAATTTCAGACATTGTTTTAGGGTAGAATTCTAATAAGAATGTAAATATTAAGTGTTTTTACTTAAAACACTAGGTTCTTTTATATTATACTAAAGATCAAAATTCATTTCTGCCTGGCACTGTTTCCCAGTGCTCCAGGCAGAATGCATGCAGAACATACTGGTAATACAGCTGTCACAGATGCAATTAATGTCCCAACTGTGACTTGGAATGGTGTAATTTGTCCAAGAAGAGAAAGCAATTAATTTTAAAAACAGACAATCCAACCTCAAACCCTCCTTAAAATCTCCTCTGCAGCCCCACCCAATTATTATCCAGTCCTTTTTAGGTAACCCAGGGCAAGCCTCATGTTGTCTTTTCTATTCTAATTGAAGGGTGGTTAGAGGAAAATCTTCTCATGAATTCTTTGCAAACCCTCCAATCTTAAGAAATTATGATCTTTTCAATTAGGGTTCCACAAAGTGAATGTATTCTGGAACATAACTCCATTTGCTATACTAAGGGGGGAGGAAAAGACACATTTATCATTTCAAATTGAAGGCCATGCTGCTGAACAAGCAAACCTGCCCTCCTGTGATCAAAGCAAGTCAAACTTCCGTGACTCTCATAAGCAAATGTCTACTTGGCCATCGACGCATGTGCTGCCTGGAGCTCCCAATGGAAATGGCAGAACATTTGCTAAGGTCCTTGCCAGAAAGCTTAATTTTCAATGGACTGATACCCAACTCTTTCTACAGCCCAGATAAGACAGCTGAAATGTGAGAGTGCCAAGGAAATCTTCTATTTCCCCAAGTTTCTAAATGCTCTCCCCTGTACCAAATTAAGCCACAACTAAGAAATGCAGCTGGACAGATGGCAGCTTGGCCAAGGAATGCCTGTGTTGAGTTAGGGCTTTGTATCTGTCCCCACTTCTAGTCAATATCATTGTAAGAAAAACTACATCTACAATACAGACATTGTTCTGGGTAAGAATCCACAACATATGCCTCAGTTTACAAAGCAGGTCACAAGGGCTCAGAAGGTAGCAAGTGATAGAGTGTATGCCTACAAGTGCACAGGGAAGAGTATACGTATATATCCTGGCTTACTAAATACACAAAAGTAATGTACAACTTGACTCCAACGTATTCACTGTGATTATTTCTAAATGGGGAATTAAAGATATTTAACTTAGGACTACAGAGATGGCTCAGCAGCAAAGAACACTGGCCCCTCTTCTGGCTTCCTTGGCACTAGACATACATTCAGGCAAAACACCCACACACATAAAATAAAATAATGTCTTACCAACATGGCTGCCTAAACATGACCCAAACAAGAACAACAATAGCCAAGCTAACATTGACTGGGGGTGGGGGAGGGGAGGTGTCAGAGGGGTTGTTAGTCCTACACAAAGAACAACAGGCAACTGAGGAATTTGGGAGCAAGAGTAATTTTCTTCCCTAGGAAGAGCAAACCAACTAGTTACCCAATACCAAACGGTCAGCACTAAAAACATGTATATATACAAGTAACATTATGTGAACTGAGCAGGTTGTAGTTATGTGTTTAGGAGGATGGACACACACACATGTTAACAATTTAAAGAAAAAAAGAGACTACAAATTTTGAAAGAGAAATGGGTACATGAGAAGGTCTGGAGGGAGAAAGGGAAATGATGTAGTTATAATTTCAAAAAATGTTTAAATTGATTTTTAAAAATTCTGAAAACATTCCATTTTTTTTATTTTCTACACCTTCTACAATAGGTATATGTGTATTTAGAACCAAGAAAAAATTCCCCAGGGGATGCTCTATGCTAACAAGAAAAAAAGAAAAACACAATAGTTTATTTTGTAATACCTTATCCAACAGGCAAATCAAAGAAAAGTGGCATGAGACTGAGTTCCTCCTTTTAGTTTCTAAAGTTTAATAGTTATGCTAATTTTTATAGTTAACAAAGGGGGAGACTTTCTATTTCACAAAACCACTCTTTTACATGTTGCCTGGTGGTTACAGAGTGCTGAGTTTGAAAGGCTAAAATCACCTCAGATACTGCTTCTCAGTCTTGCTGCTGAGATCTTGTAGAGCTGATGGACACTAGGAATAAATGTATGCATATAATCCTTTCTGTTTCAGAAAAGATTGACAGTTGTAACCAAAATGCATGCATGAGTAGAAAAATGAGCAAGAGAACATCAACAAGAATAGGTAACCCAAAGCAAAGCAAGAAGAGCAAATCTAGGTGAATGAAGGGGGCTCTGCCCTGTTCTGTACCAGGGCAAACTGGGACAGCAAGAACACTCCCTCAAACTGGAGCAAACTCCTGTGTTCAGCCCTGAGACCACAGCATCATCCATGTGTGCTAACAGTGGCTACAAGCTGTCTAAGAAGCAGAAAGGAAAAGTCACTAAACTGTCCTATTGCTCAGGGCTAAGTGTAAAACTATACCTGACACTAAGTGCTACAAGAAAAGGCTCTTCCGGGCCCATCTCTGTGGGAAGCAGTCTGAGGGGCAACGGTCTAAATAGGTCCTCTCAGAGAGTATATAGAAGGAAGATGCTGTTCCCCACTGTCAGTCAGAGCAGCACAGGAGCCTATGAAGACTCAGCCGCCTCCCAAGGCAGAGGACATCCAATAACCGACTAGAGTTGTTTCTCCCTCAGTACCAGGAACTCTACTTTTAATGGCCTTAGCTTCTCTGTAAGTACATGGCTTCCGGGCATATGGTTTCCTCTTTTTAAGTCAACTGACTCACTGTCCTTAAGACAAGAATAATCTCAAAGTGTTAAGGGAGTAAGTGAAAAACATAACAGAATGGTGGGGAAATTATTTTTAAAGGCTAAATGATAGTCTTTACTGCTAATCCTTAAACATATATTTACTGAGAAAGCAAGTATAAAAGAGAGTTTTTGCTGGGCAAAGTGATGCATACCTTACAATCCAAGCACTTGCTAGATTTGGCTGTATTATATAACAATATCTTGTCCTAAAGGGGTGGGGAGTTCTTCTCAGTTGAGTTGTTGCCAGGGTGAATTACAACTTCCTACCTCAACAATGGTCTGGATAGTAGTCCAGAGGCATTTCCAACTATTAGGCACTAAGAGGAGCCAGTCCTGAGCCCAGGATCACAACCAACAATGAGGACACTCACCAAGAGACCATGCACACCTTTTTTGAAACCTGTGAATTAAAACGCAGGTTATAAATGACAGAAGCAAGCCCCTGAAGGCTCCAGACGCATTTTCAAATCTTAGGGAAAAAAAATCTGATCAGAGAAGTTACGCAAATAATAAAACCATCCTGGGCTTACTCTTGTAATTCAGTCCTGGTGCTGTGAGGTGCTACCTGGAATCAGCCTGCTTATCAACTACCACCAGCGATCCTGGACTCAACAATCACAGACTGCTTTACAGCCACTCACTCTTAGCAGGTGGAGCACTCTGAAGTATCATTATCCACAGGAAACTCATGGCCGGTCAGGAGAGACAGCTAATGAATATATGCCAAGTGGAACAAACAGGTGGCACTCGACAGCCTCTAAGGGCCAGCCTATCTTCTCACCACACCTGTTTTCTGGTTATGGCCAGTTCTTTCACAGTGGGGACAGGAACACTGATAGTACCGAGGAAACAGTCCTCTTAGATAAGGAGGGCAGCCTTGCACACACTTCTGCCACTTCCATCGGCCCTTTGTCTGCCTGGCTTGGCAGCACAAAAACTCCTTCGGGTTGGGTTTAACTGGAAGGCAAGAAGCTTGATTCAAACCCTCTTGTATGGACTGTCCCAGAACCCGGAACACTCACCTGTGGACATTACCATCAGAAACAAATTCAACAAAGCCTCCAAATGGCAAGACTATTATCTGAACTTGCAAACAGATCCCATCAAGCTACTCTCATGCTGAAATACCACTGCTGGCTCTACACAACTCAAGTTCCCAAGTCTGGTGATATGTCAGGTCCAGAAGACTGGACCAAACTCCAAAAGGCAGTCCAAATACTCATAAGTGGGCTGAGCCTGGACTAAAGGAAGATTTCTGGTGGCTAAAGGCCAGCTTTCCTCAGAAACTTGTGACACTGTTTCATTCTACCAAAAGGAGTCACCTCCCTTAAGCTGGCAGAAGGGACCAATGGCTACCTGTGGTGAGTACCAGCACATCAAATCTCATGCTGGCATCCAGGCTCCTTCAGTGTCACACGCAGTCCCTGTTACACATTTCAAAGTCCATGCTAGCACCCTAGCCCTTCTCACCTGCTCCCCTATCCTCAACTCCCTGCGCTCATGGCATCCCTCCCCAGTTGCATATAACTCTCCATATAACCTTGCTAGTTTCAGAGGCCATGCCCAACTCCCTGCTACTGCCTCCCTCACTGTTTTCTCTATTCTCCACCCCCTGCTATTCTCCTCTCTCTTGCAGATAGCCCTGGGCCATGTCTTGCTGGCTATGTTTGATCTACTTTCTCACTCTGCACTATACTCCTCCAGATGCCTCTGGATGTTCTTTCTCTCATATCTACAATAAAAGCTTTCCCCTTAACTATAGCATTATACAGCACACAGGTGACTTCCTTCAGCCTGGCCCTTGGTGTCCTTGCCATCACCTTCCTGCCTAGAACTCACAGCCCAGCTCCAAGGACATATCCTTTCTCATTACCCACCATTACCATTTCCTGCTGCTCCACGACTTAGAAAACCTGCCACTGTCTCTGGCTCAGAAGAGAAGAAAAGGGTAGGAGTATGGGTGAGAATGACCTTGACCCTTTGACAGGAAGCATAAGTAAGTCCTTCTGCACACTTTCCTACAGGTACCTCGTGAGCCCTTGTCAATCAAAACTGTCTTCAGTTCTTCACCTAGCTGAGGCTCTGAAGGGGTTGAAGCCCAGTATTACTAATCTTGAATAACTAACAGCTTAATTAATGGACAGCAAGAATGTATCATTTTCTGCTGACAACCACAGCAATCCTTAAGAGTATTTTATTGACAACACAAAACCCTCAAACCACAATAGATAAAACTACACTCATTTCAGGACCACATCTTTCAGCAATCTTTTTCTACAGGTAATTCATAATTTGAAATTAGTTGTGCTGCAAAGTGATGGGAGATGCTATTCTGTAAATATGTTTCTCATACTGGTTAATGAATAAAGCACTGTTGGCCAATAGGAAAGCAAGATAGGCGGGGCTAGGAGAACAAGGAGGAAAGATTAAGGAGGGGTCAGCATAGAGAGACCAGAGAGGTAGACCGCCAACCCCTCTGGCCCGTAAGATGAGCCACATGGAAATACTTAGATTAATAGAAATGAGTTAATATTTAAGACAGAGCTAGCCGATAAGAAATGACAGTAACTGGCCAACAGCATTGTATCAAATACAGGGTCTCTGTGTGTTACTTGGGGGCTGGCGTGGTGGCAGGACCAACCAGCAGGGAAAAACCTACTCGTAACAGCAAAGTACACTTAAAAATTAATTATTTGGGTTTACAGGTAAATACTTTCCATATTAATATTTGCCAAACTAAATTTCGTGGGAGAGAGCAACTGAACTGCTTCGAGGTAAACATAGTTTACTTAGCTCAAAAAATAAGGAAATTACTAAACTATATTAGGGAAAACAGCTCATTAAGCTGGCAAGAGGAACAGTATGCCTAGATTCAAGGCATTAGGAAGGGTCATTAACTGATAAAGTTGTCTGTAGTAAAAGTCCTGTATCTAAGCTAGCTAGTCTTACCTCTTCTTCCCACACTTGCCTGCACACAAATGCTAATCACTCCTAGACAACCACTACCTCTTCAGAGGAAAGTGAAAAAGAAACCAAGAAAAACTGCTTCCCATCTTCAGGTCAGGGTCAGTAAGATCCAAATACCCGTGATAAGTTAAGTTCAGTGTTTTTTGTTTTTGTTTGTTTGTTCTTTTTTCTATTTTTGGAGGGGGGTGGGGAACAGGCATTCAGTGGCCTGGAACTTAGCAGTCAGGCTAAGCTGGGGTCCAGTAAGCCCTAGAAATCCTATTCAGCCCTCTGTCCTGCTCATTTTGTACCTAGGTCCCAGGCTAGAACTCAGGTCCTGGCACTTTCCAAGCACTTTATTGACCAGGCCATTTCCCACAGTAGAAGCTCAATGTTCTGAGCATTAACAACGGATGGGATTAATCCCAGCACTTGAGAGGCAGAGGCAGAGGCAGAGGCAGAGGCAGAGGCAGAGGCAGAGGCAGAGGCAGAGGCAGAGGCAGAGGCAGAGGCAGAGGCAGAGGCAGAGGCAGAGGCAGAGGCAGAGGCAGAGGCAGAGGCAGATGGATCTCTGAGTTCCAGGCCAGCCTGGTCTACAGAGAGTTCCAGGACAGGCTCTAAATCTACAGAGAAACCCTGTCTCAAAAAACTTAGGGCACTGGCCTATTGACAAAGGCTGTAATCATAGCCAAGTGAAAGCTAAGGCAAGCTCTAGGCCAGCCTGGACAAGGTGGTGAAGGCGTGCTCATTTGAAAAAATCAAAGGGGCCGAAGGTAACTTTTTGAACTTAAGAAGGAAAATCTAAAATCAGGAGCAGGGAATAGTGACTTTTGCTTGCAATACCAGCACTCGGGAGGTTTGGTTCCCAGCACCCACATGGTAGCTCACAACCATCTATAACTCCAGTCTTTGGGGATCTGAGGCCCTCTTCTGGCCCCCTTGGGAACCAGGCACATACACAGCATGCAACATACATACAGGCAAAACACCCATACACATTAAAAATATTAGACAATAAAGGAAGGCAGGTTGAATTATTTGACCCTTTAGTTTCTATATGTTAAAAAAATTAGAAAAAAATACAAAAATTGCAAAAAATATGAACTAGTTAGTAAATCCAGATACCCAATCAACCTGTTGATAATTAGCACAACAAATTATTACGAGTCATAGTTCAAAGTAAAAACATGTAACATTAGACAAATAACTTTGCCAGTGTGTCTACATGAATTATTTTCTATATTTATTTGTAGAGTCTCAGCTACCCATCTCCCTTTCTGCCTACAGCCTCAAGTGGTTTTTCCATTCACTTGGAATTCAATTCCATGAGTCTGAACAGTCAGACCCAGTTCCTTCTTTTATGGCCTTCTGGCTTCTGCCTCTCAGCATCTAGCTTTCCCTCTGCCAATGTGTTTATCAGTAACAGTCACACAACCAGCCTTTCACTATCTAACCCAAGTGGTATAAATGTCCCTTTCTCTAAAGCCTTCATGGCCACCTCCTACAGACAGGACACCACCCTGCCCAGCCTGTTCTACTCTCTCATCACTAGCCCAAATCCTTTTTAGAGCCCTTTTAAGAGAACTAGCAGAACAAAGATAGTTTTGCTGTGCCCTCAAGACTCCGGTTTTGGATACACAAGGACCACACATGTCACCTGCTTTACAAAGGGCTGAACTGTACCTAAGTGCACCTGAATGTTGTAGTGAGTCAGGATCACTCCTGTGAGCATAGCAGTTAGACAGCTACATGGGATCAAAAAAGTTGGATCCAACCAGTCTCTATCTGCTACACTTTAGTTTCATTCTGCCTACTTTCAAAACTGTTTTGTGTCTGGTATTAGTTTTCATTGCCCAGCTATCTCTCAGTGGGGCCCAGCCTCATTCTAAGTGTACTTAGTAGGAGTATATACAAATGGGGCTGTTCTACCATCAAAGCATTACACTGAAGTAACTACAGTCCAGGCAAGCATATCTTCCTAGAGTTTTCAAGATCTCCTTAACTCCCTCCTGGATCTCAGTCCTCAGAAGGAAAACGTTTCAAGTTACTAGTCCCAAAGCATAAATTCTGACATTTCCAATATCTTATATCACAATGCCATCTTACTCTAAAGTGTTAGCATCTCCTTCACGGATAAGCCAAACAAAAGTTTTGTTAAATCAGAGGAGGAGGGGAACGATGAAGGCAACAATCTAAAGCTTTTGTTTGGTTTTAAAAGACAGTCTCGTGTAGCCAGGCTGGCCTTAAACTTCTAACCTGCCTGCCTCCACCTCTTGAATGACGGAATTTTCATATGATGAAGAATAAGCCAGGTGTGGGGCATATGCCCAAAATTCCCATCACTAGAAGGCTAAGGATGGAAAGTTCAGTTTAAGCTAGTCTGATCTACACACACACACAAAAGAAAACAAATGAAAATTTACTTTTTAGGAGAAACAACACTGAGCACACCCACTTCCAAACTCAGGCTTCACCTTATGCTCTAAGATTCAAGAATCAAGCTATTTTCACACAGTACTGCACATGAATGTTCCAGCTTAAGAGCTAAGTGTGGATTTCTGGCCCAGGCTGCAAAGAACAGTAAAACTGTAGTAATAACTTACAACCCACTAACCTCCCTACCAATTTAGGCCTTCCCTGAAAGTTCCCTAAGGCTGGTCAATCTAACTACAGGGCTGACAGGCAGAAACCCTGACCGGCAAGTGGAGACTTTCCTGTGCTTTCTTCAGATCACAGGCAGAGAGTAAGTCAGAACAGGGAAGAAATGACTGGTGGATGCAGTGTTTCCTGGAAAGGACTCCTTCTTTGTTAGAGGAAGAAACCAAACAGAAAGCATGCTCTACTTCCCCACTGACGAAAAGAAAACAGATAACGAGAAAGCCTTAACATTAAGGAGGCTAAAATTTAGGGCTGCACACGCTGCACTTCACGATGGGCTTTGGACTACCATGGCCAATCACGGGACAGCAGAGCCAGTGTACACTACACCCTGCGTGCCACTGGCACAATGAGCACTGTGATTTGTGCATACTGACTTCAGAAACATGAAATTATGGGGGAGGGGCAAACAGTCATATAATCTATTTGAAAAGACTACTCTGGTAACTGTCTTCAGAGTTTTGATTTCATGTGACCCGTCACTAAACTGCAGTTTCATGGATTTATTTTCAAAACCAGAAGCCAAACAATTTGGTGGGTTCGTCCTCAATTTAATTTTATTACTGAAAGAACATGTGTTTTAATATTGTGTGTATGCTGTGTGGGAGAGCAAATATACCTGATGGCACAGGTGTGTAAGTCAAGACGACAATTCTGGGGAGCCAGCTCTCTCCTCCTACCATGTGGGATCTTTCTTTCTGGGGACCAAACTCAGGATGTGATGTTTAACAACAGTCACCTTTACCTACTGACGCATGGAGTGTTTGGGGTGGGGGTGGGGAGGCTTCCTTTCCTTTTATTGCTTGATTTTTTATTTTTGAGGCAGGGTCTCACTGTTAAGTCACAACTGTCATGGACCAATTTGAGTAGATCAGGCTATCCCAAAACTCAGAGATCCACCTGCTCTACCTCACAAATATGAACTTAAAAACCTGTGTCACCACATCTGCCCTAAATTTCTGATAAAGACATTAAATCAGAGAACAACTGGCAGGGAATTTTGACTACTGGTTCTTAAACTATTCTGTTGGTGCACACACGCAGCCAGCCACCTGCACTCTAAGCATCCCTGGCCACTCAGAACTTTTCTTGGCAGAATGCAACCTCTTGACTTGAGCAGCAGGAATGGTGCTGAAGCCATTGAAAGGCAGCCTCTGGTCACTCTCCAGGGCCTTTCACCTTTTCCCCCAATTCCTCACTTGGCTTAAAGAAAGGAGAGATCCGGCTGTGCTTTTTCCCTTACACCATCTGCTGCTGCCTGAAAACTAAAGACCAGAAACTCCACTTAAAAGCTAAAGTTATAAAAGTACTGGATATACATTTAAAACAAACAGCAACTAGTGCAGCCTTGCTCAAAATGTTCAGAGCCCCTGAACATTCGTGCTCTGAATGAAACCACTCCTATCACTTATTCTGTGTCTGGAGGAACTCCAGAGTTCACCCATACAGTAAAGGTTTCTGTACTACACACACACACACACACACACACACACACACACACAGAGAGAGAGAGAGAGAGAAAAGGGGGGAGGGAGGGAGGGAGAGAGGGGGAGAGAGAGGGGGGAGGGAGGGAGGGAGAGAGGGGGAGAGAGAGAGAGAGAGAGAGAGAGAGAGAGAGAGAGAGAGAGAGAGAGAGAGAGAGAGAGATAGACTCCACCAAATTCCTTCGCTTTAGCCTACACCCCTCTTCTATTTCAGATTCACTGCAATGCAAATGCATTTCTAACCATGCCCTCCACTCCCAAAGCATCTCCTTTCTAAAGGCTACTTTGGCTAATCCCTTTGTTAATCCTGAACATGATCATTCATAGCCACTTCTACAACTCATTTAGCTTACGAGGGCCCAGTTCCTTCCGAACATGCATACACCTCTGCTACTGGGCCAGGAAACACCAGAATGTAGTCTTGCATTGACTGAACCTATCACATAAGCTGTTTTTTCCTCAAGATTCTTTCTCTCTACTTAACAAGCCCGAGTGGGTACTCTCACTAAAAGGAGTGACTGAAAATCTTGTGTGTGGCATGGAAGAGTCCCAGCCAGGTTAATTTAGGCGGGCTCTCCCTTTGCAAGGACAAAGTGCTTATTTTAGGGGCTGAAATAATAACCTCCGCCTCTACTATCGCAGGTACAATGCTTAACCCTTGGAGGGGTGGGAGACTGTTCCTTTTAACAAAGACGTCCTGGACCTAGAAAGCTTAAGCGTCTTGCAGGAGATCAGGGTGACAGACAGATCCTGAGAAGCCGGGCTACTCCACCTAATCCCAAAGTCTTGCCCTTGAGCGTTGCACTCCTCAAAACCCCCGCTGCCTATGCCGGGAGTCGCCTGCAGTTCCACGGAAGCCTCCGGAGAACCCTCAGGCCGCCCGCCCGCCAGGATACTGGATGCTGGATGCGGGGGATGGTGTCCACGAAAAAGGGGCTCACCTGTAGGCGGCCACAGCGCGGGTCTGCAGGTACTTCTGAGCCGTCATGACTCCCACGAAGAGAAAGTTGCTGTCACGCGGGACGCCCTCCGAGCTGTGCGGCCAGAGCTGCGCCCCGCGCGCATCGCCTCGCGCACCGCCGGGCTGCGACGCCGACTGCCCTGGCCGGCATCCCTCGGGACTGGGGCGCCGCCGCGGGCCCACACGCTTCAGCTCCGAGGCGCGGGGCAGGACGAGCCGCGAGGCCAGCACGAAGCCCAGCACGAGCCCGAGCAGCATGCTGAGCCAGGCGCGCCGGCCGCGCGCGGCCATGCCCGCGCCCCTCCGCCCGCCGGGCCGCTGTCCCCGCCGCAGGCTCCGCGCGCCCTCAGTCCGCCGCCCCCGCCCGCGGAGGCCAGCCCGCCCTAACGCCACCAGGCCCGGCCCGGGCAGCGCCGCGGCCGCCGCGGGCCCGCCGCGCCCATCGCGGCTCCCGAGCCGCCCGCAGGCCCCGCGCCGGCGCTTTGTTCCGCGCGCCCGCCCGCACCGCCGCGGCCTGCGCCTTTAAGAGGGGACCATGCCCCGCGCGCGCAGCCGGCGACTCCGGCGCGAGGCGACAGCGGCTCCTTCGGCTCGCGTCCCCCGGCTGGCTCGGCTCGGCTCGCGCTGCGCCCGCCCTCTCGGTGCCCTACGCCGCCGCCACTGCAGCTGCACATCCTCCGGCTTAGCGCGCCATTGCAAAGGAGCCCCTCACGTCACGCACCGCGCGTTAAGAAGCGGCCCGCCGGCGGCTTGCCGTGGCCCCTCTCGGGATCCGTCCGCGCATCGTGATTGGCGCAAAAGTGAATGGGGGGCAGTTCACGTGGCCAAAGTTTAACCAAAAAAAAAAAAAAAAAGGCGTCCGCCCCGCAGTCTGCGGCGGGCTGAAGGGGCGGGGGTTAGCATCAACAAGAGCCGTGCGGGCCGGACTCCAGCCAAGGCTGCCCGTTACCCGCGGCCACGCCCCGCCACCCGCGCCCCGGCTCCGCACGTGGACAGAGTTGACCGGCTCCCCAGACGTCCCTGGTCACCACGCCCTTCCCTCCCCAGGCCGAGCTCCCGGCTCCGTGGCCAGTGCGGCCGTGTCCACACTGCAGCTTTGTAATCGCCATGCTACGGGCCGAGCCGGAGCGAACCTGGGAACGCATGGGGCACGCGGGCTGGGAGCCCAGCGTGAATTCGCTTAGTGGCTGTGGCTGGCCTCGAACTCGGAGACTCGCCGGCCTCTGCTGGCTTAAAGGATAGAGAGGAGTCGTGGGTGAATTAACGATGGTGATAAACACCCATATTGAGTCCCGGGGGTGTTAGGGTTATAACGGTCAAGTAGCCACCTGGGCCTGAGTGGTTTTTTGAGAGTCTTAATAGAGCCCTGGTGGGTCAGGAGCTAGCTGAGGCTGAATATTATCTTGGACTCCTTATCTTCTTGATTATGCAGCTAGAGAGGCTGAATTCCGAGCTAGTGTGCTACCACACTGGTTTAGTGGGTGCCAGGAATCTCTTGAATCTCTGATGGGCTAGACCAGAATTCTACCCTCTGAATATGGCTCTAGAGCCTGGGAAATTCTCTCATTTAACCAAACAAATAGAAGACAGAAAACAAGCATTTGTGGGGTGGGGGGAATATATCAAAAGGCTGAAATACTCCAATTGAAACAGCAAAACTGTGCAAGGTACAGATTCCTCTCTAGCACTGAATGGTGGTTACTGTTGTTTATCCTTTGGATAGTGCCACTTTCTTTGACACTTGTGATTTATTTCAGAAATAGTTCGTTACCTGCCTCCCCAGACTCCCTCTGTAGGGATGGTCCACATCTAAGAATAAAATATTCATTATGCAGTGAAGACAGGATTCCAGCAGTGGTCTTTAAGGAAAATACAGAACACAGAGCCATGAATTACAGGCTGGGAAACCATAGAGAAAGGTTCCAGTAAGGCCATAAACCACAAACGCCAAGAAATCACCAGAGTCCCCAAATTCACACTGATTTACATAAAGTACAAATCTGGCAAGGCACAGATGCTCGACTCCGTGACATAGTCAATGCCTTCAGTGTCTTCTAGCCTGCTCTATGTCCATATTTTCTAACCAAGTCCAAATGAAAAGACAGAACTGTGTGATGAGAATATGCTGAGAATGTTGAACATCTTGTTCCCTGTTCCCTGCTTCCTAGAAGTCCCTCAGTTCCCAAGTCAACACCCTCACCCACCTCAGCTCCTGATGAACAGAGAAGCTATGTGCCAAAGTTGCTCCTTGTAGACTGAAGGTTATTACATTTATTTAGCGTGTGTCTCTATGTGTGTTCATGCTCATGGTACAGTGCACATGTGGAGGTCAGAGGACAACTTTCAGCAGTCTGTTTTCCCTTTCCACCATGTGAGGCCTGTCATGCACCTTTCTTTACCTGCTAAGCCACCTCACTAGCCCCTTCTAGTAGACAGTTGGTAGCACACATTCCACCCAAGCCAGGGCTCATACTGGATGCATGCTCAGCCTAGAATGGGATGTGAGTTCTACACTGAGGCCCTTGGCCAAGCTCAGAGTCTCAGGACATGACAGTCCCTTGTATTTCCTCCTGGAGCACATGAAGAGTCCTAGACTAACGGTTCAAAATGTATTCAGAAGTGACAGCTCACTGACTTTTCTGTTTGCCTGAGTGCAATTCTTTATGACATCATTAAAACTGATCTCTGCCTGCTTTACATTTCCTCGTTAATTGCAGCTTTGTTCTCCCACACATTACATTTTTTTCTGCTGCTAATACATTGATTGCCTGTTTAAAATAGTGTAATATTTCATATGATTTGTCGCCATTTCTTGGAAACACACGGTAAAGACCTCAATTGTTTGTTGGCATCATGCCTCAAACAACTGACAGGGTTCCCTGTATGGGTTTCTTTAAAGAAACATCAAGGCCTCAAACCCCAAAGAGGAGTCTCTGGAAAAAAGTAGTCATCTTTTGTCCTGTCAGCGGGTTCTGTTTGCTGCATGCAAAGAACCATCATGGCCATTCCACCGATGTGGCCACTTAACTTCAATTAATCCAGTGGAGCTTTCCTTCATTACCAATACTGCTATAAACTGACAAGCATTAGCTTTTTGATTTTTCTAGCCAGGAATGACAGCACACACTTGCAATGCTAGCATTTACTTGAGAGGGTGAGGCAGGAGGATTGTCAACTCAAGGCACTCCTGTTTTAAACTTAAATAAGGGAAGGGAGAAAGAAAGGGTTGTGAGTGTAGCTGAATGGTAGAGTGTTTGCCTATCGCACACAAGGCCTTTGGGTTCAATTCCCAATACTGCTCCATTTTTTTTCTATATCGCCCTCTATTTAGGGGTATTTCCAGTATGAGACAGGAGATGACAATTGATTGTGTACAGCTTCCAGACCCAACATTTGTTGTCTAGAATGTCCTTAGTGTTGCATCAGTCAGGGTTCTAGGGGGACAGAATGGATAGAATCTATGTATGTTAAAAGATTTATTAAAGTGGTTTGTAGGCTGTGGTCCAACTAGTCCAACAATAACTGGCTTCCAATGGAAGGTCCTAGAATCTGGTAGCTGCTCCTTCCTTGAGGCTGCATGTCTTAAAGCTTGTCTTTGGTCTGTGTTGGAATCTCAAAAAAGTAGGTTCTAATACCAGAAGAGGAAGGCCCTAACAGCAGGGTAGATGAACCTGATATCAAAGTGAGGGTGGGCAGGCTAACAGCAAAAGCTTTCTTCTTTTATCTGGGCTGTGGTCCAGATTTGGGATGGGTCTTGCTGACTCAAACAATCCAATCAAGAAAAATCCCTCACAGCACAGGAGTGCCCAGCTTCTTTGTTTTAGGTGGTTACAGATTAATGAAATTGACAACCAAGATTAGCCATCACAAGTGCCTCATATACTTGGTTTATTTTTGAGTTCTGTGTCCGGTTTTGTGAGACACACTTTTCCACACAAGCCTGTGTATATGTGCACACATGTATCTCAGAGAGAGTGAGAGAATGCTAAAAGAAACAACACAGCTCTGGGAGCTGGCAGGATGAGAGAGGAGTAGTAGATGGTGGTGTTCAGACACTCTTGGGAAATAGCTTAAATGTTTTTTTAGGAGAAATCTTCATGACAAGGTTTGCTCTGGTCAAAGACTTAACCCTTCTGTAGCAAAGAAGTGTGACTAAACAGTGGTTGTCAAGAAATGCCATTGATTTTTAAACAGGCTGGAGCTTCCCCAATTGGACAGTTCATACAATGTTTCTATCCACAGGACAGTCCTCTCCTCTGCATCTCAACTCTGGTGAGTCATGTCTGTGCCAGATGAGCTGGCTCAGAGCATGGCCACCTGAAGGCTCCCCACAGTTCTGGTCAGGTCTGGGTGGCTCATGGAGCCACTCTGGAAATGTAGCTCAAGTTCTCTCTGTTTTAGTGGAGGATTAACAAGTTGCAGAAGGCTGAAGCTACCAATTGAGGCAGCAGTCTGAATCTACGAATATCTGAAGTAGAATCCCGAGGAGAAGAAAACATTTATCGGGTACCCTTTGATCCACCCATGCGTCACACGCCCTGTTAATCTACAATCACAACAATACGAGCTCATCTTGTCTTATCACTCACCTGATGGGTGCTGACTGCTGTTATCCAAGAAATGAAGGCCTCTCTGAGAAGCCACAATAACAGAGTAAGACACATTTTGCTAGGGAAAAGCAAATCATACACCTCATTTGGAGGCCAAGTTTGTCAACATCACATGATCATAACTGGCAATTGCATTTTGGTTTTTTGTTTGTTTTGTTTCCAGACAGGGTTTCTCTGTGTATCCCTGGCTGTCCTGGAACTCATTTTGTAGATCAGACTGGCCTCAGACTCACAGAGATCCACCTGCCTCTGCCTCTGCCTCTGCCTCTGCCTCTGCCTCTGCCTCTGCCTCTGCCTCTGCCTCTGCCTCTGCCTCTGCCTCTGCCTCTGCCTCTGCCTCTGCCTCCCAGTTTTGTTTATTTGGAGGGGGGTTTTGTTTTGTTTTGCTTGTGGAATGACTGTGTGTATGCCTATGTGGGGGCACATGTGTGGGCATTAGTATGGAGACCTAAAGTAGATGACGGGCATTTTTTCTTTCTTTTTAAAAAAGCTTTATTTTTATTCTATGTTTATTGGTGTTTTTTATGTGTGTCTGTGGGAGGGTGTTATATCCCCTGAGACTGGAGTTACAGACAGGTGTGAGCTGCCCTGTGGGTGCTGGGAATTGAACCTGGGTCCTCTGGGAAAACAGCCAGTGCTCTTTAGAGCTGAGTCATCTCTGCAGCCCCAATGCAGGGCATTTTCTTCAATTATACCCCACTCTATTTACTGAGGCAGTCTCTCAATAAAAGCAGAGTTCTCAAATCCAACTAGTCCAGCTAACCAGCTTGCCCCAAGGACCTTTTTTTTTTTTTCTGGGATTGCAGACAGCTGCCATGTCTGCTCTGTTTCTGTGTGGTTTTTAAGAACCCTAATGCCCCCACATACGCATGGCAAGAATTTTATCTAGCAGACCGCCTCCTTGACCTCTGCATTAACTTTTGACCTGGCAATCCCACTTCTAAGAACTTGGCTTCATTCAAACCAGTACAAAGTGCCTCTTGGACAGATTATTCTTTGCTCCATTGTGTGTGAGGGTTAACTGGGCAGCCCAAGTGTCTGTTTATAGGGCTACTAATGAAATACAGCTGCTGCTCTCTTTGTGATAGGGCTACATTCTGATTTCTCATTGTAAGTTGGGATTGTTGTAAGTGGGAAAAGCATAGAATGCACAGCATGTACCCAAACACCCCAGTGTAGCTACAGGGCCCCATTAAAAGCTGGTTGTCTCCCCTGTGTGGCTGGTGGGGTGAGGGTGCAGTCGAGCAGCCGAATAGCCGAAGAGGGGATTGAATCATAGACTACCAGTCTAGTCAAAGAACAAAATTTAAAGTGCAGTTTCTATTGAATGTTCTTTTTGTTTGTTTTGTTGTTGTTGTTAGAGACAAGATTTCTCTGTGTAGCTCTGGCTGTCCTGGAACTCACAGAGATCCTCCTGCCTCTGTCTCCCAGGGGGCTGGGATTAAAGGCTGTGCCACCATGCCCGGTTTACTGAAAGCATTTTCCTCTTGCTGTGGTAAAGTCAAAAAGCCAGAAGTCAAACCTTCTTCAGTTGAGACCGTCTGTGTTCTACAGAGTGTAGACAGAGTGTTAGGGCTCTCCACACAGAGTTGGAAAGAATTCCACATGCTTAGAGATACAGAGCAGTAACAAAAAACATTTCCTTCGTGTCTTTATTACAAATTATAAGACCTGAAAGTGATGACCCAGGGGGACCTGGGGAAGGGAGGGCTGAAAAGAAAGATGCGAGTGAGATTTCCCACCAGGTACTCTTAATATTGATCTGGCTTTTTATTGCATTAGGATTTTACGATGACAAAATGATACTGTACATATAATAAAAAGTTTAATTCTCTGAAATACTGATAGCACAGGAAGACAATGGATTCTACCTCACAATCCAAGCCTTTATCTTAACGTGAGTAGAAACTAAGTCCTGGAGAGATGAACCGTCGAGTGCCCTCCCCAGCCACAGCCCAGAGAGCTTAGGCTGGAAGTGGGAATCGGCCAAACACTCACTCATTTCCATGTTTTGTTTCTTGTCTCTCAACAATTAACTAAAGTAGAAACTGCAAAGAATAAATTTCATTTTTGATTCATATTTCCTTAATAAACCAGCAGGAAAACGCCACTGATGATCTTCTTAGATCATTAAAGTACCTACACGAGGTGAGCATCCCTCCCATTTTTCAGATTACTGAAAAATCTCAAGCAGAAATGTTCCAAAATCTGCAACATTTTAACCCCACTAGTGAAAAACTCCATAACATGAAATTTTGTTTCGTACACAACATTATTTAGAGTATTGCCTAGAATTGCTTTCAGACTAAGTAAATGAAGCATATATGAAACATGAATGTACTCTCGTATTGAATGTCTCGACTGCCATTAGAATCTGTCTACTTGTTTCACACTTAGCCCCTTCATTCTCGAACCATCCATAATCCTAGAGATTTATCTTTTTAACTTTAAACATAGAAGAAAAAATCTCCCGACACGTTCTTAGTACAGTGCTCATTAAAAAAAAAAAAAAAAAAAAAGGTTAGTGCACCAGCAGTGCTGGAACTTGAGACAACAGCGCCCTCTTCTGTTATATGTAAATCTTGTGACAATCTTGTGACAGGGTTTCTTCAATTTCCCCCCCCCATTTTTATTTATTTACTTTTTATATGTGTGTCTATGGAGGTCAGAGGATAACTGATAGGAAGGAGTTGGTCCCCTGCTCCATCATGTAGGTTCTCGGAATCAAACTCAGGTTTCCCAGCTTCCAAGGTAAGAACCTTAACCCACTGAGCCACCTGGCCCAGCCAGGGTTTCTTTAATCTTCAGTCTCACAGAGATCAACAATGATTGTAGTAAATCCCAACATTCAGTTTAATCCCAGCACTCATAAGGCAGAGGCAGGAGGACTTCACTGAATTCAAGGCCAATCTGGTCTATATATTAAGCTTCAGAACAGTCAGGACTACATAGAGATATGAGAAAGAGAGAGAGGAGGGAGGGGGAGAGGAAGAGGGGAGGGGGAGGAAGAGGGTAGGGGTAGGGAGAAGAGGGTAAGAAGGAGAGGGAGAGGGAGGGAGGGAGGAAAAAGAGAGACAGAGACAGGGTAATGGTCACATGTTTCATTTTAGTCTCATTATTGCCTAATCCAATATTTTCAAAGCTGATGTCCTGGATCTGGATTGAGATGACACTGTAAACTCTGAGACATTTAACTTTAGAAAACTGACAGCTAGAATGTACCCTCTGCATCCTGAAGTGAGAGTACTGGAAAGGTGGAGTTGGCTTTTGAAAGTTTCTTCAGCTGACCCTGATGCCCACATTGGTATGGAGCCATGGCTGGCCTCTTTAATGAGCCTCTCATCCCCCAGCAATGAATGCAAAATATTAATCAACGTAAGTATCACATATGGGTACAGACACTATTGAGAAGTCTCTGCTATCATATGGCTACAAAAACTGTGTGTGTGTGTGTGTGTGTGTGTGTGTGTGTGTGTGTGTGTGTGTGTGTGTGTGTGATGCATGCATGTGTGAGTATGCTTGCCCCTACATATGCACATGAAGTCCAGAAGTAAGTGTATCCTCCTCAATCACCTTATATTTTGTGAGCTCCTGTTTCAGCTAGAGTGGTTGCCTAGCAACCCTGTGCAGTCCTCCTGTTTCTGGTCCAGCACTGGAGCTGCAAGCATAAGCCACCAGGCCAGCTTTATGAGCACTGGTGATCAGAACTCTGGTTCTAACACTTGTGCAGCAAGCACGTTCCTCCATGCGCTTGTGATATTTCTCAGCCAATGGGAAATAGTTTTTAAGAACTTTGAGCTAGTGAGATGACTCAGTGAGTAAAGTGCTTACAACCAAGTGGTCTGAGTTCACACTCCAGATCTGAATGGGGGAAGAAAAGAACTGACTTCTCCAAATTATCCACACACACACACACACACACACACACACACACACACACACACACACACACAAAATTAAACCCTTTTGTCACTTTTTAATATTAGAAACAATTACATTTTAAAATATCTGGTCATAATAAACTCACCACCTGTGATGGCACAGGCCTTTAATCCCAGCACTCAGGAGGCATAGGCAGGTGGATCTCTATGAGTTCAAGGCCAGCTTGGTCTGCAGAGTGAGTTCCAGGATAGCCAGAGCTGTTATACAGAGAAACCCTGTCTTGAAAAACCCAATCAATCAATCAATCAATCAATCAATCAATCAATCAATCAATCAATCAATCAATTCACTACTTGAGCAGAGTGAGAAGTTGTGTTTCTCAGGCTTGCATACAGAAGCTTCCCATGCATTTGCCTAGAACACATTCCAGCCCATTCACCTCTGCTGTGTTCCTGTGTCAACTTTCATGGTGCCAAGGGAGCAAAGTGACCCCAGATCCAACACCAGAACCATTCATATCATTTGGACCCAATCAAGGGACAGAAACATTAATTACTTTTTAATAGAATTTTAAGACAATTTCAGTGCAGTATGTCTTAGCTGCTTTTGCTGTCAAGGCGCCATGACCAAGGCAGGCTACTGAAGATCATTTTTTGGGGGCTTACAGTTTCGGAGGAGATGAGTCCATGGCCATCATGGCTGGCAGGGGATGGGCATAGCAGCAAGTGGGGAGGAATGGCTCTGGAGCAGTAGCTAAGAGTTTAACATCCAACACATAAGTAAGAGGCAGAGAGAGTTAACTGGCAGTGGCGTGAGCTTTTGAAATCTAAAGCCCACCCCCAGTGACACACCTCCTCCAACAAAGTCACACCCTAATCCTTCCCAAACAGTTCCACCAACTGGAGATCAAGCATTTGATTATGTGAGCCTATGAGGCCATCGTCATTCAAATCACACGTGGTATAGTCGATATACAGTAACTTGTGTATGTTTAAAACATATAATTTGTTTGCTTGGTTTTTCAAAACAGGGTTCCCATCGTAGCCCTGACTGTTCTGGAAATATATAGACCAGGCTGAACTTGAACTCAGAGATTTGCCTGCCTCTGCCTCCTGAGTCCTGGGATTAAAGGTGTGTGCCGCCATCACCCAGCGCAGAGTGAATGCCCTGTGTGTCTGAGTTCCTAGGTTTGATATCTAGTACTACAAAAAATTAAAAGTATACATTTTAGATTTCAACATCTGTATGTGAATGTATTAGTTATTCTTCTATTGCTGTAATGAATCATGATCAGAAGCTGTAAGTGCCTACCCCTGCCAGCAAGGAAGACACCACTCCGGGAAGATCTTCTTCATGCAGTTTTAATCAGGATCCTTGAAACATGTTCTTCTGACCCGCGGAGGACCCGGGGGACCCCTGCACAGGCTTAAATACCCTTGCGCTAACCAACCCCAGTGAGCTATGTGGACCCTGCAGATAGGCTACTGTAACTCGGAAGCAGACAGGCTGAACAGACTTAACCAAATAAGGGCTTGCTTACGCCAGAGAGCGCTCACCCTCAGAGAGGTGGAAGGCGGAAGCCAGCGCCATCTTTAAGGTGTGGCACTTTGCAGCTCTCTACAAGAAGCAACTAGTAAAAGGAAGTTTATTTGAACTTACAGCTGCAGAAGGTTAAGGGTTTATCTTGGCTGGTGGGGGGTGTGGCATGAGGCAGCAGGTAGGCATGAGATGAGAGCTGGAACACCAAGCTGTGAGCTCACAATTCATTGGCTTGAGAGTGTACTACGAATGCATGACACGTGAAACTTCAGAGCCCACTCCCTGGTACTTCCTCCAACACAGCCACATTCCCTAAGCCTACCAAAGCAGCACTACTAACTGGGGACCACTCGAAACTTCAGAGCCCACCTCCCTGGTACTTCCTCCAACACAGCCACATCCCCTAAGCCTACTAAAGCAGCACCACTAACTGGGGACCAGTTGTGCAAGCATCTGAGCCTATGGGGGACATTCTCATTTAAACCACCACGGTACTACCTATGACACTAAAGCCACCATCAGTTGAAACAGCAAACTTATTCATCATCCCAAATGTTTTCTTCCACACCCCTCCTTTGTGGGGGAGGGACTAGTCTCACACTATAGGCTGGCCAGGCCTTGAACTTCTGGCAAACCTGTCTCAGGCTGTTTTCAGAGTGGTGGGACCATGGGTGTGAACAACATCTAGAGTTTTGTTTTTGATGATTTAAACATCTTGTCATGTAGCTCAGACTGGCCTAGAGATCATTATCTTCCTGCCTTAGGTTTCTTAATGCTCTACCAGATTCAACCCCACCCCATTTCTGCTCACCTCTCTCAATCTGACGTGTGCTCCATCACTATGGCATAGTGGGCCGCACTGGGGGTTTTGTATAAATGGAATTGTGTATACTTCATTTGCCCAGCTTCCTTCCAACAGCATTAAGTATTTTGAAATCCATTATGCTGTTGCAATGTTTTATTCAATCATTCCATTGTACTGCTAAGTGGCATTTCACCCTAGGAATGAACATGTCAATTCATCGGTCCTTGGATGTCTGTATTGATTCTGGCTTAGGCTGTGATACATAGTTGTTGCGAACATGTATATTATCTGCATGCTTTTCCAGGGGATTGAGCGTCCATGTTCCTTAGTGAATACTTGAGTGGAATAGCTAGGTAGTATTGGGTGGTATAATAGACATAAATTCATTTTTAAAAAATTTTGTTTTTGCCAGGTGTGGTGGCACACACCTCTAATCTCAGCTCTGAGAAGACAGAGGCGGTCCATCTGAGTTTGAGCCTAGCCTGGTCTACAGATTAGTTCCAGAACAGCCAGATCCACACAGAGAAACCCTGTGTCAAAAAAGTTTTTATTTTTAATTTTTGTGTATGCTTGTCTCCCACATTTGCAGGTGCCTGAGAAAGTCAGGAGTTACTGGATCCCAGGGAGCTGGGATTACAGTGGATAAGAAGCCACTGGACATACGGCTACGAAATGAACTTAGTTCTTCGGGATGAGCAGCAGCAAGCACCTAACTGATGGGCATGACAGACCATTTTTCTTCCCTCCCTGTGCCCTCCAGTGTGGTGCTGGAGTGGACCCCAGGGCCTTGCACATGCTAAGAAAGTGCTCAGTCACTGAACCACACCCACAGCTATCTTCCATTTTCTGCTTCTGACAGAGATACATGAGTGTTCCAATTCATGTTTTGAGTCCTCAGCAACACTTGAAAGAGTAAGTCTTCTTAATTTCAGCCTTGGTGGCATTTCACTATGGCTGGCCTTCCTTCCATCTTGTGTGTGCATGTATACATGCACACACAGGTGCCTGCAGAGGTCAGAAGAGGGCCTTGGATCCTTAGCAGTTAAAGTTACAGATTTGAGCTGCCTGACATGGGAACAGAGCTCCAGGTTTTTGGGATGACATTACAAGCTCCTAACCACAGCATGGGTCATCTCTCCCTCCAACCCACTCTGTGTTACAGCCTTCTGACTACTAATGATATGGACACAAAATGGGATCAGAGAAACAGAGTACTTTCAGAAGCAGTCAGAGGGTCCCTGGGCATGTCTGTGGATGTAGACATACCTAAGCTGGGCAACAGGAATCAGAGGGCTGCAGGTATGTGGCAACCAAAGGGGTTGCAGAGGCTGTGGGGTCAATTTGCTGCTTCTGATGGTCTTTGAATGTACACAGAAAAAAAAAAAAAAAAAAAAAAAGCTCAAGATAGAACATGAGGGAAAAACCAGGAAGCCCTGCTGATCCCCATCCTGAGCCTCATTATACAAAGAGCTGCAAAGAAATCCTGACTCTTGGTCTCAGCACTCCATCACCTACTTCCATCGGTGCTTATCGGTCCATGCACCAGGAGCAATATTCCTCACCTTGTGAGACTCACACTCAGGCCTCAATCCACAGCTCATCATGGGATTTCCCAACATTCTTTGGAGAAGTACAGGACTGCTCTGAGTGGCCACAGCTATTCAATGAGTGTGGGTCAAGATCTATATGCACAGGCAAACAGTGGGCATGGTTATTGGAGTGGTATCTCTAAGGCTGGTAGGAGAATGAGGAATGAACAGGCTTATGGAAATGGAGTTCAGACTCGCTGTTTTGGGGGGAGGGCCCAGGAGTGATGATCCTATCTGCTGAGTTAGGGTAGTCCACAGTTCGCACCTTTGGGAGCTGGCCCACGGATCCGTGACTGAGAGCAATCAAACTTGGAGCAGCCATGCTTCACGATTCTTGGAGATAAGAGCTTATTTTACTCACAGTGGCTTATGGTGCAGGGAATGCTAATGGGCACACCTTCTGAACCAGGCTGCTCTGGTGAGCTCCTTGCCTTTGCACTTTATTTCACACCCTGTTTCAGGGTCTTCAGAATGTTTTTTTGACGATGCCAAGGTGGGTATGAAATGACCTTTGAGGTTTGAATCACGTTTCAAAGTAAGGAGGGTTGTATCCACATCTGCAGAAAGTTGCTGTGGTCCCAGGGTGGTAAAAAGGGCAATGAGTGGCTCGTGAGTTTCCCAAGTACCACAAAGGTCTGTTTTCACAGTACCATGTGGACCCCAAGGAGGATGCAGCTATTGAGCAATAAACATGCCTAAAACTGCTCAACACCTGAGTCTTCTCTTCATCTGTGAATGTTGTGATCCCTCCAAATTACTAGTTATTTTTTTATATGTATGTGTATATGTTGGTGGCAGGGGAAAGCATACATGTTGAGGTCAGAGTACAACTTGTAGGAATTAGTATGTGGGCATACAAAAAAGAAATAGGAAAACAGATAATGTCTAGAGAGAAAGCTTTGAGCATCACAGTGGTTAGAAATCAGGAAGCTGATTGGTGGACTGTGGTGACAGGACCCTAGCAACTGCCTTTCTGCATGACCATAAGGGTTTCAAGCAGGTTTTTGGGTTTGATTTTTTTTTTTTTTTTTTTTTTTGGTTTTTTTGAGACAGGGTTTCTGTGTAGTTCTGGACAGCTCTGTAGACCAGGCTGGCCTCAAACTCAGAGATCTGCCTCCTGAGTGTAGTTGGTTTTTTCTTACTCTTTGGGGGTCCACCATCCAGCTCCCAAATAAATTCACAGAAACTTACTGTTTCTTAGGAATGCCAGCCTTGGTTTGGCTTGTTTCTAGACAGCTTTTTTAAAAATTATCCCACCTACCTTCTGCCTCTGGGCTTTTAGCTTTCTCTATTCTATACACCTTTCTTTACATCTTACTCTGTAGCTGTCCATGTGGCTGGGTAGATGACTGATGTCATCTTCTCTCCTTCTTTCTTGCTCCTTCATCTCTCTCTTCCCAGATTTCTATTTATTCTCTTTGCCTGCCCGCCCCAGCTATTTTTCGCTCCTGCCTACCTATTGGCCATTCCACTCTTTATTAGACCAATCAGTTGTTTTAGGCAGGCAAAGTAACATAGCTTCAGAGTTAAGCAAATGCCACATAAAAGAATGCAACACAAGCCGGGTGGTGGTGGCACATGCCTTTAATCCGAACATTTAGGAGGCAGAGGCAGTTTTCTTTGAGTTCGAGGCCAGCCTGGTCTACAGAGTGAGTTGTTCCACGATAGCCTCCAAAGTTACAGAGAAACCCTGTCTTGGGGTGGGGGGTGGGGAAAGGAATGTATCACATCTTTGCATCATTAAACAATATTCCACAGCACAAACAAATGTAACACATCTTCAACTAATACTACACAACACCTGTGTGCTGGGATTAAAGGCGTGTACCACCACCACCCAGCTTCAAACAGGTTTTGACTGGCTCAGTCCATTCTTCCACGTGAGGCTTGGGTTTTGACCTTTACACTCCTGCCCTCAGTTCCTTCTTTCTCAAGCAGGCAGGCCTTGCGTGATGCCAGGCCACCCATCTGAGTAATTAGTTTGTCACACATAATTTCCACAGAGTACTTGTTTCTTTAGCTGCACTATGCTGAACACACCTGGATTAGCTCAGGCTTTGGGTGACAGGAACACAAGGATGAAATAGACTATGCTTATTAGCATTGATCAAGCTATTTAACTCCTCTAAGCTTCAGTTCCTGAAACTAAGCAGGTACAGTGTTAACTAGGTCTGCAAATACCACATGGGAAATGCTTTCCCAAACTATTACACAGGTGGCATCTTAATACCTAACACCTATTATTTATATATCAGCAACACTGTTACTTCATACATCATCAAAGCCTGCCAGGAACACCTAACAGTATACAAACCCACACCCTTCTACTACCTTTTCTCCTCTTTACTTTCTACTACACATCAACACTGCTGCTTAGTTGAGAGTCACTTAACACAAGTCAGTCCCTCTAGACTGCACACCTTAATGAGCTACTTGTTTCTAATTCTAGTGCTGTGCCCATCCCAGTTCTTAGCCTCAAGCCCTCCCAAAGACACTGAGCTTCCATACTGCCCAGCCTGTCCTTGAACCTGAAATCCTTCTGACAGCCTTCCTAGTGCTGTGACCACATGAGTACTGCCAGACCAAGCTTCCCAACAGAAGTCCTAAAAAGACTGTTTTCTCTTTTATTATGTCAAGACAGACAATCCACACACTATTTTGCCTCTATAGACTTCTAACTTTCTAGCCAAGTGTGCTATTATGGTTTAATTCTTTTTTACTTTCCATGACTGATTCTATGGCAAAATTGTCTAACATCCACCATGTAAGTAAGCCAAAGCTGGCCCAAGTTAAGAATGGTTTTGCTATTTAAAACAATTGTTAAATAATACATAAAATTCAAAGACTGTAGCTGGGCACAGTGATGCTAACTAGGCTCAACACCCAGAAGGCAGAGGCTGACAGATTTCTGAGTTCAAGTCCAGCCTGGTCTACAATATGAGTTCCAGGATAGCCAGGTCTACTCATAGAGAACCTGTCCTGAAAAACAAAAACAAACAAAAAAATCAAACTGTGACACATGAACATATATACACACATACATAATCAGCAGAGTCTTGCAGAAAATCCCTAGCAGGTCCTCTCAAGGACAAATGAGCCATATGCATAAAGAAGTCCTGGTAGCTCAGGAAAGGCTTTGTTGTTAGGTTTGAGTACGTTGAGACAGGGTTTTGCTACCTAGGCCAGTCTGGCAATCCTCCAGTATTTGAAGTATTCACATGGCAAGTACTGCCATGCCTATCTGTTTTTCTGTTTTCCTTTCAGCAGTTTGTTACAGTGTACTTGGGTTTCCTTAGGCAGTCTCACCATGTAGGTCTGATGAGCCTGGAACTCACCATGTAGCTAAGGCTGGCCTCAAATGTGCAATTATCCTCAGGCCCCAGTGTGGGGACAGAGGCACACACCACCATAGCCTGCTGTGCTATGTCCTTACCCCACTAAGGTAGCAACTTTTAAAGTCACCAAGACTATCTGCTACTAGCCATGAAAAATAAGTAAAACAGTTGGAGACTGAATGACAAAAAGCTGTTTAATGCCTGATAGATAAAGTCAAGCTCACAAAATTTCCTTGAGTTTAATAAAGATGCTAAAAATGTTACTTTTCAAGTATTTAACTTTTTCTTTTTTTTTTACAAAGGTCTGTACATAAAAATAAATATACAGAAGCAAACCCCATCAACTGGTTACATCAGTAATCCTCACTGGTGGGCTCACCATTTATAAGGAAGACATCATTCAACGCATCCTGTCACAGAGACTGTCCTATCAGCAAGGACTTCTACCTCAAAAGATCATCACTAGGCCTCCTTTACAAAGTCTGCTAAACAGCAAGGGGCCTTCAACCTACCAACTAGCAAGTAGCCATGAAATTAATGGCTGTCTCATCTCTAAGTAGAGCGTGGACCTAGTGACGATGTCTATATCTCATACTAACCAAAGCCCTTAAAATATAGGTAGTTAAGAATGGAAATAATCCCCACCGTTCCTTGGTTAGTCACTGTGAAAGTGTGCGTAAGGCAATTGAGTTGAGGGTTAAGGGTTCACCTTGCTAATGTCAAGTGACACTAACAAGAGTCTTAACTTCATCCACCAGATGATGGGCCCCTGCGTCCAGGTCTCCAGGAGCAGGTTCCACCCCCTTCACCAGTCAGAGGGTTATAACCTGAAAGTGAAAGGAAACAGAACCATTTTGATGGCTGGAGAGCAGGAAACATGCTATATTAAAAACTATAACCACAAATCTAGCATGTAAAACACTGCAGAGATATAGGTTCCATCTTTATGGCCATTACCAAGGGATTTTAGCCATTATATAAAAATATAGTGGAGACAGTTGTGGTGCAGCCTTTAATCCCAGTACTTGAGAGGCATGCAAAACAGTCAGAAATTATCCAAGATAGCCTGATTTAATTATATGAAGCCTCTAATTCTAAGTGTTATAGCTCCCCAAAGAAGTGTTACAGCTCTGATCTGAGGGTATAATTTTCCCAATACAAGTGCTATAGCTCTGAGGGGAAATTACCAATAGACATGTCACAAATCTGAGGGGAAGGCTTCCCCAATGGAGGTATTACTGAGGGGGAAGGAATCCCCGGTGAAGTGTTACAGCTCAGCGGTCAAAGGTTTCTTTTGTAGAAATGTTGCTCTCTGAGGGGAAAGGTATCTTTGGCAAAGGGGAGCCAAGGAACACCACAAAGTCACACCAACACAACAAACTTCACACAGAGATGTATTGGTAGAGACACAGGAAGTGGTGGTCTCTGCTGGTGAGAAGCAGAGAGAACTGAGCAGGAGGGGGGTTAATACAGGGTTTCCTGGGGGAGGAGTTTTCCAGGGTAGGGACTAGTGAGATTTCAAGTCCTGAGCTTGGCTTGAGCCCAGGGATTGGTGGATTTCGTGCTCGGGGACTGGAGGGTTTTGGTAGATTTTCAAACATGTAAGTGGGCTTGGACCTTTTACCCTACACATTCAAATAAAGGTTATTCAAGCTATAGAAAATGGACTTTTAAAAACAATTAAATGGCCAGATGTGGGAGCTTACACTTGTAGATCAACTCAAGAGGTTGAAGACCGTGCATAAGACCAGCCTTGGCTACACTGTGATTTCTAAAACAGCCCAGGCTAGAGTTTGAGACCTTATCTCAAAACAAAACAAAAGCAAAGCAGAACATTTTAAAAGGGTGTGATGGTCCAGGCCTGTGATCTCAGTCCTTCGGAAGAGGCAGCAAGAGAATCAATGGTCAAGATCATCCTTGGCAATACATTCAGCTGGAGGCTAGCCTAGGCCTAAGACTGCGTCTCAAAAATGAACAAAAACCAAATCAAACAACCAACCAGAATGGAACTTTCCACTTCTAGGAGTCAGAACTGGGTCACCTACATCCTTCTTCTATCTCTCCCTCCTACATCAGATCCTCACAGCCAATATGAATAACTGGGTGTTTCTCTGCCCTAGGCTCCAGTCAGCCTTATGTGGGTTGGTTCTGCTCCTTGCTCACCATGAAATCTCACCCTGCGTCAATTTCCTCATTTGCAAAGCCAGGCTTGTTTAGGCTGGTCCTAGCTCAGGACTACTGGACAGCACAACAGACCATGCACAAACTGAAGTGTGTTGGGTGAGCTAGGATGAGAGAATAATTAGCTCTGGAGGGGAGCAGATAATACACCATGTTCCATTGCCTTAGACTCAGCCTTGATTGCTAACTTCTCTGCTTGTGAGTCCTATCTTCCCAAAATACATGAAATCCCTCAGGAACAAAATGACACGCTGCTGTTGTGTCACCTAGAGTGCCTAGTCATGTAAACACAGAAAAAAAGCTAAGTGAACATCTGTCTATATCTTGAGGAAGTTACTCACAGGAAACAGGGCAGCACCGTTAGCTAAACACAGTGTCTCCAGACACTGCTGTCAGACAAATTGCTCTCACCCTGGCTGTCCTTTCCTACCACAGCACTATCTCAGGAACAATTAAGAACCCTGACTCCAAGCACAATCACCCTTCTTGCTCAGTGAACAGCCACAGCGCCTCTGCATCTGCTTCCCTTATCTCTGCAGTCCTAAATTTGGGGACACAGACACAGAGACTTTTTCCTCACTATGCAGCCTAGGCTGGCCTCCTCCCAGACACTCCTTCTGCTTCAGCTGCCCAAGCATGAGGACTGCAAGTATACATTCTATGCTCAGTGGGAAAAAGAACCTGATTGCAAACCCCTAGCACTTGTGCATAAAGCCAGGCTCAGTATTTAGGTTAGAGACAGGACTATTGAGACTTCCCAGCTGCCACATTAGCTCCAGGACGAGGGGAAGACCTTGTCTCAGGGAATAGGTGGGAATTATAGAGCAAGACACCCAGTGCTCTCTGGCCTCTGTGTACAAGCATGGATGTATGCACTGGCACAGTCAAGTATGCACACACACACATACACAGAAAGTACAAATAAAAAGACAACAGATCTTGTAATTGTTAATATTTCTAAATGTGTCATATTGCCAGGTTCTTACCACCTCCCCTCAAAGGCTTTCTGTCAGATTTTCTTTTGGGGGTGACAGAAGATGAAGATGAAGTAGAAGGCCCAGGACCATCTTCTTCCTGTTTGAACATACACAAGTTTAAGAATCAATAAATTCTACTCAGGGCTAGGGCTATAGCTCAATATGCCATGTTCTGGGTTCAATTTATGAAACCACAAAACAAATCCAAGTCCCAGCATTCCACATGGTTAATCTCTGTCAACTCCAGTTACCTGAGGCCTCCCTGTATTTCTTCTGTAACTTCTGCCTTCTTGCATGCTGTCCCACATCTCAATCTTCTGTCTTCTTTTCTCTTCTTCAAGCTAAGAAAGAATCACACACACAAGAAAGCACTCATAAACTCCTACTAATCTCAAAGAAAATGCTCATTGAGAATTCTCAATTCAAACATCTCTCGAAACATGTCTTCACTTTCATTTAATCCTGGGGGGAGGGGGGAGCAGCTGTGCATGGCTGGGCATGATGGTATACACCTGTAACCCTGGCACATAGGAAGATGAGAGAAGACTAAGTTTGAAGCCAGCCTGGTCTACACAGTGAGTCCCTATCTCATAAAACCTTTCTTAAAATGTATGGAAGGGGCTGGACAGATGACTCAGCAGTTAAAGAGCACTGACTTCTCTTCTAGAGGACCTGGGTTGGATCCCAAGCATCCACATGATAGCTCACAACTGTCTATAACTCTAGTTCCAGGGGATCTGGCATCCTCACACATACATGCAGGCAAAATACCAATGCATATAAAATAAAAACAAAGTTTTAAAAAGTATAGAAAAAGAAACAAAAAGATTCCATTATTTCAACCCACTCTTATCAGGCCATTCTGGCAATGCAGAAGAAATGACCTGGAAAGGGTGTGTGGCTGGCAGGTCTGTTTTATCATCACCTGGATGTGCCACTTAGTCTTTTTGCCTCGGGCACTAGATCATAGGACAACAGACTGACAACTGCATTAGGAAGTTAAGCACTATGGGAACAAGTGAAATGAATTGCAGCAGAAAATCACACTTAGCAGTGAGTGCCTGAAAAACCTGTGGTAGGTGTGGACATGTGTCATTTGCTTCTTCTTCCTGTTCCATTGACAGTAGCCATTTTTTTCCAAGCAGCCAAGCATTGCAGTGGACATGCATGTCAAGGGCATTTGATCTCTCATTTCCAAAGGAACTCAAACCCAATGCAGTCCATTCTGATCCTAATTAAATTGTGATGTCATAAGGACATATGATGAGATGCATTAAAAGCACACATTCTACAAATTTCTCCATGGTAGACACATCTCTTGCCAAACCTGTCCCTTTAAGCTTGAGGACCTATTTGAGCCCCAGAACTCAAGAGTGGCAGAAGAGAATAACTACTATTTGTTGTCCTCTGATCTCCAACTGCACACCATGGTATGGACATGCCTACACTCATACACAAATAATAATTTTAAAAAAATCCAAAATGAATATATAGCAGATATATTCAAGCATTACCTATAAGAGATCTAAGCTAACCATAAGCCAGGCAGATATGATGGGCATTTGAAAAAAACATGCACATACTATTTCCATTTTTATTCAAAGACCCATACAATACGCTCATAAAATACTGGATAAAATATATCTGTAAAAATATTTTAAAAAAATTAACATTACATGGGATATTTAGGCAGTAGGTAAGAAGCAGGAACAGTGGAGACTTAATTTCCATAGAACAATCTTCTATACCACAGGTTTTAATTATTAACTTTAAAGTCAGGCTGGTGACTAAGGAGAAGATAGGCAACTAACCCTGAAGGCTGCTATTGGAACAAATGCCTTAGGAAGAGGGGTGTATGTTTATGTCTTATTATGTCCTTATGTTAAGCTGGGAAGACCAGAGCCAAAGGGATGACCAGGCAAAAGTAAGAGAAGCTGCCAACTGTGGCAGAAAGGCACATGTCCCTGAAAGCCCCAGTGGCACAACCGAGACTAAAAATTCTTTGAGACCAAATTCTCTGGTGCCTCAAAGCTAGCAAAGGTTTCTTTTTGTGGAGATCAGACAGGCTGATGAGGCAGGCTCTGAAAACTTCTGGCATGAAAATGGAAAGCAGTCATTTCAATGACAGAGTAGCTCAATGCTGGTGTGCAAATATGATCTAAATGAGCTTGGTCTTCAGCTGGTGGCAATATTTGCAAATGCCATGTGACCTTTAGGAGGGGCAGCCTTGCTGAAGGAAGTACATTCTGGGAGGTTTTATAGCCTGGCTCCCTTTCCGTCCCCTCTGCTTCTTGTGTGAGGGTGGTATGCCATCAGTCTGCTTTCTGACTGCCAGGCTGGCCTCAGTCTCCTGTTGTCATGACAGACTATATCCTCCCCCAGGGACTGTCACCAAAATAAACTCATTCTCCCCAGCTGCTTCTGTCATTCCATCATAGCAACAGAAGTAACTAATACAGCAGTCTTACTCCAATGAGGACCAGTGCAACCCACCTGGATGCTCAAAGCAATCCTTGGTTCTTCCTTTCCCTCACTTCCTACTTTTCCTCCCATGAAAACCCACAACTTAAAAAAAAAAATCTTCAAAATTCCCATCTTTCCACACCTCCACCAATACAATCATCATCAAAGCCGTATGCTGTGTTTTCTTGCTCTCCTGAAACCCACTGCAATGTGCTTGACCATCCCTAAACCAGGTCACATGCAAAACATAGCTTCAAACAAAGCTAAATGTGGAACTTGCAATCCCAGCACTTGGGAGGTAGGCAGACTGGTATCTACCTGGTTCCAGTGGCATGTGACCCAGGCATACAGTTTTGTTGAGTAATAGTTACAAGGAAATACTTGAAGGCAAGACATAAAGAAATGATACACCTTTCTTCAAGAGTATTTCTCCCTTGACAGTGCTGTACAAAGCAAGCATGCTGATCCACAGTAAACTAAAGGAAATTAATTCTTAATACCACTCTCACACAAACACTGTCCTCATGTGCTGTCTTTCACTGTAGCTATGCATTCACACATCCATTCCTAACTAGCATATTTTACTCTTTATCACATATGTTGAGATAGTAGACTCTGAAATGCATCTTGATAAATGAGACACAACTCTTCTCTATAAGTTTTCAAATAAAAGTAAATATATTTTATGGACTGTTATCACTATTTAAAACTTCTAGGTAAAAGCAGTTCAGGGATAGAGGTGTGGATCAGTGATAGAGACCTTGCCTAGCATGCTCAAGGCCCTGAAAAAACAGAAAAGAAAAAACCCAACACATTTATTAAGTCAACCCAGTTCATACCTGTCTCAGTTTTTCCTTATGTTTTTCAACTTGGGCATTTAGATCTTCCTGCATTCTCAAACGAGCAGCTGCTAAAGCCTCTTGTCGTTTAACAACAACATCAGGTTCTAAATCAGCAGGGAAAAAAATTAGGCATGACTCCATGTGAAAGAGCCTATAATATAGAGGGGCTCAAAGGTCAGAAAACCATCACAAAATATATCCTTGCATACTCACAGTAGAGTAATAAGCGTACTGATGGCCACCAGAGCAAGACTCTACTATGTAATGTGGCCATCTCATTTGCATCTGATGTCTAGGTTGACCAGCAGTTCACAAAGCAAAGCAGACGGCTTTTGCATCTTATCTATTACTTTATTAGCCCAGGTCTATGAAAAGAGGTGTAAGATCTTGTTCCAACAAAGGAAAGTCCTTCCAACTAGCATTACAAATATGAATGTCCCAGTTTAACTTGCTTTTGGTTGAGTTGGGGTCTCATGCAACCTTGATTGGCTTCAAACTCACTCTGTAGCACAGAAACACCTTAAAACTGATCCTCCTACATCTTTATATCTACCTCCCAGTGTGAGACCACAAAAGTTTGCCAACATACCTCCTTTTATTTGGTATTGGAGACTAAACCCCAGGCCTTGTGTTTGCTAGTCAAGCATTCTACCTATGGAATCACAGCTCCAGCCCCAATTACTTTAAAAAGAAAACATTTTTTTCTTTTTTCTTTTTTTTTTTTGAGATAAGGTCTCACTGTGTAGCCTTGGCTGACCTAGAACTTTCTTTGTAGACTGGTCTGACCTCAAATTCATATAGATCTGCCTGTCTCTGCCTCCTCCTGAGTGCTGGGACTAAAGGTATGTGCCTCATACCTGTAACATGAAAAATAAAAGGATCCAGAGACTGATACTGGGGTTCAAACTTCAAGCTTAAGCTCAGAAAAGCAAAGCAGTCTGGCACTAATCTCACTCTGCCTTAGACTGAAAGGTGATACAGGCTCCACCAAACCTCAGACTGAAGCCTTTCCTCAGCATGGCTGGAGAATCCTGAGATGTCTCCTATCCTCAATGTGGTTGGAGAATGAATCCTTGCTTCTGTCTTATATACCTCCCTAATGCTGAGATTAAACATGTGCGATCCCAGGTACTGAGATCATCTTCATGTAAGAGGTTTCTCTTTACAACTGGATCAATATTGTGTAGATCTGAGTGGTCTTGCACTCACAGAAATCCATCTACTGCTTAAACCTGTGTCCTGAGATTAAAGGTGTGTACCATCACCTCCTTCTGGCTGCTGGGATTAAAGATGTGCCTGACTGCTATAGCTTATGGCTGACTTTGCTTTCTGAATCCTCAGGCAAGCTTTAATAATTCATAAATTATATGTCACCATAATACCCAACCCTAGTTTACATTTTTACCGAGTTGTAAAACAAGGCTTTCCACCCTAATCCCAGTACTATAGTAATTCTGATGAATGGTGATCTTTATTTTAGTTATACAGAAACATAAAACACTTTCCTTTGGACACACCCCCAGAAGTAGCTTCTAGCTAGAATGGTTGCCCTTTGAGGTGTTTTTTGCTTGTTTGTTTTGTTTTTGTTTTCCTTTTCTTTTAAAACAACCAAATGAAAAGTGGAAATCAGATTAAGAAAATCAGGATGAGATCAGTGAAAAAAATCAAAATAAAGTGAATGCAAAATCCTAATGCCGAGTTTTAGTCACTCATAATAATTCTAGAGGTCCCTCAATAGATGTAGAAGGAGCACGAACAGTTTTCCTGTCAATCCTATCTAAAATTAACAGTCACTAAACAAGATGTGTATTATGTGTGCTACACACTATCGAGAAATTTTTGTACCTCAATAAATATTTCAAAACCCAAACTCAATGGCATAAACTGCTGCCACCCACATATGTAAGCTACAGGTGCCTTCATTTCTATCACACTAACCCAGAACAGTCTCAGCTCGGTCCAGCTGCCTCTGCCTCAACGCCCTCAGTCGGACTGCAAGTTTCTGGATGACAATGTAGAGAAGGATGCAGCTGAAGAGGATGTACCAGCCATAGCTGGCCAGCAGGGAGCCCACTGAAAAAAGAAACCAGTTTCAAAAACGGAAAATGCCATTTTTTCAATAATACCCAACAAAGATAAATCCCAGCTCCTGCCTTCATAACCAGCACATCTAGCTGTGGAAATGGACTCCTAAGTAGTAACTATCTGGGCGAGGAATGTAAGGATTCCGGAATCGCTGGGTACACAAACTTGTCAACCACCAGGGCACTCGGGAGAAGCCTGGAAGGTGCAGGGCACAGAAGCTGAGTTAGGAAGGACTAGGGAGACGTGTCTATCAGATTCAGGAAAGCAAAGGCCATCCAGACTCCGGGAGCTACACTTGTAAAAGAGAATGTAGTGGGTTAGGGTTGTGCTGAGCGAAACGCCGGCCGGCCAGAGGACTGCAGTCACTGCAAAAGGAAGGTGTTAAAGATTCTAGCGAACTAAGCCCGAGAGCGCACGCCCAGCCAGGCCGACTCCGAAGAAGCAGAGCTCGGTCCCGGCCTGCCCGCAGCGATAACCGCAAGCCTCCTGGAGGCCGACCCACCGAGCATGGCGGCGCCCGCCGCACGCCCCGCCGCACGCCCCGCCGCCCCTCACCTGTGACGTGCAGGAATCTCAGGCCCTCGGTCTCCAGCGCCGGGCGCGCGGACAGAGGTTCCTCGGCGTGCTCCATGGCTGCCAGCTGCCAACGACTTGGCCGCTGCTCTTCTCGGCTCGCAGCTTCCGGTTCGGCCCTATGTACACGTGGCGCTCACGGCCGCCGCGTTCCTGGCCTATCGTGACTCGACCTGTCTCGACGCTCGACCAATCACAGAGGAGGTGTGGCTGGAGGGCGGGGCTAGAGGACGCCCAGGCGGAAGCACGTTTGACTTTTAGGGGAGGAGCTGGCGGGTTTGGAAGCTCGATGCTCAGCTCAGCGCGGATAACCGATCTTAAGCTGATTTCCTACAGACCTAGTGCTTGGTACTGATTGGACACCGAGGACCAAGAGATTTGGAGCCTCCTGTGGATAAGATTTGCATCCCGCCCTTGTCATGGGACGACTGAGAGTTGTAGCATAGATCCCATCCACAAACGTGAGGAAGCGACCTAATATTCCACTGATTTAAAATTATTTCTTTTTAAGGAACCACAATCCCAAGGGAAGGAATTAATCTAGTAATGATTTCAACAGGCTTAAACTCTTATTTGTCACATGACCAGCTTTTGTAATGTTTCCCAGCTGGAATTTGAAATGGAACTGATGGAATCGAATTTCCCAAGTCTTAGGTTAATAATGGGGATTAAGAAGGCAACAACTGCCCCGTGGTGGTGGTGGTGTCGCACGCCTTTAATCCCAGCACTCATGAGACAGAGGCACACATGTCTCTGAATTAGAGACCGGTCTGGTCTACAGTGCCAGTTCCAGGACAGCCAGAGCTACACAGAGAAACCCTGTCTCAAAAAAAAAAAAAAAAAAAAAAAAAAAAAAGCAACAACTTTATCTGAGGTGTTTAAAAGCGGGACCTTTGGGAATTTATATGAGGTCAGTGTGGAGTTCTCCAGGAAAAAGGAAACCAGATTTATGCACTCTTCCAGGAGATAAGACAGCCAAAGGGCCCTGGCAGAATTTATAACATGTTTTGTGGACTTTGAATTTCCAAAATTGCTTCATAAAATTAGTCTGTCAAGTATCTTGCTACAATAATAAACTAATGCAGTGATTCCTGCTGAAGGACTAGTATACATAGGTCATAGAGAAAAGCCTGAAATCGCTTCACATTATCAGCCACCTTGAAAATGGACTTTATAAATCAAAAAATTTGATGAGAGGATACATCAGTTATGAAGCTAGCCATCACTTTGCTGAATTAGTTTTATGTTCTCAGTGTTTTCCTCTTAGTGATAAAAGAATTACCACTCTGTGTAAAATTTTGGGTATTGGCCCTCAACGATCTAGTTCTAAGCCACACCCCCAGTTTGAACCATCACTTTTCACTTAAGGTGATTTCTCACTCGTTGAGGCTTTGTCATACAAATACAAGTGAAAAATCTGGTCAAGGGCTGGAGAGATGGCTCAGCGGTTATAAGCACTGGCTGCTCTTCCAGAGGCCTTGAGTTCAGTTCCTAGCAACCACATGGTGGCTCACAACCATTTGTGATGAGATCTGGTGCCCTTTTCTGGCTTGAAAGCATACACGCAGGCAGAATATTATATGTGCAATAAATAAGTTAAAAAAAATCTGGCTCATTATCTGTAGTCATGATGATGAAATAAGTAGTAGTATTTAGTTTTATTAAAAGGGGGTGGAAAAAATATAAAACCAACAACAAAATGCATTGGTTAAAGATGCATGTCTTTAATCCCAGCACTTGGGAAGCAGAGGCAGGTGGATCTCTGAGTTTGAGGCCAGCCTGGTCTATGGAGTGAGTTCCAGGACAAGCCAGGGATATATGGAAAAACCTTGTCTCAAAAAACAAAACACATATATGAAAATCTCATAATAAAATCTTCTCCACTTGGGATTTTGTAATATAAAATAGAACTGAACAGCAATTCATAAAGATAATGCATTAAAAATATACAAAGTAGGACTAGGAATGTGTCTCAGTTTGGTCAAGTGCTTCCTAGTCTAGCACTTACAAAGTCTTGGGTTTAAAGCTCTGCATGCACAAACTGAGTATGGTGGCAACTGCTTCTAATTCCAGCATTTGTGAGCTAGAGGTAAGAGGATCAAGAACAAGGTCATCTTTGGTGTCATAGGAAGGCTACACTGGGCAATGTAAGACTGACTAAAAAAATCAAAGCCATGGGGAATAGAGGCTGGTGGATCTCTATGAGTTCCAGTCTAGCTAGGGCGATATAGTTAGCCCTTCTATAAAACAAAGCCAAATATATACACAAAGTAGCTTTGTTTACTCTTGGAACCAACCACAGTGTGCACACTTAGGTGTGCACAGTATGATATTCAACTAAAATGTAAAGTACTTTGAATTGAGCTCATGGATTTTAAGCTTTTATTCCAATTTCTACAAAACTGCCCCTACATCTCAGGTATGTTGCTTTTGTCCCTTTCATCAAGTGGTAGCTTTCTACAACTCCACTTTATCTGGCACTTGAACAGCTTAGGTATTACTTGCAAAAAAATAGGACAAAGGTGAATAGTAACCACAACTCTGACTACTGATTACGTAGACTAAATGCCTAGCTTTTAACTTCTCACTCCATCCTTGTATAGGTACTCCTTACAGCCAAGTCCTTTGGGGTTAGGTGAATTTCTCCATCCATTGTATTTAGCTGGGTGGATTGCTTTGGTTAATGGTAAGTAAGCAGAAGTGTTACCAGTTCTGAGTAGTTTAGCTAGTTGGCTGAGAATAGGGCATAGAAAGCCAGCTACTCTAGTTGAGCACAGATGTCACAAGATCTGCATAAGGCTGCGTTCTCAACATCCTACCACTGAGAGGGAGAGAAGCTAATTGGGGCCTACCTGACCCCCAAGGACTTTGCTAGTTGATGGATGAGTAAGAAACTTTTTCTTCAGTAGTGCAGCCATTGGTAAGGTACCCATGTTCAATAAACAATTCTAATTCACGAAGTCCAACACACAAAAAGGAGTGGCTAATTAAGGGGAGGGAAGTAATTCTAAAGTTGAAGGTAACAGGTATTTGTAGGTGTGTGTGTGAGAGAGATTAAAATACATTATATGCATGTATGGGAATGTCATGAAACACATGACTATATACAATTAATATAAGGAAAAAACCATTAAAAATAAAGAACAGAGTCAAATATGGAAATATGTAGATGATGTGGCAGAAGCTGCTGGCAAACTGCCAAAACTTGCTGTCTTATAAGAAGCAACTACATAGGACTAAAGGTGTGGGGAGCTCAAGAACTCAGAGAAGGCAATAAAATAACAGTTCTGTTCAAACATGAATTAGGCCCTGCCTTTCTGAGGACACTTTTTAAAAAAAAGTGTTTTGCTTGCACATGCATTCACCATACACCTACAGTGTTCATGGAGGTCAGAAGAGGGTGTTGGATTCCCTGAAACTGTTCCAGAAGGTTGTGAACTGCAGTGTTGGTGCTAAGAATCAAACCCAGGTCCTCTTTGGGAGCATTAAGTCCTCTAAATCACCACACACACACACACACACACACACACACACACACACACAGGCATATGTATGGAGATCAGTTCTAGCATGTAGATTCAGTGATCAATGTCGGGTTAATCATTAATTCAAATCTTATGATAATATCCATTAATTCAATTAGGTCAAGTTCCCAAACCAGGGCATTTACCAATTATATAAATACTAGAGCAATAACATTTAAGGTCAGGCATGGTGACATACCTGTAATCTCAGCTGTTGGGAGGTAGTGGTAGGATTAGGAGTTCAAGGCCAGTTTCAGCTCTGTGGCTAGTTGAAAGCCAGCCTGGGCTACATGAGACATTATGTCAAATCAGTATAGTCCCACAAACCCATTCTTGCAGGTGTTGCATGACTATCGGCTGCTATAATTTTCTGCTGTAACATAGACAATAGTATCCTGATTGAAACTTATGCTCTACGAAACTCTTCACTGAAAATGTTTCCTAGGGAAAACAACATGCATTGAACCTGATCAATGATTTGGGCCCTGAGACACAGATGGAAGAGGAAGCGTCTCTTGCCTCTAGCCAGCTTTTGAAGTCCTTGATCAGGACAATGGCACGTGGTTTTGCTTTTTTTCCACCAACCTCAAATACTAAACTATCTAGTACTGACACAGCTCTGATCAGTTCAGACTACCTCGGTGCATGCTCAACAATCTCCATCATTCTCAAATGCTATAGTGCAGCCCAGGCTTGGGTTCCAAACTCAAGCTACTTTTAATAAAAAATTTGCAATTATAAATTACCTCAGGCTGCTGAGTGGTAGTGGCGCATGCCTTTAATCCCAGCCGTTGGAGGCAGAGATAGGCTGATCTCTGTGAGTTCTGAGGCTAGTAGCCTGGTCTGGTCTACAGAATGAGTTTCAGGACTATAGGGGAAAACAAAACACAAAAAAACAAAAAAAACCCAAACAAACCAAACCAAACCAAAAAATTACCCCTGGACACCAGGTTGTCATCACTGGGACTGTTGACCAAGAGTCTCACCCAGGAAAAGGACTCAAAGAAGCTATGGAAGACAGGAGTCCGATTTTTTTAATTTGGTGCTAGGGGTCTTGCACAGTTTAACCATGACTGTCATCAAGCCAGTCTCAGCCAAGAGGGAAGCATCTGTCTTATCAGCAACAGGGGCTGAAGCATGAATAGAAGGGCTATGGGAGCAATAGGGGCAGCCCCACTGACAATATTGTAAACCAGACTGCAGTCCAGAATGGGAGGAAACTTAATTTAAGTCTGGGGCTTAATTTCACTGTTCCTGCCCTTCTCTTCACCAAGACCATTGGGAGCACAGTTCCACTGTCTCTCAGGTATCTGATAAATGCCTTACGAGATCAATTAGTTACCAGACATCAATGGAAAGCATCTAGAGACTATTTAATATGCTTATCTCATTCAGAATTACCAAAGGAGCTTGGAAGATAGTTCAGTGGGCAAGAATGCTTGCTATGCAAGCTTGAGTACTTTTACCCACCACCCAGGTAAAAGTGGGTCTGCTGGAACTGGCTGGCTCCAGGCTCAGAGAGACATTTTTCTCAACGGATCAAGGAAGAGTAGGGAAACCAAGGCACTAATATTTAACAATAAAAAACTCTTTGCTAGATAAGGAATACAGTTAAGATATCTAGATGCTAAGAGAGAGGTCATGACCCTGTGCCTGTTTGTTGTAGCACCAACAATTCCTACTTAGAATTTTTCAAATCACTTTGTTAGAAGTTCACATGTGTTTAATTAAAAAGGTCAAAGGATGCCTATTTGTCTAGTTTTAAGCCTGTCTGCCTTTACAAAGAATCTGTAACATTTCATACTCAGAAGTAATATTTATTCAGAAACAGTATCCTCCCTGTGCTGGCTAGTTTTGTGTGTCAATTGACACAGGCTAGAGCCATCAGATAGGACAGAACCTTAGTTAAGGAAATGCTTCCATGAGTTCCAGCTATAAGACATTTTGCCAATTAGTGATCAGCCAGGGAGGGCCCAGCCCAAGGTGACTGGTTCCTCCCTGGACTTCTGGTCCTCCTGGGAAGCCAGTAAGCAGCACCATGGCATCTGCATTAGCTCCTGCCTCCAGGTTCCTGTCCTCACTTCCTTCAGTGATGAACAGCAAGTGGAAGTGTAAGACAAATGAACCCTTTTCTCCCCAACTTGCTTTTTGGTCATGGTGTTTCGTTGCAGCAATAGAAACTCTAAGACACTCCTCAACTTCCAGCTTAAACATGTCCTTATACCTTACAGCAAACACACAACAACAGACAATCTGGCAGCAAGAAAGTGGCCTTTATTTTAACATTTGTAGAAAACTGGCATTTAGATTCCAAGGTTCATATTAAAAAATGATCAGCAGTAGTTCTGAACATTCAGCAACACTGACAGATCCCATGTTGCTGATACAAGCAAGGCTGTTACTCCATGCTCAAAAAGCAAGACTTGTCTCTAGACAGCCCATTAGACCACCTGTCACAGAGCTCAGGACCCATTTGTGACTGTGTCCTCCATCTCTTCTTCACCATCATCGCTTGGCCCTGAAAGAAACACAAAACCAGAAGCCATGTCAATTTTGGATATCTGTCCACTCATCTGACATATATGCATTAACTAAAAAGAAAGTGAATGAACACAAACACACAAAAGGTTAATTGTTCTCCACAATCTGTGGTAAGTTGTTTTGTTTTTTAAGATTTTTGGTTGCTGGGCGGTGGTAACACACCTTCAATCCCAGAATTTAGGAGGCAGAGTTGAGGCCAGTCTGGTCTACAGAGTGAGTTCCAAGACACCAGGGCTACAGAGAGAAACCCTGCCACAAAAACCAAACAAAGAAAACATTTTTTTCTTTGTTTTTTTTGCCGGGGGGGGGGGGGGGTCAATGTATTCTGAAAAAGAGAAAAAGAACAAAACAAAACAAAAATTCCAGGTGTGTAGTATATGCCTTTAATCCTAACACTGAGGCTGAGGAGGCAGGGGCAGATGGACTTCCATGTCTGAGTCCACCCTGGGAGAGTGAGTTCCAGGATACTCAGGGCTATTAGAGATCCTGTCTCCAAAAAGAAAAACAAACATTTGCCTCATTCAAATGTTTAGAGAAACTACTGCAGCTCAAATCTATCTATAGCTCCTACAGTCAGAAGCAAACAGCAGATTTCCATAGACAAGCTACCAAGGCATGTTTGTCTGGAGTGGCAGCTTTTTACAGATCCTTCATATCTGCAGAACTTGAAGTCTACTCAACAAACTTTAAACCGTTCATATCTGCAGCTCACTACTCTACCTTGTAGTCTGAATGGATCTTGTACCCATAGACACTTGAATATTTGGGAAAATTCATTTGCCCTGTTTTGTGGATCTTTCAAATGTTAAGTCATTTCATGACACGGTTTCATGAAAGCTAAATTCATTAATATTCCCACTGACTTCCTCAGAAATGTTTGTAAGTTCTAGGAAGACGTCAGCATGTTACCAGTGGAATACATTTTTTTTTCTAGTAACGGTGAAGCTGAACCCAGGATCTTGTGTGTTAGGCAGTGCTCTACCACACTTACTATCCCCAGCTCAAGTTTCTAAACTTTAACTTTTGCTTAAAATCTGCAATTTTATAATTGGTAATAAACACTGTCAGGTGCTGGGGATTGCTCAGGGACTTAAGTTTAGTTCTAAAGAAAACCATTTCTATTTAGTGAGTGGATTTGATAGGAATTTTACTGGAGTAGATGCAGGGAAGAACACGGCAAGTACCATCACTGGGCCTCCTTGCTGATGCACCAGCAGGTTTTACTTACCCATCACTGCTCTTGGCCCATCAGTGCAAATGGAAAGAGCAAATGCCTTGGAAGTTATTACAGAAATAATTTACCTTGCATGTCCCCAGAGGCCCAGGGACCACACAACAACACCACTAATCTTAAAAATACCTTATACCCTCTTCCTGAGGAGCTACGGGCAATGAACAGCTGCTGAGGCAGGAAGTTATTTTCTTCAGTAGTGTAGTCACTGTAAGTTGCTCTTGCTGCAGTAAACAGCCCTACCCATGCTCATGCAAGCAACCACGGCTAAACTCAATGGGTCACAAAACTAACAAACAAAACAATTCAAAGACAACGATTCTTGAAAAGCTGTTGTGGTCGTGATCCCCAGGGATACTTACACTAAAGTTTGTACTATGTATTTACTTTATTTGAATAATGTACCTCTAGTGCTCAACATTCTGTCTGACAAAGCTGGTATTCAAACATTACACTAGTTAACACCTATCCAAAACTTGCCCTATGCTAAGTGTAATTATCATAATCTTCCCCAAACCTTTTGATGATAGTATTTATCTTAAATTAAAAGATGCAAATACTCGCCTAGGATGAAGAACCCTGCCCAAGGACAGCACTGCTCAGGCTTAGCATAACCAGATCCACTAACCACTAAATTACCATATACACCCTACCCGGCTTTATAGGGATCTATATATATTTCAGGAATTTTATCACTGGAGATTTAATTTTTTGTGACTATAACATGACAGAGCATACTTATACAAACTAGATGGTATAAGGTATTAAACTACCTATCTTGTGAAGACAATTATAAAACTAGACAACATGTCACTGTTCTCAATAATATGGACAACTGTAAAACAAAGATAAGTACCTATGTATCTACAGGCATGTAAACATAGGCTACATGTTTACCAGGCAGACAATTTTTAAGCTGTTACTTTATGGGATCATTATTGTATACAGAATGTATCAGTTTACCAAAAGACCCATTATGTAGTATGTGACTTTTAAGTTCACAATCATCTCTAGAACTTTGTTCTTTCCATGTTATAGAATGTTTTGCTACAACTTGTAAAGACCTCATAAATATCCCAATGGCTTAACTTTATTGCTCCCCATCCCTACTTCTTTCCTTCCTTTTATTTTTTCGAGAAAGGGTCTCCTGTAGCCCAAGCTGGTCTTAATCTTGTTTTGTAGCCGAGCATGACCTTCAACTCCTAGTCCTCTTGACTCAACCTCCTAAATACAGGGATTTCAGGCCTGTGTGATCATGCCAGCCAGGTACTCCTCTGTAATCATTCCAAATGTGATGTTCTGGAAGTACACACAGAACAGCTTTCTGACCTGATCTGCGCTCTCTGCCAGGTATCTGGCCAGACTGCAGCAAGCCCTTCAGCCTCTCAACCTCAGCCAACGTTGATGCGTTTGCTATGGCATTCTGAAAAACACAGGAAAAGGGAGATGGATGATTACAACCCCCCAAGACACTACAGAAATTCCTAGCAACTTTCCCCTAGAAAGTCAACCACACGGCTGTGTGGGAGAATTTCACTGACGCGCGCGCGCACACACACACACACACACACACACACACACACACACACAAGTCAACTTAGAAAACACACCAACATTTAGGAAGGGATTTGGGCTCTTATAAAGGAGGAGAACTAATCATTCCATGGGCAAGCTAAGTATCTGTTTGGAATTTTATTACTGGAAACTAAGATTCTCTACAGATACTTCAATAGGAGAAGTCAGCCAGCAAAACTTGGGAAGCAGAGGAACTAAGACCAAGGTCCCATCTTTCCTCTCTCTCCAGTCTGACAACACATCCTTACCTTGATTGCTTCTACATCCCCTGCAGATGGCCCACCTTTCTTTTTGTCAGTTGGCAAACCAGCACCTGGATTAAAACTTGGGAGGGAGAATATAATCGTTACACTCTGAATAGTGCAGGCTGCTTCTCTTACTTTCAAAAGCTTTGAAAGTAATTCAACCAGTGTAGTATCTTATCTTTGTTAACAAACTGATACAAGAACTCTCTCCTTCAGAAACACCACCCAATCTATCTTCCAATAGAGAAAGTAGGGTGTTTAACACCACATTAAGATGGTAAACTGAAATAAATGCTCTGCTAACCTGTAGAAATTTCCCTGTGATGTACAGACCATGCATGGTCAGACACCATCATTCAAATGTTAATACCACACTAACATTTGGGGTTTAATTTTGTAGAAGGCAAACTACCGGTTTTCTGATAGTGTTTCTGAAGGTGAAGTGGAGTTAAGTTGGATATCCGTATCTTACGTTTTGCTTCTCCTGGCAATATCCTTTGCAAGCTGTGCACCCCGTTTGCCCTTGAACATTTTCTCTGCTTCCTGACGCTCCTACAGCGACACCACACACAGAGTTAATCAAAGTAGGAATACCACATGCATTTAGATGCATTCCTTAGAAAACATGGAAGAGAATTCTTCTGAAGTATTCTGGGTTGGTAAAAACACCACAAGCCAACTTTAAATTAGGGCACACAGTGGTCTGACCTTTTTGGGCAAAGCTCTCAAAAAGTATCCCCCCCTCCTAGTTTCTAAGTGGGACTCCCAAGGAACTACAGAGAATCAGCACAGAGAACAGCCATTCTAACAGGCAGAGCTGCTCAAAGCTGGGTTATATATGCTCTTGTTGGGAACACATCTAAGCAAAGCACTGTGTAGTTCTAATATTTGGCCAACTTTGAAATGGTCAACATCACCCTACCATAAACTGCTATCAGATGAAAACAAAACAAGCCCCCTTCCACAAGAACAACAAACAACCGTGACTTAATGTTTTCTTTTTCACACCTTAAATTTCAAAATTTACTCATTAGGTAACTTTATTCAGTCATGAAAGCATAAGGGAAAGGACCATTCTGTAATGACTCAGCCAGTATGCAATACTCACTTTGAGTTTCACTTTCTGAAAGTCCAGTACTCTGACTTGTGGAACTTTGTAGATCACATAAAGTCGGTAATGCTTCTTATTTGTTACAGGATTCCTTAGGATGCTATAGAAAAGGGACAGTGCCAATCTTACTCACAGCATTCCATCTGAGAAGGTCACTGAAAAGTGTAATGACTATAAACAGAGGAAGCACACATTCTTCCCACTTCACTGTTTAGTAGCAGCCTGACGGTGTTATTTCAGGACTTTATTAGTCGACTCATCACAACAAGCGATTTCCATACCTTAGATAAGTCAGTGATTTGAGAGATGCCAAAGGATCCAGATCACCCTATAAAATAAGGGTCAAAGTAAGAACAAAGTTGATACACACACTACTATCCTAACATTCTGAAATGACGAATATCTTTAAAATAGTATCCACACTATCTTTTACTTAGTTTTTTTTTTTTTTTTTTTTTCCCTGCCCTGGTACCTAGTTCAATATTAATACAACACAACTGCCTAAATATCTCCCACCTAATTAACTGCTGAATATAGTCTAGCTTCTTTAAGTCTTGGTAATAACAGCACCCGTTTCAATAGGAGAAAAAAAAAATTGATTTCCTATAGCAATCTAAAATGGTTACTAAGCAATGATTCAAAAGGAAACCAATGTCAACTTCGGTGATTACTTGGAGCAAACTATTTACACAGGAACCTCAAGTCAAGATCTTGGTCTATTTGGGGTTTTTTTTGTTGTTTGAGACAGAATCTCCTGAACTTGCTATGCTGCCTAGGATGATTTTCAATCCTGATCCTCCCAAGTGTTGGAGTGATGGGTATATGCTGCTGAACCTGGTACAAAATGTCCTTCCTTGTTAGTATATCCCAAGTAGCCCCAGGAAGCATATTATCTTTGAGAGAGGGCACTGTTATCTTAGTCCCATCTCGTCAATTATTTTCAAAGACAAGGTAAATAGTATAGTTCAAAAAATTATGGACTGAAGTCATGGTGGCACCTGTCTTTATCCCAGCACTCAGGAGGCTGGGATATAGAATAGGTGGCCTCAGACTCACAGAGACAGACAGATCTCAGTGAATCTGAGGTTACCTATTCTATAGAGTGAGTCCTGGCTAACCAGGGCTACCTATTCTCAAGTCTTCCCAGATTGTCCTGGAAATTATGGTGGAACCAACATAGCAACAGCATAAACCCATTATCCCAAGGCTAACAAGAAAACTAGACATGGTATTTCCTAGAAACCATATAGTGGGAATCAGTAGGGATGCCAGCTACAGGACTTGCACAGCACTTGTGCAGAAAGAAGTAGAGGGAAGGCAAGAAGGTGTATGATAAACCAGAGAACTTCATAATAACTAACAGATGTTCAGCTGGAGAACAGCTGCCCAAGGATCTGCATGTTCCAATAATAAGTACAGAGAGACCGGGAGAGCGTGTGATGAGGCTACAGCAATGTGGATCCTCACGCTTGTTGTCTTTTCTCCTATTAGGCACAAAGTCTTGCTATATAGTCCTGGCTGGTCAAATTGTGTCCCTTCCGGGACAAAGTCCTATACTGACAAGAAACCTGGGATAGACCTAAATTGAGTACCTCAAGAGGGACACTGGGAAATATCACAGATGAAAGTAGGAGTACTCACTTAGGCAGCACACACTAAAACTGGAAGGACACAGAGAAGGTCAGTGCAGCCTTGTAAATGGGTGATATGCACCCTTGTGAAGTGGTTCACAATTTTAAAAAGCAATGATAGAGAACAAAGTTCACAGAAAGCAAGCAGCCATCTTCACGCCATCAGAGAGAACACTAGAGCTTGAAAAGTGGCTTACTACCACGAAGAGAATCCAAAATGAATAAAAAAGTGTCTGTTATATATCCACAGTACAGAATATAATGACAGCATGCTGATTGGTACGGGAAAATATTATTTTAAGGTGTTCTTTTTTTATGATGCATTTGTTAAACTAGGTAAAACTGTGATTCATTGTCTGCCTAAAACACCTGATATTCTAAGAGCTAAATGGCCAGCCAAAAGCAAGGTAGGGGCAAGGATAGGCGGGGCTGGCAGGTAGAGACTATAAATAGAAGGAGAAATAAGGGATGAAGGATAAGGGAGGAGCAAGAGAACAAGGATAGGAGGATGTCAGGGGCCAGCCACCCAGCCACCCAGCCAGGCATGGAGTAGGAAGGAAAGTAAGACATATAGAAGTAAGAAAGATAAAAGCACTGAGAGAAAAGATAGATGGGTTAATTTAAGATAAGAAAACCTGTTTAGAAACAAGCCAAGCTAAGGCCGGGCACTCATAACTAAGAAAGAATAAGCCTCCGTGTATTTATTGGGTGCTGGGTGATAGAGAAAAGAGAAAAGAATAAAAGAGCAAAAACATAACACAACATATCTATGTAAGAAAAAGGATAGCTAGGCCTGTAGTTCAGTAGTAAGAGGTTTAATTAGCATCCAAAAGGTTCTAGATTCAATTTTTGATTGTACAATGTATCACTCAAGGCACTGATTCCAGAAAGAGGCCCTGCTGGGACCTTCTATACCCTGGCTGTATGTGGTACAGCTGGCTTTAAAGCTGGGTGTAGTGTCTGTAATCCCTGCATTTGGGAGGCTAAGGCAAGAAGACTATAGAGAGTTCAAGGTCAGCTTAAGTTACATATGGAGATGCAAAGTTAGCCTGGGTGACATGTTAAGGGACTGTCTCAAAATACAATATAGGCTAATAGCTGATCTAGGTTGCCTACCAGAAACTTGATGGGTAAGACCCTATTGGTGAAGGCACCACACACTTTCATCACAGGATATAAGAAATCAAGTTGGTACTGACCAGGAAGCTTCCTATTAGCTGTCTAGTGTTCAAAGTACCATAAGTTCTATGTAGGATGCTGAGGAAAGATGTCATCAACCATCATACTCAGCTGTGAATGCTGTCAACTCATTAACAACCATGTGGCAGTGACCCATGGGTACAGTGGTGGCACAAATGTTATGATAATAAACAACCATTTTCTGGTTTGATCTTAGACCCACTTCCACAGGAGGAAATGCATGCCTGGGACAACAAGTCTGGCTAAAAACCCATGGTTGGGCAGCTCACAGGCCCTAGAGCTCACCCTACTACTATTATTCTTCTAAGTGGACATAGCATCAAATTGCCCCCTAATATGTATCCCTTCCCCCCACAGATGAGTAGTGAGGCTCCTGGACCTCATCAGAGAAGTTTCTTTGTGGAGTGGAAAGTACTTTAAGAAGCTCACAGCTGGCCAAAGTTGAGTGAATGCATGTTTCTGGAGGGCTCAGCCACAGTGGGACATCTCTATTACAGCTCTTCTCTGCAAGGCTCAGACTGTTGAAGAGGAAGGGCAAGGGGAAAGACCCTAAGAGCCCAAGGTAGGAAGACCATGCAATATAGTATCTTCTGAACATGGCAGGACCACTACTCACATGAACTCACAGCAGCTGTGGTCATCTGCACAGGACCAAGCCAGTCAATATTCTTGAACTGAAGGTGACCAGCATGGGGGTGGGGTGGGGTGGGGGACAGGCAGGGAGATCACAATCACCCACCTCTACTAGAGGAATTTTTTACAGTTGAGGCAACTGGGGGAGGGAAGTGATAGTATTTTTGAAGGGTGTGGTCCCTGGTAGGTCAACCATTTTCCTGTAGATGGCCCAGCTCCATACCCCAGAGTACATGGCCAGCACAAAAAGAACATGATGGTTTAAAGGGGTAGGAGGAGGGAGGGTAGGACACTCTGTAGGAAAAGGCAGGCTCTGTGAAAGATCCTGTGTCATCAAAAAGGAGGAAATTAAGTTGTGAGAAGGTGGGAAGCAGGTATGGAATGGAAGGAATTGAGAATGAATATTACCAAAACTCACTGTACACATGTATTAAATTCTCAAAGAACGAAAATACTATATTCTATATTAAAAGATAATTGTTGAGAAGGGTAAAGGCATTGGTTGACTTTAAACTGTTGAAAATGCTAGCTATGAATAGAAATAGCCACAGCAAATAATATGTAAACCATCTGAAAGAAAAAATGGAATGACAGAAATAGACAATACACACATGTATACAATGAAAAGAAACAGATCGATGACACAGAGGAAGTGCTCCTCAAAAGACAAACTTTGATATACCAATAATACTAATAAATGTAAATAAGATACAGGCAATGTATTTAAAATACAGGCTTAATACTGGACTTAAAAGAAATTCTATCATCGGAGCTGGAGAGATGGCTTAATATTTAAGAATATTTCTTGTTCTTGCACAGAAACCAGGTTTGATTCCCAGCACCCATGTGGTGGCTCACAGTTATCTGTAGCTCCAATTTTAGGGGATCTGACGTTCTTCTGAGCTGTGTGGGCACCCGGCATGCATACACAATGCAGGCCAAACACTTATACTCATAAACAAACATTTTTGAAAAATCTTATCATAATAAGTTCCTAAGAGACAACAAAAGTGAAAGTTCTGGATGGAAAAGATTTGTCATGGAAGCATTTAAACAAAAAAAGCTTGTTTGAACTTAATTACATTACATAAACCTCAAGGCAAACAGTATTAACAGAGACAACCCCTACCCAAAAAAACAAAAAAAAAAACAAAAAAAAACCAAAAGGTTCAGCTCCCAGGATAATACTGGCAAATTTAAAACTTGTATGTAGCAAGATTTCTAAAATTGACAAAACTTTAGATAGGTGAATGAATCTAACTGCAAACTAGAGCCTCTATGCCCAGTTTTAAAACATGGACTCTGGAGTTGGAACACCATGTTTACGTGGTAAGAGATTTACTGACTATCTCATGAGACTCAGACGTAGTAGCTACGTTTACATAAAAAAAAGGTAAAAGCAAATTTAAACTCTTACCTGAAATATCAATGCACTGTTTATATAAAAAGCCACAAAGAAAGTTTACACCTTCATTTTTAATACTAAACCTGAAATCTGGCATATATTCTGTAGTTCTGTCCATCTCACTTAAGAACATTAGGACACCACAATGCAACCCTTCACAACATGGGAGTCTATTTATACATGGGAGGGAAAGGCAAGTTTTGACAGAACATGAGAAGCACTAATGACAGTGACTGATAAACAAGATTGCACAGGAACGTTCCTACCCAGACGCCCAACAGAGTCAGAAACCAATGGCACACCTGAGGGGGCAAAGAGATCTTTGACATACGTTATCCACATGCCTTACCAATTCCCAGGACAAAAAAACCAAACCAACACAACCAAAACCATAAAAAAACAAAACAACCAAAAAAACCAAAGAAAACAAAACAAAACAAAAAACAACCAAAAGATTTGGAATAGTAAAATAACTATGAAAAAACCCAAAGAGAAACTAGGAGATAACATTTCGAAGCAGGAAGTATCTTTAACCTTTTTCCTTAAATACAGTTTCGCCCATTTAACTTACCAGTTCTACTAGACTGTTGTTGGTGAGGATGAGCTCTGTCAGACAGGGAAGAGCCTGATCAAGTCCTTCTCCTATACGGCTACAATAAAAGCAAAAAGGATCTCATTGACAGCGATATACAAGCCAACATTTATTTCCATCTTTGCAAATATCTGACACCTCAATGTTACAATACTCCTCTTCCACATCCCATCTGAAGGTGAGCAGTGGAGGAAGTCTTGTGTGAGGCACAGGGTCAGCGACAGGGATGGGATGACCTCAGAAACCCATGCCTCCTGGGCTTTCCATAGCCAAGTGGCCTAGTGCAACTCAAAGAAAGGTGGAATTCCAAGGTAGAAAAAAATTTACAACATTTTGTTCAGAAAACTCAAAAACCAACGATTCTGCATTTACAGAGCCGGTATAACACTTTCATCCCAAGAAAATATTAGTCATGAAAATGCTTTCTACCTAAAAACATCACTCAGTACTTTCATGTGTATGGGTGTTTTGCCTGTACTTATGGCTGCATGCCAATTATGTGCTTGGTGCCTGTAGAAGCCAGAAAAGCCAGAAAAGGGCCTGGAACTCCCCAGAACTGGAACTGTGAGCTGCCATGCTGGTGTGGGAAGAAGAACCCATGTTACCAGAACTGGAGAAGGAGCTGCTAGTACTCTTAACCCCTGGAATCTTCCTTAATAAAAGCTTCAGTAATCCCAGTTCCCCGACAATACTTCCCACAAGAGCCACAGACCCTAACAGAAACAACAGTAGCAAGCACGAGAAGCCTTCTTTAATAACTCCATTAATCACTTTTTATATGAAGCAGAACAACAGACAGGTAGTGGTGCACACATTCAATTCTAGTACTTGGCAAGCAGAGGCAGGTGGATCTAGAGTTCGAGGCCAGCTGGTCTCCAGCCAAGGCTACATAGTGAGACCCTGTCTCAAACAAACAAAACAAATAGCATCTTAATTTCACAGAATTATATTCTAGAAGCCAACTACAAAGAAAAAAAAAAACAAACAGCAGAATGTATGAGGTATAGGCTCTCAATGAAAAGTAGTTTTATTTTATAAAAAAGATTTTATTGAGTTAGGTGGTGGTGGCACTCACCCACCTTTAATCCCAGCTTTTGAGAGGCAGAGGGAGGCGGATCTCTGTTCAAGGCCAGCCTGGTCTACCAAGTGAGTTCCAAGACAGGCTCTAAAGTTACACAGAGAAAACCTGTCTTGAAAAACAAACAAAAAAAATGTTATTGAGACAGGGTCTAACTATGTAGCATCAGTTGGAACTTGCTATAGAGACAAGGCTGGCCTGCCTCAGCCTTCTGAGTATTAGGATTAAAGGTGGGCACCACTACACCTGGCTTTTATAAATCTCTTTATTATGATGCTGTTGGTAATTGTTCTAGAATCTGAAATGTATACATAGTAACATGTTTTAAATTTAAATTCAAACTCTGAAGAGTGGTTAGTAAGGTCAGACCAATGCCCAAGTTAATCTCCCAATTGCTTAGGAAAAGTGTTTGATTCATTTCTCCCTTTAAGAAAAGACATTTCTTTTCTTAAAGGCTAGAGTGCAGGCTGCTCTTCCAGAGGACTTAAGAATATATTCCTAGCACCCACATGATAGCTCACAACTGTCTGTAACTCCAGCTCCAGGGGACCTCACACCCTCTTCTGGCCTCCAAAGGTACCACATGAGTATATAGATAGTGCAGACACACTTGCAGGCAAAACACTAATATACATAAAATTAAAACTGGGAGGAAAAAAAAAATATCTTCAGGGTACATTGTGACATCTCTTCAAGGTAGAAGTATTCTCACTAGCATACACTCACCAAATTCTGTTGTTGTTCACTAATAATGTTTTCAGTCTTCTTAATAAAGGGAAACCATCCAGTTTCCTGATCTCATTGTCAGAAAAATCAATAGCATCAAACTGGTCTAAGGTAGCTCCTAGATTTTCAATGACAGGAATTTTATATCCTGTAAAGAGGAAAAAAATACACACAACAAATATTAATATACATGAAAGGTCCCAAAAACAGTAGGAGTAATTAGACTCCTACTGTAATTAGACTCAAAATACTCATTCAAGAAGTAAACTGGCATGGGTGCCATGTCACTTGCTGCACAAAAATACTGAAGATAAATGACAAATGAGTTATAAGGTCCTTACTGCCTCTAAGTGTGTGGTCATACAGTAAACCTGAAGAGGAGGTTGAAGGCAAGAACACAGGAACCTACTTACTATATTGGTTTCCACTGTTTATGAGAACATCTACAAGGCATTCACATTGTTCAAAGTCCTTAGGTTATCAGGCTCCATGACAAATTAACACTGCTTACTGTTAATGCCCAAGCCTTGGGACACTGGTGACAAGCATACTGAACCATTCACATAACTCATCAGTATATCCTCATGGTATCCTGACTCACTCTCCTCTCCACCAGCTCCAATTCTGAGCAGAAGAGTGTATATACAACCATCAATCATCCCCTTGATTGTCTAATGGGCATAATTATCGAGCTAGGTGCCGAAGGAATAAGAAAAATTTAGCACACAACTCAGTTATGAAGGAGTGCAATAAAATAAGCATTCCCAAAATTGCACGGTGTTCAGAGATGCAGCAGAGGTCACAGTTATACAATCCTAATCTCTTTCAAAACCATCTTCTGAAAAGTTGGTAATTGCACTTTCAATGCTATATTTTGTTGTTGTTGTTTATCTTGTTTTATTGACATAGGAGACTAGGCTGGCCACGAGTTCAGAGATCTGTCTGCCTCTGCCTTCAGAGTGCCAGGACTAAAGCTAATGCTGTTTGTTTTGTTTTAAACTGCTTAACAGGTGAGTGTTCACCACCCCTCACATGGAAGTGATGATTATAAGCCTTGGTCAAATAGATCAAGCTAGAAAACACCTTCATAAAAGTGGCTGGGGATCTAGTTCTGTGGGGCGAGTGCTTGCTTATCATGAACAAAATCCTGGGTTCATCCGCAGCACCATATAAACAAGGGGCCCATTTAAACCCAGCGCCAGGAAATGGAGTTAAGATGGTCGGAAGTTCGAGAAAATCCTTAACTACACAGCGGTTTGAAGTCAGCTCTGAGTACAGGAGACCCTGTTTTAAAAACAAATGAACAAACCCAAAAGGGAATTATTGTATAATTAAGATAACTTTGATTTATATCTAATCTACCCTCATGTGTCATATTAACGCATTTGCTAAAAACCAGCCAGTCTCCGTCCTGTCTATGCCATTTTCTACCTTCCTGGCTCTCAAACAGTTCTGGCTGCTGAACACGTCGGGCAAAGCCTAACGGATACAAGCCCGGGAAGGAATCGAGGAGCCGTGTCTGCTAGCAGGAGCGGGTAACAGACGGCTCCAAAGGACCCTGAGGGCCCTGGCGGGAGGCCCGCGGACCAGGCTCCGGCCTCCGCGCACGCGGCGGGGCCCTCTCCTCCCGGCCGCGCGCCGAGCCCGGACACCGCCCGCGCTCCGCCTACTCACCGCGAAGGTCCAGCTCGCGGTCCCGCACAGCGTTGGTGTACTGCGCCGCCTGCTCGATCAGCTCCGCCGTCAGCTTCACCATCCTGCCGCTGCCCAGTCCCCTCACCTCCGCAACCGGACTGCGCCTCCCGCCAGTGCCGTGTCCCAGACTGCACCGCGCCGCGCTGCCAGACAGCACCAATCGTTGCCGCGCTCACCTCGACCACCAGGCTAAAGCAATCGAAGACACCACCGGGCATTACGATCGTCGTCTTTGCTTGTCTCAGCTGGAGCGTTCCTGGAGTGGGTAGAGCCCGGATTCCAGACATTTGTGTCCAAAAGATAAGAACACGAGAGAGGCACTCTCGCTTCAGTGAACCTCAATGCAGCGGAATTTGAGATTGTCCCCTTTGCCTTCAACAGGGGGCGGAGACTCCGCAAGGCTCCAGGGATTCAGGTTCCTAAACCGGATTTGGGGTCCGGCAGAGACAAGGCTGGGCCAGTCCGCTGGATTGCCTTAAGATGGGCCACCTCTTAGCTAGTGTGGTCACCTTAAAGCCTCGGGGTGGACTATGGCCTTTAGACATTTAAGTATTGATATCATGGGGCTAGCCGGTGAGAGGGCTTAGAGGTTAAGGGCACTTGTTGCTTTTGCAAACGACTTTTGCAAAAGGAGTTCTCTTTCTAGTTGTGCACCTCACAACTGCTTGTAACTACAGCCTCAGGGGGTTCGTTGCCCATTTCTAACCTCCTTGGACACCCGCAACTCATATATAAAAATAGAATAAATCTTAAATGATATTCACATTATAGGCTGGGTGTGGCGGGGAACGCCTTTAATCCCAGCACTTGGGAGGCCAGATCTGTGAGATGTATATCAGGCCATTCTGATCTACAGAGAGAATTCCACAACCCGGGCTACACAGAGAAAACCGAGCTTGAACAAACAAACAACAGCAACGAAATTCGTACGAAGAAAGGGAGTACACACATCAGAAACCTGACATTTGATGAATGCTAACACACCTGCGGAGCCTTGGCCTCTGTCCCCAAAGATGACCAGGAATCCAATTCCACGTATTAGTGTGCTTATTTTTGATCATAGCTTATTAATTAGTGTATATGCCACCTGTGTGTGAGTGCCAAGGGAGACTTCTGGCCTGAGATTCCCTCTAACTAGCTGTTGTAATCCTGTAGACATGTGTATTACAAGCTAAACTCCACTCCTCTACAAGAGCAGAAAAGTACTCTTTAAATCTTTTTTTTTTTTTTTTAAATTACCTTTATATCTGTGTAGTTTTGTATACTTGGGTGCAGATACCCACTGAGTTCAGAAATGCTAAATTCTCTGAGATTGGAGTTACAGGTGGTTGCTGGAAATGAACTCTGGTCCTCTGAAAGAGGTGTACGTACTCTCAATGGCTAAATCGTGGGATGATTTTGAACATCTCATCCCCCTGCCTCCACCTCCAAGTGCTGGGATTATTGGATTGAGTCTGTGTAGTGGTGGGAATGGGCTCTGAGTTTCTGTGCATGCTGAGGCAGGCACTCTACTAACTGAGCCACATGCCCAGCCCTGATTTTGGTTATTCTCAGGCAGGGTTTCATACTGTAGCTCAGGCTGGCCTGTGAGTCACTGCAATCTTCCCAACTTAGTCTCCCACGTGCTATGGTTTACAGGTAGGCACCACTGAAATGGCTAAGATAATGCCATTTTGTCCTGACTGTTTTGTGCCTAGACATTCTGCAGCTTACCCTCCCTCTCCAAGGGTCACATATCTTGGCAGTGCTTTTGGGACTGTCCATGATCCTGATCATGGTCCAGATGTATGAATAACTGAATAACTGAAACACCAGAATAACTGATGTTTGTGCAGGCTAAAAACATAAAATTCAAATAAAAACATGAAATTCAAAGAAGTTCGAATCAGAAGTAATTGTCATGTGGTGTCTGGAAAACTCTGCTAAGCTCTGCAAAAGGATGTAGTGCTGATGCCCCTCAATGATGTGATTGATGTGTTTTGTCTTGTAAAATGCTGTACTCCTCAGCTTCAGCACCAAGAGACTCTGAGGTCACTCTTGGTTGCTGGCTAATAATGGGACTTAGATACTCCTAATTGGCTCATTTATTGTGATGGTCAATAACTATCTCATGTGGATCATTGCTATATCCAGCTGATCATTGCACCTTTTTTGTTTGTTTGTTTTTCAAGACAGGTTTTCTCTGTGTATACCTGGATGTTCTGTTGCAGACCAGACTGTACTAGAACTCCAAATTCCATCTGCCTCTGCCTCCTGGGTAGTAGATTAAAGGCAAGTGCCACCACCACCACCACCCGGCTATGATCATTGATCATGGCATTTTTAGTGTGTGTGTGTGTGTGTGTGTAATAAATGCATTTGTATTTGTGGGTGCACCTACCTGTGGGCACCTGAGGGGTAGAGGAGGGAGGAGGTGGCCTGCACTAGTACTCTCTGTCTTATTCTCTTGAGACAAGGTCTCTCACTGAACTTAGAGGTAGGATGGCGGTAAGCAAGCCCCTTAGTGATCCTTGTGTGTCCATGTCCATTTTATCCCCCAGCTCTGGGGTTATAGGCCTACACTACCACACTTGGCTTTTTATGTGGGTCTTGGGGACTTGAACTCAGGTTCTCATGTTTGTGCAGCAGGCACTCTTCATTGCTAACCCCTTTCCCTAGCCCTTGGTCTTTCGTTTTGATACATCATACAGTATGCTTCAGCACTAAGAGACTCTGAGGCAGTACGACTCAGAGAAACTTAATGACAGAAATATTTATTGTGGCTTATGAATGCGCACACACACACACACACACACACACACACACACTCACACACATGTAGAAGACATGGCTGTACTCATTCAAGGCAGCTGCTCACATTGCATCTGTAGTCAGGAAGTAGAGAGAAATGAGTACTACAATCACCTCACTTCTCTCTCTCTCTCTCTCTCTCTCTCTCTCTCTCTCTCTCTCTCTCTCTCTCTCTCTCTCTCTCTCTCTCTCTCTCTCTCTGAATGTGAACCCAGTCCATGGAATAGTATTACTGTTATTCATAGTGGATCTTTTTCAGTTAAACTTATTGGGAAACACCCAGCCTGACACACCTCACTAATGTGGTCTGCCTGGAATCAATTTGGAATTAATATAGAAAGGAAGTGACCAAAATATACTTTTTTCCTTATCTGAAAATTAAGTTGACTTAACACCATCTTCAAAGGCCATCCTTTCCACACTGCTCTCCAAAGCCACTGTTGTCAAAACCAAGTGTCCAAATATGTGAGTCTGCTTTTTGACTAGCTACTATTCTGTTCCATGAGTTTACTTGCATAACATCATAGTGTTTTAATAATACATGCTTTATAAAAGAGCATTCAAGCCTCACTTTTTCTCATTACCTCTCTTATGCTTGTATTTTATAGCTTTTAAATTTAAAACTTAGCTATATGTTATATCTGAAAAGAATCTTTGTACTGGACAGCGGTGTCACAAGCCTTTAATCCCAGCACTCAGGAGTCAGAGGCAGGTGGATCTCTGTGAGTCCAAGGCCAGCCTGGTCTACAGAGTGAGTGCCAGGACACTCAGAGACACAGAGAAATCCCATCTTGAAAAAACAAACAAACAAAAACGAGCTCAAAACAATAGATTACTTATTTTGTACTATATTGAGCCTGCATGGAAAAAATAATATTCTTACAATGCTGAGTATGCTAGTTTCTGAACATGGTACAACTTCACATTTATTAAAATTTTTAAGCTTCAGGAGTGTTTGAAAATTTCTGATAGAGGCCTTTCATAAAGTTTAGTCTAATCATTTGTAAAAGTATCTTTTATTGATGAGTCCATGTTCTAATTTTTAAAGTTCATTTATTTATTTATTCATTTGAGTTTTGGATATGTGTGTTATAATCTGAATTATCACTAGGTAAGGGGTCTGGAAGAAGAAAGGATCTTTCAAGGAAGGGGAAATAGAACATAGAGTTATGGAGAAACAAAGAGGAAACTAGAATAGGGGATTAAATGGGGAGGGGATGGGGAGATCAGGATAAAGAGGGAATATGGGAGGGGCAACTCACACTAAAGGCTTTTTGAAAAACCATATGGAAACATACTACTATAGAAACTTCCTAAATTATATACATATATGAATGGGATCTAAATGGAGTCACCACATAATGGGAGAGACAATGCCCTAGCTAGACATCTTATGCCAGCAAGTAAAACCTGCACTACAATCTGTTTCACTAATTGGGCAAAGGCCTAGAGATTGAAAAAAGAGACAAGACAGTGGGTCATTCGTTCAACAGGAATGCTGAATGCTGTTTATTGAGGGGAAGGATCGGGCTTATATACTGACTCACAGCACAGTGGAAAACAACCCAGAGTCAAGAGTGCAAGTTTTCAGGCTTAGCTCCTCCCCAGCAGATGTGTGTTAGCAAAGCAGGAACAACCCCGGGGAAGAGTACCAATAACAACTCTGGGGCAAGATGTTCTAGCCAACAGCTTCAGGCTTGCTCAAGGTTCCTCTGGGGTCCATGCAGGGCCCTACAGTTGACCTTGGTCAAAGTGGCGCCATGTTATAATACAAACCTTACAGGAATAACCCACCAGTTTTGATTGGATTTAAGGTCCATTCCATGAGATGGAACCCATACCTGCCACTGCTGAAATGGGAACCCTGTTGCTGCAGCTAAAGGCAGCTTTAACTAAACTCTGTCATTGTATTTACCAGTGAGACTCAAGATTCAAAGGCTGGGGTAGAAACCTGCTAGCTCAGAGATGCTGGGTTGCAATTAGCTGGTGTCTCCCAAGGACCCAAACTAGAAAAAGCTTAGCCACTCCAAACCCAACTCTATTACTTCCTGTGTCTCTCTATCTCTCCCGGATGCTCTCTGATGTTCTGTGATTACTAACGCAGCCTCCTGACCCAAACTTAATTTTATCTAATTAACACAAATACAAACTCAGGGTTCACAGAGTGATTCAAATATCCCCCAATGGTGTTGGGCTTGTTGGAGGAAGTGTGTCACTTGAGTTGGGCTTTGTGGTTTCAAAAGTTCACACCAGGCCTACTCAGTCATTCACTACCTGCTACTTGCAGATCAGAAGTGAGCAGTTACCGCTTCAGTGCATGCCAGCCTGCCCGCCACTACACTCCTCCGTGATTACTAGTTTTCTGAACTGGTAAACATGCTCCCAGTTAAATACTTTCTTCCAAAAGTTGCCTTGGGGGCTGGAGAGATAGCTCAATGCTTTGACTCAAAAGCATTGACTGCTTTTCCTAGAATTCAATCCCCAGCAACCACTTGGTGGCTCACAACCATCTATGATGGGATCTGATGTCCTCTTCTGTCATGCAGGTGTGCATGCAGATAGAGTACTATATACAAAAAAATAAATTTAAAACATTGCCTTTGTCTCCTCATAGTAATAGAACAATAACCAAGAGAGAGCTCCTGTGTGTGTGTGTGTGTGTGTGTGTGTGTGTGTGTGTGTGTGTGTGTGTGTGTGTGGTGCATGCATGTTTTTTGCTTTGTTTAGGAATTTTTTATTATTGTTTTGTTTGTGTTTTTTTCTTTTGAGAGAGATAACATGAAATTTGGTGGTTAAGGAGGCAGGGAGGGATGGGGGGAGAAACATGATCTAAATATATTTTATGAAACAAGTAATGAAAATTAATTAACTAATTTATTTTGTGTGTGCACCCACTGTGGCACATATATGACAGTCTGGGGACAATTTTTGGGAGTCAGCTCACTTCTTCCACCAAGAGAATCCTTGGGATCTAACTCAGGTTTAGTGGCAAGCACTTTATCCACTTAATAATCTTGCCAGTGCCCATGTTCTAATTATTACTTTTTGGTACATGAAAATACAGTTGATTTTTGTTTGTCTGTCCACATTGTATCCAGAAACTTTGTGGAATTCCCTTATTAGCCTTGTAACTATTCTTTTGCTTGTTGTGTGTTTGTTGGCTTTTCTAAATAAGGTTTCTGTATGTAAGAGCCCAGGCTGTCCTGGAAGTCTCTTTATAGACCAGGCTATCCTGAAACTCACAGAGATCTGCCTGTCTCTGCCTCTCAAGTGTTGGAATTAAAGGCATGTGCCACCACACCTGGCTATAACTACTCTTTTGTATTTCACACATATTATAAAAGTAAAAGTAGTAAGTATGGTAATTGAGAAGATTGGTAGTTAAAACATCATAGAGTACCTCATGTGCAATGTGTGTGTGTACATGTGCAAGAGTGTGAATGCATGAGGCCAGAGGGCAGTCTTGGATATAATTTCTCCAGAGATGCCACCTGTTTTTTTAGACAGTATTTTTATCCAGCTAGCCTTTGGAGTGCTGACGTGCTCTTCTTGATAAGAAATGCCTTCTAAAGTGAGGGAATCATGGACCTTATTTCAGAAAGGTACTCTTAACATGTCTGTCTGTCTATCTGTCTACCTACCTATCTATCCATTTGTTTGTGTGTGTTGCTATTTTACCTGTATGAATGTTTGTGTGAGGGTGTCGGACCCCTTGGAACAGGAATAATAGGAAGTTGTGTGCGGGTACTGGGAATTGAACTTGGATCCTCTGAAAGAGCAGCTAGTGTTCTTAGCTGCTGAGAAATCTCTCAAGCCCCTATGAAAACATTTTTGGGGCACGTAACTTTTCTATAATCATGTTTGGATTGTTTAAACAACAAAATAATGCAGACTTTATTTCCAGGATGAGCCACCAGGTGGAGCCCTTGGACTAAAGAGCTGGTTTTTAAGCCCCAGAAAGACCTTGGAGTAGATAGGGGAGGCTCTGAGATACAGGAAAGAATATGGAAACAACAACAACAACAAACTGTATGAAATTCTCAAAAGAAAAATTTTAAAAAGATGTAAACGTATCTCTATAATTTAAAAAGGGAACCGTGGTAAGCCCTTTGGAGGAGGCCAGAAGACCAGGACATTGGACATTGAGTTATTTGCACTGTTAGATCTTGGCTTTGCTTGGATTGTAGTTGTGCCCTGGTTCTTCCCTCTTGAAATAAGAAAGCATTTCATTTATTTTTGATTTACAGGATTCCACAGTTGAGAGTGTTGAACTTTTAAAAAGATTTTTTTAAAAGAGACTGAACTTTTAAAGTGTTGAATTTGTAAAGACGGTGGTACCTTTAAAGTTTGCAACACGTTTTATAATGTAATATTAGTGATATCTTGGGGATAACAAGAAAGGAAAGGTTATGCTTAATAAGCTATCAACATGTGTGTATGTCAAGTTGATAAGGGGTCAATTGTGCCAGCTAGTTTTTATGTCATCTGAGAGGAGGGAACTTCAACTGAGGGAATTCTTCCATAAGATCAAGCTATAGACAAGCCTGTTGGGCATTTTGTTAATTAATGATTGATGTAGGAGGGCCCAGTCCATTGTGGGTGGGGACACCTCTGGGTTGGTGGTTTGTTTAAGCTGGCATGTGGCATATATCCTAGCACTTGAAAGACAGAGTCAGGCAGATCTCAGGCAGATCTCTGTGAGTTTGGGCTACAGAGTTCCAGGACCACCAGGACTGTTACACAGAGAAACCCTGTCTTAAAACAAAAGTAAGTTGAATAAACCACAAGGAGCAAGCCAGTAAACAGCAATTCTCCATGGTCTCTGAACCAGATCTTGCCTTCAGATTCATCCTGTGTGGGTTCTTGTCCTGACTTCCTTGGATGATGAAGAGTGATGTGGAAGTATAAACTCCCCAAGTTGCTTACCACAACATTCATCACCCTAACACAAACAGAAATTGTTACCAGGAGTGGGGTATCTTACTTTAGCAAACACATAAGTGAAGTCAAACTACAGGTGGGTCCTGATAACCTTATGACTTTTCAAATGTTTGTCTTTTTAATTATATTTCCTTTTGCTAAGCTTCCTCAACCTGATCCCTACTGACACTTTAAGCTCATACTTCTTGGCTGTCAAACCTTTGTGCACACTATAGAGAGCTTAGTAGCATTGCTGGCTTCTACCTGATAGATGGGAATGAATCCCTGTAGTTGTCAAAAATGTTTGCAGACATTACTGAAGATCCTCTGAAAAACTAAACTCTGACCTGGTAGAGAACTTTTGTAATAAGACATTCTCAGCTCCTGACACTTGGTTCTTAGAGGAATAGGGATTCTCATAATAATAGGCTCACAGGAATGCCAAGAGATGTTTGTTCACCCTTAGTGTGGATAGTCTATGTGGCAGTTTAAATGGCCTCCATAGGCCCATGTTTGAATGTTTGGTCCCCAGTTTACAGCTGTTTGGGAAGGATTAGAAGGTGTGGTTTTGTTGGAGGACATGTGTCACTGAGGTGTGCTTTGAAGTTTTAAAAGCCCATGCTAGACCCAACAGCCCCCCAACTCTCTCTCTCTCTCTCTCTCTCTCTCTCTCTCTCTCTCTCTCTCTCTCTCTCTCACACACACACACACACACAGCCTCTTGCTTACAGATCAGAATGCAAGCTCTCAGCTACTGCTCCAGCACCATGCTTGCCTGCCTACCTCCAGGCTTCTGCCATGACAATCATGAACTAACCCTCTGAAATTGTAAGCAAGCCCCCAATTAAATATTTTCTTCTACAATTTGGCCTCACAACAATAAAACAATAACTAAGATGGCCTATGATCCTATATTTAAAATAATCTTTACCTTGAGGGTGGGCATTTGTGAACAGGTACTGGATGTGGTCAGCTCTTTGCTATGTGTAGTGATAGTAGTGTCAGGGATAAAAGGAGCCATGGCCTCTGCTACTGAGCTAGACCTAGCCACAGTGTATTTTTAAAAGGTGCCATTTAATCATTAGAACTTTGTCATTAGCTTCTCAACTTCCCAGGCCCTGGATGAGCCAGCCTAGATGCTGCAATATGCATAGGGGTTTGTAAGACTATCTGGTTGGCTGCTTGTACTTGGCGTTCTCTGGGACACAGAAGCTACATGGTTCACTCTGTCTGTCTGTACTAGGGAGTAAACAGAAGCTACATGGTTCACTCTGTCTGTCTGTACTAGAGCCTCATGCATTGCATGCTAGGTAACCCCTCTTTTACTTAAGACATAGCCTAGCCTGGCTTTCTTTTTTTCCTTCCTTCTCTCTTTTCCTCCTTCTTTTCCTTCTTTCTCTCTCTCCTTTTGATTTTTTTGAGACAGGGTTTCTCTGTGTAGCTTTGTAGACCGGGCTGACCTCAAACTCACATAGATCCAACTGCCTCTGCCTCCTAAGTGCTGGGATTAAAGGTGTGAGCCACCACCACCTGGCTTTTCCTTGTCTTTGATGTAAGGTTTTGTCGTATAGTCCAGAATGGCTTCAAATGAGATCCTCCTGTCTACACTTCAGTAGTGGGATTATAATATCTGTCACCATTACTCAGCTCTCCATAATCTGCAGTATACACTTTTAGTGAACAAAGAGCTGGTAATTTTTGATGCTTGAATCTAGAACGTGATTCTCAACCTGTGTGTCATGACCCTTTGGAGGGCTAAAAGACCTTTTCACAGGGGTTTCCTAAGACCATAGGAAAACACACATATTTGTATCAATTCATAACAGTAGCAAAAATACAGCCATAAGTAGCAACAAAAATAATTTTATGGTTGAAGGTTACCACAACATGAGGAATTGTATTAAAGGGTCCCAGTATTAGGAGTGCTGAGAACCACTGGTCTAGAGGCTGACAGCACACTCCATAACTTGCTGGTTTTAATTCAGAGGTAGTTTTGATGCAGGTGTAGGGAATGGATTCATATTAGAATTCTAGGGCTCTACTTGGCTATATCCAGACCTACCTTCTAACAATGCACTTGCTAACCTATGGCTCTTACCTGCATGTACCATGTACTATATATCCTTTTCTAAACAATGTACCTAGCCACTTATGACCCCACCTACATTGGACTGTATGCACACCCCTCTATGAACAGTGAAATAAGTTCCTCCTCTTCCGAACAATTACCAAAGTTATACAAATGCTATTCATCCACATTCCAGCTTGTGTTCAGGTACAGAAGGTAGGAGGCAGATCAGGCTTGAACTGGTTTTGGGTATATGCAAAATAAGGCAAACTGAGTCCTCTCAGTGAACTTTCAAGAAGAATTCCCCACTGCCACTTTATTCCTATGTATAATTGTGTATGCATGATTAAAACCAGATGTATTATAGGAAGGACCATATGCAGTTAGTCTATGTAATCCAAGTCTGTCAATCAAAATGAACTACTTCCACTAGATTCCTTAGCAATCAAACTCCTTTAACTTCCATAAAATGAATATCTAAGCAATAACTGAGGCCCTTAACTACCTCCTCAACTTATATAGCCTTTTGTCAGCATTGGCAGAGTATCTGACCTATTCTACTGCTTTGCTTTGAGTAACGTTTTGGTACTTTTGAAAATCAGTGTGAGTCCTTACTTCAGCTCTCCGAAGAGGCCAAGAACCTGGAAACACCCAGTCCAAAACCTGACAACTGGTAACAATTTCAAGGAGGAATTGTTGTCCTTAAGGATATTTGTCCACTCTGGATACAACATCCTAGACTCACCCACTCACTCCTTCACCTATGTTTGTGGTGGGTCATGTTGGGTAGTCTGACCCCTGTTTTGAGAACTATACATCACTCTTTCCTTTGTCACAGAGCCCCCTGTGCATGTTGTTGTGCAAGCCATCCCTGTGGCCATCATTGTGCAAGACAGATTTAGGAGAGTCCTGTCTCAGGCAAGCAGAGCCAAAAAAACAGCCAGAAAGTAAGTTCCGGGGCTGGGCTAACACCAGCTGTACTTGGGAGATGGTGGGGTTTTTGTTTGTTTTGTTTTTTTTTTTTTTGTCCTACTACAAGCAGGATACAGGGCTGGGGTGGGGTGTGGGGGGAGAAGGGTATGACTTTAGTGAAAATAGGATCCAGGTGACAGTGCTCTCATAGGGGTTACCAGGCCTTGGTGCACTCATCCCCAAAGTTCTGAAGCAATCTTGGATCTTGAAAACATCCCTGATGCTGGTGCTTCTTCCTCAGTCTGTCCTAGCTGATGCCCTTTCTTTATCCACAACTAAAGGAGTTTACATACAAGCTTTGGACCTCACAGGCCAGGGTGAAGATCCCAAGAGCCATGTATCCTGTGAGTGCAGGGATTTCAGTAGCTGTGGAGGTGGCAAGTTGTTACCCAATTAAATGACACTTGGCAGATTTGGATGAAGGGCCTAAGGGTCCGTCCAGTGACTTGCTAGCTGGGGAAGCTCTAGTCCCTTTATCCTACTTGGCTTTGGTGGTACAAAGATGGTCTCTTATTTTTAAGTTTTACAACTGTTTATTTAGTGTGTGTGTGTGTGTGTGTGTGTGTGTGTGTGTGTGTGTGTGTGTGTTCGTGCACCACAGTGAGCATGTGGAGGTCAGTGGATAACCTGTGGGAGTTGAGTTTTCCACCATGAAGGTTCCAGGTATCAAACTCAGGTACTCAGGCTGGGTTCTCTTTGACAAATGATGCCCTCGAGTTCTAACTCTGGGTTTCATTCTTTAGCCCATTATGTCAACTTTTGCTAAAGCCCTTTTTGGGTGTCATGGTTTACACTGTCAACTTGATGGGGTCTCAGTTCACCTAAGAGTCAGGTGTCTGTGTGTGTTTATTTTGTGATTATCTAGACTAAATTAGTCTTTGGATGTGTCTGTAAAGGAATATATAGATTAAATTGAGATGGAAAACCCATCCTGAATGGTCCCAATATCATCTCATGGGTTGGAGTCCCAGACTGTGTATAAAAGCTAAAGTGAGCTAGTGCAAGCATTCCTCTTCCTGACTGTGACTGCAACATACCATTGCTTCAAGATTCTGCCACGTTAAGATTCTGCCACATGGCCTCCCTGTAATGATGGGCTATTCCTTGGAAATAGGAACCAAAACAAATCTTCCTTCTTAAATTGCTGCTTAAACATTTATTTTATTCTATGTTGTGCTTTGCCTGACTGTTTGCATATGCATCTCGTGTGTTCCTGGTGCTCACGGAAGTCAGAAGACATTAGATTTCTTGGAACTGAAGTTACATACAGTTGTGAGTTTCTATGAGGGGATGCTGGGAATTGAACTTGGGTATTCTGTAAGAACAACAAGTGATCTTAACCTCTGGGCCATCTCTCCAGTCCTTTAAATTGCTTCTTGTCAGATATTTTGTTAAAGCAACAGGAAAAGTAATGAATACAGACATCAAACAGATCAAGAAACTACAATGTAATCTTCATTTCATCCACTGGCCAGAACCAAGGCTCAAAGTTTTATCTTGGAAAGAAATCCAGGCTCCTTTGCAGTGGGATGTTAACTCTTTTTATTAACTCAGGGTTAACATTAGATTTGCTTTACTGATTTCTTATCTGAAGTCATGGATTCAACAGACAACAGCTGGGGGTCCTTGCCACTCTCGGGTGGCAAAACACATTATAGTCAGAGAGGGGAGCAGGACAATATGGAGAGAGACAAGGTTGGAAAAATTTAAGGCAAATGTTATTCCCATAGTAAAGGGAGCTGATCAAACAGATCTGAGCATTTCAATGAAAATATATGAAATATTTGTCAAAATAATTAACATCAGTAAAAATTAGAACACGTAGCTTATAAAATGCCTACATAGGCTTGGCAGAAATCAATCCAGCTATATCATGTAGGCTCATACTCTACTGGACCAGAGCAGCATCCACCCGAGAACAGAGTCCTGAGAGCAGAGGCCAAATGCACTTGAAAAGCAGTTGTGTAATGTGGAGGGCTGGCGATTAGTGATTTGGGGGCTGGCTTTGCATGTTTAAGGAGGAAATGCTTGGCCATCACGTATCTTTTGGTTAGCCCTAAATGCCTTCCTTGGACCCTCCTCCACAGGCTCTGCTTCTGTAGATGGCTGGTGGCTCAGGTCCAGGAGGCCCCAGGACACAGGAAGAACAGTCATGAGGATAAGCTCGGCTCACTCAGAAGAATGGCAATTGATTTCCATTTGGTGCTGGACCCTTTGAGGCGGTGGCTGCAGTTCTGGAAGGAGCTGACTACATAGACATAGATTCTATCCCCAGTGGTCATACATCTTATGTCCTGAAACCTGTTTTATTTACAGTCTGACCAAACTGTCCCTCAGGATGTTTGGTGGCCAGTGACACATGAGTAGGAGGCTAGGCCCTTTGTCATAGGTGAGGATAGCAGAGGGTCCTGCCAGCCAGCTCGGTGAGATTTGCCACGGTCACACAAATGTGTGGGGGGAGGACTCGATGTGGTGCCTGACAGCTCTCTCTTTCTGCTTTGGTCTTGACATTTCAGTAAACCAGGGTCCCTGAAGCCACTCCGAAGCTGCAGCTGTAAGCCTCATAATTCATCTTGTTCCCATTTTGAGTTCAACTTTAGACTGCAGTCACCAAGCAGAGTTTGAGAGGGTGTCGCAAATTTAGCCACATATCCTTAAGGGTCGCCTCCATCTGGTTCAGGCGCTGAGATGCTGCAGTAGAACCCAGCTCTGGGGGAGATCCAGCTGTCAGGTGCAGGGCCACCCCAGAAACAGGCTATGGCTGACCGTTTGGAGGAAGGTGGATGGGCAAATGGACAGACAGGAGGACCCTGCCTTCTGCGGGCAGCTGGCGCCCCTACCCAGCCAGGAGGCAGGTGCGGCAGCAGAACTGGATGAAGAGCTTCCGTTCGCAGAGCCGATTAGACTTCACCATCTCACAGAAGGTCTCATCAGCTGGCGACAGGAAAGGAAAAGGAGGGATCAGACTCTGGGTCCTGTTAAGGCTCAGCTGTTCTCCATTTGCCAGGCACAATGGTGTTCCAGGCAGGGCACACGGTCTCTTATGAGCCATTTCAGTGCTAATGTCCGGTGAGGCCCAAGTGGCACTGGGGTATGGAACTTCTGCTAAGTTTAAGTGACAATGGAGAGGGGCTTCCTGAAGGGGCTGTTGAGAGTGAGATGGGGTATGCTATAGGAAGGTCCTGGGACCGAGGTGCAGGGCTAGAGCAGGAGTTTGGAAAGCAGGCTTTAGGGAAATAGTCTAGGGGAGGAGATGGAGGGGGAAGATAGGCAGGCAGGACTCAGTGATGGCAAGGTGGGGAGGGCAGTGGGGGCTGGAAGTGCACTTCTGCATTGTCACTAGGGAGCAGGGTGTCCTATGGCAGCCTCACTTTCTGGGGCTGGACACATAACCTGAGCAGGGACTTCCTAAACAGGAAGCCTGGGCTTTGGAAGGACAGGATTTTGCAATTTAAAAAAGTAAACAAGGCACATGTAGGTCACCTATAGTCAGGACACCTGCAAGGTGCTATTGGGCACTCTGCCTGTGAAGAGCCATGCTGGCATTATAACCAGGGACTGTCTGTCCACCCTTGGACACACGGAGTGGGTGGATCCCTTCTTCGTGTCAGGATACTGTATCCGGCACTGGCTCCATGCAGCCCTCCCTGCTGCTTGCTTAGTATAATTCCCCTTCCTAAGACACAGCAATCCTCTCCTGTATGAGGTCTCCAGGACAGAAGCCTCTGCTGACCCTGCTCCTGCCTGGCGTCCCCACTGCTCATTTCTTCTGAGTTCCTATTTTGATAACTTGTCCTCCTACCCCGACCATCTATCTACCAAGCCAAGGCCCTCCCGTGGCACAGCTACAGTCAGCTGTGTTCCTATTACTGAGCATGGGGCTCAACTCTGTCCTTCTAGTGCTGAGGATGAGGTCTTTCAGGCCTCCTTGGTGTTGACCTCTCCTGGAGGAAGCTGCTGTATTCAAGCTGCCCATAGCCTAGGTCAGGAGAATGGGAACGACATACAGCCTCAATTGCTTCCAAGTTATGTAGCCAACTAGATGGTCAAACAAGTCAGAGAACAGCATCCCTGCTCTGGGAAGCCATGCCTGCGCTTTCTCCTTCCTTTTTACTGCCTCACGGGCAGCTCCGAGGGTCACCCTCTTGGCACTCACCATTGCTGCAGGTGTGGTTGGTGATGCAGGAGGTCCCCAGCTGTGTGAAGCCAGCCTTGCATCTGCTGCAGTTCCTACTGGAGCCCTCACAGCTCAAACAGTTTTCGTCACATCTGTGGGAAGAGACATCAACCCCTCCTGAGGTTTGGGGGGAAAGGCTCTGCTACATGGGGTTCCCATCCCAGAACCTCCTGACATTCACTCCCAAGCCCTCAGCTTTGGTTTCAGTGGAGTAACGCCTTGACGATGCATTGAGTGTTGACACATCATTCTTGTTCAACCTCTCTGTTGCCATGGGAAGGCAAAAGTGGGAGCATTTCCAGGCCTTGTTCCCAGAGACTCTCTGTGGCACACCTGGAAATCCTAGTAGATACTAGTCCACTCCCCACATGTCCCTCCCAGAGCTGCCAGTTGTCCAGGTGTGATGGCTAGAGGCTTGGGGTAGAGGACACACTCTACCTAGGGCCATGGCAAACCTGTTTTTGGAACAGGTCCTAGAACTTCTGCTATCTACCAGGCTGAACACGCCTGACTGGTACATCTGCCTAACCTGGGGAGGGCCAGCCATATTCCTATTCCTGATTCTACAGACAGTCCTGGCCCAGCCTAGCCCCATGGTCCTGCTAATACAGAGCACTATGACCTCACGGCACAAAAGTGGACCACACCTTAAGTCCACTCCACAGTCTCACGGGAACATGGGTTCATTTATACCTGATCTGTGGGTGCTCTGTGTCTCAGTGGTAAAGCTAAGTAGCTCTGATAGGCTGGCCTTGCAAGCCTGAATTACGTATTGTATGGTCCTTGACAGAAACAATTTAGCTTGACTCTGCACAATTCCCACCCAGGGCTGTGTGTGTACACAAACTGCTATTTCCAGCCCTAGGCCACCAGGACTCCACAGTGGCTTCTATCTGCTTCCCACTTCCCTTGCTACTGTCAATAAAGTGTGGGTGGGACAGGCCTGGGGAAGGGGAAGAAGGCTGGCCATGCTTTGGCTTGCCCTAGGGGTCCCAAGTTTAAGACAGATGACTGCGGCCACCTATGTGAGCCCTTCAGTGTTGAAATGCTCCTGATGGGGTTTAATCTGAGTTACAAGAAGCCATCGTGCAGCATCTCCTCAGCCTGGATGAGGTGGATGTTTATTCCAAATGAAATGGAGGATGGTGAATTGCTAGAGCTCAGAGCCCTGGTTTCAGATCAGTGTGTAAGCAATGCAAACCACTTCTAGGCGCTGTTCCCAGACTACAGGAGCACTCTACTTCTGGTGTAATTTTGGGAAGTCCCTGGTGTCTGGTTCTAGCCACACTGTTTCCCAGTAGTACCCACTGGGTCCTGATGAAGATCTCTCTGGAGATCTTCCTGGCCTCTCTCATGGGCGCACATGCCAGGCACACAACAACAAAGGATGTTGGTTGTCTGGGAGGTTCAGGGACTCCTAGGTACTGGTTGAGTGCTGTTTCAGCCATGAACAGCTACGGTATAGGGTGTGCTGCAGTGAGAACCCAAGCTAGGCATAGCTTGGCTCTTCACATACTGCTCTCTGAGCTCAGAAGGATGGCAGGTGCTTCTGCTTTCTATTTCTGCAATCCAAACTGCCAGTTAAACATCATACCTGAGCAAGCCTGGGCTCTGCAGTCAGAAGCCCAGGCAGGCTCAGAGGGAGCATTTGCACAGGTCCGTGGGGTCCCAGATGTGGTGCTGGCCACCCCTCGTGCCTTAGGGAGAAAACTGAACATAATGCTTCCTAAGGAAGAGGTGATATCTCCCATACTCCACTCCCCAAATGGCTCCCGTCTCCTGCTCCTTACTGTAGCAGCACAATACTGTCTGGCAGTGGTCTCTAGGGCAGGTGGGCTTTCGGGATACCTGTGGTTCTTCTGTAGTACCGAATTCGCCTCTAAAACACCATGGCAACTTTACCATGCCAAATTCTGGAGAGGGAGCTGTGCTCCTACAGACCTCTCTCTGTGCCACAGCAGGAGGTACCCCCTTTCAGGAAAGAGTGGGGCACAGGCCACCTGCTTCAGTCTGGGTACAAATTAGGCAGGAAGCACAGCCTGAGGACTTCTGTACCCGCTGAGGAGATTGTTGAGGGCTGGGGAATGATTGGTAAGTCTGCCCCTGGAGCAAAGCCCCCAGGGTTGTTCTCATTTTCTTCCAAGAGGTCCTTGCTTGGGAGCAAGAGGTTCCCTTACTGAGTCCTGAGTGTGGCTGGTAGTTTTCCTGTGACACTGGCACAAACTGCTTTCGGCTTCAGGCTTCAGTGTCCACCTGCCTTCTTTATTCAAATTAGCACCACACAGGCCTGTGCTGTTTGGCTTCCACATCTAGCCTCAGACGGTTATGCGTCCCTTGGGGCTTCCCTGGCTCTTCTGTAAGGGAAGCACTTTGGGGCTCACTGGCAGCTGTGGCTGTCTGAGTTGGGAGAGGCATCCAGAACCATGTGTATTTCCCTTCAGGGAAGGTTCACACGTATAAAGGCTCCCCAGGACCAGAGGCTCCATGAGGTAGAATCATTTGAAGTTCTGGTACTTTATCACTTTGGCTCTGTGCAAAGTTCCTGGGGGGGGGGGGTCTCCAGGATTTAGTATATCAGCTCCAAGCTGAGGCTGAACTCTCCTCTGGGTCTGTTATGGTCCCCTCAGATAAAAACTAGTACCCAAGAACGTGTGTCTAAGGAGCATTTGAGAGCTGGTCTCCTGTCTCCTAGAGGGTGGAACACTTCTGGATGCCATAGTAAGTGTCCCGGGAGTCTAGGGCACTTGACAAATGAAAGTGATTATCACCATTAAGTTCCATGCTGTCCCTGTGCTGCTGTCCTTGGTTTAATTATCAGTAAACCAGCTGGCTTGTGAAATGAAAGTTTACTGCACACAGCTGTGTCCACAGCCCTGCACACAGGACTCAGCAAGGCAGGAGGAGGTGGTTAAGTTCCCTGTTTCAACCAGCAGGGTGTTGACCCTTGTACACACATAAGACCCCTCCCCCCCCCACACACACACGCACAGGCACACTGATCCCTCTTGTTCAGTGTAAGGACTTGAGCTCATCAGCACACTGTTTATAGGTGACAACCCACAGTCATCCTCAAAACAGCCTAGGAGGCAGATGCCACTTTGGGCTTTGCCACTGGGAGTGGGAGCTGGGCATGAGCTCTTCCCTCTGCCTGACACAAGTGTCCCAGAGTAGCTTTGCTTTGAGTCTTTTGCAGCCAGAAATCCCCCTACTTCCACTTCCTTCCAAGGCCACCCCTTCATTGCATCAGCACTGTCACCTTCAAATGGCCTCCCTGTTGCTCTCACACCATATTCTGCCTTTCCAGTCCTGGCCTGTTTATGATGCCCTGACCTGGCACAATTCCCAGCCAGCCAAATGCAGACTAAAGCACACATCTGCTCCTTGAACAGCCTGTGTCCCACAGTACAGGGAGCACTCCCATAGTGTCGCCAGGAGCAGACATATCTCCTTATCATAAAAGAAAACCCTATGTTATTAAAACATCTTAAATGCCATGTTCTGTACATCTCTGAAGTGTTTGAAGACCACCTGTCCATTTAAAATATATCTCTGTTTGGCCTTGACAACATACCTAACATGTCTACAAGTTGGGACTCCCAACAGTAGGAGCAGGGGTTGTTCCCGGTGCTTTGGCTGGCTTTTGGTAACTTTTCCTTGCCCAGCCTTCATACAGGAGAAGTGCTGAGTCTGACCTCCCCAAGTGTGTGCATTCATGGGAGGAATGGAAAGAGAGTAAGAGGGTTAAAACACATGTGTGTACCGCCTAAGCCAGGACTGGCTTTGCCATGAGGACATGAACAGGTGTTTAATTTTGTCTAAAATATCTAACTTAGAGAAGGTGTTAACTCCCATACATGTGCTTGCCTTGATCACCTACAGTATAACTGTACCCTGCACCATGGCTTAAGCAGGACTGCCCTGTACCATCTCCTACTGGGGAGGGCCATGTGGCAGCACCTTGTTAACTCTGTTTCCTGTCCTAGCCCACTGCTGCCCAGCGCCTGCGTATGGTTAAGTGCTTCACAAATAATTAGGCATTAAGAGAGGCTTGAAGGCTGCCAGCTGGCTTGAAACTCCGGCAGTCTGAAACTGTAGGCATCCCTTCCTCAGTAAATGGTTTCCCGTTTGCCCTCTGCATCTACAGCAGCAGGTGACGAATTGTGTCGATTCCCTAGGCTCCAGGGAAAGTGACACCACACCTGGCCATCCAGCTGCTCTTTCCCAGATGACCACTACTCCCCTCCAGGCTGGGTCACAGCCCGGAAGACCATACCTTCGACACACTTTGTGGGGTAAGCCAGGCATCTCTTCTGGATAGAAGCCCTCACCACATGCTGGCACACATTTCCAGTCTTGGAAGTGGAAGCTTTTTGCACAGTGAATACATTCTTCTCTGCTGGGCCCTGACAGGTGCGGGGAAAGAAGCAGATGTCAAGGACATGTCTGGTGTTCTAGAACATCTGTGGGGATCTTCAGATGTCCCCAGGACACCCACACAGCTGACACTTTCCAGGAGCTCAGTGAGAGTTGGCTATGTGACTAGAGGTAGGCCACCCCCTCTTCACAGATGGGAACATCAGAGGCCTAAACTGAGCTCAGTGGGGAGCTCTACCTGGGCCATCATGACTGACTTGGGTTCTATGTAATTCCTTTCCCATCAGCTTTAGGCTAGAATCAGTGTAGTAGCTACTCAATAGGTACAAACTGAGTTGTACTGGGTGGGTAAAACACAAACATGCTGTATTTTAATTGTATCACACTGAAGTGATGGTGTCTCAGGTTCACTGGGGTAAACTGGGCATGGTACCCAAGCTATTCCCATACGGTTCCTAGTTCTCTTCATACGTGTGCGTGTGCGTGTGCGTGTGCGTGTGTGTGTGTGTGTGTGTGTGTGGTTTGGAAGACAATCTTGGATGCCTACCTCTTTTGAGATGAGATCTCTTTTTGGCCTGGGGCTCACTAATTAGGGCAGAATGAGTGACAAGTGAGCTCCAGGCCTCCTCCTACCTTCCGGCTTCTGTAACAGACAAGAATATCCCTAGAGAGTCTCTTTCTTTCCTATGGTGTGGTTGGTAACCAACCCCCAGCACCTCAAAGAGGAATTTTCTCAGGTTTATCTCACTTTTGATTGAAGCTTGGTCTCATGCTTGGGCCAATCTCCCCCCTCCCCCCATGTCTCCAGAGAATATCTGCAGGGGGTCCCTCTATTTTGGGTCTCAGGAACTCTCAGTGCCCAGCACTGTCCTACTCCTGTATCTCATCTCTCATCTGCTCCACTGTTAGCCCTGCTCGGCTTCCTCTAACCTAGGTACCACTATTTTTTTTTGTGTGGTGGTATTGGGGTTCATGTATATAAGGTGTACACACTACCACTAGGCAATGCCCCTAGATAATGCTCAGTCTAGTAAACCTAACAGTAATTATGGCACACTTATAACCCCAGCACTCAGGATGTGGAGGCAGGAGGATTAAAAAAAAAAAAATTAGGGACAACTTACTGAGTCCTTGTCTTCATTTTTTAAAAGTTGATTATGGATTGAAGGTGTATTACATCATTGCCTAGCATGATGAAGGACCTGGGCTTTTTTTGTTTGTTTGTTTGGTTTTGTTTGTTTGTTTGGTTTTAATTTGTTGAGACAAGGTTTTTCTGTGTAGCCCTGGCCATTCTGGAACTCACTCTGTAGAGCAGGCTGGCCTTGAACTCACAGAGATCTGCCTGCTTCTGCCTCCTGATTGCTGGTATCCAGTGCCACTCAGGAAAAATGTTGGTACCCAGAGGAAGAATGGTGGTATTGGTCACATACAATGTGAATGTGCTTAATGCCACTGAATTGTACATTTAAAAATGGCCAGGCTGGGATGGCAGGCACATTGAGAGGGGGAATAATAGGTGTCAAAACACTTGCAGAGGAGAAGCTCTTCTAATGTTCTTGTGATGTCTTGATGGTCAACTCGATTGCATTTAGAATCACCTAGGCAACACCTCTGGCTTGTCTAAAGGTGTTTCCAGAGTTTAACTTCCCTCAGTGTGGGTGGCGCCATCCCAAGGGCTGGGGTGCTGGCCATCTCTCTTTCCTACCTGTGCATCAGTGTGGCCAGCTGGCACACTCCTGCTACCACTGCTAGAGCCCTTCGTGCCACCATGCCTTCCCCGCCCCCACAGATGACATCCTCAAGCTGAGAGCCAAAATAAACCTCTCCCTAAGTTGCTTTTGTCAAGCATTTTGCTACAGTATTTTGCTAGTGAAAAAAGCAGTGGAAACAATTCTATAGCAAGAATAGGGCAACTAGCTGTCGGGTGATGACACACGCCTTTAATCCCAGCAGTGGTAGGTGTATCTCTGTGGATTCAAGGCCAGCCTGGTTTATAGAGCAAGTTCCAGGACAGCCAGAGCTACACAGAGAGACCCCGTCTTCAAAAAGCAAATAAAGTAGAATAAAATAATAAATAATTTTAAATGGCTAAGATGGTAAATTTTGTCATTTATTATAGCCTGCTATAATAAAAAAAAATGCTGATGAGCACATTTTCTATGAAACTTTCACAACTACTAATTATGACGTTATACTCAAAACCTCTCAGGGATTCCATGCAGTCTTTATAGGCTCCAGGCACTTTTGGAGCCCCACAGTGCTAACAAAGACAGCTCAATGGAATATGCTAACCCATCATGCTAGGTCTGGCACACATAGAATCCAGAACCTTGTTCAGAAGGCAAGAAGAATATGCTGTGAGAAGTGTTAAGGCAGAAGTATGCCTTTCCCTTGAAACCTCTCTGGACATATCATGGTATTTTTTCACTTGCTGTTTCTTGCTGTATCTTCCTAGGCGCAAGCCCTGATAAACCATCCGAAGGGCTTAGGGCACTGCTTCTCATCCTAGCGAGCATGTAGGCATGTCCACTGGCTGCCCCTTGTCCTGGGCAGGTAAGTGAAAGCGGGCACTTCCCTCTCCCATGGGCTGATTCATCAACCCTGAGCCGAGGATCACAGCCTCAATGCCAGGATGCTCTGGGCACTGGCAATAGAGATGGTCAAGTCTCAGTGTATTTGGAACACTGTGGGCTAGGCCACCATGCTATACCAAAGTTAAGGTGTACACACTACCAGGCACAAGGGCTTCTAGGGAGACTATACCATATGGAGATGACCTAGTGGGTAAGAGAAGCCTCTGGCCCCAATTGCTGCCTCAGGTGACATGTGTTCAGGGAGGTTAAAAAGAGCCTAAGCAGAGGGCATGGGGAGACATGGAGAATTCCTCTCTTCCGGCAGAACTACCTGCTGTTGAACTGAAGTCTTCGAATGATGGAGAAGATACAGGACTGAGATAAGAAAACGTACAAGTGACTCAATATAGCCACTGGCTGCCAGACAGGCTGGGGACTTCGAAAAAGATAAGGGAATTGAATTATTGAAATCAAGAGTTATAGACCACAAGCTTCAATGCTATGGATTCAAGTGACTTCTGACATTTAAATAGGTAGCACTGGAGACACATCTTAAACAACCTGGATTAAACCAGGACTAAAATCAGGAAATAAAAAGGCAGCAGGGCAGCCAGGTAGGAAAGGCTGCCAGCTGCCTGTGGAAAAGATTCTTCTTAAGTTAAGCCTGGCCCTTCTGGGGTTGTCTGAGGGTGGGGTGGAGGAGGACATGTCACCCACAGGAGGCTTAGGGTCAGCCCCAGCCATTGCTTGTGGATACTGGATCTCTGGCATGTCCACAGATAGCATAATTGATAGCTTCATGAGGCTCACACGGGACCATACACAGGATGACAGTGCCTGCCTCCTGGCATTTCTAATAAATGGTTTTTTGGCAAATGAGATTTAGCCGGAACCTAATTCTTATATTGTCACTGTAGCAAACACTCCATCTAATGTGAGTTTCTTAGAAGGCAGCTAAGTGCTGGTGGCAGGAAGGGAATAGAGGAGAAAGCTTCACCTGGAACGTGTCTTTGCACATAACTCATGATGCATGCGGATGACTGCAAAACGAAACCCAATAAAATGAATGAAAACTCTGCTATATTCTGCATAAAACCTGTGCCCGGAGACATCTGTGCTATAATCTCGGTGGGGAACGATAATGCATGTAAAATTGTTTATGGCAGTCTTTTCCTCTTTGAATAAAACGTTCAAAATAAGTGGAGATGGGTACAGAGGACTGAAGTTCTGTTTTATCACACTCTGCCTAGAACTGTCCCCACCCCTCTCCGAGGCCTCTCAATCTTTATGGTGCTGCATTTTAGTTTAATTCTGCAGCAAGAGTAGAGTTTTAGGGCCAGCCAGCTCCCAAACTGCTAAACATCCTTTATTTCTCGCCTAAAAGCATTCATGGCATGGCTGTTTTTAAGGCTGGGAAACTCAGGCAGCTTGCTAGGAGTGGGTCTTTGCACTTTTGGTTGTTCTTTTTTTAATTTAGAAAACTGTTGGCTTCAGGTACATCACAAACTTTATCATCTGAAACATCTTAAAGTGTAGAGTTGGGTGGCATTACTGACTTCACGTAAGTGGGCGGCCATCAGGACCCTCCATCTGTGGAATGTTTTTCATTTTCCCTGACTTTCACTTCTGTACTTATTAAGCAGTAACTTCTCATTCTCCCTCTCCAGCCCTGGGAGGCTGGGAGGACCTTTGTGTTTTTATAGTCTATTTGCCCCGTACATCCTACATGGGAGACAAATGCTCTACCCTGAGCTACACTTTAAGCCACTTGCCTTTGAGTTTTATTCTGTAATAAGTGCAGAAACCCACAGAGTCACAGAACTTCCCGAATTTCAAGATAGCTGGCCAGTTCACCTTGGTGACCATGCACGCAAATGCCCAGTGAGACAGAGGCCTCGGCAGCTTACCCACGCAGGTTCTGCAGGTGTGATGGCACTCCCCACATTTGATGAGCTCAGAATCAAAGTAGGTGCCCGGCTCACAGTCTGGAATGCAGCTGCCCCGTGCCAGGCTGGTAAAAAGAAAATAAGGCCCGTTTCCATGTGTGTTCCAACTTTCTAATTAAATTATGATCTGTCCTCAAATGCTTTTCACAGGAGGAAATGAAAGTCATCAAAGCACTGTGCTTTGCGCCACTGGAGGTTCCCAGCTAATGAAAGCTGGCAAAGCTGTTCTGAAGCCAGCTGGAGGTCCTGGGGCCTCCATCCTAGTACAGAAGGCCAAAGCTTCCAGCCTTCTCCCACTTTGTGATGGCTTCTCTCCATAGCTTTTCCTGACACCTGAATTAGAAGCACCCCTTTCCCTCGAAGAACTGGAGAATTGAGCAGTTGCCACTGTGGCAACCAAAGGTTTGTGTGTGAGGAGGGTAATGGCCACTAGACTGATCTTCAGTCCTAGATCTGCCCTGGATTCTTCCTTACTTAAAACTCACCCGTTTTAGATGAACTTGAAACAAGAGCTCCTCCTGGCAGCTGACAGCCTGCTATGTGTGGCTTCTGCCTTCCTTTCTCATCCCATCAGTGGCTACACATCTTTCCCTTAGCCAGGCAGCCCAGCAGGCAAGGCATCAAGACACAAACTGAGCTATACCACCCACGCAGGACCTGGCTCCACCACTTCCCAGCTGTGCAACCCCAGGCAAGCCAGCAGACCCTGCTTTCTCCTGGTAATTGGTTCCTACAGCATAACACTGCTTGGAAGACTCACTGAGCAAATGCATATAACTGTTCAGTGTCTGGCACACAGCAGTGTAAATAAATGTCACCTATTTTATGATTTTTTTTTGGTTCCTGGGATTGTACCGTGTCTGATGCACACGTTTTAAATAGGTTTGCCGATAAACAGATTGAGCAAGGGCTCTGGGGTGCATCTGTCAGATCCAGAAAGTCCTGCTGTGATGTGATTTATAATTAGAAATATATATTTAGGCTTCATCCTGGCACATAGCTCCCAAACTCTGTAGAATCAATAGTGATAAGTGTCACTTTGTGTGCTAATGAGATGACTGGTAACTGGGGCTCTTCATCAGCTTCATGGTGGGGGACTGCTTGCCAGGTGAACATTGATCAGAGAGCAGGATTGTCCAGCCCCACCACCCCAACCTCAGAGGAGGTGAAAGAGACTGAAGGTAGAGCCAGTCACCAAGGGCCAATGACGTTAACATTAACTCAGGCCTCCATAATGGAGTCTCCATAACAACACCAAAGGAGAACATATACACAACTCAGAAGGCTGAGGCAGGGGGACTGCCATGAGTTTAAGGCCCATTTTGGCTATAAAGAACATAGCCATCTACCTACTTGGAGGGTGTTGCACCTAACTCCATAGGAATGTAAGATCCTATACTCTTGATCCTGCCCGTGTTGCTATGTATAATACCACTTCAATCTACTTCCTTTGTGACACCTGTGTGATAAGCGGCTAAAGTAAGGAGAGTGTCTCCCTGTTCCAGGAACAGGTGTAGCAAAGCAATCAAACCCAAGGAGACGATGACAGGCAACTGGAAGCCAGCATTGGGGGCTGAGTTCTTAACTTGTGGGACATTCAATTAGGCTCATGGGTTATCCAGTGTGTGCCCACCCATCCATGTTTTGATGATCAGAAGGTTAGTGTGCCGTCCGTGCTGCAGCCCCCCCCCCCTCCGTGTTTGGCACCTCCATCTAGTGTGGTGATGCTCATGGGGTTGCAAGCTCCTCACCACAGATGGCAGATGCTCCCCTGGGATTCTTTTCACTGCGGTGCCAGACCACCAAGCAGGAGAGTTAAATCATGTTTGTAATAACTGACACTTCTCTGTGAACTCCTCCAGTGCCTATCCCCCTAGAGAGATGGACTGCCCAGAGGCAGCAAGTGGCTGTTCCCTCACAGGTGTGACTGACAACAATGATTTCAAGTCACAGCTGAAGAGGATATGGGGCAATAAAAGGAAGCTTTCTGTGGATTATGGCTGGCGATGTTTCCCTTGCTTTGTTTGTGCTCCTCCATGAAAGCTTGTTCCTATTGCACCCATCACACCTGCCCAGTGGTTCCTGCCGAGAGGCACTCCCTCCCCTGCATCTGTCCCTGACTTCACTCTTCCCCACAGGTAGAAATAGGTATCTTGGACCCCTTGGCACTTTTCCTCTGGGAACTAGGTTCCAGGGAGTTGGATCCATGGAGGCTTCCATCCTTTACACCTTCAGCTAGCAGCCTGGGGTTTGAGAGTTCATAGCCCCAGTGCTAGAGGGGCCCAGGATATTAAAGCTGGCCTCTTCCAGCCCCCTGGCCACAGCCTCTCAGCTTTGCTCCATTTGGAGGTATCTTCCTGGACCAGTGGATCCTTTCCCTTCTAATCCTGCTCTGACTAGCCAGTGGGCTTAAAGAACGGTAGATACGATGTGTCACTTTGGAAGGTCTTGCTTTCCTGGCCCCGTTTTCCCGGCCCTGTCATCCAGACCCTTGATCTGAAAGAGAGGGCAGGATGAGGGCAGTGTTCACGAAGCAGCCACATGGAGCCTTCCAGGAGAGTCATTGACCTCCCCTGCATGAAAACTTAGGAAAAAAACACTGACTTCCTAAGCTGCTGTACATGTTAACAGGGCAACATTGGTGAGGACACTTGCAGTAAGAGCAGATGCTCGTTAAGGCCATGTCCATTGTTCCAGGTGGCCTGGTCCAGGAGGGGAACTGGAGTGGATGGGGTTTACTATCGTAAAGAAAAGTGACCCAAACTTCCTAGGACAACAAACTCTATTGTACCTGATGTCTTCAACTCTCACTGTAACCAGCTCTCCAAACCTGGCCTAAAATGCAGCAATTAACCATCCTCCAACGTCTCTTCTTTATCAGTCCCTTGCCTTGACAGCCAGGACTCTTTGGTCTCCAGGGCTTTGGCATCTTGGCTTTCAGGAAAAGATGCAAACTCTTGAGAAAGCAAACAGCATGGATGCTGTCTTTTTTGTTTTTTTGATTTTTTTTTTTTTTCAGTTCAGGGCAGCCTCACCTGAATCCTTCCTTACACACAGTGCACTTCTCAGGCTCATCCACGCACTTTTGACAGCTCGGGTGGCACTTGAGGCAGTGTCTCTGACCTGGAGAAAGGCAGGAAGATGGGAAGCAGAGGATGGCATGGGGTGGGGCCGGCTCAGAATGGAGGATGAGCTCCAGCATGCTAGGTGGTCTTGGCATGACAGCTCTCCCTAGGGCCCTCCCCAGAGCAGGTCAGGAAATTAACCACCGACCTGGGCGTTAGACCCCAGATCTTCCACATCCCTTGTCTGGAGTATGTCAATCAAATTCTCAAACGACCAGTCGCCTTCAGAGATGGTCCCTTTCTAGAGGAGATACTCTCATTCTGCTTATGGCCACAGGGACTGGAGCCAATTCCTGGCTAGCTGAGTACACTTGAATTGAGTGCAAGCCTTTATAGACCTTTGGGGTACCCTGGAGACCAACGGCCCCTCTCCCAGTGAGTCTTCTATGGGAGTCTTCACTGAGGTCTTGGTATCTCTATAGGGAGGCAGGACCAGATCCCTCCTCTCAGGAGCTTCTGCATCATTCCAAGTCCCACTTGCACTTCCCAGATTTATTATCTAGCTCATTCGTGTTGGTGCCTGATCAAACCCCAGCTGGCATCATCACTACACGATAGGCCTGCGAGCTGAGAGCCTTTGCTGTACCTCTGTGTAGCCTCCCTGGGGCCCAGGGATGGCATCACATGCACCCATTTGGTGCTCAGCAAGGACAGTGGTGAAGGCTGACTGACCTGACCTGGAAAGGCGAGGAAGCTGCAGGTGTGACTGAAAATGAGCCTGGCTAGCAGCACAGGCACATGTCTGCAAAGCTGGGAAATGTGTCTATGGGACTTGCCCTTCCCCCTGCTAAAAGAAGTCTTTCCTTATAATGTCTTTAAAGACCTAGTGGCTCCTTCTCCCCACGGCTAAGAGGCATGGTGTGACAGGTGACAGGCTGGATCAGTGCAGGGGTGCAATCAGGAAGACAAGGGTTAATTCAGGGGTGATGCCTGCAAAACCTCTGCAGTCTTCACCTGAGAGCCATCACCTGTCCGTTTAACACAAGCCTTCTCTTTCACCTCTTGCAGAGTGTGAGACTAGTTGCTAAAACATACACTGGAGTTCCTGCCCATCCATCCCTCACATCTACCTGGGACAGGGGGACCAGCCAGATGTCTGGCTTCCCCGCTGGGGGTGAGTCCCACCTTTGTCATTACTAGTTAGGGGCGTCTTCCTCTCTTTCAACTTTAACATAAGGAAAATAGTGCCCTCCTAGGGTATGGTCACTGCTGTAAAGAGACACACAGACACTACCCAGACCTCCTGGAACCTGACTCCCACTTGTGAGAGTTGTACTCATAGCACTTTCTAGGAGCTTCAATCTCCCAATTATGTAAATCTGTATTGATGCCCACAGCTCTGTCTTTCCTGAGTGAGAAATGACAAGACAGGTGGCAGGGCATCCTCTTCTGGTGTCTCAAGTGAGGCTGAGTTGTGGACCTGTGGAAGAGCTACTTTTTCTGTATCCTCAATTCCAGTGTGCAGGGCTCATTTCAAATGTGCTTTGGCTGAGTGTGCAGCAGGCTGCAGCTGCTGAGTGCTGTGGTTTCAAGCTCCCAGCCCCCCCACCTGGTGAAAAGCCCCAGGTAAGACCAATAGAATCCAGGAATCCAATGGCCCAGGAAAGCCTCCCAGGATAGAAGAGCACAGCCAGGGGTGTGTAGGGTGTCCACTCTTGTGTCTGTGGACAGTCACTTACTTTCATCACCATAAAGTCCGGCAGGACAGACGGTCACACAGGTGTTCGTCTCCTGGTGGTGATAGAACCCACGGCGACAAGACAGGCACTGTGTTGGGCCCCTGCCCATGCAGGTCTCACATCCCTTATGGCATCGCCGGCAGCGTCTTGCTGCTGTGTCCCCAAAGTAGCCCAAGGGGCACTCGCTCACACACTTCCTGTGGGACCAAGTGCAAATGAGGGTCTGTCTGTTTCAGTCCCACCCTGTGCGGCTCTTACATGAGCTGAGGCTGCATAGCTAGGTGGGAAAATGCTGAGGACATAGGATCCTGGGGGAAGGTTAAGCCATAAGTAAGTTCCCCTATGTTTGTTGACTACAGCTGGGGGTGGTGGTGGGGTCCCTAGGTACGAACAGGCAGGTCTAGGAATACAATTCCAGGCACTGGGTCTGGTGGCCCACAAGTATAATCACAACACTTGGCTGAGGCAGGAGGATTCTGAGTTTAAAGTCATTTTGGGAAACTTATTTAAATGAGACAAAACAGAGAAGGAATTCTTTCCCATTAGGAAGGTCCACTTGGTTTTCTGGAGGCTTTAAGACTTCAGTGTTGACTTGGAATTTCATTTATTTGTTTGTTTTTTTTGGGGGGTGTTCTTTTTTTTGCGGGGAGGACAGGGTTTCTCTGTGTAGCCATGACCTGTCCTGGAATTTAGTCCATCAACCAAGCTAGCCTTGAACTCAGAGACCCTCCTGCCTCTGTCTCTCAAGTGCTAGGATTAAAGGCATGTAACACCACCGCCAGGCTTGACTTGGAATTTCTGACTGGGTCAAATCCTACATGGCTGCCCGCATAGAACAAATTTGATGGTCAGTGAATGAAGCCGCAGATGACTGCCCTTATCCAGGCCAGCTGTGTCCTGGGCCTAGGGTGGGGACTCCAGATACAGCAAGAGCTGCACCTCACCGCTGTGTGGGGCATACCTGTGACTAGCCTGCCTGACCCTCATGGACAGGCATCGCCATCCAGACCTTTAGGGTGTCTAGCCCTGTCTTGCTGTCACCTTGGCTTTCTATGAAAGGTGCGTGCAACACATGGTGCATGCTCAGGAAGATGTGTGCATTGACCAAATATAAAAGGGCAGCTTCAAGCCTGTAGGGCATGGTACAAGGGTCTGCAGCTTGCACACTCCCTGCAGAAGGGAAAGCTTGAGTGGGGACAATTGTTTATAGGCTAGGCATCCCAGGTCAGTTCTGTCAGAGGTCTCCTTCAGGGAACAGGAAGTTGCACAGACTTTCTAGGAAGTTCAAGAGCCATGTCACCCTGCTGGTCCTCTGAGGCCTACAGCACAGGGACTTGGCCACCATCCCCTGTGAGCAGGCATGTGTACTCAGTATGGACGCAGAATGATGTCCAAGCACCACCAGCAAACTGTTCAACTCCTCACCTTTTCATAATGGACTTGTATCATTTTAATGGACTTGTTTCACCTGTGTGATTAGAACTGAGATAGAAAAGTTCAAAAAGCGCAAGGCTGTTAACTTGGATGCAACTTCTCTGTCGAGGGTTATAAAGCTCAACATGGCCACCTCAGTGCTACAACACGGGGCTCTAGGGCATGCAGACAACAGCTCCAGCCACTTGTTACCTGCTTGTCTTGGCGTTCCCCAGACTGAAGTGGACGCAGTTCAAGCACTGGTCTGCGTTGGGGCCATCGCAGCCTTTGTCACCACACTCAGGATGGCACGCACCTTAAAGACACAAGCACTTCTTTTCATCCAGAGAGACGTTTTCCCGTCTAATCCAGCTCTTTGTCAGGTTACCACAGCCCCCAGGCCCTGGAACTAACTTCCTCAGGAGTGATGTCTTGTAGGGGCTACTACACAGAGACCTGCTCATGGGATGTGGTCACAGATTGGGGCTGAATCTAGCTGCCCTGACGCTCTATGGAAGAAAGACACGAGAGCAAGTGATATAGCCATTGGTGCTAGTGAGAGACCGCGGCCGGTGAAGAGATGGGAACTGAGATCCTAGAAATGCCACATTACAGCCATCATGATGGGACCAATCACCCCGTTATATACACTGGGAACAGCAAAGCAATACAGTTGGGTGTTTGGGTTGTGACGGTGCAGCCATGGACTGCCAGAGGCGAGTAAAGGAATCTCTCCATTGCTACACCCGGTGAGCCTGCGGGAACACGGCACCAAATGAAGCTCACGGCGACTGTGCGTTGAGCTCCTTCCTGCTTTCTTTCTTTTTTTTTTTTTTTTCTGGTTTCCCTCACTCTAGCTGCCAGCAGTAAGCCACTAATGTCTTCCCTCAAGTCTCCTTGGGTGACTTGAATTCTAACTGTGGGCTCCATGCTGTTGGAAAAGCCATCTAAAAGTGCAGGGAGCTCTGTGAATTCCAGACAACTGGCACCTTGTAGGTCCTCCCCCCACCCCCAGGGCCCCACAAGGATGACTCGGGTTTAAATGTCTGCCTCCTCAACTGCAGTGGGCATGGCTGCAGGTTCTCAGCTGCAAAAGCCAGCCCGAGGCTGGCCCCTGCCTTTCCCACTGGTCTGCTTTTGCTATGCACACAGAGGGGACACATTCCTGGAAGTTGGAGTGATGCAGGGAGGGGCTGGAGGAGGCACCGGGAGGTTTCTGAGATTTCTGAAGGAACAAGTCTAAGCTTGTGTTGGCAGAGGATGGGGAGTGAGTCCAGAAGCAAGGAGGAGTTGATGTGCTGGCCACCTCACCTCGTGGGGAACATGAAGACAGTTGCCCTCATTTTCCCAGCACACAGTGGGCTTTGCTGAGGAGCATAGAGGCCTCTTTATTCACCCTCATGTCTGGAGGCCCTCCTGACCTTAGAGCTTGCTTCCTCTGCCTTTGTTGATCCCTCCCAGTTCCCCTGTGGGTGTCCATCTGTCTCTGTTCCCACTCTGAACCCCTGCAGAGCTGAGGTCCTCTCCTGGATGTTCTAGATAGCCTTTCCAAGGGGCTGCTGGCCTATTCTGTGTCCTGGATACACATGCCTGTCATTTCCAAAGTCCAGCACCTGAGCTACATCCTCACCCTGCCTCCCAAGACTGTTCACTATTTTGGAGTTTCTTGTCCCTCATCCCAAGTCAGTATCTGGGAAACCTCTACTTGTACCACACTATTGTTTGGCTACCTTCCCACCCACCAGGCATGGTGGCATTCTGCTGTGGCCTTGCTGACCAGTTCCTTATAGGACTTGCCTTTTGGCTTCTGCAGAACTTTCTTTATAAGACCCAGAAAGGCAGTAGGTAACAATGAGAGCAGCCAGGTTGAAAGGAAGACACTAAGAGACACCGTGTCTCTCAGTATGACTGTGAGACCTCTGTAATGATGGGCTCCTAAGAAATGACACATCCCTAAGATCACATGCTGGGAGGAGGAAAAAGCATTGGCCAGAGGGGGAGCTTGTCGATTGGAAAGAGATGTACAACTTATCAGACCACCTGACATTATGAGACCGAAGCCCAGACAAGGACGGGTCAGTGGCATGCAGAACCACAACTTGACCAGGGCATCTGACCTAGACATCTATCAAAACTTTATCTCACTTCAGGACCTGGGGCACAGGGTCAAAGGATTTCCTTGTCCCCTTTCCTAATGTGGTCACATTGAATAAATCTCCCTTTCCTGCCTTTTTACTATTTGGTTGTTTTAACTGACTTCTTAAGGATGGATAGCCAAACTTGGCTTCTTGGAGTACAAACTATGCCCCCAGGTTCAGTAACAATTTTCCATTTTAGGAAGATTAGAGGTTTTGGGGGAAGAGAGACATGAACCCCATTTCCTCACAGACAGAATGGGGTCTGACAGGGTGCGGTCTAGCTTGTTCAATGCAAGTTCCCAGGATGTATCTGTGTGGAGCAGCTTCTAGGCAAATATTTGCTGGTGGCTGAAATGGGACAGTATGGGCAAAAGAAGAGTGGAGCAAGGGTACATGTCCTCACCATCTGTGTAGGCAGAAGGCTCTCGAAAGTCCCGAAACTTAAATGGCCTTGGGAGGGGCCTGGGCTGGGCCTTCCCCAGCACTGGTCCACAGGATGGTGATGTCACCTTCCCCTTCCCTTCCCTCCCAGGCTTTCCCATAGTGGGAAGTTTCATCGGCCATCTTTACAGAGGAGTCCCCACACTGGTCCACATGACAGCCAGGGCAGCAGAATTCTGGTATAGCATCAAGGTCATGGGCAGCAGCCAGCCCTCAGTTGGAGAGGTTGGGATATGACAGTGTCCATCCAAGAGCAGCTATCAAATTCATAAAGCAACCAATCAACCAGCATGTGGCTTTCTGGATGGTTTGAAAAGCCAAGTATCAAGCTTCATGTCACCCATGAAACAAGCTGAATCAGATCCACCTGGCTGGCTATCTTACCCCAACCACTGCTTCCCTCCCAGGAATGCTGGAATGCTGGGGTCCAGCTGTAACTCATTCTCTCCATGAGCATCTGTTTTTGTTGTCACAATCTGTAATTTTGTCTGCTTTGCATCTCTCCTCAATTAGCTGGAAGTGACACCAAGGCCTGGCTTCAGCGTACTTGCGCATCACCCCGAACAGAGAGACAAGCTCCCAGCAGAAGGAGTGCTCCAAGGTTCTGAACAATCTGGCTAACATAGATCACAACCCCGTGGGGCTAACCAACACAGGCTAATTTGAAAAGCCAATTTGTGGGGCAAATCCAGAGTTGAAAAAAAAAATAAAAAAAGCAAAAACAAATCAACGAATGAGGAAAGCAACTTGGGATCCTGTTCTCTCCCTCTCCTCTTCATCCCTCTTCTATCTCTCTCTCCTTTCTTTCCAGGACTAGGGACTGAATTTCTGGCTGCACATAAAACAGGTAAGTGCTCTATCACGGAGCTATGTCACTTGTACTTACATTTTAAAACAGAAATTGCAAGTTGACCAGGCTGGCTTTGAATTCACTCTGCAGCCCAGGTAAGCCTTGAAGTTAGACTCACATACCTCAGACAATCCCACTACCCCAAGTTCCTGGGATGACAGGCCTGCACCATGAGGCCATTCATTTTCCTTGCTCAATAGCTGCTTCGTTCCCAAGCCAGGCCCCCCTTCATTTCACCTCAATAATAGTTGGGTCACATGCTTGTAAGAACCCCACCCCAAGTCCCACCTCCACCCTTTCTGGGCTTAGGTCTACTAGCTGCCTGGGTACAGTCCTACCTGGAGTATCTTATTTACTTGCTACGAGTATAGACTTCAGAGCACTCCAGATCTGCTGAATGTGGTCTCTTAGGTGGGGCCAGCCCAGGGTCTGCTCTTTAATCAAGTGTCCCTATCAGTTCTGGTGGTGATGGTGGCAATCTACCTGCACTGCCACTACCAGATGGCTCTGTCACTGTAGGCTGGCCCTAACTCAAGCTAGTCATTCTTAGTTCCCTACCCTTCCCTGTGCCTGCTGAGGCTGCTACCCTTGCTTCCAGCAGGCCTTCTAGTCCCCAGTCCTGTTCTCCACCACTCTACTTGCTCATGACATTGCTCATCCTCTACTTGACCCCATTCTACCACTCACATGGAGGCTAGTCCTGCTGCCTGGCTCTGACCAGGGCCCGGTCTAGTTTGGGGATGGCTCTAACTGTGATGAGCTGGAATCTTGGTCCTCAGTACTAAGGTGATGGAACCTCCTAGTGTGATGACTAGCTCTGATGGTCACGTGATTGGCCTGAGGGATGCCTAGGAGATAACTGCAGCATACCTCCATGTGTATCTGTGTAGATGCAGAGAGAACTGGATCAATTATGCCTCTGACCTAGTCAACACTTGTAGCCACTGATGGATTAAAAATGTTGACGGATTTGGGGAGGTGGTAAAACCATGGAAGGTGAGGCATTGCCAGAGTGTCACTGGGGTACCGGCTTCTTCCTGTCTGATTTCTCTTTCCTCTCTGCCATGCAGTGAGCATCCCTGCTGCACCCACCATCTCCATCATGATGTTCTGCTGCAGCACTCAGAGTAATGGTGCTAAGCAACTGTGAACTGGAGTCTCTGAATCCATGAACCAAAATCTATTGTTTCTTTTAACTATTCTCTTAGGTTTTTGTTCCAGGGATGAAATTCCCATGGGCACATAGTTCAATGCAGTTAGGACGACATGTTGCCCTCAGAAAGGATTAATGCTAACTTGTGGCACTGAGTTCTAGCAAGGGCAGGTTGTTATAAAGCAAGGCCTTGCCACCCACTTGACCTTTATACATCATTCCATATTCTTTCTTTCTTTTTTTTTTCTGCTTCTCCACTCTCCTGTGATATAGCCAAGGGGATCTTTCTCAGAGTTGGACAGGTCGGCTGCATTTCTAGTCCCCTGAATTGTGAGTTAAATAAATCTTTTCTTTAAAAGCACTCAGCTCTGGGAGTTTTGTGAAACAACAGAAAATGGATCACTGCAATGCTGAGCATCCTCTGCAGAAGCCCTACTTTCCTGTGGTGGGCAATCTTGCCAGCTATTTGGAGTCTTAGTTATCCACAAACATTCCCTGCAGTCAAATGCTCTACCACTCAGCTATACCCCCTCTACAAACTGATCTTCCCTCTTTCACCTCCTATTTCTTGTTCCAGGGAGAGTTGGCCTTGCACCTCTCGCCTCTCCTGTCTGCCTCTCCTCCCCTGATGCTGCTCCCCTGGGACTACTGCTCCATTGGACTCTCTGTCTTTCTTAATATGGCAACTACTATCTTGACCACAAGGTCCAGGTGGAACCAATGCCAGCCCGGACATTACCACAAACGTACCGTTTGTCAATGGTCAGCTTTCCATGTTCTAAGAGCAAAATCCCATGACTCACTCCCTTGCCCTTTCTTAAGTGGCTGTTCCTCACTCCTCCTGCTTGGCCACTCATACCATGCCCCCCTCTGTCACTCTGGCTTGCCTCTGTGATTGGGTCACCCTTCCAGCTTCCCCCTAGACTTTAGGAAGCTTTCCAGAGAGCCAGGAACACATCTTATTCCCATGGAAACCTCTTCCTCCATCCCGGCCATGCTGGGTAGAGAACAAGTGACTCAGAACAGAATAGCATAAGGATGAGATGGCAGTGTGCATGGCTGGAGTCAGTAACAGATTTTGAGGACACACACACACACACACACACACACACACACACACAAATCAGCTCTTTATTAATAATTACTGAATCTAGTCACGGTTTATAAATCACAGGGGGAAAACATCAGATTAACCCATACATAATTCAATGTTCTGTTTTAAAGGAAAGGCAGAAGAAATTAAAAATGGAATCGACCAGGGTTTATGCTTGATTTGTATTGGTGAAATTTTCCATTTAGTTTATTCATATTCTGAGAGATCACCCATCATTTGCAGGTAGCTAAGATATTTAGCTAAGAAAAAAATATGCCCAACCAGAAACACCCGGTGTCATACAATTGCTGTGAAATGGATCAGAGGAAAATGAACAGCTTTAGGCTCTAATAACATCTTCCCTCTGTTCAGAGGTGGGAGGTATCTAAAGACATCTTTGGCATTTAAAGACAAGTGTGGCTCCTAGCCACCTTGCAAATGAGCTAGCAGTCTAGAGACCAAGGGCACTGTGCCAATAGGATATGTATAGAAGCACCTGCACTAGGGATGTTTACATGCTTCGTTACAAGAGATACTGATTTATCATTCCTGGGTACCAACCCTGGAGATTGGTCACTTCTCAACCACCAGCTGCTTCTTTGAAACAAACGAGTGGAACCCAAGTTTTCTTCTCATTTCTAGTTGCTCAAAGTGGATAGACTTGAGTAAGGATGCTGAGTCCTGCAATGAGGGCCCTTGATGAAAGGGGGAACCCTGGAGCTAGCTAATCAACCCAGGAGCTAGCAAGCCCCAGTTCTGGTTGGGCATATAGGACTCAGTGCGCAGCCTGGAAGGTCAGAAAGTACTTACTGGTTTGAAGCATACTTACTGGTCTGTAAAGTATTAGGAGAGCCTTGGGTGGAAGGAGCTGTGTGAGTGCAAATTACCGTCATTATTACTACTTCCGGGCAAGACAAGACTTACAACCAAAACCCCACCTTTTGCCTGAGGGGGCCCCATCTCCAAGCTACAGTGGAAAACAGAGTTGGGAGGCCAACCATTGCCTCTCATTCAGTTCCATTACCTGTGTACTCTTCCTCATCCTCAGGAGTCTCTGCCTGGGGTGGTGGCCCAACAGCTTTGGGAAGCTCCAGCTCTGGCACTGAGAGCTCCAGCATCCGTGAGCGAGACTGATGGGAACTGAACGTTCGGTACGGGTGCTCCGCTGTGCCGTATAAAATGAGGCTCCATTCTTTCAACTTTCCTGGAAGGCACCAAAGCCACAGTTATCCCCAAAAGCTCTGGATGCTTGCCAGCTGCTAAGCATGTAAGCACCCTCTGTTCATCACTCATGAGAGCACTGGATGCGGCCTGGCTGCTTCTCCCACAGCAGGCACTTTGTTGTTATTTCACGCCCAACTCACCTGTTGGCCACGTGTGATGGCTACTCCAGATGTTGTCAACTTGACTACATCTGGAATTATCTAAAACTCATGCAGCTGGGTACACCTGTGAGGGATCTTTTGAGGTGGAAAAGTGCACCTTTAATTCAGATCTCTTGAGGTGGGAAGATCCACCTTTAACCTGGACCACACCTTCTGCAGGCAGCCTATATGAAGGACATGGGAAAAGGAAGCTTGTTCTCCTGCCAACTTGCTCTCACTCCCACAGGCAAGTCCATGCCTCCACTGGCATTGGAGCTTCCATTTTGGGGATTCTAGTGTCTACTGAAGACCAGCTGAGACATCCAGCCTTGTGGACAGAACAACTACTGGATTCTTGGACCTTCTGTTGGTAGACGGCCATTATTAGACTAGTTTGATCACAGCCTGTAAGGCAGCGATTCTCAACCTGTAGGTGATAACCCTTATGGAAAACTGCTATCTTCAAAAATATTTACATTACAATTCATAACAGTAGCAAAATTATAGTTATGAAGTAGCAATGAAAATAATTTTATGGTTGGGGTCACCACAACATGAGGAACTGTATTAAAGTGTAGGGAACCGTATTAAAAGGTCACACCATTAGGAGGACTGAGAACCAGTGTTGTAAGCCATTTTAATAAATCTCCTTTCTATATATATTTATTCATTCTACAAGTTCTATGCCTCTAGAGAACCCTGATTAATACAGATTTTGGTACCAGAAGTAGTTCTAGAGCAATAGAAGCATAAGAAGTATCTGGAACAGGCTTTCCAATTTGTCAAAACTTACAGCTACTGAAGGCTCTCCAGTCACTGAGGCCTCTTCCAGAAGCTCAGGAAGTATGGAAAGACCATAGTGTAAACTACTTTATAAACTTAAGGAGGCCAAGCACCCCGAAAGATCCCAGCTAAAAAAGGTCTTCTCACATTAAATAACTTAGTTAAAAACAAACAAAAAAACCAAAAACTAACCCTCTTATAAGTGTACTCAGACACATGGTTTTTAGTTAATTCCAGGTGCAGTCAAGTTGACAACCAAGAATAGTCTCCACAAGAGCACCCCTTATCAACTTGACATACAATCATATCTCCTTACATCATGAGTAACTTCCCAATGAGAGCAGTAACCAGGTCATAATTACATCTAACATGATATAAGTATCCCTCCAACAATCACAAATGCATTTTGAATTTAAGAATTTAGGTGGCAATGTCCCTTGAGGAACATTCTTATAATATCTCAAACTTAAATATGATAGCCACTGATATCCTTAGTTGACATTATATTACATGATCAAGAAATCAAGGAAAGAAAACACAAATAACTGTTTCCACCAAGGTCCAATAGCAGGCCAAAAGCTGTCTCTCAAAGGGAGAATAGTTGTCTACAGATGATGGTAAAAGCCTTGCTCCAAAATCCCAAAGGTCTCTTCTGTGATTCATCTACAGGGGACTCGGCAACAGCATTCCTATCTGCCACTGATACATCAAGTAACATTGTGTCTGCTGGATCACATGGTCCAAGTGGTAGAGAAGCCTGCACAGCATCCTGGACCTGTTGAAGAGCCTTCTCCTGTTCCAGGCCCCATAAAAAGCTAGCAGCTTTCCAAGTCACTAGGTAAATGGGCCAGAGTAACACACCCACACGAAGAATGTGCTGTCTCCAGAATCCAAAGAGGCCCTCTAAACTTGTGCTTTTTGATGGTGGGAGGGGCCATGTGCAATAATTTATCCTTCACCTTAGAAGGAATATCTCTGCATGTCCCACGCCGGGACTACTAGAAATTTCACTGAGGTAGAAGGTCCTTGAAGTTTGGTTGGATTTATTTCCCATCTTCTGATGTGCATATGTGTTATCAAGGAGGCCAAAGTGGTGGCCACCACCTGCTCACTTGGTCCAATCAACATAATGTCATTAATATAGTGAACCAATATTTTGTGGAAGAGACAGGTGATCAAGATCCCTTCGAACTCAGTTATGATACAGAGCTGGAGAGTTAATATAATCCTTGAGATAAAACTGTAAAGGCATACTGCTGACCTTGCCAACTGAAAGCAAATTGCTTCTGGTGATCCTTACAGTATCAAGATAAATGCATTTGCTAGATCAATAGCTGCATACCATGTACCAGGAAATGTGTTAATCTACTCAAGTAAGATTAACCACGTCTGGTACAGCAGCTGCTATTGGAGTCACTACTTGATTGAGTTTTTGATAGTCAACTGTCATTCTCCATGATCCATCTGTCTTCTGCACTGGCCAGATAGGAGAGTTAAAGGGAGACATGGAAACCACCAACCCTGCATCTTCAGGTCCTTGATGGTGGCACTAATTTCTACAGTTCCTCCAGGAATGTGACATTGTTTTTGATTCACTATTTTCCCTGGCAGAAGCAACTCTAAGGGCTTCCATTTAGCCTTTCCAATGAGAGGTCAGAGAACCTATGTGAGAATTCAGCCAACTTCTAATTATGTCTATTCCAATTATACATCTTGGACTGAGGAAATGACCACAGGAGGAATTTGGGGACCCACTAGGTCCTACTGTGAGTCAGACCAGCCAAAATTCCATGAATTACCTGATCTCCTTAAGCCCCTACTTTGGGTGTAGGGCCACAATGTTTCTTGGGGTCTCCCAGAATCAGAGTTAATTCAGAACCAGTATCCAATAGACCCCAGAAAGTCTGATTGTTTCCTTTCCCCCAATATACAGTTACCCTTGTGAAAAGCCTTAGACCTCTCTGGGAAAGGATTTGGGAAACTCTTGGCAATTTTATCAAGGTCCTTATGGGAAACTGGCTGTCCCTTTATTCAAGGTTCTAGGTCTGCAAACTAGATCAAATCCAGAAATTGTTTCATAGGCTGATATTTCCTTTTGTCACAATCTTTTATTTGTCTGAGAATTTTTCTGCTTACACAGATCAAATAAAAATTCTGTAGGCTTCATATCTATTTCATTCCTGGAAACACCATGATTGATTAGTCAGTACCAAAGGTCTATATGAGTCATGCCACCATAAAAATCCCTCTGCCTGTGCTGCCCATTATGGGTCAGGCCTTGTGGAATTGGTTTGTCTATGCTGCCCATTACAGTAACAAATATCACCTTGACTTTGGCAATTCAGCGTTGTCATCTGGCTCCTGCTACCTTGGGGTTCAATTAAACCCATTGCATTTAATTAATTTGCCCAATTGAGCAGCAGCATCTCAGACCCTAAGGTCTGGCACAAGGAAAAGGGTGACAACAAAGCTCTTTAAATGTGCTGGTGCCCTCTCACCATTTTTGCATCTACAAGAATCATGAAGGGTGTGCCTTCTGGGCTTTCCCATTGTGGAGGATTAGATTTGACATAGCAAACCCACTCTAGCATTGCAATTTCTCCAAACCTTGACATCCCTTCATCAACACTAAGCCAAGGGATATCAGGTATCTCCAACTCCTTTTCAGTAGGCCATCTTTTGATAAACACTTCATCCAACCATTCAAACAAACGCTTTCTTTAACTTCCATATGAAACCTAGAATCTCTACTCAGAGGGCCCATATCAATAAACTTCAGCTGACATAGTTTTATGTTCTTTCAACCATTTAACCCACACCCTTAAAATCCATTCTCACACATATCCCCCAGACTTCTGCTTGAATGAATTAGCAAACTCATTAAGCTCTTTAGTATTGTAGCAACTTCCTCATGGACTACATTTTCTACCTTCCCCTAGAGCCTGCTTTGCCTCTAGTCTGGCTGTAGGTCTAGAGGCAACTATTGGAGGGCCCTGGGGAACATCAGTATTGTCTGGTCTGGCATCCCGCTCAGGGAAGGTCACTGCTGGTTCAGCAGACAATGAAGATTAGTTTCCTCAGTCGAAGGCAATAGACCTGGGTGAGTGATAGCACCATGCCACAGCGTGGTCATCAGTTCCATGTGTGGCTCATTTGTAACAGAGTTTTCCTTTTGGCCAGTCCTAAGTTTACAGTCCCCAAACTGTCTGCTGTCCTTTAAATGTGCCCCCTCCAAAGTTCAGATGTTGTCAATACACCCCCCATTAATGATACTAGCATCTGGAGGTGCATTGAGAAGATAACCAGGGGTAGATTATGTAATGTTGGTCACCATGGGATGACCACATAATGACTCACCATGGGATGGATGCCCTCCGCCACAGTGTAATGCAGCAAAAAGGTTGCACCCGATACTGGTGATGCAGTCTTGGGCTTTTTAGCTTCTAGAACCACAAACCAAGCCAACCTCTAATCACTGTAAATGACTCAGCCTCAGGTATTTTGTTATAGCCACACAAGACAGAATTAGGCCTTCCCCCATGTCAGACCCTGCATTGTCGAGGATGTCTTGGCCTGGGCAGCATTAGATGAATGTATACAGGCAGGGTCCTTCCATTTCCAAAAGCAGACCTTTTCCCAGTGCATGGACTTCCAAAGGGTCTAGTTCATTTAGACATATGGTGGCTTAGCCCCTTCACACATTTCACAGGTGCACATTTGACAGTAGCACTCGCTGAGTGTCTCACACAGCTCCAGCCATAGCGATGCCTTTATCTATCCCGGAACTCCTGAGGTTCACATTAGAGCTATATTTCAAACCATCAAGGCTTCTGGCTCTTTAACTACTGAGCAATGAACAGTGATTACAGAGTGACTGTGGTGACTGAAGGACAGAGCCCAAGGGCTCTGTAAACTATAATTTAGCCAGGAGTTATTTTGGTCCTATAGGATGTCTCCAAAAACACCCACAAAAAGCCAACTCACTGAAATTAGAGTCCTATTTTGGCAGACAGACAGTTTCAGTCGGACAAACAGAAGGCGTTGCTCCATCCTCAGGATCAATAGTGTCCAATGTGGAGGAGAAGACAGGCAAGCCTTCCCAGGAGCCACCCTGCAGGAGGAGGCAGCAGGGAGGCTACCACGCAGGGATGGAAGGGAGACTTCATTTTTTATTACAGGCCCTTGGATTGATTTTCTTAAAACCACAAACACCCACCGTATTTCCTGTTCACATATATAAATTCAAAAAAGCATGATTAAAAAAAAAAAAACCCTACAAACAAAGCAGAGACATGCCAAAGAAGGGATAGCAAAGAGCAGTCGGTACATATGGGGTCTATGTTTCTAAATAGGATGCATAAATGGATGGCTCAAACCCAGTTAACAAAAGCAAGATAGAGTTTCCCTGCCAGAGGGTGATGAGCCTCATGCTGTGTTCATGGCACTCTTCGAGGAATCATTTGTTTGTTTGTTTGCAGCCCTGGGAATTGAACATCCAGGGCTCTACACATTGTAGAAAGCTCTCTACCACTGAGCTATAGCCCCGGGCCCAGCGTGCGTGCGTGCGTGCGTGTGTGTGTGTGTGTGTGTGTGTGTGTGTGTGTGTGTGTGTGTGTGGAGTTCAGAGCCCCATGCAAGGTGTTTTGATCAGTTGTGTCCCCCCCTCCGTTTCTGAGGCAGGGTCTTTCACTGAACTTGGCGCTCACTGATTTGACATGACTGACTGGATAGCAAACTCCAGGGATCTGCCTACCGTTACCCTCCCCAGGGCTACGTTTCAGATGTTTGAGAAGTACCCGCAGCCCCTGGCTTTTAGGTGGGTGCTGGTGATCCAAACTCAGGTCCTTACGCTTACTCGGCAAGACATTTTCTGACCGGGTCATCTCCTCTGCGCCCCCCAAGTGTTTCATCCTTACTCGTGCACATATGAACACATATACCGCCTCACCCCTTTTACTGACACATCTTGTAGCCCCCCTGTGCCCTGCTTTTCCCACTAGCCATGCACCATGAAGGGCATTCCCTTGCTGCATCGCAGACAGCGGGTGTTATTTACTTACATGGCCCCCCAGGGGTGGGCACTTGGGTTGTTTCTGAACTGGTAGAACTACACATAGTACTGTGACCTTGCAACCTGTGGTGAGACTTTTGGTCACACAAGGAGGGATGCAGAGAGGCAGACAGTGTCCATCCTGGCTCTGCTAGCTGTTAGCTAGGTAACAAGAGCTGCTTCATCTCTGTTCTTTAGATTCTGCATAACAATTCTATGGCTCAGAATACCAGCTAAGTATTTACTTGCAGAATACCTGACAAGTAAAATCTGATGAACATGTCATTTCACGTCTTGTTTTAAGGTCGGGTCTCAGTGGATCCTTCTCCTTGGGCCTTCTGTGGGTTGGGATTACATTTGCATCCCATCATGCTCAGCACTCTTCATGTCTTCCTAAGTGTACTTGTGGGCTACATTCTTGGACTAAAGACTGAGTATTAAAAGGTGTGTGTCCCCTCATAGCCTGAGACTCTCAGCTAACAGCTCTGGAAAGTTAACCTTGCATTTCCCTACTGTGAGAAGCTGAGCAGCTTTTCAAGCGATTAAGTGCAAATAATTTCCTGACTGGGCTTGGTAAAAAGTTGTGAGCAGTTTATAAGCTCAGCAATGTACTTGAGCTGTTTGCTCAAAACAAATGACAAGTCTTTGAAGATGTGTCGACGCACACCAAAGCGACATGGGCAGTGAACCAAGGGGGACAAGAGGTGTTCTTGATCACGCCTGCTCCATAGTTTTGTTCCTTCTACCTGCAAGATATTTATGAGTGTCTCTGAGGGCCCAGGTGGTATGCTAAGAAGTCATGGCTCTGAGGAGCAGGAACTCAGCATGGAAAATGAGTTTGCAGGGGAAGGCAGCAGGGCCACAGGAGCCCTGCATGTGCCCCCAGTAGTACAATGCCTCTTTCTAGTAGGTATGGTTTCCACAACCCGTCCTGGGGTTACACATCAATTCTGAGTGCATTCCTCCCCCTTTTCTATTACGCTGGTGCTCTTTTCACTTTCCTGCCTTCATAAGACACGAAGATAACCATTCCAAGGGCTGGATAGATGGCCTGCAGGCTAAAAGTGCTTGTTGCTCTTACAGAGGAGCTGAGGTGGCTTCCCAGCACCGTGTCATAACTGCCTGTATCTAGGAGGTCTGGTGCCTTCTTCTAGCCTCTGGAGTACCTGCACTTGTGTGCACAAACCTGTACAGATATGCACATAAAGAATAAAGCAAATCTTTAAAAAGGTTATTCCACATATTTGGCAAAAAGTACAGGACATAAAACACATGGAAGGGATTTGAAGATGGCTCTTTTAAAAGGTTATTTTCTGCTACTTATAGAAGACAGATCATTAAACATTGGTGCACATAAAAAGGGAAATAAAAGTCATTCACAACTGCTCTGGCATGGGCTTTTCATGTACTTTCTATGCATGTGTATTTCCATGCATGTGTATTTCCATGCATGTGTACTTTCATGCAAGTGTATTTCTATGCAGTGTGTCATCTCCTTCCCACTCAGTGCCACATAGCATTTACTGAATTCAGGAGCTACCTATTTAATAGTTCATTGTTTTCAGGGATGTGCCTTTCTTAGTTTTCTTAGTTGGGTACCAGCTTTAGTATATGGCAAGTATCCAACATATGTTTACAGAATAAATAAATTAATAGCTAAAAACATGGAGGGGTTTCTTTTAAAGAAAAATACTTCACTACATGAATACCCCCCCCCCACCCGTGTGTGTACGTGCACATGTGGGGACAAGAGTTCAATACCAGGTGCTATTTCTCAAGAGTCATCAACCTTGATTTTTTGAGATAAGCTCTCACTAGCCTGGAGTTTTCCAAATAGACTAGGCTAGCTGAATAGTGAGCCCTGGCAGTTGTCCCTTTGTGTGTTCTCCCTGAACTGGGATTACCGACATGCACTGCTCTGACTGGCTTTTCAGGTGGGTACTAGGGGATCAAACACAGGTCATCATGTGTCTGCAGCAAGCACTTTACAGACTGAATTCCCACAATCACTTCTTAACCAACACCTTAGCACAGATTATAAAGAACCTTTCCCTCTCTCTCTTTCCCCCTCTCTTCCTTTCTCTCCCTCCTCTCTCCCCCTCCCTCTCTCCCTGTCTGTCTCTGTCTCTCTCTCTCTCTCCACTCTTCTTTCTCTGGGTAGAGTCCCTCAAGCAGAACCACTGGGTCAGATGCTAAGATATCATGGAGGCTTCCATCACCTAATGCCAGAAGCCACACATAGGACCACCTGGGAAATCCAGTTCCTGAAATAACCAGATCCTGTATCTGGTCCCTTCTCTAGTCCCTACTGTCACTGAGTCAGTAGGCCAGACACTCGGGACTCAGCAAGGCACATCCCAGGCACAAAGAGCTGTTCCCAGGTCATAGTTTTGGGGATGAAGGGGTGTTTTCCTCAAGTTTAACATGACCTTCACCTACTGTACCCCTCCCCATGTATGAGAACAAAGTTCCCAGAGGCCAGCTCCCTCTACATCCCCTAGAGGACATGCTCCCATTGGGAAGGGGGGTCATGAAGATGAAAAAGACTCAAGGAAGAGAAAGCAGGCACATCCAGAGCTCTGCCATGCCAGCCCGACTCCACACTTAGCAGAAGTACTGCCAAGAGGCAGCTGTGGATCCTGCCCTCCTTTGGGCAAAGCATTTAACTAGAAGGTATGAATCCTTAAGATCACCAGCAAGCATGCTCAAGTCCACCGTGACAAAGACCCGGCTAGCACCACACAGCTGTTTTCAGAAGGGGTCTCAAAGGATTCCCCAGTGTACAGTCTTCTGCTGTTTTGACATCAGCTTCCTGAGATCACAGACGAAAGACAGTCAAATCCACCGGCTGACACCCTGGGGCTGGGGCTGGCACCGGCAACATGCTGCTTCCAGGTGCCAACAACAGAACCTGAGTGACTGTGGTTGCCAGAGGCCAAGGGTAATCCCTGGCTAATGCCATTGGAGGCTGCCAGTCAACAACTTTATCTCCACCCATTATCTTCCCAATGCATTTCCCCTGGGTGAATTAAATTCCCAACAAGCCAACAGGATTATTCCTCTTTTTCAAAGAAAAAGCCAGTATTAACAGAGGACTGAGGTTGAGCTCGCCAGTAGGAAAGTAGCAGCAGTAATGAAGCCTTTTCTTTGCTCATAGTTTTGAAGTAATCCTCAAAGATCCCCTCAAGAGGAATTTATAACTGGAGGCAACATGGGGCATGGTGGTGAGAGGTTCTGTTGGATTGTGGCTATGAGCTAAGAGTTTGAATCCCTAGCTTTTCTTGCTTGTACAAGAAGTTATTAACAATTGAGACTCTATTAAATCTCCCACACTCCTAGACTTAACCCATGCAGGAAGAAATACTCTAGTTGAAACTTGAAGGAAGAAAAGGCTAGAAAATCAAGTATGTAAGTTCTTGTTTAATGCTCCAATGAGTGGCTTTCTTCTTCTGAGGTCCAAACAACTAGTCATCCAGAGCTACATTTCAAGTCACAAAGTTTAATTAAGCACAAGGTTTGGGCAAAAGGAACGATGAAGGCTGCCCATGTCTATTTGTAAGAATACACAAGAACACCTTATAAAGGTCAGTTTTATGATGTGTGAATTATAACTCAAAAGATCTGTTATTCAAGAATACTGTGTATATATTATATCCACGCAGTTGCCATCCATAGCAACATTTACTCAATAAACCTAACACATGATTTGAACTGTGTTTAAAATCCTCATTATGGAAAGTAAGAGGGAGAAAGATAAAGGGCATCAAGGAAATGACTTGGAAGAGGGCACATATGCCCCCTCCCCCCAGTTTTGCCTTGGATTTCGTAGTCATAAAATCCCTGTGTTTCAAATGTCAGAAGGATCCAAGAATTCTAGACTCCAGTTATTTGGGTGCAGGAAGCATCAGTAGGAATATGGGCTGAGAACCCCAGTGGATGCCGGGAATGGCAGATTCCCACTGTGCATTCACAGTCATGTTGAATATTGTCGCCATCTGAACTAGGCATCTGGCTTGCACTGTGGCTGTAACTTCTGCAAAGAGCAACAGCTAAACCAGTAAGAGTGTCCCCTTTTCACACTTTTATGAATGGAAAAGTCTTCCTTACTGTGGCACACAACAACCTGGATACACCCTTTTCTCACTTAGATGAAGAACTTTCACCTTCACGCCTAAAGGAAGCACTTGGTGGCTTCTCTTTGGTACATCTGAATCGCCAGCCTCACTCTGCGTATGCACTAGGGCCTTTATTAGCTAGACAACAGTGCATTGGACACGGACACTGTATTCGGTTACTGAGACAGTTAACTTGATAACCTAGGCCAGATACTAAATGACTAACAGGAGGATAGCCTGTCCAGTGTGAACACACTAGGGGAAGGGAAGACTCACACCTTCACCTGGATGGAGCCGAACATGAGGAGTTTAGCACCCTGCTCAGAACAGCATATGCTTGAAAGTATGCTAATCTTCCTTGGGATCCCATCAATGCACCACACACAGACAGCTTCTTTTAATACTCTGCATGGCCTTCCCTGGCATTCACAGCAGATCCCACCCACATGTTACCCTGCACTGTCCCCCTTTCTTGGCTTCAAATACTGCCCGATGCCATCCCACCTGGGGTGTGAGCACCCAGTTCTCTCACGCCACCCCACACGCCCAGCTCCCCACTTCTCCTCCTGTTCTTCCCACACAAGTCCTTCAGCTGATATCCAGCATCTCGTCTTCACCTTCACCTCATTTTCTGGGGGTAATCCCTCCTGTTTACTGTCTGATTTGGTTACCTTTTTTGGGGGTTCTTTTTAAACAAAACCTTATTATATTGCTCTGGTTAGCCTTGAACTCATGGGCTGAAATAATTCTCCTGCCTCAGCTTACTGAGCAGCTAGGACCACAGGGGTATGCCACCATACTCCACTGGACTCCAGCTTGAATGTTTTATTATTTTTTATTTTCACATGTTTACATTTTAAAGGCATCTATCTTCTGGTGTTAATATAAAAACTACAGCGGCTGGCTCCTGTTTTACTGTTGACATGCTTGTAGTTTCCTAAAGTTTCCTTTTGCTGTCTGAATTGCCCTTTTCTCTTGCCAAGTTTATTCTCTGCTAGAGTTTGTTTCTGCTTTAATATTGAATAACTCCCTCCAATGCCTGGCGGGTTCCTGGGCCTCCTCTCATATTTACTAGCCAGGCAATAAAAAGCTGATTGGGAGTTTGCCTGTGTTCCTGGAATATGGAAGTGCACCTTTTGTCTATTTATTCGTTTTGTATACAGCAGACTTGCTAGCTTGTATAATGTGGGCAGGGAAGTGTTCAAGCATAGTAGTTGGCTCAATGTAAACAACATTCACATGGCAAATACAAACATTTTCCATTAAAAACAATAGAGGTCGCATGAAGTTGTAGTTTCTTCAAAGTGCTGAGACTAAACAAAACATTCTGCCAAGTCAGATTCTATATTTAATCCAAAATCGGTTGAAATAAAGGTATTTATGAATATATCAAGCAAAGCTGAGTGAATTCACTGCCAGCTAACTAGCATGCCAAGCGAGATGGTGGAGGAACACACCTGTGAGTCTGGCTCTTGGGAGGCTGAGTTTCAAGGAGCATGAGTTTCAAGCCGGTTACGGGCTACATAGGAGACCTGTCTTTTAAAAGGGAAAGGGATTCTTCAGGGAAAAATGACACCAGGCAAGAATTTGGATCTAGAGAAATTAAGAAAAAGCAGGACTGGAAATGACAGATGTGTGTACATATTAAGGAACTGGGGATTTCCCTCTCTTAATATCTTCCTCACTCTGTGCAGTATTCTGTCTAGTGTCCTGTGCTGTTGCTCTCTACCTGATTTTTAAGACAAAGTCTCACTGAACCTAGAACTTAACAACTTAGCAAGAGTAGCTGGCCAGTGAACCCCATAGGGATCCTCCTATCTCTGTCCCCCCATGATAGGATTAGGCATGTGCTACTATGTCTAGTTTTTTTTTCTTTTTTTTTGGTTGTTGTTTTGTTTTTTTACACATATATGTTGGGGGATATAAACTAAGATCCTATGCTTGCTTGGTAAGCACTTTACTAACTGAGCTATCTCCCCAGTGCCTCCTCTTTATTTCTTTAAGGCATCTAAGGGAAAAACAGAACAAAAAAACCCCAAACACCCCCACCTTTCCTTCATCAATGAAAGATGAAGTTTGTAATACACACAGAGATACAAGATGCCCTCTCCCCATCTGCTGCAACACACACACACACACACACACACACACACACACACCACAGATGGGGAAAGAGGGGACAGAAGAAGTTGCTTGGGAGGCCCTTACATTGTGGTGATGGAGGAGTTTTGTGTTAGTTCTATCTGAACTGTAAAATATTTGGTGCATTTGTAATCCTACAGCAACTGCTCAGAGTGTGGCTAAGAAGCCAATGCAGGAAATAAAACAATTTAAAAATACTTGATTGATCTAAAATATAGGAAGAAAAGAAGTACTGAGTACATTACTCCAAAAATGCAATTGAATTTTGTTTTGTTGAAACTGACTTGGGAGTTTTTTGTATTTGGTTCTTGAGTGAACTGGCTTAGAGGTCTGAACTTTCAGAATGGGTTATTGGGACTTGCTACCATGGTTGTATTGGTTTAATAAAACTAGTTGGATCCGGTTGTCCTCTTTGCTACTGTCTGGAAGAGTTTATGGAACACTGACACTATTTTTCGTTTACATGTTAGTAGAATTTGCCAGAGACTCCACTCGCCCTTGAAGTGGAGTCCTTCCAAATTATAGAACTGATTTCATTAATAGGACCACTCTGAAACTGTACCTAACCACCCAAAAGCACACTAGCTTCTCAAGCACAAGCGGAGCCGCTGTTCAAGTCTCCTCCATTTTTATGGACTGCTGCTGTTTTATCTTTCAATGGTATTTGAGTCACTCAATAATCTCTTCCATTGTAAGAGTATATATACACATATATATTAAAGCTATGTTATGAGTTGCATAAGAGACTACAAGTTGAATTTCCCAACTGAACCAAGTCCTTTGCTAACAATGATATAATGATGATACATAGAACCACATAATTTGTTGGTTAATATAGCTGTATCATCTTTACTTGGTTATTTGCCACACACACACACACACACACACACACACACACACACACACTCATCCACCTTATTTTTCATATTTTGGCTTTCTTATGGTTGGATAATTTTCTTATGTATGGTTATAACAGTTATAACAGAACAGCTAACTTAGGAGAATTCAAGGCTTTTATAAAGAGACTATTCTGTGAGCAGAGCCTATGGAAGCCAGAGGGAGGATGTCCTTCTGTATATATGTTTCTCTATCCACAAATGATGCCCAACATGAGGCAAGAATTTCCACATAAAACCTGACAAAAGCTTAAAAAGGGATTCTAAACACAAAAGAACAGAGGCAAGCATGGCTTCTTGATAGCAGCATTTTCCCAGGTTGGCTCTGTTTGCTAGAGACAAGCAGAGGCTCGAGACTCCTTTAAGAGAGGCTTCCTGACTCAGCATTAGTGTTGAAAAGGAAAGTGCTCTTTTAAGAGGTCCTGCTATGAAACAATTAAGTGTTATTCATGAGCAGTAGGCAGCATGCTTCTTGGTGGTGACTTGAACCTAGAAACTTCAGAGTTGTGGCAATAATCCTGAAGCTAGAAATGGAGCTAGACTCAGAAAGACAAGGAAGAGAATAGGGCAGGGCAGCGCTTTAATTTTAGCCATGCTGTTTAAAGACTCACGGGGTTAGAAAAAGATGGTGATACATAGTAAAGACTGATTCAGGTGAAGAAAATCCTCTAAAGGATTTACAATATCTTTAAAAATGTACATAGGCTTGGGAGAGAAAAGAAAAAAAAAAGATAAAGTCCTTAATAATGGGAAATGTTATTCTGTAAATATGTTTCTCATACTGGTTAATGAATAAAGCCCTGATGGACAATAGGAAAGCAAGATAGGCGGGGCTAGGAAACTAGGAGGAAGGAGGAAGTAGTTGGGAGGAGTCAACATGGAGAGTCCGGAGAGGTAGCACGCCAGCTGCTCTGGCTGGTAAGATGAGCCACATGGAAATACTTAGAATAGTAGAAATGGGTTAATCATTAAGACAGAGCTAGCCGATAAACAATGTTAGTAACTGGCCAACAGCATTGCATCAAATACAGAGTCTCTGCTTGTTATTGGGGGCTGGCGTGGCGGTGGGACCAGACCGGCGGCAGGGAAAAACCTGCACATAACACCTTAAAAGGGAAATAGAATAGCTGGGTGTGGTGGTACACGCCTTTAATCCCAACACTTGGGTGCCATAGGCAAGCAGATCTCTGTGATTTCAAGGCCAGCCTGGTGTACAGAGTGAGTTCAAGGGCAGCCAAAGTTACACAGAGAAACCCTGTCTTAAAAAAAATGAAAAAATAAAAAATAAAAAGAGATAGAGTTAATTTTAAAAAGCCACATAAAGGTGGAAAGTATACAGAGTCTGGATACTGTATGTTATTGTGTTGTCTTTGAATTGTTTAACTGCCAAGGAAGGAACAATAGCTGCTAAAAGACATTTGATTATAAATGCTGATGGATTAATCACCTATATATTTTGAAAATGCCTTGACTTTAAAATTCAAGTCTAAGGACATGTTACTTTGGAAAAGAGATTCTGATTTAGTTTCCACAGAAGATGAAAAGCTGTGGATTCCTTCCAGGCTAATATGGTTTGATCAAGTTAGACCCCTGAAGCAGTGGCTCAGGTGATCCAACATCCAAACAGCTGAGACAATGCAGCCTCAGACTACCACCAGGATTTGGCCAGGTTTCTGGGTTTTCTCAGGATCCCCATGGTATTGACAGTACCCTCAAACAACAGGAAGCAGTTTGGAGAGAAGGACACCCAAATTTCCAAATATTGTTTATAAATGTCTAAAAGGGGTTGATTATAAATGGTTAATGTCCACAGTCTCTTTCTAAAGAAAATATGAGATAGAAATGAATACTTTGCATTGGTATGGATTTTGGTTTGCTGATACAAATTTAAGGTCTATTTAGTTACATGTGTATTTCTCCCTTATTTCGGTATTGTGTTTATACAGCTCATTTAAAAATGTAATGTATAATTAAATACAGATTATATATAGTCACCTAAAACTTATATTATTAGGTTTTCTAGATATACAGAGATTTATATTTGAGATGGATAGATAACCTTCAAACCTTTCAAAGACCTACAGAATTCGGCATTTAAAATGGCTTAGGGTTTTTCATGACAGTGAGATTCAACTGCTCCTGGCAACACCAATTACGTCAGAGAGGAAGATAGGCATGGAAGAAACTCATTATGGAGTTTGCCTTCAACATGGCAGAAATAGCCATTTGGACAAGAAACTGCTCTTGCCTGGACTGTTTGAGTGTATACTGTCTAAACTGGACATGAAGGACCCATAGGAAAATGACTGCTTAACTTGCCAAAACAAGATGGGACAGCCTATAGGATTCCTGCTCTGTGGAAAAGTCTGCCAGACATTCTGCAGAAGCAGAGAAAAATGACTGACAAACTGCCAGTAAGCGAGGGAGGGGTTCAAATTTCCTGCTTAGCTGAGAAGTCTGAGAAGACACTCTAGGTCTATAGGCTAAAGATGAATGCCCCAATGTTACAGAGGAACTTGGGGTGACTGTCCAGGCAGCGAGATGTCTCTGTCAATTCTAGAATTTATAAATGATCCTTCTGAGGTCTTTGATGGAGTTGAAAACAGTTATGTTTTTTCTTAGTTATGATAAAAGATAAGTTTAGACTCACAAAGATAGGATAGATAATAAAATATTTTCCTTAAATTTTCACCATATGTTAATGGATTGAATATTGTTAACTATAGTTCTTGCTTGACAACTGCTTTATTATATATAATTTTACTATGTTACAGTTAAAAACCTTTCTTTTTATTTATACAGAAAGGAGGAGATGATGGGGTGTCCTTCTGTATGTATGTTTCTCTTATTGGTTGATGAATAAAACATTGATTGTCCAGTAGTCAGTCAGGAAGTATAGGCGGGGCCACCAGATGAGGAGAATTCTGGGGAGAAGGTAGAGAGAAGCTGAAAGGAGATACCATGTAGCTACTGGAAAGATAGGATACCCAGGCATTCTCTGGTAAGATAAGACAATGTAGAAATACATAGATTAGTAGTTATGTCTTAATATTAAGAGAGAGCTAGCTAGTAAGAAGCCTGGGCTATTGGCCAAACAGTTTATAATTAATGTAAGTCTGTGTGTTTATTTGGAGCTAATCAGCTGTGGTACCAGGTGGGAAAGAAACTCCATCTACAGTGGTCCTTGGGGCTGGTGTTCGATAAGCAAGAGGAAGATGGCCTATGACCTTGAGGGATGTTGCTTTCTAGAAGACCAGAGGAATGAATAACATAAAGAAATGTCTCCCCACTTCCTCTACTTAACTTCTGGAGTCCTATCTCTCTGCTCTCCCCTCTACACTAACTCAATCAGGCAATCTCTGAAGGGGTCCACTTCCCAAAGCAGAGTGATAAGCTATGCATACATAAAACATCCTGACACAAAAGCAAATACATTTTAAAAATCAAGTGTGATAGATAATCTTTGTCCTTTAAATAATTAGTCCAGTTAGCTTTGTTGAAATTATTATTATTGCTCACACACATGCACATACATACATACACACACACACACACACACACACATACACACACACACACACACACCCTAAAGGTTCTGGGGTTGGAAGCTAGGCACCTGTGAGTATACTCTCATTCATCTATTGTTAAAATTTTAGCACCCTGCTTTCCAGGATTCATTCAGTTCTGCATTTCCTGTTTTCCTTTCCTTTGGTTCCTCCAAGGTCTCTGTGTGGGAAGGTCAGCTGGGAACTCTCCACACCCATAAGGAACCGCCAGCTTTGCCTCCAGGCCTGACTTTGGATACCAGCTTGCCCTTTAACAGATACTTAAAAAATTCTTTTAGAAAGGAGGCCTCCAGATTCTTGGGTCTTCTATGGCATCAAAATGGAAGGAAATCTACACATATTTTAATGTTTTAATTCTTTGTTTTCAGGTAATTTGTTAGCAATTTAGGGGGAGAAAGCTATGTGAACTTATAATACAAATATAAACAAATCATTTTAAAAACATATAGTTAGGAATTTGGAAATAGAAATAATTGCCAAAACTCTGTAGGAGTTATTTGGGATTTTTTAAAGGTTTATTTATTCTTACATATTTTTATGTATATAAGTGCTTGCCTGAATGTATGCTTGGTGCCTGTGGTGGTCAGAGGACAGCTTTAGATCCCTCGGAACTGAGTTACTGGTAGTTGGGAGCTGCCATGTGGATGCTGGGAACTGAAACCAAGTTCTCTGCAAGAGCAGTCAGTTCTCCTAACCACGGACAATCTTTCTAGCCGAGATCATTTTTGAAAATGGATATGCAATGACATTAAAATCACTGGATATGCAAGTAACAAAAAGAAATGCCAAGTTACATGTGTAACATGACTAGAATGCTGAGCAGTGTTCACAGGGAAAGAAGGACTGGATGGAAATAGAAATATATTTTTGAACATGCCATATTTCTCAAAATAAGTTTTATCACTCCTGTTTAAACACAAAAAGCACCCATCGATTCTGGGGAGGGTTTGGTTGTTGCAGCACTGGCCAGCCAGGCAGCAGGCAGATCTGAGTGAACCTTCACTCCTAATGCTGGCAGGATGAATCCAAGAAAGTGGCTCTGGGGAGCCTGCCTCCCTCCCTCCCTCCCTCCCTCCCTCCCTCTCTCCCTCCCTCCCTTTCTCCTTCCCTCTCTCCCTCCCTCCCTCCATTCCCATTTGAGTCAGGGTAGCTTTTCCTTTTCTGAATATCTAATTTTCTTTCTCTTTTTAAAGATTTATTTCATTTGTGTGTGAGTCTGTGCTTGTGTGTGTACATGTGTATGTGTGTGAATACATGTATGTGTGTGGGTATGGATACCCTTAGAAGCCAGAAGGGGGCAGGCTAGCTCCTGGAGCAGGAACTATAGGTGGTTGTAAGCCTCCCCATGTGGCTGCTGGGAAGTTAACTGTAGTCTTCTGGAGGAGCAGCGAGGGCTCTTAACCACTGACCCATCCTCTCTTCGGGTCCAGTATTTTCATTTCATCATCTTGAGCATGTCATTTGCAAATTAAATAAGGGACAGACAAGCCTCCTCTGTCTACGTTTGCTACTAGGAGGAAAAGAACTGGCTAATAACACTGTGCCCCATGGAGGAGCCCAGCAGTGGTGGGGTAGGTGCCTCACCTACTGAGCAAGGAAGGCATTTCTTTGTTCTTGAACTAGGAGAGTTTGAGAGAATATCACCATATTGGTCCCTGGGAAAGTAGAAGTGGATAGAAGTGGCTAGCTGTAAATAATGCTAAAAAAGGGATTGTGACAACCATGTGTCTGGGGGCCGTTTAGAAACGGTACTGGGTTCTTTGGTGCTGTTTCCAAGGCGGTGGGAGAGGCACTTGATAGTGCTCTCTGCAGAAATGAGTTGAGTGGAAAAGCCAGCCCAGAGGACAGGCACATTCAGCCTGTCTCCCTCTGAGTGTAGAGGATAAGACAGATTGAGCCATTGGCCACAGATTGCAAAATTCCAACTCTCATTTTGGAAATGACAATCAGCCCAAAACAGATGTCAATAAAACCATCAATGAAGCAAGATCAGTTAGGAAAAGACAAATATGAATGAGCCATAAAGAGGAAATCAAGAACCCATGGAACTTCTCAAGAAGATGAAGGAAGGTACAGCCCCGGGAGACTCTTTCTTTCCCCTTTAACTGATTATAGAACGTCCCGCTGAGCATGCATGCTGAAAACAGAGTTGATTAAAACCACACAAGCTTTTGATTTAAATAAGGCTCCTGCATGCACGCACACCCCGCCATTCAATCACTCAACAACTACTTATTAACCATGTTCTCAGCGCTGAGCTGGAAGGGAAGAGATGAGACCAGATTCAACCCTTGGCTTCCCAAGGCCACCACACAGTCACACTGTCTCAGGGTACACACAGTGGCTTTGTGATCTAGCCCTGCAGACTATTTCACAGAGATCGTGGACACTTGTCTGCCATCTGAGCATGGGTTAAGTTCTCTAGAAGACAGGGGTCTAAAATGAAGTTTGTGGACTATAGCTGCCATGGATGGTACAAGCCCAAAGCAACAATGGTAGGGAAGATAGGAAGTGGGAAACCAGTATAAGGTGGTGTGGTCAAAAACAACACAGGAGGTAGCTTGGCCAAGGAAAGGCTTTCAATCTAATCTCATGGGACTAACACTTAGACTGTCAATCAGGATGGGCTGTGTCCTTACCTCATGTTGCATAACCCTTCTGGGTTGGGCCTTCAGCCTCACCACGGGGCTGCATGTTTGTGTGTGTGTGTGTGTGTGTGTGTGTGTGTGTGTGTGTGTGTGTTAGGATGCCAAGTCTACCTGGAAGGTAAGAAAAGCCAGACCACAGGTCCTGCTGCCTTGGATCTGACCTTCTGGAACTACTGAAGCGCATGAGACCAACCGTGCCAAAGCCTGTCTCTACCTCAAGGGAGCCTCGGAGAAAGGATGCAAGCTGTAGGTAAAGCCTAAGGGCAGTTCTGAGGAGGTCAATCAGAAGTTCAATGAGACACTAACGGAGTAAATGTCATCAGTACCGGCACTTTGAGGTATGAGTCAAGCCCACAAGAGTCACCTTCCTAGGCTCTCCTTAGCTTTCCATTCAGCAAGCAGAGCCCCTCTTTGAGACTATCTTACTGCTGAGTCGAGTAGGAAAGTGGTGTAGTTGGTTCCCAGTAATCTTAAGATCAAGTAGTAACTTGTGGGCTGGGGAGACAGCTCAGTAAATTAAGTGCTTGCTGCACAAGCAGGAGGACCAGAGTTAGACCTACATAAAAACAAAAACAACTCCCCCAAACAGATCCAGCAGTGTGCATCTGTAATCCCAGTCCTGGGGAGCAGTGTGTTCACGATCCCATCACTGGAGAGTCACAGACAGGTAGGTCCCTGGGTCTTTCTGGGTCGCTAGTCTAGCCAAATTGGTAAACACAGGTTTAGCAAGACCCTGCCTCAAAAAAAAAAAAAAAAAAAAAAAAAAAAAGGGGGGGAATGGCGGCAGAAGACGCCTGCCAATGAAATGACTACTGTCTTTCACATACATGAACAAAAGTGTACATGTTACCTCCCCATCCCCATTCCTGTACACATATATGTACACGTGTGGGCAACGTATACTTGTGGAGGTCAGAGAACAAGTCTGTAGAGTTGTTCTCTCTTTCACATTGGTTCAATCTCAGGATGCCACTAGCTGAGATCTATCTCTCCATTTCTCCAATTTATAACATTTACTTATTTATTTTGTTTGGAGACAGGGTCTCTCTACATAGTCTTGGCTGGCCTTGAACTCATAGAGATCCAACTGCCTCTGCCTCCTGAGTGCTGGAATTAATGGCATGTGCCACTGCTCCTGGATAAGACTTATTTCTATGCCTTTTAATTATATGTGTGATGACGGTGTGGTGGGAAGGAGTATGTGCACCTGCCTGCGGAGGCCTGAGGCATCGGATGCCCTGGGACTTGGAGGCAATTGTGAGCTGCCCAACACAGGGGCTGGGAGTGTATGAGCTCTTAGCACTGAGCTATCTCTACAGCCCCAATTATAAGACTTTAAAAGCAGAAATCCTTATGGGTGATCACAGGCACTATGGACAGGGGCAGACTATATTCTGAAAGCTTTTTCTATTCCTCATGGAGGAGTTCATTTAAGGCTTGCCTGCATTCAAAAGTCCTGTGCAGGTCCCAGAAAAACACATACAATTATTTTTTCATATGAATGCAGAAGCTGGAACAGACAGAGGGTCCGTGACCAGGCCAGCAAGCGGCTTGCTGGAATTCAGACTGGGCCTGCCAGACGCGCTGCTGTGAGTGTGCACAAACACAATCCAGAAGGCAGGGTGCTCTGTGGCAAACAAAGTGCCTGTATTGAGCAGTTGTGCTGTCCCAACCCTACCCCTGTGCTTCTCTCAGAAGACTGGGTGGACTGCGTGTCCATCTTCCTGGCTTAGCCATGCTTCCAGAACTCACTCTGAAATGTTTTAACAAAAGCATTCCCATTCTCACTAGGCCTCTTTGATCCTTCCCCAGCCTTAACTTTTCACACCTGTGGGAAGGAGGGAACCAAAGATGGGGTTCCTCTCCTCGGAAGCATGCAGGTAGAGGTCAGGTGTGCCAGGCTGAGTGCCAAGGAAAGCCAAGATGTGTGGCTTTGAGCCTGGGGGAACACAGCCCAGCACACAGGGAGCCACCAGAAGCTGGGTCCCAGATGATTGTCTGCTCACAGCACTTCTGAAGCAAACTGTCGATTAGCTCATCTCTGCTTGCACTGATTAGAAAACGAAGCAAAAACAGAAACAAAAAGGGCCGCTTGAGGAGAAGGGAAGAACAGGTGTGCACCTGTGGGGTTCGGAGAGTGCTTTCCCTGCGGTCACCTTGCCTGAAATCAGCTTGCCTTCAGTGTAGCAGTCTGGATTCGATCTCTAAACTCCTGACTTCCAGAAACACAGGCTGTGGCAGCTGGTATCTAAAGGTACCCCTGGGCTTGATAGCCCCAGAAAGCAAATGGGCCAGTTCCTTAAAACCTAGGGGAGAAAGGACCCCTGTCTCCATGGCAACTGATTTAAGTTGCACCGGGAAAGTTGACTCCTTTTGGGAGGGAGCCGCATGATAACTGGGAAGCTGTGACCACTCCAAGGTCTCAGTCAGTAACAGGTATTGTTTCTACACTGGGACCCCCAGTGCAGATAGCCACATCCATTCTGGCATTTTGCAATCCCTGGAACTGTGTTGGAGGGCTTGCCATCATATCTACCTCTTGTGTTGTAATTTGTTGTCGGTGCCCATAAAGATGACTGCACTCCATCTTGGCACAAGGACAGAGAGTTCAAAACTGTCCTCAGAAAGTCATAAGACCTGAAGGTCAAAGGTGTGTCTACAGAAGGATGTTTGGCTGTCTTATTCTAAATAACAACAGACCCGAATCTGAGGTGTGGCTACTCCTGACCTCAAGGCTAGGGAAGGAGAAGTTGGAGCTAAGGTGTGGTTACTGAACCCTTAGAATAAGTGAGAATGAAAAGTCTGTTTGTTCTATATACATGATACTGTGTTCCCCTTTTTGGATAGGGCATATAAGAGTGGTAAAAAATAAACGGTAGCATTTCAGTATTGACTGATCTGCCCTCCTGACCTTTATTCTGTCTCTCTGTCTTTATCGTCTATAGCTAGTCTTTCCCTCATCCACACACCCCCCACTCAGGTATTGACTTGGGGCTGCTCAGCTGGTTCCGATGCAGCCCCACAAAGACCGCTTCTGACAATTTATATTTTTCAGTGATTAATAAAAAAAAGCTGAATGTCTTTCATTTGATAGTTATTTGTATTTTTCTTTGTAAATTAACTGAAGGCTCTTTTTATTTTTTAAAATCACTTAGGAGCATGTGCACACTCACATGCACATGCGCATGTCTATCTACTCATCTATGTGTACATCATGTGCACAGACCCTGTAGAAACCAGGAGAGTGCAGCATGGAGCCATCTTTCTAGCCCTTGGGCTCTTTTTCTCCCTGTCTATTTAAGTGTTTTGTTCATACTTAGTGATTTCTAAATGTTCTTTATATGTAAAAGTAAGAACAAAATACAAAGTTCTATGTATAATCAACTAAACACTGAACTCTGAGATTTTACAGATAAAGAAAATATCTGTATTAGACAGACATTTGGTTTTGTTGTTATTGTTGTGGGTTCCCTCTCTCTCTCTCTCTCTCTCTCTCTCTCTCTCTCTCTCTCTCTCTCTCTCTCTTTCTCTCTCTTTCTCTCTCAAGACAGGGTTTCTCTGTGTAGCCCTGGCTGTCCTGGAACGCACTCTGTAGACCAGGCTAGCCTCAAACTCTGAGAACCACCCATCTCTGCCTCCTGAGGACTGGGATTAAAGGTGTGCTCTAACACTGTCCTGTTCTGTAATCCAGGTTTTCTACTGTTGTTTTAATATTTGTCTTTGAAAACAAATGATTTTTTGGTCTATTGAGAATTCAGAGGATGGTTAATTAGCAAGATTTAGTCAGGTAAATAGCTTGATTTACGTAATAGGCAGTTAAGCCAGTGGCATATAGACCCATGAGTGAGCTGGCTTGGGGGAGAAGTGAGCCAATGAACTTGAGAGCATATACAGTCCTAGGAAGAGACTAAGGTGCTAACAGGAGAGGCTCTCTCTATTCAGTAAATGAGGACTTGATTGGCAGGTGGCAGAACACCGACAAGATCTGAGTCTAAATCACATGCTAAACACTTTCTCTTTACATCAGTGTTTCTCCACCTTCCTCATGCTATGACCCTTTAATACAATTCCTCATGTTGTGCTGACTCCCAACCATAACATTATTTACTGCTACTTCATAACTCTAAATCTTGCTACTGTTATGAATCACAAAGTAAGTATTTGTGTTTTCTGATGGTCTTAGGCGACCCTTGTGAAAGGGTTATTGGAACCCCAAAAGGGTCATGACTCATAGGTTGAGAACCACTGCCTTACAAGATATTTACCCTCAAGATAGACAGTCATGTACCTAATTCTTTATATGGAACACTTTGTTGACTATAAAAACATGGTTTTCATTTAAAATTAACATGAGGCCAGAGAGAGAGATGGTCAAGAGCATTTGTTGCTATTGCAGAGGACCTGGGTTTAGTTCCCAGCACCCACATGGTGGCTCCTGGAAATCGATAGCTCAAGTTCTAGGCAATTTGATGCTCTCTTCTGATCTCCTTGATTGCCAGGCACACATGTGGTGCCCAGACATACATGCAGGCAAACACTCACAAATGAAAGTAGACTGAAATGATCTCTTATATCCTATGGATCAATTTGGAAATCAACAGTAAGATAAACCACAGAACATAAAGTCATGAAGAATGAACAATATACTATTGAATGACGAATGGACCAAAGAAAGTGTAAGAGAAAGTTAAAAGTCCCTAAGGCAAAGGAAAAAAAAAGACACAGCACACTGGAACCTGTGGCACACAATGGAAACAGTTTAAAAAGAATTCCACAGCCAAGAGGGCTTCTGTTCAAAAAGCCAGCAAGATCTCAAATGAATAACGAAATGATGTACCTCAGGGTTCTAGAAAAAAAAGCAAGCACTGTTGGCCAATAGGAAAGCAAGATAGGTAGGTCTAGGAAACTAGGAGGAAAGAGGAAGGAGTAGGGAGGAGTCAGCATGAAGAGCCAAAAGAAAACAGCTCATTGGCTGGGTGTCCGATAAGATGACCACGTGGAAATACTTAGATAAGTAGAAATGGGTTAATCATTAAGACAGAGTTAGCCAATAAGAAATGATAATGATAGTAACTGGCCAACAGAATTATATATTAAAATACAAAGAATGTATGAAGCAAGGAGTTTGTCTTTGGAAAAGATAAACAAGATTGAGAAAGTCTTAGCTAAATGACACCAGAGAAAGAGAGAAGACCCAAACTAAGATTAGAGATGAGAAGGCAGACACTGCAACAGAAACAGAATCATTAATACACACTTTAAAAACATACATTCCCTTAAACCAGAAATTCCAATAGAAATGGATAAGTTTCTAGGCACAAAGTGTCTACAAAATTATGCCAACAGTGAATGCCTTAGAGAGAACTACGACAACTGAAGAAATAATGAAAAGATGCTCAGCTGAAAAGTCCCCAACCCAGACGCAGTCACTTAAAGGACCCCACAGCTCCTTTAAGAAAAACTAACAAAAATGCTTCACAAACTAGTCCATAGACTAGAAATGGAAGATCACCACTAAAGCATCTCCACAAAGCCACAACACTCAAACCTAGGCCAAAGCTCAACGGGAAAAGAAAATTATAAGCCAACCTTTCTGAAAACACACAGACGTAAAATATTCAATGACATATTTGCAAACCAACTCAACAACACATAAAAGATTATTCACTATGAGCAAATTGGCTTCATTCCAGGCATGCAAGGCTAGTTCAGCACAGAGAAGCCAATTAATGTAACCAACAAATAGACTTAAAAATGGAAGTGACATCCACAGCAACAGACACTGAAAAGGCTGTGTACTAAGTCTGATATCCGTTCATGATAAAAACTCTGAAGAACCCGGCAATGTGACAACATATCTGAACATAAGGAAGGTCATGTACAACAGACCTACAGGCCACATTACACTAAATGGGGAAAAAACTAAAGTATTTCCACCAAAGTCAGGGACAAGATGGGGCAGGGTCCAGCCTCTCCATTCTTACTCACTCCATGTAGTACTTGAAGTCTTAGCTAAAGTAAGATGGAGATTTAAAAGAATAATAAAAGGTATGCACATAGGAAAAGAAGAGGCCAGAGCGTCACTCTTTGAAGATGATAGGATCCTAACATAAGAGACTTCACAATTCCGCCAGAACGCGCTCAAAAGTGACGGACACCATCAATGTAGCAGGATGAAGTCAATACATAAAATTAGTCTTCCTATATGCCAACAATGAACACGATGAAAAAGGAACCAGAAAATACCATTCAGAATAGCCTAAAACTATATGGGAATAGACCCTTCAAGAGAAGTGAAAGACTTCTACAATGAAAAAGATATTTAAATGTCAAAACTTCTTGAGCTTTCTATACACAACCATTTTATTTACATTTGTTTCCTGCCTTTCCATGCTATGCCCCTGACATAATTAAAAAAAAATCCTAGACATAGAAATAGTTCACTTATGAATATTTAGAATACACACCCCAGCAAAAAAAAAAAAAAAAAAAAAAAATTTATTCTTCAGTTTTGTGGTTCTAGGGACCGAACCTCGTGCCTAGGGCTTCATACATGCTAAGCAAACTCCTATCACTGAGATGTAGTCTAAGCTCTTTTTCTTTGTTGTTGTTGTTTTGACTGGATAGGCTGTGAGCTTGCCCTGTAGTTCAAGCAGGCCTTGAACTTGTGATCCTTCTGCCTCAGATCCCTCAGTAGCTGGGATTATAGGCTTGCCCATCTATGACTACTTAAGAGCCTCTGATTCCACACTGATTTTAACAATGAGGTCAAATGTGCCAGTGCCCAGTGAAAAATAGATACATATGAATTATCATCCCAATCTTCTCTTGTCCTTTTGTAGATTGTTGGAAATAATGCTGTTGAGTACATGGAAAACAGCGTGTGTGTGTGTGTGTGTGTGTGTGTGTGTGTGTGTGTGTGTGTGTGTGTGTTGGAGCTCTATTGGAAACAGGAAATAAGAGAGAAAGAGAAATCTTAATCAGAAAGAGTGAATTGCCAGCATTCAAGAGAATGACAGAATTTTAAAAAAACGTTTTCAATTATTTCTGTCTATTTATTACTATGTGAATACAGAGCATTGGACTGTGGAATTAGATACATGGGTCCGATTAGAGAGAGGCATTGAAAGGCATGCTTCATCACCTGCTCCTCCTGAACGCTGATGCTCACAGCTCCCAGGGCAAGGGAAATAAATACTAGGAGCTGCTCAACTCTGATTGGTTTCAAGCGAGGGCTGAAGAGATCAGTATAATTGGAGATTTGCACTGACAGAACCTCATGCCTGCCAGGCACTGGACAGAACATAGTAGCAAAGAATGAGGGTACGTGCCTTTGTCCTGTACCTATCCTCAGAATGCAGTACTTTCAGAGTCAGAGACACACCAAGTCAAGACCACCCAGGTCTGCTTGAAGCTAAGACCAGTCTCTCAGTGGGAAAACACACACTTCACCTTCACCAGGAGCTCAGAAGCCCCAGGTTATACTGAGGTGCAGTGTCCTTCTTTCGGCACAGGGTGCTGAATGGGACATGCACCTGGACAGGAAGCCGTCTGGCCTGACTTTAAGTGTATGCAGGGCTCTACCTTGTGACCTAGGAGTGACTTCCACTTGGGGCTGCGAAAGGACAGCACTTCCTCTCTGTGTCCGCCTGTGCCACCACCTCTTGTGCAGCACCAGCTTACAGGAGAGGCCCAGTGTCAAGGCTGGAGAGCTAGTGAAACCGGAGGCAGGGGGACCTAGCCACAGGGTTTTGCATCCTGGAGGATGGAGCATGTATCTCTCAGAGAGCTGAGGCCTCACTACACATGGTGCCTGACCCTCACTTTGTGACTGTTCTAGATAGAAACAGTGGAATATGAAGCCAGATGAGCTGAGAGATGTTTGTGCATAAGGAGCCGCTCATCCTGCTTCTGGCTGCACTACTACAGCCCCAGGTCTCTGGCCAGGCTCAGAAAGGAAGCAAGGCCTCCGCTAGTAAAAGCCAGGCTCTGAGAGGTGTGGTCCCGGAGACAGCTCCAGCACCCAATCCACTAAAGGCATGCTGAATGAAGAATGAACCAAAGCTATGGTACACTGGAATGCAACAGGTGCCGGCTTTCATTCGAGACTGCCTCCTACAGCATAGCCTTCCTGGGGGAGGCCACACCACTTCCTTGTCTTAGGAGTGGAAGTGGATGGCTCATCTCCGCTCAGGTTTAGAATACAGTTTTAAAACTAATTGCATAAACCAAGCAAGTTCAGTGTGACAGCTGAGGGCCCCAGCTAGTGTGGTTCAGATGACTTAATTACTTAACAAACTCCAGTTCTTACCTGAGACTTTTCAAGCATGTTTTGCCCAGCAGATATTTAAGACTGAGCTCTTTTTTTCACATCTCCCTCCCTTCTTCCCTACCCCCCACCCCCTGACTTTTTCCTTCTTTCTTCATTATGTTGCAGAACTACAGGAAGAGTAAAATGAGTAACACAGACAGGAGGAGGTGCCTTGCCCTGAAAGCAGGCTCCCAGGGTTCCTATAAAGAACTGTTTTCTTCCTGGATTTGCTAACTCATGCCCTGAGGCCAGCAGCCAGGGGAGACCTCAACTCCAGGGGAGACCGCAACTCAAAAGCCACCTCACCCAGGGCAGCAAACCCTGACAATACCAACAGGACTTTCATTCTCCTGGACTCTAAACCCTAGAATGACAGTGTCACCTTCTCAGGATGAGGTCATAGCACACACCATCAGAGCAACCTGAGTTTTTCAACCTTGTTTCCTTACCTTGAATACCAGATGTGAGACTGTACCTCCCTCTCTGTGACATTGATGGAGTGTTGAGAGTATAGGAATGAGCTACCACATGGCGTGTTTGGCAAGCCTTAGCCTTAAAGTGGGTCTTTCCCTGTTCCTTCAGCCAGAAGTTGCTGCTTGTTATAAATTCTGAGGCCTTCCTCTGGCTCTGGGATGGCCCTTGGGACCTCATACATGTTATTGCTCGTAACCAAACCCTTCCTGCTTAGCCTGCTGGTCAGAGGCAGAGGTGGCATGTCAGGGTGGCATCTGATGAGTAAGGGAACTGCCTCAGTCAATCATGGGATGAGGACTAAATAACAAGCAGCAAGTACAGAACGTCCTGATTTGGCAGCTGAAGGTGACTTATCCTAAACAGACTTCAGCTATGTTTGGTACCCATGCCAGCTAAAGAGAGGACCACCTCGCTTTTACTGGAACCCTCTGGCCCAGTTTTGTCTTCTGTCCATCACTTGACTCACCATGTACCCTGGAAAGCGATAGCACCCAGTTCAGAGGCCCATCCTTGAGCTGGTGAGTGACACAAGGCAGGTGGGGCATGGGGGAGGCTCAGCTGCTACTGCAATCAATGGGCTCCTTCTATGGAGAGATTAAGAGAGACTAAGGCTGACTACAGCTATATGGAGGGCTGAGTGTCCTACCAAGAGAAGGGTATATCCTACCCAGAAGAAGTGCTATGGGTCTCAGCTCTAATACTAGCTATAACCCTTGCCCTGGTGTAGACCACATTAAGGAGTAGCTAGGAAAATCTGTGCAGAGTGACCTCAACCCAGAAGCTACTCTCTGGGACAAGTGATATGTTCCCACCCAAAGTCACAGGAGGTCAGGGTCAGAAGAACTCATGAGTTTTTATTCTGCTCCCAATGCAATCTACATGCAAAGGCTTAGATGCTAAACATGCTTAATCTTCGAGACCAATTTATTTCAAGACATAACTTGGGGCCATTCTTGGGACTGTTTTGCACCCAATGACCAATTCACATGTTCTCTGTAGCTTGTAGGACATCTGGCCACATGGTGATTGTGGACAGTTCTGACAGTACTGATTAATTTCCCAGCATCTATGGGGTACTTATCATGAACCAGCATGAGTGACTGGGGCACAGCAGGGGTCAGAATGCAGGATGCATTGACAGGAAAACAAGAGGTGGTTGTTCTTGCAGAATGAGGCAGCTGATAAGCAGCACCTGCCTGGGCAAGAATACAAGTGTGCAGTGCATGCCACTGTGACTTGTGTAATACCACTGACACCCTGAAGACCACTCAGCACACCAGCACAGACAGTTCTAAAGTATGGTCACCATGCAATAGTAGATCACCCACTACCCATAAGCCCCAGAGAGCTGACATCCTTCACAGGGAATGCATAATTTCCAGCCTGCCCTGCCCTGCCCTGCCCTCCAAATCTACATCTCTCCTGGGATTTATCAGAAGTGTCTTCAACTGGACCCTCCCCAAAGGAGGTCTTGATCTCTGAAGCACCTGTTCCTCCATGGTGTTCCAGCTTTAAATGACAACTTCATTCTTCTGTGCAGGACAAAAACAGGAATCATTGGTCTACTTTTCTCCTCCCATAGCCCACTGACCATCAAATCCCTCACCTGTCCATATATGATTGCTTTGCCGACCTACGGCTGCGTCAGAGTTACCGTCATTTCTTACTGCAGTGATCTCCTAACTGGCCCGTCTTTGTCTCTCTCCCATCCCCATTTCATTCTATGCAAACGCAGCTGACTTTCAGTTTATTAACAGAGAAGTTCAGGTCTGTGCTTTTTTGATATAAAATGATTCGCGGCTTCCCATCAAGGCCTGTAATGACCTACAGAGCGGTGCAGACTGGCTCCATGTTCCCTTGGTGAGTGACCACGTCATATTCTGTGATTCCAACACCTCTCTGCTGTGTGGATGAAATGCCTTGACAAACACCCCAAGACCTTTGCACCTGACAATACCTTTGCCTGTCATGTCCTTTCCCTAGACTGTTTGTGTATCTCACTTCCTCATTTCCAACATCTCTTTCATGAGGCTTTCCCTAGCTACCCTTCCCTGCCTTGAATCTCACATGCATTGCTGTGACACGTGTGATAACGTGTGTGACACAGTACAGTCAATGTAGTGAACAGTTTGGCTGTCCCTTGACATGTTAAATTCAGGGTTACGTAGGACTCATTGATTTCACTTCCAGGTTTATAACAAAGGACTGCTAGGCTTTCCTGGCTAGCTAGAAGATTGAGTATTGCTCTGAGGGCTGGGGAAGGCTGAGAATGTGGTCATCTGTGAGGGCTCAGGGCTTCTATGCAAGTGGCTATCACTGCCACATGTGGGGCAGGAAGTTCAAGGGAGGTGAGTGTGCAGAAACTGGGTGGAAAGGGGTAGACTGATGCTCATAGAGCAGTGGCTCTCATCCTTCCAAAGGCTGCGATGCTTTAATGCGTTCCCTTATATTGTGGTGACTCCAACCATAAAATTATTTTGTTGCTGCTTCCTAACTGTAATTTTGCTACTGTTGTGAACTGTAATGTAACTGTTTTCCAAAGGTCTTAGGTGACCCCTCTGAGAGGGACTTGGACCCCCGATGGGGTTGTGACTCACAGGTTGAGAGCCACTGTTGTCGAGGCAGATGAGGGAGGAGGATGGGGAGAAACCAAAGGTTAACCTGGGTTTGGGCAGAATAAGCATGCTGGCCGAGAAGCTGCTTATGCTTTGGGGGATACAAGGGGCAGCTGCTTAGGTGAGCTGTTTGAGATACTTGGAGCGCAGAGCCTGGCAGAGTCCAGGTGCAGAGTTCAAGAGGCTACTGCAGGGCCTGGCATGAGGAGGGGCAGGGAGACTCAGGCTTGGGTACCATCTTCTGGTACTGAGTTGAGCGGCAGTAAACAACCTGGTAGCATGTTGGGGGATGTGAAGGAGAGGGAGCATGTAGAGGAAAGGGAGCATCAAGAGAGACTCTTAGGAGTTGTTCTGAGCCTGTGAGGTGAGGCTTCACTGCTACCATGCAGGATGAGCACTTCCAGAAGATAAGAGCCCAGCCCGCTCTCAACATCCTTATATTGACAGACATCATCCTGTAGCTTGACCTGGTGGACATCAATATCCCATTTCCCTTTTCTTTTCTCTCTCTGTGTGGGAGGTGGGTGCAGGTGTGTATGTTCAAAAGCCAGAGGTTGGTGGTGGATGTTTTTTTGTGATCACTCTTCACTTTATTTTTTGAGATGGGGCCTCTCGCTGAACCTAGAGCTCACCAATTCAGTGAGGATGGCTGGCCAGCAGGGATCTTCCTGTCACAGTGCCCCTGTCACTGGGATCACAGATGTGTCATGGTACTTGGCTTTGATGTGGGTGCTAGGCTTCCTCATGCTTGCACGGCTGACACATTGCTGACTGAGACATCTCCGTAGTCCCTGTCATCCCATTTTCTAAGTGAGGAGATGGAAGCCCAGGAAGGCTAGTGCTTTGCCCAGGGTGGTAGGCATCTGCAGGAGTTTGGCTCCCGAAACCAGAGTTTTAACCACTGTACCATGTGACCACAGCAGAGAGTGACCGTGTTGGGTGGTTTTTGTGTCAGGTAGACATACAGGGGAAGGGGAACCTCAGTTAAGAAAATGCCTCCATCAGATCACCTGTGGGTACGTCTTTAGCACATTTTCTTGATTAATGATTGATGTGGGAGTGGCCAGCTCACTGTGGGTGGTGCCACTCCTGGGCAGGAGCTCCTGGGGTGTATAGGAAAGCAGGCTGAGCAAGGCACAAGTAGCAAGCCAGTAAATAGCACTCCCATTCCCTCTGCTTCAGTTCCTGGCCTGACTTCTCTCAGTGATGGAGCATGATCTGAAGGTGCAATATGAAGCAAACCCTCCCCTCCTCATGCCTTTGATGTTTTTTTATCACAGCAATAGAAACCCAACTAAGACAGGGGTCAGTCATCCTGTTAAAGAGGCTTGGACTTACTTTGAAAAGCTAAGGAGAGCCAGGAACACTAGCTTAGGAAGCAGTGTCACAGCCTTAGGCCTGACCTAGACAGGGCAGGGATCACGTATTCTGTAGTATCTGACACAGAGCAATGACTGTGGCCCAGAGAGGCGAGGAGACATGCTGCCAACCTCCAGGTGCTTGTGCCCATAGAGCCAGCCTCATGGGCAAGCAGGCTGGTGGGCTGGCACAGGGACAGGAACTCTGAGGTACCCAGAGTGGTGTGTGCTTGACAGGGTGGCTGGCATGGAAAAGCAACCTCAGATTTTAATGCTAGGCCCCTAAGCTTTGGGGATTCTAAAAGAAACAATTTAAGAGCCTCTGCTATGAAAATGGGAAAAGTCATTAAAATTTTATGCTTTCATATTTTTAGAATGTATCAATATTTTCTTATAATAGTTACTTTAAAGTCAGAAAGTGGATTAGAGAGAATCCTTACAGATGACTTGCTCATTTAAAGTAAACCTTTAGGATACAGCACACCACTGCCCCCACCCATAAAACAACAATACGTCACCCTTGAAGCTCTACTTTATAAGAATTGGAAGTGAATTGAGGCCAGAGGATATTAGACATTCATAGGCTGATGGAGGGAAGGTATGTGTCTTCATAGAAAAGGGACAGGAACAAAGCAAACCTCAGGGAAATGTTCCACACAACGCTAAGACTCCAGCCCATGTATTTAGCCATGAATCCACAGAGAACTGAGGGGAAACTGGCCTCTGTGGGCGACCACAGGATGGGATGTTTACCCCAGCTCTTTTTCTTGGTCTAACTGAGTCACCTAGATCAGTGCCTGGTGCTGAGTAGTTACTCTATAAATATTTGTTAAATAGAATATCAATTAGGAGGAATTACAGAAAGATGTAAAAATGATCAGAAATAAAACTAAGATAAAACATCGTAGGGGCTGGAAAGATAGCTCAGCAATGAAAAGCATTTGCTGCTTTTTCAAAGAGCTGGAGCTCAGCTCCCAGCATCCATGTCCAGGTCTTACAGCTGCTTACAACTCCAGTTCCAGAGGATCCAACACCCTCTTCTGGCCTCCCTGGGCACCTGAACACACATGACATACACTCACACAGACACACAGACAGACAGACACACACAAATTTTAACAAAAAAGAAAATTAGGTCTGGAGAGAGAGAGAAAGAGTTTGTTCAGTGGTTAAGATCACCGGCCGTTCTTCCGGAGGTCCAACATTCAATTCCTGTCATCTACACAGTAGCTCACAACCATCTGGAACTCCAGTTCCAGGAGATCAGATGCCTTTTCTGGCCTCCACTGGCACCAGGCATGCAAGTGTGGCACAAACAGGCATGCAGGCGAAACACCCCTACACATCAAATAAAAACTAAAAAATAAAATAAAAAAACTCGTTTCATTTAGAATAGCACTCAAAAGACAAAATGCTTAACAATTAGTTTGAGATAAGCAGTACAAGGCCTGTACACTGAAAACGAAAAGCAAACATTGCTGAGTGGTGAAAAAAAGTGAATAACGAGGGAGGTACCCATGGTGATGGGCTGTGAGAGTCACTATTTTTCATTCATTTATTTATTTAGTTTTTCAAGACAGGGTTTCTCTGTGTAGCCCTGGTTGTTCTGGGACTTGCTGTGTAGACCAGGCTGGCCTTGAACTCACAGAGTCTCTGCCCCCTGAGTACTGCGCCACCACTACCTGGCAAGAGTTACTATTAGGATGGGTACATGCCCCAAAAGAATTTAACTGCTATGAAAGCAAAAAAAAAAAAAAAAAAAAAAAAAAGGAAAAAAACCCACAGGGTCATCCTAAAATCCATATAAAAATTTACAAGAGATTCAAAACAGCCAAAACAATTTTGAAAAACAACAAAGTTGGAAGACCTTGAATTTATGAAGCAGCACAATGCAAGCCAGTTGAGTGTTCAGAATAAATCCTTGCACTCATCACCATGGATTCTGAAGCAGTGCCTGAGCCATAGCTTGGGGAAGGAAAGAAGATTCTCTTTCATAAATGGTACTTACAAAATGGATAGCCTTGTGGAAGAGAGTGATCTGGCTCCTCTCCACAAAACACACCCACTGGTGCCTTTTTTTTTTTTTTTAAATGCTATTATCAGATGCCACAAACAAAGCAACTTATAAAAGAATGTGTTTAACTTGTGGGGGGGACTATAGTTTTAGAAGGTGAGACCATCACGGTGGGGTGCAAGGCAGCAGATGGTACTGGAGCAGCAGCTGAGAGATGAGAGCTCACATCCTGATCCACACACATGAGGGCAGAATGAAAGTTAACAGGGAATGGCATGGGTTTTTGAAACCTCAAAGCCCACATGCCTCCTCCAACAAGGCCACACCTCCTAACCCTCCCCAAACAGTTCCACCAACTGGGGCCCAAGAATTCAAACATACCAGCTTATAGGGGACATTCTCATTCAAACTGTTGCGATTAGTTAAAATGGACCCAACACTTAAATTTTAAGAGCCCAAACTACAAAATCCTTAAAGGGAACATAGGAATAAAAAATCTCTGTGACGTTGGGTTCATGTGCTGGTTTCAACTTGACACAAAGTAGAGCTGCCCAGGAAGAAGGAAGCTCAACGGAGTAATAGCTTCCCATCAGACTGGTCTGTGGGCACGATGTAGAGCATTTTTGTGATTAGTCCCACCCTTGGGAGAGTGGGCCTGGGCTACATAAGAAAAGTAGGTGAGGAAGCCAGGGATACAAGCCAGTAAGCAGCATTCCTCCATGGCTTCTACTTCAATTTCTGCATGTAGGTTCTTGTCTTGAGTTCCTGACCTGGCTTCACTGGACTCTGTCCAAATAAGCTCTTTCCTTCTCCAAGCTGCTTTTGATCATGCATTGTGTTTATGCAAACTATGCAGTCAATATGCATATATTGAGAGGAGAAAACTATGACAGTCAATATACATATGTACAACATATACACACATATCGTTTATATATATGATACCAAAGAACAAACAGGAGAAACAAGATAACTGGGCCTCATTACAAAGTTCTGTACGTGAAAGGATCCCATCACTCAAGTGAACACAACCCACAGGGTGGGAAAAATATATATAAATCACATACATGATAAGAACTCCTACAACACAACAACACCAGAGCAAGGAACCCAATTTTAAAAATAGGCAAAGGACTTGAACAAACATCCCTCAAAGAATATACACGAATGAATAACAAGAACGTGAAAAGATATTTAACTTCCTTAGTCAGCAGGGAATTGCAAATCAAAACTGCAGATACTGTTTCACACCCACAAGGATGGTTATCAGCACAGAGAAAAGTAAATAGCAAGTACTAGGGAGGCTGTGAAAAGATCCTAGCTCCTTGACACTGGCGAATACAAAACAGTGCATAAGAGTCAGACCTAGCAATTCCACACCTAGGCTTAAAATGGGAAGAAATGAAAACCCATACCCATGCACACAAATGTTCCAGCAAGCCCAATTTGGAATGGCTGATGGTGAAAATAAGCCATGGTTCCATCAACCAGTGGCTGGCCAACGATGAATGTATGCTGCCCAGTGGAGTATTATTTAGTCAAGAAAGCAATAAAGTCACACACACACACACACACACACACACACACACACACACACACACACACACACCCCATAGATTGATCTTGAAAATAACCCTGAATGAAAGAGCCCACACATTGTATACCTTTGTTTATAGCAATGCCCAAATAGAAAAATGCAGAGACAAGAAGTGAAGTGGAGGTAGGCAGGGGTACGGCAGGGGAACGGACAGGAGCCTTTGCCTCTGAGGGGGTGAGGTGTTCTGGGATTCAATGGGATGGCTGTGCAACAAACATCATGAGTGAACAGAAGTTTCTGAACTTGAAAATGATTGTGATGGGAATTTTATCCCCATAAGACAAAGAAAGACCAGCAACACTGCTCTTAAGGTTGACACATAACTTGTGAAATGCTGAGAGCCACTGACCTTGTTTCTCTGGGTTGCGGACCTGGGACGGTATATCCTGAATTTCCAGAGTCCATTCCCCTTCAGCCTTTTCTCCCCAGCAGTGGACGGTCATGAATTCCCAGTTTGTGAACCCCTCATTGGAAAAGTCCAGCAATCTGCAATAGGAAAATGTCACGTTGGAAAGTGAAGGCCCTGTCTGGGGAGCCAGATGGAGGGAGCAGCTCAAGGAGTCTCTGACCCATCCACCCACCTGGGGACAGAGGTCAGATCACACGGCTTCCAGGGAATGGAGCTCAGGTGGACCTGCAGGCAGGCACCCTTATCCACTGACCCATCTCCTGGGCTCTGTTTTCAAAGTCTTACAGCTGAGACCGACCTCCATCACCTCACAGGACAGGACCTCCCGACATTTGATGAGGCAGGGCTACCTCAAGTACCCAACAACAACCAGAGACTGGTCCTGTGTGCCCCTGGGAGTAGCCTGGGGAGGAGGAAGAGGAGGCTTTTTGCACACACTCCAGACAGAGCTCCCCCACTCTTCCTAGAACTTCAGCCTCCTCCATCTCTCATACTTAGTTCAAACAGAACAGAAGAAACTTTTAACACTAATTTCCTCTTCTTGCAATGCTGTGGGATTGAACCAAGACCCTCTGCATGCCAGGAAAGCAGTCTACCACTGAGCTACATCCCCGGCCCTCTTAAATTAGGCATGTCTATTTGGGGATAAGAATTTGCATGCAGGACTGGGCTCTTCTACTGTTCATCCAAAGTTAATATAGGCAAGCTGTTCCACTCTGCCTTGGGGGCTCCTTGAACACTGGAAGCAACATGATGCAGTTCAAAGGAACAGTCTTTGCAGTGGAAACAGTGCTAAGAAACTGCCAAGGTCAAGGTTGACTTTCATACAAAGCCAGGAGGAACCTGACACAGTGGGGCTAAAACAAGGACAAACTGTCTTGTCGATGCCGAGGCCTTTAGGAATGCCAACTTTCAATGGAAAAATAAAAAAAAAAAAACCAACAACCCCCCCCCCCCCCCGCAAATCTGGCAAGCTGAAATGCCTGCGGAGCCCGTTAAGATGTGAAGTAAGGTAGAGGGTAACGGATCCCCAAACCACAATCTTGATATCATGCACAGATTCTTGGCAAAACACCAAATTCCCAAGGCTGCCAGGTGGCCTCAGGGCGGTGTTTGTAGGCACTCCTAGCAACTGCAGAGTTCCAAACAAACCCACAGGACCTGCTCTGGGTTGCAGGGAGCTCAAACACCTGGGCTGATAGACAAAGATGAGTGACAGGTTGGAGGGGAAGGAAAGCATGGCTGGCAGTGAGCCTGTTGGGTGCTGGAAGGTTTTCACAGGTCAGAGAGCTGGACTGATTTCAGGGGACATGAACAGTAGCCAAGCATTTTTCTCTGTTATCATATTTGATTCTTAAAACATTCTTAATGTTCATGGTTAAGTGGAATGGCATACCCAGACGAGGAATAAAGAGAGGCCAAGCGCTTGGATCCCAGCCTGGGTGGGCTGTGCAGAGGCTAGGGCATAACTTCCCTCTCCAGGCTCCAAAGCACAAGCCGTGTATCCACAGTATCTCCCCTGCATACCACCTGCTTGCAGCCCCTAGCCTGTATGCTTCCCTGTGGCCTCAAATACCCACGCCAGAATCTCTCAGGCAAGCTTTACCTCTGAGGAGATCATAAAGGAGTCACAAACTCGGATGCTTCCAGGTGTACACACAGCTACCAGTAGATGGAAGTTGGGCTCTAGCATAGGGCAGGTAGCATGGGGTACCCCGAGGCAGGCTTGCTCCCCCCCCACTAGGCTCTAGCATGGAGCAGGCATCATGGGGTTCCCTGAGCAGACCTGCCTTCCACTGAGCTCTAGCCAGGCTGTGCTACTAGAGTGGGTTCCAAGTTTTCAGCAAATGCTAGAAGTGTCAATCTCTAGACAAATTTTTTTAAATGGTGAAGCAAAATGCCTTCAGGCTTCAGCTTGCTGGCTGGCATCTTCAAACTGCATGTGCTTCTGCTAGGAAAGTGGGAGCTGGTAGGGACCCCTGGAACCCAGCCACTACAGCTGCTCTGCGGTTGACTCGACCGTGCTGAGGACAAAGCTGATGCCAGGCCCATGGCCTGCTGCTCGCTGCCCATCTGTGGGCTGCAGATACTGGAAGCCAATTAGAAGGGTGGAGAGCACAGAACAGACCCCTTCTTCTCGGGGCGGTGGACCCAGCAACCTTGCATTGCTCTTTGACAGCTGTCTTATGCAAGAGGAATGGTCAGAGGGTTAAGAAAAATGGATCCTGCCTGGCTTGTGTGTGAGCATTTCCCATGTACCTTGCTTCCCAATCTCCCAGGCTCCCCGTGTCCCAGATAAGGGCTACAATAGGCAGGGCACACCTAGTCACAGATGCTTTCTCAAGGGCTGAAGAACACATGCAAGTTCTAGAAACACTGGTTTGTCTGTGACCCCTGCAAGAGACTGTACGTGCCCTAGCTCTCCCTGAGTTTCCCCAGGTTCCTACAAATGCCTCTGCTCTATTTACCTGAAAGCTATTGAAGTTCACCCAAGCGCTTGCCTTCATGTCCTAACTGCACATAAGACGTTCAAGCCATAACTGTACAGCACAACCTTCCTCAAACCCTGCAGGAAGCTCCAGTGACCCCAAATCAGAGCTCAGGCCTTTGCAGGGGGGAAGGCTGTGGAGAAGAGCCTGGGAACCCTTCCTGTACCTCACCAGCCAATCCTGACCTAGTCATTGAGAGCAGTCCAGAATGGGGTGGGGATGCTTCCAGAGGAAAGCAAACATTGCGGTTTGTGTCAACTGAACAGGGTGGTCATGAACTTTAATGCACCTCTAGGAGCAATGGGGACACCCCAACAACAGGCTGCAACTCCTATCATCTCTTCTTGAAGATTAAGGTTTCACAGGTCTGTTTCAAAGACCCTGGTCAGCTCTTCAGGGTTGTGGGTCCTGCCTGTGGACCCCCACTTCCTGTGCAGGGGACCTTGCAGGGATCCAGAGTGGACAGGGCCTTCATGCGGATCAAATTAGAGAGAGGGGCCTTACCTCTTTGCCAAAAGTTGAGACTTGGTGCCAGAGGGAGAAATCAGGTGGATCTGGAGGTCTCCCCGGCGTGGGTGTGAGATAGAGATGCGAGCTACCACATGCTCCAGGTAGACCACTCGCTGGTCTGAGTGGTCTGCGCAGGCATTGGTCAGGGCTGTGGTCCGTAGCACCTGCACGATGGGGATGCTCCTGGGGAGGAAAAACAAGCACAGTGCTGGACACCCAAGTCCTAGTCTCACTCGAGGAGAGCCATGGCTTCCAGAACCCCAGTCTGTTCCTCCCCTGCTGTGGCTTCTGTGTTCTGGGAGTCCCCAGAGGGTCACAGAGGACTGACTCTTGGGTGCTCCCTCCATTCTAGAATTTGTTTATGGGTCCTCATGCACACTTGGGGCCAATGTATCTGGAGACCTTCCTTCTGGTACCCAGGAGGCAGCTCTTTTTACAAAGCTCACTTTTTCCAGAGCTTGAAGACTATAAGGCTTTATCCTTGGAGATAGCATTATGAATGCTGACCAACCAGCACAAGGCACTGGCTTACAAGGATTAAGCCATCCATTCAGGGTGAGGTAAGGCCTACACTCAGTGTCACATAGCTACCAAGAGGCAGAACTTCCATCTCTCATGTCATGCATGTCTCCTTGGGTGGACCCACATTTAAGAGACCAAATTTGCTTCAGCAGATCTTGCCAGTCATTCTGCTGGAAGACTGCCAACCACTGCCCCACGAAGGAAATGATGGCACTTTCACAGCCCAATGGCCCTTATGTCACATGGGATAGAGGATGAGGGCAAGCACATCCCCAGTCACTCACAAACCAATCCCACCAGTTTTTGGAAGCACCAAACAGTCACAAACCCGGTGCCCCACAGGCTGCTTTGAGGGCTCACATCTCTAAAACCTTGGCCCCCTCCCTACCAATTTGTAAGCAGAATAAAGACGTCATTCTTTGGTAGAATCATGATTGCCACCCAATAGGACATTAGTAATTCCCTTCTACATGGCACGGGTTTATTACAGGAAGGTTTTTCCCTCTGTGCAGGGTTTCACTCCAATGTGTGCTTGTAGTCTCTTAGGAATGGTATCTCTGGACTCTACTGGGCCTGAGTCACAAGAAAGCATTCAAAACAGCTAGAAAGAGTGATGTAATGCCCTTGGGACTCCGTAAAAATTTGAAAACACATTTTGCATGTACTATAAATCGACTTAGAGGCTGGCTTCTTTCATCACTTTCTTTAGATTTTACGGTCTGGGTTTACTGGTCAGGAGCCCCACCACTGTGGCCGATCCAGGACACAGCAGAAAGTCCCAGAGAGGCCCAGGCCTTGCAGAGCTCACATAGAGGGCCCACATACCCTACCAGGTAGTGTTCGCCTACAGCACCCAGCCTATGTATTCAAAATGCAAACTAAATGTGTTGGTATCAAAGGGCTCCTTATCATAGGTGGGCAAACAGGGTCACCAGCGCTTCTCCAGGACTTTCCAAATGTGATGCCAACCACCCGGGGGGGGGGACCTCACTCTTACCCTTTTAACACTCCCAAAGTAGAATAGCAACATCAAAGTTCTGATCAATATTAAAGTACTGCTTCCTCCCTCAGCCTTTTGCTAACTGCTGGAGACAGCAATCACCACACTCTAGAAATAGATTTGGAACCCTACTGAGGAAACCTGAATAAGGACACAAGATTTAAGTGCACCGGAGTGTGATGGAGAAAACAGTCACCTGGCGAATGCCTCACAGCTGTAGCTCGGGGCTCAATGCACCCAAACTTTTTCACTCAGCTTCACTAGTCTTAGTGTGTCTGCAGAGGGAGAGGAATCTGGGCTGGCTTCCCCACAAGGAGCCACTCTGATGCTGTGCCAGGACGGTGGGCTGGTGGGCAGTTCAGCTCCTGCAGGAATTAATGGCGTCTCCTGTCTCAGTTTTCGCAGCCAAGATGTTAAGCTCCTCTGGGGTTGGGGACCAGCCTGCCCAGGGCACAAAGCTAACTGTAACAATTAGTTTTTATGTGAAATCTCTTAACTGTGAAATCACTCAATTAGCCACCAGGTCTCCGCATTCCCACAAGTTCTAGGAGAGGCTGGTAGCTGGGACGCTCCTCCATGCAAGGGCAAGATGTTGTCCTTTCTGGGCTTTATTGGTGTTGCTGATGCTATTGCAGTAGCAGCAAATAACCTAACACTCCAAATAAAGGGCTTTTACATTTCTTAACAAAAGCCAAAAGAAATGAGGCTTTGAAATGGTCAAAACATCCAAGTTGGCTTTTGATAGAAACTCCAAGTCGTGAAGCCAAGGGCTAAAAGCTATTATTTGTAGGATTCGCTTAACTCCAAGACAGAAACTAAAAAAGCTCATGAAAAGGATAGAGATTTAAAAAAAAAAAAAAAAAAAAAAAAAAAAGGGAATTATTCTCTATCCTGCAAACATTGCAAAGGCAATACAGAAAATGTAAGTTAACTGTAAATTTAGTTTTTTACCTTGGCTTAAAGATTCACAGGGTATATGTCACATGGACACTCCTTTTTCATCATGAAAATTGACTTAGAAAGATCTTAAAGTTCGCAACTGCAAAGGCTTTTCTGCAATTAAATTTTGAAGTTGTTGTCTTGTGTGGAGTTATCTTCCCCAAGTCCTAGAGGAACTCAATGAATTAAAGGACCAGTCTCTGCTTAATTGAGAGTCACTAGGGACATGGATGAGCTCCCTAATGACACAGAAATGCCATTCCCCATCAAGCTACACTTTAGAACTGATTACTCATCTTCAGATGTTCTCCTTACAGCCTTAAGGCTTCCAAGGAGGAAGAGGGCTATCAGATGGTAGCCATCATAACAAGCTATTACCTCCACTAATATGGTGGCTTCCTAGTTTCCCCCAATGTATAAAAACTTTTGATTTTCTGATAGAGTAATATTCAAAGTCAAAGATAAATATCCTAAAGTAACTAAGTAGCCTGGACAATCAGAGAAAGGCAGACCCCTGTCAGAAAGCTTTTCCCGCTGGGGCCTCCAGACTCTTCACTTACTTTCTGCTCCAGCCAAGAAGCTACTACAAGCCATGATTTTCACCCCGAAGACTTCACACCAGCTCCTTCACTCTTTCAATGGCAGGCCAGTCCTCACTCTGGCTGCTGCACCCTTGCTTTGGCAGACAAGTTCTCACTCTGCCTCTTGCACCTTTTCATTGGTAGGCTAGTCCTCATTCCAGCTCCTGCACCCTTTCAATGGCAGGCAAGTCCTCACCCTGGCTCCTGCACCCTTGCTTTGGAAGACAAGTCCTCACTCTGGCTCCTGCATCCTTGCATTGGTAGGCTAGTCCTCACCCAGCTCCTGCACCTTTTCATTGGTAGGCCAGTGCTGCCTTTCTAGTTGGCAGAGCTAGGGACAAGAACTGGCTAGCTCCTGTTTCTCATCAGCCAATTCTGAAGTCATTTTGGGATACCCACGGGAATGAAGAGATCACAGAGTCCTTCCCTCTGGTATATTTTGCATCTGGATGGGGAAGAAGGGGTAGCCGATCTACTGGGGCCATAGAGAAGATGCTGGTCTAGGGAATATTTTCAATAACCTTCTAAAGAATACTGAGTGGGTAGGTGGGAACATTCATTGGAGTTCACATACTAAATCCAAGTATGGGAAAACAGTTCAGTGAGTCACCTGCTAGATCTGTGTTCTAGAATTAATGCTATCAGCTGAATCATCTGAAGTAAAGATCATTTTGCTAATGACATACGATATACCACAAGAGTTGGGATATATTTTTGGCTGAGGGAAAGATTGAAATAGGGTCATATGTAACTGAGGCTGACCTTGAACCAACTGTGTACAGGAGAATGACTTTAATCTCCCGATCTTCCTGCCTCCACCTTCTGAATGCTGGGATTATATTCCCAGCTAGATGAAATTTTGATTATTAGATCATAGCATGATATTTACTAGAAATAAAATTTAACAACAAAAATGAACACTTATTATTATATAAATGAACACTTATTATACACTTAGACTAATTTAATCCATAATTCATTGTCCTACAGAGTACAGTATGTATATTTGTAGCACACCTTTCTCTTCTATGTCCAGTACTACATACAACAGTCTGAGATTCAGTCTACAGAAGTTAAAATATAGATTAAAGTTCCACAGTTCTTATTGTTCAGAATGTGAATTTACCTTTTTGCCTACTCACTAGGAGTTACTCAAGTTCAGGACTCAGGTCACCTTTGTGGCTATCTCTGAGCATGTGCAGAGCAGCGAAGTCTGAGTCACCCAAGGCACGTCCCACCTGAGGTCAGGCCAGGCCAGGCCAGGCCAGGCTTGGCTTCTTGTTTCAGCTCTTACACTGTGAGGAGACTCCTATTTCACACTTTCTGTCATTGTGTGCTTTTCATGTTTAGGCTTTTTTATTGGGGTTTTGCTGCCTTGACCCCCAAACACCTCAAGCTCAGGCTGAGGTACTATCTAATGCTCCTGGACCCCCAGAGCAGACAATGTGTCTTATAGGAAAATAGATTCACCACATTCACAAGTGAAGGTGCCAGAGGCTCTGAGTTCAATGTCAACGAGTCAGCAACAGTCAGTAAAAAAGGCATCTTTAATCAGCAATCCATATGGTGAAACTCTCCCATTATCTGTCATCCACAGACATACAAAGAATATCATAAGCTGTGTGGCTTAGTGAAATCCCAGAAATAAAGAAATACAGGAAAGGGAAGATGCAATGAATCTACAGCCAGTTCTAGGCAGACATCTATGAACTGATCATCTACTATGTAGATCATCCTCAGTGTTCACCAAAGGAGGGGGGTGGAGGGGAAGCAGGGCAGAGGGAGAGAATAAGAAGCTTGAAATAAAAGATGGGTCAATGAGAGTGAAATTCTGAATGGGAATCTTCAAAAGGAGCAAAACTTTGAGACCCACAAGTACTGCTCTCATGCTCTCCGCTGGCTTAGCTGACCCTTTTGTTATTGTTGCCTCGCCACCATCAAGGTGGGGGCTGTGGATGTCACTGACTTCTCAGCAGAAGTCTGGATATTTAAAAATGCAGGAAGTACTAGCCAGAAAAACCTGGTGGGTCAACTGTGAGTTTAATAATTCAAAGGAATTATACTAAGCTTAGCTTTCTTTTTCACTTGAATAGAAGCTATGAAAGGGGTCATTTTGCCCGCCTCTACATGGAGATCCAAAAGTCACTCTGCACAGGCAGGAGTCACTGCTTATGATGCTATTTACCATCCTTTCACGGAAGAAAGGCTCCAAATAAATTAAAATTACTTATCTCCAAAGCAGGGAAGGATGCCTTCAACCTACACTGAGCTTGGTTATCACAGGAGCAGTGATCCAGGCTGCACCTAGGTTTTCATCCAGAAATACCCACACGATGCTTAAGGTTCAAGTGACTGTCCCTTGTTCTTGCATTTAGAATTAGCATCTGCTGAATATTGTCCACGACAGCCTTGTACTGTGGCCCCTGCAGAGGAAGCCTTGGTTCTAGTCCTGTCTATTGTGGTTCATGGGGGGACGATGGGCTGTAGTGATACACAGCAAGGTCCAGTAAGAGCAGAGGTCCTGCTTCTTTGGCTGTCACCTAAGACACTCTTCCTGTCATCTTGTCTCCCAGATGGCTTCCCAGGCCTTAACCTGAGAAACTTCTATGTAAAGCCAAGTGTCCCTGAACATTCAGGGTCTAGATTAGTGATGCCCTGGGTCCCCTTTGGCCAGTCCTTTTCTATACCAGTCTTCTCTTCAGATTACAGATAACCGAGGACAGCTTTCTCCCAGAGAGGGAGGTGAAGTCCTGCATCTGTTGTGATGGTCAACACAGGTGGAGCCAGCCATACACTCCAGCCCTCCCCACTCCTAGCTGTTGGCCTCTTGGCTCCTCTTGGCATGGCTAACCATTTAGGGGCCATGGCATACCAGCTGGGTGGCACGGGAGAAAGCCGCATAATAGAGTGGTCAGGGGCTACTGAGTGCCAGTGCCAGCTGGTCATTTGGGGCATAGTGACATGATGCCTGTTTCTAAGCAAGGCTGGGCAAGCAGGAAGGCTCAGTAGTGTCAGTCACTGTCCTCGTCAGTGAGGCTATTATAGGGCCTACCATGCTGTGGAGAGGGATGTGTCCCACTCAGGGCTGGGACACGGGTTGCTGTCCTACATGACCAGAGAGATGGATGGTCCAATGACACCCTAGCCACTTTAACTCAGAACCCCTACAACATCACCCTAGACACAGCAGGTGCAGGCACAATGCCTTCCAGACCCTGGACTTAAAGTCTAGTAGACAGACTTTGGTCACAGCAGGGCAGCATTTCCTTTCATTCAGGGGAGAGGCAGGTAAACGTGCCACACACAATATGCACAGCTATACACACAGATATTCCCCTCCCCTCCCCCGCCCTGCTCTCCTTCTCCAGTTCTCTCTTCTGCCTTTGTCTAACCACTAGCCACAGGAAGCAGCTGAGGCCAGATTTAAAACATAAAGACCTAGGATTCCACCAAGAGAAGAAGAACCCAGAAGGAGGCAGAGAGCAGTCAATGGGTCTGAAAGGCAGGGAGAGGTAAAAAGAAGACATACGGGAAACGTCCTGTCCTTTTAAAATCAGGTGACCTCAGCTGAGCAAAGCCCAGTGTGGGAAGCATGCAGCTGAGAGATGGGGGTCAGCAGTCTGGGTGCAGATGATGGAACCCCCTCTTCTGTAGCCTGACTGCAACAGAGCTGTAGCTCCGCAGGCGGTGAAGAGACAGGAGTAGAGAAGGGAGATCTGCCCCCTGCCCCAGGTGACACTGCTCCCTTTGAAGGCCCCTATGTCCTTAGGAACAAGGAAGCCGTAGAGACAGGAGGTCAGCTGAAAATTCCAGACAGCGTCAGAAACAGCAAAGGGGGAAGAGGATTTTCCTTTGGAAACAGAAGTCCGATTCTTACCCCCTTTTGGAGTTTGTAGGGGCCTTACTTTCCTCAAAGAATAGGAACAATGTCACACTGTATTTTAGCATGTGTTCCTTCAACCTATGCTGTCTAGACTCTGTGTGCTTTCACTCAAAAAACAAAATAAAACAAAAATAAAAACAACCACTCGCCACCTAGGCTCCACTCGATCATCTTAAACAGATTTCTGGCAGGAAAAGAATGCTTCATTCAGGAGTAGCCCTCGCTGGGTGGGAGGGAAGTGGGCAACACCACAGGTCAGGGACCAGAGCAAGAGACAGCTCGCCTAACCTGTGTTGCAAGCAGCTCCCAGCAGAGGAAGTCAGCACAGGCAAAGGCCCTTTATCCCTCCTTCAGAGGTCTAGCACAAAAGCTTTCTAGAGGAAACGAGGCCTTAAGAAACCAACAGCGAGACCTGCTTGCTGGCTGGTAGACTTGTCTGGTTCTAGAGTGATGGCCCCAGAAGTCAGTGGGTACAAATAGGCACAGGGTGGAAATTTGTTTCGAAAGGTCCTTCAATGGCTATTCATCCTACAAATATTCTCTGAACTCCCACAGTCTTCTAGGCATGCTCAAGAACACAACTCTCAGCCCTTTGTGGCAAAAGAGCTTAATATAAGAGGTGTACATGTTCATGGAGATATACATGTTCAAAGACGTGGTTCTACATTTGCAGTTAAAACAATGTAGCCTACTTTTTCTCTTCTCTTCCCGTGTGTGTGTGTGTGTGTGTGTGTGTGTGTGTGTGTGTGTGTATGCATGTGCGTGTGTGCACATGCACACACATGTGAAAGCCAGAGGATGACTGAGATGTCTTCCACTATTGCTCTCCACTTTATCTTTTGAGACAAGGTCTCTCATTAAGCCCAGAGCTCACTGATTGCCTGAACTAGCTGGCCAGACATTTCCAGAGAGCCTTTGCTCTACCTCCCAGTGCTAAGGCCACAGACGTGTGCTGCCATGACCAGCTCATGTGTCTCTGATTATCCAAACTCAGGTCTGCAGGCTTGTGTATCAGACACTTTACTGGCAGAGCCATCCCTGGCCCCTGTTTCTTCATTTTTCAGTGCTGGGGATGGAACAAAGGGTGTTACACAGGGTAGGCAGATGTTCCACTAGAGCCACATCCCCAGCCCTGCTAATGACTACATCAAGTCTCATTCAAGCACATATTTCCCAAAGGTAACAAAGCACCGTGTTCACATTCTTAGAAAGCACAGCTGTAATGACACAATTCAGGATAATCTGGTTTTTGAATGGAGTAGGCTTCTTCCCATTTGATTTATGTTATAGTCCATTTTGGTTGTTTCATTAAAAACAAAAAAAAAACTTCCAAAGGATAGCACAGAAAAAGAGATGAAGCCAGAGTCCTACAGGCCCCTGCTCAGGGCCTGTTTAAACATTCCTGTGCATGAGCCTTAAGAAGGTGTATGGGGCTGGATAAAGGCAATGCTGAGATGCTGTGCTGTCCCTGAGCCCTCACACCTCAACCTGCTACAGAGAAGAAGCAGACCCTGCTGTTCTTGTTCACATACAGGCTCTAGGGCAGTGGGGCTGGGCTATGGCTATGGCGCCAACCTCTAGCAGGACCCTGTGGCTGCTGCTCTTACATCCCGTGGGCAAAGCAGATCCTTGGTCTGGTTGGCTATGCTAAGCCTAAGGATGAGAATTTCCAATACCAGGCCAAGAAATTCAGGCTGAGAAACAGACCCCCTACACCTGCATCACCTGCAACAAAAGGACAGGAGGCCTCCAAAAAGTAGCACATCTAGAAGGGCATCTTCTCCTAGATGCACAAAACATAAGAGAACACTTGGGCATATCCAGACGGCCACCACCCACGTCACCCTTCCTGTCTGTGTGCATAGAGATGTAGGGCGGAACACCTTCCCTCCTACCCTTGCTGCACAGCCAGGTTTCCGGTACCTTAGAAGTCACCAGTGTCAGAGCAGAGTCTTACCTGGGCCTTTTGTCTGCAGTGGCTACACATATGTGTTGGGATGGCACGGCTGTCCACTTCCTGGCCTCCAGGACGAGAGCTTCGGCATCCACCAAGCCGAATCCGTAGAGATGGCTAACTGAAAAAACAGGGCCTTCAGAGCCAGCTCTTCCTGCCCCTCCCCTCCAGGAAGAGAGCTGCCCCAGTTCTATGCTCTCAGGAGTATACAGCAGCCGGTGTTACCTCAAGGTCATTCTAGGTGCTGATAGGTTCCCTTGGTAACTGGCTAGGGATCCAACTTCATTGTCCTCTGAACAGAACTCTTTTGGCTCAGGAAGGATGGAAGGGGAAATATGTCCTATTCTGGGACAGAATCTAGAACTTTCTTTTGAGAGGATAAGGTCAGGTCTTTTTGTTAGGAGGACCTGCAACATGTGTGTCCCTGAAACTCAGACTAGACAAGAGGTCTGAAAGCCTCAGAGCCCAGAGTATTGGTGCTGGGCACCTGCCGAGCCTGCACCAAGTCTTGGCTATGAGCTCCAGTATGCACCCCTAAAATCCAGGCACATGACTCTGCTGTGCAACAAATTCAATAAAACAAGGCCAACTGTTACTTCAAAAATAATTTCCTGTTGGTACTGAGTCTCAGGGTTTTCAGGACAGCAGGATACCATCAGGGGTGCTGGTGGAGCTGGGTGGATCTGGGATTTGACTTGGCCCAGAGAGAAGGTTTCAACGCTTAATTCCAGGCAAGGTCAAGACCTGAGACAATCTATTTTCCTTTTTAATTAGACAAAGATGGAAATGGAGGGCAATGTTACTGGACACCACCACCATCTGCAAACGAAGATCTATGAGGCCGGTCAGTGACCTCTTTATTCAGAGGGGTGCCCCTTGTTACTCACAGTCATGATGCTTGACCTATGTGTACAGAGAGTGGTGTCAGGCTGGAGTCACGGTAGTTGGACCTGAACTTCAGAAAAGGGGACGCGTTTTCGCTACTACATCATGGCCAACAGGAATGTTTTTAAAGTACTTCCTGTCAACTTCCTTCTCTAAGACCCCAAATGCCTGGACTGGCCATGTCCTGATCATGTTACCATCCTTGTGTCTGTGGTGGGGACAGAGGACCCATGTGCCATTAGTTATTCCTATAACAGGGGCTGGCCGGCAGCACGTTTAGAGATCAGAAGTAAACTACACAGCTGTTTCAATGCCTCTTTTGTAGAGATGGGAAAAGGGAAGGGAAGAACCAAAATGGAGAGCCTGGCTGGTGAATTCATGGTCCTCCCACTGCAATCTCCCGAGTACTGGGATTGCAGGCACATGTCTTCATGGCTGGCTCTAAAGCTGACTTTTAAGTCACATTTCTTTGTGGAAAAACGGAAATCAGGGAGTAAATTGAGACATGACTATTAAACAAACCCTCAACGTGGCAAAAGTTGTGGCACTTAGGGAACTGGACTCTGGGACACTGAGGTTGTCCCTTCATGACAGTATGTGTGCTGGGAAACTACTCTTAAATCACTCCTAGGTAGTTTAAATTCTTGCAACACAAGTCAGAGATGACAATGGATGCCATCTGGGTCACCACAGTGCCTGTCCCAGCCCACCAGGAGCACCCGCACCTTTGTGCCCAGCACCGTTGACTTTCCAGTCGCTCGCCTTCAGATGAGCTGGCCGTGACGTCTTCACGAGCAGGTGCTGCACATCCCTCCAGGTTAGCTGGTTGCTGCAGTGGCATAGCAGAGACCACTGAAGTCAGCGGTGTTGGCCAGGCAGGCCATTCCAAAGAGGTACCAGCAGTCAGCCCAAGGCTCAGCTCGCATACCTCCACAAGGGTTCACTTTGCAACAGTGGTTTCCAGCAACTGAACCCTAGGCTCAAAGAGTTCAAAGGTTCTAAAATCTACAGGCATGAGAGACCTAGCCTGGCTGCCAAAGCCACTTGAGTTTGTAAGAGAAGCTGGGCTCTGTCACCATGTACAAGGGTATGCGGAGCTGGGCTCTGTTCTAAGGGGAAGCACTGGCTGCAGACTGTAGGAATTCTAAATTTACACTTCCTGTCACTGTACATAGAAACATGCCATCCAAGAACACATGCCCCCCCCCAGTGTCAATCACAGACCATATTTCTTGGATTTTAAACACCTCTGAAAACTGGCTCCATCATATTCTGTCTATTCTAATTGCTCTGTCCCCAGCAATGAGCCCATGTTATACTGTCTGGGAGTGTTGAGCGTGATGCTGGTTATTCTTATTGTCAATCCCAAGTTGAAATAACTTTTAGGATAAAAGGACACTACCCTAATTGCACAACATCTAAGAAATATAAAAACATCAGTATTAGCAGCACTTGTGGTCTTTCTGGAAGCATTTTACATTCTGCAGTCCTGGGTTAGATGAAAACAGTATTTCTCATACTATCACCAGATAGAGAAAAGCAGGAAATGAAACCCTATTCCTGCCTTCTCATATGCATTAGTTATCATGGGATCTGGATATCTGAATGCATAAGCTTTAAATATAGTTCATGCAACAGCTATATCAGACTCATGCAGAGAATAGGAAAAATTTTGCAATGTGAAGAAGCTAACAGCTGAGTGAAAAGCTTGAAGTATATATTCATGGATCTACCCACGATCCCACCAAGAAATAATTATTATAATGTTTTATTAAATGGGTCTGTATTTCAATTACCTCTCAGTCAGAATGCCAGCCAAAGACAAATGGACATTCTTCTTATTCCCTTCAAAAAGATAATTCCTTTCCAGTCTATTTTTTCAGGACTTGTTGAAATGAGAGTGACCAGGATAGTCCTCAGGACTGTCCCAGGAGTGTGTTGGTCATTCTATTTGGGCATGCCAGTGAGGCCAATACAAGAATGCTGATGCCAGTCTTCCTAGAAGTTTATCACTAAGGTCCCAGAGAGCCATGAGCCTTAGACTTGGGAACAGACTATGTCCAGATAGGGAGACTATAGAAACCATTATTTCCTTTATTTGCATTTATTTTATGCTGAAATTCTCTCCATGTCATGGGTTTTTATTTCTTCGGAGATATCTTCCTCCTATGTACCCTCATCTTCCAGCTTAGGCACTGTTTCCTTATACTGAGAATCATCTCCACATGGCAGGGAAGCCCAGGAGGGGCTGATATGACCCTGAGCTCTGTGAGTGTAGTCTGCAGAGCACCACGGGCATTTTGCTCACCTGGAGAGTCTGCATCTGAAGCTCAAAGTTCAATTTGTTAGTTGCACGTGAGTTCAGCTCTAAGTTGCATGCCTTGTTACACATGTGTGGCAAAACCTCACCAATCTTGTGACCAGCCCAGTCATACCTACCAACTCCACTATCAACAGCATGGGGACACACACTGCTTCTATGAAGTGACATCTTTCAAATATACACGGGCGTTTTAAAGATGAAAAGCCTGAGCACATGAATTATAACCATTCCACAGGTCACTCATGCTACTGCCCAAGAAGAGGCTAGGGACCATCTCATCAGGAGGAAATAAACCGTTTTTTGCTTTTTTTGATTTTTGTTTTTGCCTCTAGGGGATGTCTGAGAAAGAGCGAAGAGTGTTTAATTTCTCCACCCTCCTTTCTTGTGCAGGGACTGAACTTGGGGCCTCACTCACTCTACCTCTAAACTACAGCCCTAGTCCCCAATACACTTTTCAGTGAAAACAGAGATGGACAGCACATTCGGAATCTGCACCAAACCAGAGGGAATTCTTAGGTTGTCTGCCCGTGCCAACCTTATCACTTGCTACCCACGGGTCTTCCCAACCCCACTGGAAGTGTCTTCCTCTAGGACAGTGATTCTCAACCTTCCTCATGCTGTGACCCTTTAATACTGTCCCTCATGCTGTGGTGACCCCTGATCATAAAATTATTTTGCTACTATATTTCACACTACTATAATCTTGCTACTATAATCTTGCTACCGTTACGAATGGTAATTTAAATATCTGACATGTGACCCCTGTAGTGGTCACAACCCACCTGTTGAGAACCACTGCTTTAGGACCTGCATCTATGACACTGAGAGACAGAAGAAGGCAATGCTGACGTCCTGCTGCCTGGGTCTGCAGGAAACTGTAGTGTCCAAGTGTCCTAAATTCATCTGAGTCCCTAGACACCACATGGTCCCTCCTAAACCAATCCTAACTCCAGAAAGTCCTAAGCAAATTCTTCCATAAGTGAGGTTCGCTTGAATTGTACCTGAAAATCAGCCTGTCATTAGTTTCTTCAGGTCCACAGGCAAGCTTACGGGGACAATTGGTCATGAAGTGGGGCATGTTTTCTATTTATGTCTGACTAACAACATTCCGTGCATGTTTCCAATAAGGAATGGAAGGAAATAGAGAGTGATGAATTGCTAAGTACGAGAATGGAACTTTTCTACACAAGTAACTAATTATTGCAGAGCCCCAGGACACAGAAGCTAACATTATTTTTTGGCCTGAAAATTGAAAATATTTTGCTGTTTTTGTTAAATTGGTAGCATTTGAGTGTTTTGGTCTTTAGCTCTGGAAATCAGCATGCAAGCATGCATAATTTTCAAGGATTTACACATCTCAAATATTCTCTCTGAATTATTTAAAAACTTATCTAGAACAAAAGAATTACTGCAAATGTCGGGACGTTTTGTGACAGCTGATGTCTAAACTGTTTCTGACTCTACAACTGCTCATGAAGTGTTTCTGTTTGGATGGGGAATGGCCCGATGGGCTCCCAACTTTGAATACTCTGTCTCTGGCTGATGGCATTGAGTTAGGGGGGAAGGCTGTAGAACCTCTCATAGGGTGAGCCTACGAGCAAGAAAGGGGTTACTGGAGGTTGTGAGGGGTGGACCTTGAAGGTTGTAACTTAGGCCTGGTCTAAAAGTTAGGGTTTTCTATTGCTGTGAAGCCATGATCATGGCAACTCTTACAAAGGAAAACATCTAATTGTGGTGGTTTGCTTAAAGTTCAGAGGTTCAGTCCATTATCATCATGGCGGGATATGGAGGTGTGCAGGAAGACATGGGGCTGGAGAGGCAACTGAGTATCCTATGGCTTGGTTTACAGACAACAGGAAGTGGTCTGTCTCACTGGGACACACTTTCTCCAACAAGGCCACAACTACTCCAACAAAGCCACACCTCCTAATAGTGCCACTCCCTTTGGGGGCCATTTTCTTTTAAACTACCACAACCAAGAATTAACAAGCTGTGCCATGAGCTGTTGTCACCACATACAGTACCAAGTTGACATGCCTTCTCCACCATGATGAACTGTAACTCTTCAAACTATGAGCCAAAAATGAATTTCTTATTACATTAATGAGGAAGTGGCTCATTCGCGAAGTTAACCCTTTTCTGTCTGACCATTTTATAACTCTAGGTTCTGTGGGACTTTAGATAAGGCAAAGTGGTACTTAGTCACTGTCCGTTTATGAACCAAGATTCAAGGAAAAAAGCTGTGACAGCCTAGAGCACAGTTTGGGTATGTGGATATGATGGAGATCTCTGGCCCATGTAGCTCCGGGGAGAAGAGGCAGTAAGTAGGCTTTATGAAGAGAAGAAAGCGCTTTGGGAATGGCCTAAAAAGGAAGGAAATTCTGACACTTACTACAACATAACCATCTATGGCTCCATGTTAAATGAAATACACCAACCACAAAGGGCAGGACAGGCAAGGAGGCATCCTTATCCAAAATACAGAAAGGTATTACAGGTTTTAAATGTTTGGAGTGTCTGCATTCTTGAGTTGAATGTCTTTAACCTGAAAATCCAAAGTTCTTCCAGACCTGAAACTTTCTGAGCATGCTATCATCACTAAAAACTGTTCAGAGTTTGTATTATTTGGCTTCGGGGTTTTAGGACTGGGGATGCTTGTGTGAACTGTATGGTCTGTTACACGAGGTACTCAGAGCCAACAAGTTCAAAGACAGGAAGCAGCACGGTGGTGGTCAGTGGCTGAAGGAGAGGGAGTGTTATGAGCTGGACTATGGCTTGAGTTGAAGTCCTAGGCCCTGCCCTGTCCTGCTCCTCACAATGTGACTGTATTTCAAATAGGGCTTACCAAAAGATAATTCAGGTGAATGAGGCTATCAGCATGAGCCAATTGGAAGCGGCTAATTGAAAGTCAAGGAGACGCCAACCCTGCTGTTGCCTCAGTCCAGGCAGGGACTTTAAGGTCACACATTTCTGTTGTATGAGCAACCTTTTATGGCAGCCTAGGCAGATCAATACAGAGAGTTAATGTTTAATGGGAACAAAACATTAGTTTGGAAAGACAACAAAATTCTGGTGATGTGACAGTGATGGGTACATGGCAACGAAAATGGGAACATACAGCTGAGCTTGTCATTTAACTTTCTCAGGATGCTAGGTCTCATGACAGGTGTGTTCCACCAGCGTACAAATACCCTTTCAAAGAAAGAGAAGGGAGGTTGAAACTTACTTTGCTTCCAGAGCCAAGGCAATGATGCCAGCCACCATGGGGGCTGAGACTGAGGTCCCAGTGTGACCATCTGTGCAGCGCTGGCGCAGATCCGTGGTGACCTGCATGAAAGGGAGGCCATGACGAAGGGCAGTGGGGAGGCTGGCTCCCTATGAGAGAATTGAGGCCCTCCGCAGGCTGCCAACTGGAGACAGTGACCTTGGGAGCTGGAGGCAGAAAAGGCATGCTGTCTGGCTCTTCTGCCTGTGCACTCAGGTGCAAAACTGCAGAGGCATGCTATAGATCAGGCTAATCCCAGGGCAAGAACAGAGAGGCACAGCAGGGAAGACAAGCATCTAGAAGCACAGGGTGTGTTTTCTGAAGGGATCAGCTCAGCTGGTTCCTGAAGACCACAGAAGCCAGTGTAGACAAACGGTAAGGCAAGATGAAGTGGAACCTCTGCCGATCCTTCTTCCTGTGGGCACTGTGCTCCTACACTAACATCCTTGACATGGATCCTCTGCCAACCCTTCTTCCTGGGGGGCCCCTGCTTATGCACTAATATGCATGAAACCTGATCCCACCTGCAGAGCTAAGCTCAGTGACTCAGGCAGGACCTCAGGGGAGCAGAAACCATCCCTGTGAAGTGCTCAGGAGCCCAGATGGTGTTTCCACCTTTAGCTGCAAGCTAAGGATTGGGATGGTGGACATCCCTCCCTGAGGATCCTTGTTATCACAAGGCCTGCCGAGCAGGACAACAGGGCTGCTGGTCTTTTGGGGAAGGTGAGGTTGGCTCTGTGAGCTGGGACTCCTCTGCCTGTCCTCACCTAAGGTGATGGTTCTAGGAGGGTGGGGCGCTGACTCATAACCTCACAACCGCTCAACCTGAGGACACGGAGGACACGGGGGCAGAGGTTGTGGGATCAATACACTGAGTTCAGTTGGGATCACGGCCCCTGTGACTTGCGCTCCTAGATTGAATTCTATGCCCTCTGCAGATGGAATCAAGACTGCTAACCTTGAATCAGAGGGAGTCATGTGGGTTTTCCAGCTGAGCTGGAGTCAGAAGGCTTTAGAGGTGGAAGAAAAAAGCAGAATAACCCGTTGGAGAAGTGAGGCATGAGCAGACTCCAGTCATCACAGCTTGCTTCGAAGAGGGAGCTGGAGAGCCCGGGACCAAGGGTGTAGGGAAAGAGGGGCTCTAAAATCAAGAGTGCCTGTCATCCAACAGCCCACAAGGGGATGAGGACCTCAGTGCGGCATCGGCAGGGAGCTGAGACATGTCTAATCTGCATAAGCAAGGCCCTCCCCAGAGATGCCAGAGAGCCCTTCCGACATGTTGACTTTAGCTTGTGCTTCTGGAGCAGAGAGCCAGAGGCCACCCGGCTTCTGAGCTACAAGGATGTTAGTCGGTGCCACCTTAGGATGCTAAGTTTATGTTAGGACAGCAATAAGAAACTAGCTCACCCACCTGCTGCAAAGCTCATGCAGCCATTTTATGGAACCCTTGATTTCTCCAACACTAAGATCAGATCTTTCCACACAGACCATGTCCTCTGGTCATGTTGTAACTGGGCTCACAACCCCCCAGGGGAGGGGTATCTAACCTGGGCCATACATTTATGAGGGGAGGCAGGGAAGAATCTGACAGGTATTTTACCAGAAACGACCTGCTTCCTCACTGCATACACAGTAGATGAAGCACCTCTAGGAAAGAGAGAAGGTTTAGCCCAGGAAGGACTTCTGTGTCCCCAGCCCTTGTGTTGCTCTCACATATGCCACAGCAGGGCACCTACTGCTGCTCCTGTTTGGTAAACAGCCTTTGTGTGTGAAACCCCTGCCACTGCAAGCAAGGCCCACGGCTGGCTCTCTACCTGCAAGGCAGAGGATTTAGGGAGGGAACAGACTAGCCCTGGAGGGAGCAGAACCAAGGCGGGCAGAGCCCTCCCACATCTGAAGGTCCTGCTTGGAACACTGCTCACGTTGGATGGACTGACCCTCATCTTTAGTCCCCGGGATGAGAGGTAAAGGTTTTAGTTCTCTGATGGGGAGCCACGTCCGTTCACGAGGAATTCCCCACTCCTGGTGGGCATCGCATGCAGGGGGCAGCTTTGACTGACACTAGAGTTCACCTGAACTCAAGGCTGTGAGGTATATGCTGTCTTGAAAGCTTGCTCAGCCCCTTGCAGGACACCTATGGGACAAAAAGCCCCAGAGCAGAGTTCCAGGACAGCAACTCGACACTCAATCTTATATTTTCCCTCTCCCAACTGTATCTTTCTTACCCATATGTATTGCTCAGAGAAGGGGAAATTATTTTAAAAGAAGGAACTCAAGAGAGATGTTGAATGCCTGTCACAACATCTGTGAGGTGAAGCCAAGAGGAACAGGAGTTCAAGGGTAACCTCCACTATACAGTAAGTTCAAATCCAGTCTTGGAAACAAGGTTGGGCGGGGGGGGGGGGGTGGAGAACTAAAGAGTCTTGTCAGTAGATGTGTGCACATTTAAGCATGATAAGTCACAAGTCCTACTTCCAGAGCTGAGTGCTGCCTCTGAGGAAGCAGCCCTAGTACAATGTATGCAATAATGCCAACCTCAACTTGTCCCCAGTTAGCCAGGAGGCCTTTGCTGGGTGTCAGCCAAAGCATCTGTTTAATAAAGCATCAATGAGTTCGTGCTCAAATGAGGAGGAAGAAGAAATGAACAGGACATGGTGTGGAGACTCAGCTGCCCATCCCAGAGCTGGGGCGATGCTACAGGATGGGAAAGCAAAACCTTAAGGTGTCTTCGAACCAGCCTGGGCCACTGCCAGGCCTACAAAGAGATGATGGTGGCTGACCTTCTGTGGACACACAGCAAGTAGAGAACTGGAAGCCTGTGTGCAACCCAGGGGGGAAAAAAAAACATAAAAATAAATTTGAAAATAATTTGTGTCTAAACAGCGGGAGGGATGAAAAGACGCTGGTGAGCGCTAAAATCGAACCTTGTCTGGGCAGCTCCAGAGACTCATTTTTAAAATGTCTACACGCTAACTTAATGACTCTGCATCTGAATTCTGCATTAATTTAGACTGGGGACCTTCTCCCACACCGCTCCCCCGCCCCCTTTTTTTGTTTTAATATAGGAAAGTATGTACAGAAGGAAAAAGCATAAATCCTAGCCATATACTTAAACAGTTACCATTTGGGAGACAAATCGGGGGCTGGGAATGTGGCTCGGTGGTGGCGCCCCTGCCTACAGTGGGTTTAAATACCTCAAAGAAGAGTAAAAGAAAGCTGCAGTGAGTAGAGCTGGCAATAGCTGTGGCTTTACTTCCAAGTGTCTAGGGTGCGTCCCTTGGCCGAAGAGAAGCCTAGAACGCTCGGGTTTCCAGAATGTTTCAGCATATAACCAAGACTTTCTATTTTAAGCATCAGAACAAGACTGGTCAACTGGACTCTGGGATGTGACCACAGAATTCCAGAGAGCTAAAAAGAGATATGACAAGGACGAACCCCATTCTTAAATGACATTTTTAGGTCTCTAAAGTCACAGAGGGTTTCACTGGCATTTCTGGGCACAGATAAGTGGAGCATCTTATAAAATAGTAAAGTCTGAGGCTGGCTGCCAAAGCACTGGGGTTGACCTTAGGCTCAGCCTGTTCACAGATGGATGAGGAGGGGATCTGAGACCCAACATATCTGGTCCTGGCCAAGCCCGCCCTGGGGAAAAGGTAGCCCTCAAGCTTAGAAGAGGACTCACAATCTTCCGTTCGTAGAAGGCCCCACTGCTGTAGGTGGTAGCCAGGGTGGAGGCGCATTCCTCCAGGTACCAGGGTTTGTGGCCGTTCTCAGTGGTGCTGCTCACAGAGATGGTGTAGATGCTGTTGGTATAGCCGTCACAGGAGCAGTGGTCCCCTTCTCTCCCTCCGTTCCCAGAGGCCCAGACAAAAATGGAGCCCAGGCCTTGGCGGCCCTATGTGGAAAAAGAACAGGATGTCAGCAACTGTAGTGGGACCCCGTGGGGAACATCCCACACCAATCTGCAGCCCCGCCTTCATCATGTTCCTCCATAGGGCTGTGATGGTGCTTTGAAACCATGGAGGCCCTATGTTCCATGTGGGTTTCAGGGAAGCCATTTTGCCTGTGGTAACAGCATTAAGAGTGCAGATGGTCAAGATCCTGTCAGAGAAGGGTCAAAAGGCCCTTCTGTCTTTCACAGGAAACTCCAGGCCCCAATGCAAGCTGTTCCAGTTCAGACAAAGCCTCTAATCTCTATTGCAATATTGGAGGACCAAGATTACAGACAGACACTGGCAGGATTTGGAATGGTTTTCAGTTCTATGGATCAAAGGAGCTGGTTTCAGGAGGGAAGAACTGGGATTTTCCTGAAAATACAATTGCAGAGGTAAGCTTCTCAGAGGTCCAGCTCATTTTTCAAAGGGGGTAAATGGTGAGAGGTGAGAGGTGAAGGGTGAGGGGTAAGACTGTGACTTCTACATTCGACTGTTAGGTAAACACGATTATGGTCCAGAATACTGCTATATGACTACAGAAGTCCCATTAGAATTCCCAGAGGTTGCTGCCACGGACAAATGGATACCTGTTAAAGCAGTCAAGTCAGATGTCAACACCAACCCAGGCTGCTGACTTCACTAGTTCACCGGGAACACGAAAGAGAGAAAGTGCATGACCGTGGCCAGTCAGGCAGGTTCCTGCAGCTCTGTTCTATACCACGCCCATGGGATCAATGATTTCTGACCAAACTTTGTGTCATCCCAGCCACAAACACTAGTAAATGATTAGCTCATGGAAGACTGGACTGAGTCAGTCTCAACAGCTGGGCCCACTTCAGGGTGTGAGAGTGCATACCATGAAGTGGACCTCCTATGCTCTTAACAACTGAGAACCCTCCCTTCCAAGCTTAGGGAGGGGACTGACCCCAAACCAGTCAGTTTAAAGACAGCTTTCAAGCAGAGTCTATAACCTGATGCAGGTATCCCTCCTCAGAGTTCAGAGCTTTCCTTGGGGGAGTACTCTGAAGCCTGTGACACTCTATTTTACACATTAAAGAGACCCTGGTTCTAGGCTGAGGCTCTCTACAAAACCCACAGGGAGGTTCCTGTTGTCCCCTGACCCTGCTATGTCAGGATGGCCCATTCACCCTGCTTTTTCCATCTCCAAGAAGGGCTTTTTCGGAATGCCCAAGTATTTACCTCAAAGGTTACCTAGACTTGGCCCCAAAGGTAACTTCTAGGGTTAGAGAGATGGCTCAGCAGTTTAAAGCACTTGTTGCTCTTGCAGAGAACCTGGGTTCTATTTCCAGCACCTCCCGATGGCTCACAATCATCTATAGCTCCAGTTTTCAGGGGGATCTGATGGCCTCCTCTGACCTTTGCAGGCACCAGACATGCATATGGTGTATATACTACTAAACACAAAAAATAATTCTAAAAGAACTTCTAAGATATAGGTTAACTTCTGAAAGAAAGGCACTAAATAAGGAAATGGGTGTGTCGTGTGAATTGGGTCATGTCAGGATGCTTCAATCAACAGTGGATCACACAGGTGCAGAGAAGCTAGGTGTGTGGAAGGCTTTCGTGCCATCCAAGTGTGTAAGTACTCCGAATCTTGATGAACTCGCCTAATGATGGCTTTCTCACAGGATGTCCTCATCATTAAGCAAAGCAAGACTACAATTACCTGTTGGAAAAAATTAATCAGAAGCCAGTTTAAAGTGACTAAAATGCAAACAAAAAGGCATACAGCCCATCAGAGCATATCTATTCCGTGCAAGAATCATCCCCAGGGTACCCTCACTCACAACTCCATATCCAATGCAGAACTCTTTATCAAATAGTCTTATTTTATAAAATCCAACAATCTTGTTATTTCAGAAGCGTAGGTAACAACTTAAAATAGTGCTCCTCACTCTTGAATGTGTCGTGTGTACTCTGAACCACAAGGGCACCTTGTTACAAACATCTTTGGGTCCAGCAGGTCTGGAGTGGCCTGTCAGTTCGCCATCCAGCATTGTAACAGATATATGAGGTAAATCAAGTAACAACGAAAAAAATTTTTTATTTGGGTCGTAGGTTTCAACCCATGACTGGCAGTATCCATTTTTTTAGCCTTTGGTCACAATGTCACAATAGAGACTCAAGGCAGGGAAAGTCTATTTGCCACATGGTGAGGACAGGGCCCCAAAATCCCCTCCAAGGTGTGCTGGCAATGACCAGCCCAAGTCCTACTAGGCCCCACCTCTTCCGGTTTCCTCCGTAACCCAGCAGCACCATGTTGATGAGCTTGAAATTCAGTATGCCTAAGAATGCTGCCAGCTAAGTTTGGGCTGTGAGGAGAGGCCTTGGTGGTCCCTGGAGGTTTTAGGTGCCCTTTCCACCCACATCTTGTATCTACACAGGAGCTGGGGTGGAGGTGGGGGGTGTTCTGACTCCAGCCATGCTAGCATTTCTGTTTAGAAAAGCCACAAATTGAACTTCAAATGGCACTGGTATCCTCCCAGGGGGCAGGCTGTCAGGAATACCCTCCAGGGGTGTCGAACCCCAGGCATCTCGACAAGGCCAGCTGTTCTTTATCAGTGTTTAATCCCCTTTCTGAGTGAATACTCAGGTGAGGAGTGTGGCAATAAATTTTTAAAGTCCCCTGCCACTCTACCGCATCATTTATTGAAGATGCAGCCATATTTGACAGAAAAAGATAACAGGTCACAAATGGAGTGGCATGGAGGAGTAACAGATGGGACCCTGTGCTATGGATGGAGGTCATCACATTTCTGGGAGCAGTTTCCCTGGCATCTCTAGACAGCTGTGATTTAAGGCCCCGTATAACATATTTTACTTCAGAATGACTAAAATCTAAATGGCCTCTGTATCATAAGAAAACATGACAAGAATGGGAGGGGCTGCGTAGTTCCCTCTACATACACTGTTACCCCGACAACCTATGAAGCAGCTGCTCAGGGTTCAGAATGCAATGTTCCCTTCTTTGTAGCTCCAGCCTGTGTAAGCTAGGTACACAAACCTAAACGCACTACAAGTGACCCCTTGAAAAATCGGCATCTCTTCTCCTGGAAGCAGAGCTCCGAGCCGCATCTTTAGGCAGCATCTCACAGAAATGCCAGATGTTCAGCATTAGCACCATTCCAGCCCATGCCTTTTGTGCAGGAAAAAAAAATGCGACCTCCGGCTTAAGTCAGCCTCTCCGAAGCTGCAGCTCAGCTTAATTTTTAGGATGTTTCACTTGTCATCGAGTCTGAGATCTGAGTGATCTAACAGTGGGAGGGGAGTTGAGTCATGGAAACAAGTGATTTATTTATTCAGCAATCCCTGGCAGGGCAGAGGCTTACTTGGTCATGCCTGAGTCTGCCAGCACTCCCCTAGCCCAGCACGTGGCCCAGCACACGGCCCAGCACATGTAAGGGAAGCTGCCTCTTCTGGTGCAGTGAAAAGTCGGTGTTCCAAGTCTGAACGCAGGTCTTATGCGGTCTGTGTCTGTACTCTGCCTCTTTCCTTCCTCTGCCAGTCAGACACCACCCTGTTTCTGTTTGCTGGTTTCTCAGGCACTGTGGCCCTGGGTGGCCTTATGAACTAGCACTGAAAGAGGACGGTGTCCCTTGTACTGTGGGGATGTGCAAGCCAGGTGTGCCTGGCAGGACGTGAGGAAATAGTACACCCCCTAACTGAGAAGTATAGAGAAATGAAGGCACTCCAGGTATTCAGCGTGGTTGAGGTGGCAAGGGAGGATGCCCTCCAGCAAAGCTCTAGTTGCCATAGAAAAGATTACACACAGCAACCAACTTAATACATCCAAGAAAGAAATCAAGAGGCAATCAGAAAAAGCCTTGAGCAGAGTTTTAAGAAGAACGGGACTGGGAAAATGGCTCTAGTCAGTAAAATACTTGCCACTCAAGCAAGAGGACCCAGGTTTGATCGCCAGAAACCACTTGTAAAAATAAAGAAAGAAGAAAGGAAAAGCTGGTGAATGGTACACACAATCGCAATGCTGGGAGAGAGGCAGGCTTGCTGGCCAGCCAGACTAGCCAATTAGCAAGCTCCAAGTTCAGTGAGCTCAATGAGAAACTGTACTTCAAAAAATAAGGTGGTGGTACATATCTTTAATCCCAGCACCTGGGAGGCATAGTAGATCAAGGAGAGTTTGAGGGCAGCCTGGTCAACATAATGAGATGTTAGCCAATCAGTGTTTACATGGAAAGACCCTGACTCAAAGATAAATAAATAGGGGCTAAAGAGATGTCTCAGCAGCTAAGAGTAACTTCTGCTCTTGCAGAGGACCCAGGTTCCGTTCCCAGCACCCACACTGAGGCTTACACCTATCTATAACTCCAGGCCAATGGGACCCAATGACTTTTTCTGGCCTCTGGTCACTTGGCATTCACATCATACACACATACACACACACACACACACACAGCACAGAGATTGTTGAAAAGATTGTTCCTCTTTGGTGCAAGACTGCAGAGGAGAGGGTAGTTTGAGAAAGACAGATGCTGTTTTCAGTGTACACTTTCAGAAATTTTTTTTTTTTTTTTTTTTTTTTTTGAGACAGGGTTTCTCTGTGTAGCCCTGGCTGTCCTGGAACTAGCTCTGTAGACCAGTCTGGCCTCATACTCACAGAGATCTACTTGCCTCTGCCTCCCGAGTGCTGGGATTAAAGGCATGCACTGCCATGCCTGACACTTTTGGATGTATTTATTCACTATTAACTGCATCTGAATAGCTGTATATGGGTTACAATATAATAAAAAAAAACTTTAAAATGTTTTAAATCATATAAATAATAAAATGAGTTCAATCCCTGAACCCTTTCTTTCCTGTTTTTCACAGGAAACAGAAATGCCTGGGCTTCCTGACAGACCCTGCCCCGCATCCCACCCCTGCCAGTATTCATTAGCCACACCTATGCTGGGGTCTGGGGCTTATTGGGCCACCCAGGGCCTCTTGGATGCTAACCATAACTGCATCTGATTACTTCAAGAAGCTGTGCTCACCTGGAAATCTATCTTGCCACCTGGCTTGTAAAGACTGGTTCATCTCCTGCTACCTCTTCCCAAGAGTTCCCTGTCCCACCAGCCCACCACACTGACAATGGGTGATGCGCACAGGCTTGAGGTAGGCCTCCTGGGACGAGCCTACTACCCTCCCGGTTGAGGAGTAATCAATGTCTTACATGTTCCCAGAGGTTTGCCTATGAAACTGTAGCTGGGTTGGGCTGTGTGGTATAAGGGTGGGAGTGTCTAGGTGACAGCTCCCTGCTGCAATGAGGCTTTGCGTTAGCCACACCCCATGACAGACAGAAAGCTCTACTCCTTATTTCACCTAAACAGTTCAAGGAGTAGGCCTGGAGAGCTGATTGAGCTGCCTCTTTCCACCTGCACAGGTCTCTTCAGCCTCCAGTGGACTAGTCAGGGATGGTGGGCACTAGACTGCCTCTCCCTGGACCAGCTATGGCATTCCTCCTGAGCTGGTACACACCATTTCCCAAGAGCCTTTAAGAGACTTCTCCTTCATTCTGGTACTGCAGGGCTTTCCTGCCAGTCTTGTTTCAGGCCATAGCTAATGTCACTCAGATATTCAAATGGTGAGAACGTGCAGTCATCCCCACCCTGGGTGCTCCCCTGTAGTCCTGGGTTACTCATACCTTTTTAATGCCGTATTCGAAAGCCTGTTTAGCCAGACGCCCGGGCCCGTCCACTGTCTTCCCGTCGTCATCTGGCCCCCAACTGGCGCTGTAAATGTCAATGTAGTTGGGTCTGATGCCCAGGGACTTGGCCTCAACCACATCAGTCACATCGCCATCCAGCATCCGGATGCCTGCAAGCATAGGGGAAGGCTCACTGTCAGTGCTGGGGAGTCTGATGGACCAGAGACCAGTGTAGGACCTGAGGACCAAGAAGGCTGCAAGGCCTGGGAGCCTCAGGAAGCTCATCCCAGGACACCACGCCCCTAGGCTCCCAGCAGGTGCCTATGCCCACTGGTTTTATGTCATTTTGGAAGAGGAAAACTCAACTGAGAAAATGTCCCCACCAGGCTGGTCTGGGATACCAGGTTTAACTGGAAACACCTGCTCTGAAGGTATGAGAATTCTACTTGAAATCAGTGTCAGAGAGATTTACTGAAACTAATAATAATAATAATAATAATAATAATAATAATAATAATAATAATAATAATAGCAAGGCACCAGAAGTCCAAGAGTGGTACCCAGAGCCATACAAGGAGTAAGTCAGGTGGGCACAGGCAACAAGGATCAGGATGGAGTCACAGGAAAGGCTTGTCCATCAAAGCTTGAAGGCCTCCAAAATAAGCAGCAGGGATGGACTTTAGCTTAGCACCATCTGCCTCCTCTTTGGCTCTCCATCTACTTCCTTCCACTCATTATCATCCAGCTATCTGAAACACCATGACCAACCACACATAGGAACTTAGACATCGTGACACCATGTCACCTGCTCCTGGGAGGGGTGACCCAAACAGCAGCATGCCCACCCCCCCTCTGGCCAGCAGGCACAAGGCTGTATTATGGGTAGGAGCCCTGCTCTGGCTGCCAACTGTGACCAGATAGGGATCCTGGAAGTTCTCTCATGGTACAAGTCTTGGTTTGCTGTCCATGGCAGTGCTGGAAGTCATCCACTCTACGGGTTGCCAAATGAAGGGAAAGTATCTGTGTGCACACGGGAGCACCTAATATGCTTGACATGACTCCACTGAACCTCAGTTTTCCTATCTGTAAAATAGGCATAATTTCAGTAACTAATTACTTCCTTCCTGATTTTCTAAAGACACACCAATGCTATCTATGAGGGGGGACACTCGCATGCCTGTTAGTTATAAAGCCTAAGGAAACAATGGCTCCCATGAGCCTTCCATGTAATGCAAGTAAGAGGGTGAGACTCAAGGCAGGGGTGGTCTTACACATGTTTACTTTTCTCACCCTGCTACTTGAAGGGAATTTCTTAGAGCTTTGGGTTATTCATTCCCCTGTCTTTTAAACACTATGGTTTTATACTTGTGTATATATTTACATAGCATGGTATTTACTTTTGCCCATCCTGGGAATTAGTCCTTTGCTGATTATATAGATTATAAAGTTTCCCATCTTATATTCATAATGTATTTTTTTTTTTTTTTAATTCTGGAGATTGAACCCAGGGCCTTGTGTGTGGAAAGTACTCTATCACCAAGCCACACCCCTTACTACACAGGCTCTTGATTTAAATAATGCTAAGTGTTCATTTCCTTTTGAAGTTCCTAGTCATAATGAGGCCCAAGTCTCCCCTGGGCTTGTGGGCATCTATCCATTGTACGGTTTCTTTCATGAGCAGCGCAGGACCCCTTCAGCCACCCCAGCCAGGGCACACAGCACTGTGATACTGGCTCATTGTATTTTTTCCTTCTGGGGCTCTGGGTAGAAGAATTGTGATGGCCATGAGGAACCATCCTTCCCAAGGCTCTGGTCTGCATGCCCAACACCTCTTAGTACCATATCTATTTCAGAGATTCTGGGCCCAAGGAGCCAGCTCAATCAGCCATGACAGTGAGGAAGTTAGCAGTAGACAAAATTAGCTATCTCACCGTGGGGAGATAGCCAGAATCTCAGATCTGTGTGACCCTGGGCTTGGACTCAGCCTCTCTGAATACCCATTTTCTACAGTGTTTACCACTAATGAAGGACTAATGAAGACACAAGCTGAACTTGTTGACTGTAGTTCCAGAGTATCTTTCAAGGGTGTCTGTGCTGGAAGCTTGGTCACAGTGTGGTGGTGCAGAGAAGTTGTGGCACCAGCTGGGAGGTGGTTAGTTTCCTGAGTGTACCTACCTTTGGTGGGGATTTAAGAAGATCTCATAGAACCCTGCTTAGTTCTCGAGGGAGGGGACTATGACAAAAGAGAAGGACTATCATTGCATTGTTCTCTGACTTCTTCGTCCTCCTGCAGTCCCTTCCTCTTGCAAATGCTTCTGTTGTGACTCTATCTGCCACCATGTGATTGATATAGCCAAGGGGAACCCTGCCAGAGTCAGCACTATGCTGGCCCAACTACAAGCCTCAAAACTGAGAGCTAAAGAAAACCCCTATTGACAAGTTATTCAGCCTCAGATATTTTGTTATAACAATAGAAAACAGACCAGTATGTCCTGGTTCTCAGTGATGCTGCATAAATGGAAGACTAGGGCTTGTGTCTTTAAAGTTAGCAGCAGACTCTCTAGGGCAAAAGAGCTCACTGGTCATATGGGTGGCCAGAGCCAAGTCTGTGGTTCTAGTGCTGAAATGAGACATGCTATTCTAAGGCTTTTCATACCAGTTATAGATGGTGAGATGCCTATTTCTAAATAAGAATGGGATGCCAGGAGCCATCCAAAAATACACAAGAACACACAGGCAGAGTGGTTCCCAACAGCTCTCACAATGCTCTCCATCTTGAAGGAGCTGACTGGCATCTGAGGAATAAGTGTTGAGTGCAGAGATTTTAACAGCACATCTATTTCCCCAGCACTGACAGTTGCCGACAGAAAAAAGGTAAATATTTTCAGTAGAAACCTGCTGTTCTACCATTAGCTTCAAATGTGAATGGCATGAATGGCTCTCTGAAAATTCCAAGGAGATGGAACAAAAACAAACAAACAACAAATAAACAAGCAAAAAACAACCATCATTTCACTAATGAAAAAAAGAAAGGCCCATTTACTACAAATTGTTAAGGATGAAAATAATCTGGCCAGATCATTTGAACAGCAAATTAACTCCTGCTGTTAGCTTGCCACTGAATTGCTTTCTTGTGGGTGGAGTCAGAGTACATGACTGCACATAAACATGGTTGACCCTCTACTCTGATGGACAGTCTGTGGGGTCCAGGGGGGTCTACTCTGATGCACAGTCTGTGGGGTCCAGGGAGGTCTACTCTGATGGACAGTCTGTGGGGTCCAGGGAGGTCTACTCTGATGGACAGTCTGTGGGGTCCAGGGAGGTCTACTCTGATGCACAGTCTGTGGGGTCCAGGGAGGTCTACTCTGATGCGGGGTTCAGGGAGGAGGTAGATAAGGTGATTAAGTCTGGGGGACCACATGTGTGAGTGGAAAAGGAGCCTGCTATTGGGAGTCAAGGTAATTCCAGCTGCTCCTAGAAGTCCATCCTGGGGAGCATTGGACAGGCCTGTTTCCTTTCAATAATGCGCACAGTCCCATTAGATTGCCTAAACCCAATAGTTTAAATGCCCTGGGAGAACCCGACTGATATCAATGATACTAGAAGTCTCTTAGTAAAAGTTAAAAGAAAATGCCAGTTTTTTTTTTTTTTTTTTTTTATATAGTGATCCATTCTTCCTCCCTGTTTCTGATTTATGTTGTGACTGTCTGAACAACTGGCTTGTGTAAGGCAAAGCAAACACAGCCATACGAGTGGCGCTATGAAGAGCACAGGATGTAGCATTTGCCCTGAAAACTACTTTCTGAGAGAGCTTAACAAGAAAAGGAAGAAAAAGAACACATACATATACACACACCTACACACACACACACACACCTACACACACACACAGAGCACACACACACACACACACACACACACACACACACTCACACAGAACACACACACATACACCACACACACAGAGCACACACACACACATACACACAGAACACACACACATACACACTCACACACACACACACCGAACACACACACATACACACACACATACAGAGTACACACACGCGCGCACACAACACACACACACATACACACTCACACACACACACACAGAACACACACACACACACACACATACAGAGTACACACACACACACACACACACACACACACACACACACACACACACACACACACCACAGAGCACTGGCCCCATAGGAGAACTCAGCCATCTTGCCTGCCTGTCTGCTAACGTCTGGAGGAAGGCAGGGAGGCTGCCATGCTGGGCCCACTTTTGTTTATTGAGCAGTAATGTATTTTGCCTTTAGCAAATGAGTGGCAATGCAAGAGCGATGAACAGCGGCAAGGAAAATGAGATTGTAGCTTCCAGAGTGTGACAAATAGTCCTCCTCAACAAATCCAACTCATTAATCCTGAGTTTGTTTCAGTAAACCCACAGAAAAATGTTTGTTTGTTTGTCTGTTTTCCAGCAAAACCATAGCTCATTCTATTCCGTGAGCAGCCATGCGTGGAGAGTTTCAACAGTTGTTAAAAAGGCCACAAGTGGGGCTGGAGAGATGGCTCAGCAGTTAAGAGCACTGGCTGGTTTCTCAGACAACCCAGGTCTGGTTGCCAGCAGCAACATGCTGGCCCACAATTGCCCGTACTTCTACATATAGAGGACCAATGCCTTCTTCTAGCCTCTACAAGCACTAGGCACACACATGCTGTATACACATACATGCAGGCAAAACACAAACATAGAATAAAAATAATTTTTTAATAGCCACGAATCTGCAAAACGGTCACATCTTATAATCGCCTAAGAGTCTTTTAGTCTCTAAATACCCCCGCACCTGACGGCCTTTTCCCAAGGACCCTGAAAGCTGAGGTCTACAGAGCTGTCAAGACACCTAAGTCTGCTATTGTCCCAGGAGGTACAGGACAGTCCGGTGGAGCACCAGAAAGCCAGGCCTCTCTCAGCCTCACAACACAGCATTCCATCTCTTCCCAGAGATACCCAGGGTCAGCTGCAGCCAACAAACCACTGCATACTATGTGCACATACCCATGGGCTTACCTGTGTGTCACGTGCACGCACCCATGGACTTCATGCCTGTACCAACAAGATGAGGCTGGCCTCCAGGCAGGTTCCCATGCTAAGGGTCTTCTGACACCCTGACGCTTGGGGGTCTTGCTAACCCAGAAGAGGCTTCCCTTGACTAACTTCTAGACAGAGTAAACGACTCCTATAGAAAAGTATATCTTTCATGTGGAAACCAAGCAATTTAGTCTCTACCTGCAATTTCCTTTACTGAGCCCCTGGCAATCTGACCAGTATTCTCACCCTAAGCACTCCAGGAGAGGTGGCAGCTAGCAGATGACCAGGGACATATGCTATCCTGCTGAAGTCATCTGAAGTGGCCAGTCCCAGCCTGCTCTCCTCACCTCACTTTGCCTTCTCCCATGGAAACAGCAATGAATCTTCTGTTTTGCCTTGCTCCCCTGAGTCCTGACCAACCTTAGAGCATCCCCAGAAGGCAGGCCTGGTGTGATGTGGCCTGACCTCTTAGGAGCTGTGAGTCACAAGCTACCCTTTCAATCAGTAGTGGTCACCTGTTCATCAGATGGTCTTGCAGAACCTAAGTTATAATGCAATCCATACTCCGTTTTCACAGATGGGTCCTGTTGATGTCTCAGATAAGGCTAGAGAAGCCACTGCTATTGTCTGAAGTGTTTCCCAATCTTCCTAATTCTGTACCCCTTTAATGCAGCTCCTCGGGTTGTGGTGACCCCTCCCCCACGCACACAACATAAAGGTATTTTGTTGCTACTTCATAACTGTAATTGCTACTGTTATGAATTGTAATATAAACATCTGATATGCAACTCCCAAGGGGTCATGACCCACAGGCTGAGAAACACTGGTCTGCAGAGCTGATGTCTGCATTGACACTTTGACAGTCCACACCATGGTGAACAGGGCTAGGATCAGAAGTGAATTTCCTACAGACTTAGGAATTCAGGGACAGCTGGAAGCTTGGGGCACAAGGCAGACAGCAAGCTCCAGAGCCACACAGGACTCCCACATATCCACACCAAAGGCAAGAGCAGCAACAGGAACCCCAACAGGGTGTGTGGCTGAGGGAGAGGAAGGCCTCTGAAGAAGGCAAGGGGGCAGTGGAAATGAGACATTGAGCATCCTTGAACCTGTGACCCCTGGAGATGGTCACTAAGCCTGAGACTCTGATGGAGTCTCATCTTCTCAGGGTCACCAGGAATGAAATGTCTCCTTAATGTTTAGGGTATCTCAGGAACTCTGACCTGGGCAGCCCATGGTGTCTGGGAGTCAGCTTCACCTGTCCTGTAGAGGGGTGTGTGTGTCAGAGCTGTCTGGGGAGGGTGTGAGCAGCGGGATGTCTACCTTCTCCTTCCCAAGATCCTCCTGCTATGTGTAAGAATTTCAGGCTCAGTATATGCAGGCACTTTAGACAAGAATATGTGAAGGGAGAGGCAGGGAAATAGGGACCCCTCTTCCTTGACAGCACTGGCTCCCACATTCCCCAAAGCTCTCAAACCCCCTGTGCCTTTTAAATCCTTCTGCTTTGAAGATTAATCTGGAGCTTAAACGGTTCCCTTAAAATGCTCACAAGCCTAAACTGCTTAATAGAAGCGCTAATGAGACTGAATTCTGTCACTCAAAATTAACATAATTAACCAATTTATGGGCACAGATTAATTTAGTTGTTATGTACTTAACATTTCATGTTTATGAAAAAAAAAACATGATTTAGTTCCCAATCAAAATACAGAGTGAAAACACCAGCAGAAATCTGTTGCTATTTACTTTTTCTTCCCTGAAGACAAGTGAACATGGCAGAAACTGCACACAGTCAGTGGACACAGCAGAGACAACTGCACACAGTAGGTGCACACAGCAGAGCCTGCACACAGTCAGTGCACACAGCAGAGACAAATGCACACAGTAGATTCACACAGCAGAGCCTGCACACAGTCAGTGGACACAGCAGAGACAACTGCACACAGTAGGTGCACACAGCAGACTGCACACAGTAGGTGCACACAGCAGAGACTGCACACAGTCAGTGCACACAGCAGAGACACGGTCAAGGGAGGCTGAGCATGGGACATGGCTTCAAAGTGCCATGGGGGTCCTGCGGTCCTCTTCTGTTCTGCACCCTTGAGCTACCAGCTCCTGAGCAGCATGTGGGGATCCAGTTCCTCCAGCTAGTGATGCTTCTCAGAAGCAGAGGGACCTGAACTGTGTGCCTCATTGTAGCCCTCTTTCCTTAGGAAATCTGGGTCTTATTAAGCAAGAGCACAGGCAATGTCAGAGCCTGCCGCACACTACAGCATTCTGACAGCTAAGTCATCTTAGGCCCAAGCTGCACCAGAGGTCTTATGTCAGCAGATGCTGAATGGGGCATGTGGCCCATCCTGTGGGCTCACATCCTCAGAGCTAGGTTTGAGTGGGGTCTTTGCATTCTGCAGACACTCGAAGGACAGGCCATGCCCAGGGAAGCTGTACTGGGTAGTAAACTGCTACTGGAAGGGTGCGGTCAAGTTGCCCACACCAATGCCAGCTGATAGCAAATGGGACAAGAGAGAAGAAGCACTGCAAAAACAAAAACAACGACAAACAAACAAATAGAAACAAAAGCAGATCTCTGGGTGTGCCAGATTATTTTAAAATAAAACGAACAATTTGTAAAAAACAGAATTTAAAAAAACGGAAAGAAGGCTAACAAGCGAGAGAGGAGACATATTAAGGAAGCAAGGACGTTAAGAAAGAGGACGGCTGCTCTTCCTGCTCCCTTCCTATGCTGTTCCATTATCATTTCTGGCTTGAGAAGGAATGTAAGCAACAACATCCTTGCACACAGCATGAGGACTTCCCTTCTGTTTCTAGCCACTGGGATGGCTCCACAACAGCTGACCTCAGCTAAGACAGCAAAGGCAAAAACCAGCCTTCAGGTCATCAGGGCCTGCTCGCACCTGTTTCCTTGGCCTCTCAACATCTGCATGACCTTGGAGGTGACAGTTCACCTCCCTGCTTGGTTCCCTTTCTGGTGTCGTGAAATGGCTATGATAACACGAATCCTTCTGAGGATCAGATGTAGAGACAGAATGCTGCAGAGTTTGGTGCAGCATTCACAACCAAAAGCAGTCAGCAACAGCCGCTACTGTTGTGATAATAATAATAATACTAAAGATAAAATACTAAGGAGACTGGGGCAAGCAGAAAGTGAGCTGAACACACAGCCTGCCTCTCCTCAGGGTCCAAATCCCCAGGATTTAAAACACAGAAGGGAAGGAAAAGAGATACAGGCAGGAGAAAACACCCTGCTACAAGTCTGCTCGGAGGAGATTAATTCCACAAGAGCTTAAACCCTAGGCCTGGGAGGCTAGCTAGGTCAGCAGGGATCCTGCACAAGCATCCCAACAGGACAGTTGCCTCCCTGCAGGCTTAGCCTGGAGCAGCCAGGATTCATCAGAGATTATTCAAGTGAGAGATGGTGGTAGGCCAGAGAGAGGGGATGATGACCTAAGACTAGGTAGCTCACTAGCAGCCTTCCAAAAAGATGGGTCCTTCCAGCACCAGGTCCCTGTTTTCCCCATCAAAGGTATATCCTTGCCAGAAGACTGATAATCACAGCCAAGAGGGTTTATGTGTACAATTATGAGTGCACAACCAAACCCAGAAAATATCTGAAGAAAGTCAAACATCAAATTGGAAAGTAACACAGCTAGGCGTCATGGCTCATGCCCACAATTCAAGCATTGCAGAGCCCAAGGAAGAAGGATGTAGAGTCTGGAGCCAGCATGGGAAACACAGCAGGATTCTGTCTCCAAAGAAACCCTACAAGCCAGATGGTTTCCCCCAAAGACAGAGATAAGAAAGTGCATGCAGGCAGGGGGCCTCCAAAATAAGTATCAGTATGCCCAAAACGATGCAAGATGCCATAGTATTTGTCAAAATCAGCTGGAGCCTTCCTGTTTCTAGGAAGATGGGGCAGACATTATTCACTCCATTCTTCTTGCCTCATAAAGCCTAACCCTAGAGATGGTACATAAAATAAAGGGGAACTTTGAAAGGCAGACAGGCAGGCAGACTGGTTCAGGAACTTGTTCTGTTAAGAATGCCATGGTAGTGGGATCTTGTGTCATCTTCCTCATCCTCCTCCTTCAAATTTAATTTGCGTGTATGGGTGTTTTGCCCCAGTGTATGGCTTGTATACTATGCGCATGTGGTATCCCCGGAAGTTAAGAAGAGGGCATTGTATCCCCATGGGACTGGAGTTACGGATGGTTGTGAGCCACAGTGTAGGTGCTGGGAATCAAACCCAGGTCCTTTAACCACTGGGCCATCACTCCAGACTCATTGAATCTTCTTTTTGTGTGTGTGATTTGTTCTTCTTTTGTGATTTGTTCTACTGTTTTGTGACAGAGTCATGCTGAGACAGGATAGAAAGATGGAAAGACATGGGCGCATGATGCAAGGGCAAGGAGGGGTGGGCCTTGGAATGTCCTCACAGTAGCTGTGGTCCGGATTCTCATACTCCTCACCCAAGAATCTGGCTGAAGCTTTCACCAGCGCAGACTCAAGAATTCCAACACAGTTAACAACATTTGCCTAAGGCTTCCTCCCCTCCCATCTGGAAACCCACAATTTTCTAGGAATCTCATGAGAAAGCCACTTATAGTAAAATGACGTGTCTTAACCCTAGTGGCTTCTGGTTTTATTTTATTAGGTTGCAATCCCATATGAGGCATCTCCAAAGCTGCCCTATAACTGTATTTATCAAAAAAAAAAAAAAAATGGGAAAAAAATATCTTAGCAACCCTTCAAGACGTGACATGGGAGCCACCAAAATAGTGCTCTACTTCTCGGCCACATAAGAGCCGGCGAAGTGACAGCCAGGCTCACACAGAACAACTCTTACCTGAGAGGCCCACATTGCTTTCAGGTTTGCCTAATATTTCCCTGGGAGTCTTCTTTCTTTCCTTTTTAATAAATTCTATCTCTTTTCATTTCAGTTTGTCCTGCAAAATCCTTTCTTCAGCATGGCCAAGGATCTGATTCTGACAGAGTACAGAACTCTGAAAAAGAATTTCCCAGCCTACATGGGTAGCAGTGTGAAGCAGTGTCTCTATCCCTGCTGCCACTGCCCCTGCTATGTATCTCAGGCTGGCCTTGAACTTTCCACCCTCCTGCCTCAGATTCTCAGGAGCTAGGATTATAGGCACACACCACCACACTCAGATTGCTGTCTTCTTTTTTTATCTCATTGAAACCCGAGTTAGAGATGAAGATGATGGCAAGCCAGAAATATCAGTACCAGCAGACAGAAGGGGAAAAGGGAACAAAAGCTTTGTGTTTCCAGATTAAGTACCAGGAAAAGGGAAGCCTGGTAATTCATCAGGAAACTTTTACCAAATGGTAGGTTTTCCCCAGCCAAATAGCACACAGAAACCATAGAGCTAGCCCGCATAGTTGGGTGTATGCTTGGCTCCCCCACCTCTGAGAAGAAGTAACAAGGCCCCTCTCCCCAAGCCAAGTGGTGTTAGAAGTTGGCAGGAAGAAAGCAGGGATTCGGTCATTCTGGTCACACACGAAGAAGGAAGGTCTTGCTCATGAAAGCCCATTCTTGACCTCAACCTGGCAACATCCAGGTACTTCCCTGATCTTCCCTGGAGTTGCCTTATGAGATCTGGTGTGGGTTGGCCACAGTAATGAGACAGCTCTCATAGCAATATCACCGAAGACACATGGGGAGTAGAGAGTTCCCAGCATGCTCAGGGTCAGTGAGGAGAAGCATGGATGCTCACACACACCTGCCGGAATGAAGCAGCTCCCTTTTCCCTATTGAAGCCATGTTGGAGAAAGCAAAGATGGGAGGCTTAAGCAGGATGGAGAAGAGTCTCATCACAGAACGTACAACTTTCTAATGTGTCACAGCTCTGTGTGGTGGATCTCGGTGAGTTCAAGGGCAGCTTGGTCTACAGAGTGTAAGCTCCAGGACAGCCAGGGTTGTTGTTACACAGAGAAATCCTGTCTTGAACCCCCCCACCAAAAGAACCCTTCAGAAAACCATGTCATCACATCAAGTACAGGTTTGCAGTGGCAGTGACTTATCTGCAAAGGAATGCCACAGTAGAGTAACAGCTTGTAAAGTGTTGAGAATGTTTCAGCAAGCAGCAAGCAACCGCAAACATGTTTGACACAAATGAGGAAGCATTAACAAAGAAATGGAAATTATCGCAGAGAAATGCAAGTTGTAAGAAAAAAATAATCAAGTTGAGCTAATAGACAAATGACAGGCTCAGTAAATGCAAGGCACAAAGGGGAAACGCATGGAATGTAAGACAGACTCCTAGGAATTACCCAACTAGAACAACAGGAAAAGAGAAAGTGAACTATAACAAAGATCTAACGTTGATGCCACCAGAGTCCATAAAAGGGAGGGCTGAAAGGGTACTTAAAGTCTACCCAAATGTTCCAAGAGACACAAAATTATAGACAAACTCACTGAGCATTGCTTCTCCTCTTGACTTTTCTGTATCATATTTGATAGCTGAGGCAAAAATATCTGGTGTGGTTCTAATATGTATATACTAAGACAGTTATGAGTATTATACAGGGGCAGAATAGAGAGGTGTAAAGGGAGTTAAGGGGTCTATATCTCACTAAAGCTGTAAAATAACTATTCATAGTCTGATAAATTATCTGTAATTTTAAACACTAAGTCATACTATAAATAAATCAAACTGAAATATAAACAATATTTAATCACCGTTCAGGGAGATAAAGGGACAAATAAAATAACAGGAAACAAAATATAAAATATCAATCATGAGTGACCAGATATTAGGAGCAAATACTGCTGTTGCAGATGATCTGATTTTGGTTCCCAGCACCCACATCAGGAGGCTCACAACGGCCTGTAACTCTAACTCCAGGAAATCTGAAAACCTCTTTGGACCCATATGGGCACCATATCACATGTATAAATCCATGCACATACACATACAGATACACATAGTTTTAAAAACTTAAAGATAAAGTTTCAGACTTAAATCCTCCCAACGTTAAATATAAGTGGTCAAAATGAGATAATTAAAAGTCATAGATTGTGCGGGTTTAAAAATTCATGTGTGGGTACATAATCTCTACAAGAAACTTAATATGAATATAACCAATCTAGGCAGATTTGAAATGGAATGATTGGGGAAAAATAAACCACACATGCATTCATGAAAACAGAACCAGAATGACTATACTAATATTAGAGAAAGTAACATTCCAAGTGGAGGAAGGGAGCAAAGACAGAGAGACCTTGTATCAGCTACACTGATTGGTGAAGACCAATAGATAATGTTTTGAGATTTGGGTTTAAATTTAAAATCAAAACTTAATCAGTTTTATAGAAAGAAAATAACATTTTTAGATTTCAAACACTCAGGATGTCTACAATCTGGATAACCATTTATGTATATAGCAATCATTCAAAATTAGATTTCAACGAGTGATTAAATAAATCAGAATATTTAACAAAAATAGGAAGAATTTAAAAATCCATATAAAAGAAAAAGATAAGAAACAGTGGTGATCAAGAAATAGCTAAATATTTATAATTAAGTGCATATGATTGTTGATACATAATGTAAGTTTATTAAAATAATATAAAGTCAAAATTCTGGATAGGGCAAGGGGCCAGGAGGCAACGGTAAAGGGAAGCAGGGCTATGTTGAGGCCCTTGCTTTGTTTAGATGAGCATGAATGCTGCTGAATGTTAACTGCCAAAGAGACATAAACAAACACAAATGACTCAGGGTAGTCACAATCAGAAGTAAAACATAAAGATAAAAAAGAGGTAGGCTTGGTATGAACCCCAGCAGTCAGAGCATTTGCTTAACATATGTAAGGCTCTCAGTTTAATCCCTAGTACCACCAAAACACAGAATAAAACAAAACAAAATTTATATAGAAGAAGACTGAAGAAATTATATAAAAAAACGTGCAAGGCTGGGTGTATGAATCACATTTATGAAAATAAAGTATAACAGAAATAAATCCAAATATATTTGAAATCAGCATATGTGTGAATATATCAAATTCCCTCTTCGAAGAGACTCTGCTTCTATTTAAAAAATAAATCCAGATATATTCTGCTTCAAAATCAGAGCTAAAAATAATATGATGAAAAATGTACAATAAAAGTTACAATAAAATAGTCTAGCCGGTGCATAAATAGTAACATTAGTCAAAGTACAATTAAACGCAAAAAAATTAAGACTTTTAAAATACCAATTGAAGATCCAATACACCAAGATGACATATCTTTTATGTAAGTTGTAACATAACTGTAAAAGTCATACAGCAGAAGCATAAAGAAATCAACAAATCTATGGAGAGCCACTGCCTTTCTCAGAAAAAGATCAGAGAAAGAATAAGACATAGTACCAGGCATGAGTTCCTTGCTGTGGAGTGAACCTCAAAGCCAATCAGAGAGTAGGTGGTTACTTCCATTACAGCCATGCCACTATTGCACAAGCTTGCACAGCTTGACTGGCAGGTTGGTATTGAAATTCATAGTATTCACTTCTAGGTAGGATCATTGATACTTTTTCTTCCTCAATGTACTGCATAGCCCATTTCAGCACTGTGAAATCTAGCGGAGAAGTTTCCAGCTCAATATCTGCTTGATTTATTTATATCTAATACCTGGGATGTACGGTCTTCAACATTAGACTATGGGAACTCTTGCCTGATACTTAAATCTAGCTGAAAACACATGTCCGGGAAAATTATGGGCTCTAGGAAGAACTTTCTACTGTTGTTTAGTTAAACTGATATAGTGTCGAGCTGCCTTCTAAATATAACTATACCCAGAGTCAAATTCTACCCTCAGCCTTAATCAGCGAAACTCTTTGTAGTGAATGACAGTGAATGCAGGGACTCATAGATTCCCAGGGTATCAAGAACAAGTGATGGTTGAGTGCTTTCTTGTAAATAAGATATTCATGCCACCCTCTCTAAAGCTCAAAGAACATCACGAGAGAAGAGCGTGGAACAAATATAAGAGGCAAAAGAAGGGGGACGGTCTTCTTGCCATCTTCTTGGCATCATGCAGCAAATAGGATCACAAACTCGTAGCACCACTGGGCCTGCACAAGACTGGCCCTGTCAATAATCTGTTATGGATCTGGGAGGAGCTTATGACATGCTATCCCTTCCTGCTGAGCTACCAGCTACTGAAACATACTGGAGAAGGGAAGTCACTGTTTTCAACAGATAGTTTCAAACCCGTGATCACATAAGTGTGCCTAGTTAAATTCAATGGACCACACAATAAACCCAAAAGACATGAATGTGGGAAAGGGATTTATAGAGAGTAGTGTGAGGGAGATGGGGGTGAGATTAATCAGAGTGCATTATATATATATATATATGTACATATATATATATATCATATACACGTATACATATAGTTGTCAAAAAATTTAATGAATTAGGATAGTCTCTAGAAATGTTTCATTAGATTGATTAAACACACTGGTGACAAATGCAGATGTATACAGGCAAGATCAAGGGGAAAAGTGTCCAGTTTTATTAACAAGACCATGACATGATGACATGGGTGGGGAATTTTCCTTTGAGACAGGAATGGCCTCCATGCAGCTGCCAGTAACTGCTGCCTTGAGAGATGAGGCCCTGCATGGCCAAAGCTTCTCGTTTTGGAAGAGTAAGCCCAACTGTTGCATATCCGAATTTACATAAAATCCTTTAATTTGTGAATGCAAGTTCATAACAAAATACTGTAAGGCACAGATCAAACACATAAATCTTCAGAGCTGGTGGGCAGCCACACCTGCTAATCAGCAACAGCGAAAACATCAGCAACAAAGAACCAAAGGGATTTACCCAGTTAAAAGGTTTATAAGTCCCTTCTAAATAATTCCAGGATTAAAGAGAAAACTCAAAGCTGACATTTAAAAAAGTATTCGGAAATGGAGTGTCAAGATAGCTCAGTGGGAGAACCTGCTGCCAAGCCCAAAGACCTGAGTTCAATCCCAGGAATTCACAACAGAAAGATAACGCAATCCAGTGTCATCCTCCAGCCTCCACCCATGTGGGGTAGCACTCCCAAGCCCCCACAACATCACACATACACACAGTTATAATAAATAAAAATAATAATTAAACATATTCAGAAATAAATAGCAGTAACAGCACGGTTTAATCCAGCCAGTGACAGGGATCACAGAGAATCTGTAGATGATGCTCATTCCTTCATTAGGATAAAGAAAAGCCTAAACTTAAACAAAACAAGCAACAAAAAAACTAACAAGTGTTCCTCAAGGAGCTAGGAATGACCAATAATAAAGGTAAGGTAAAGGAATTAAAAAACAAGAAATTAATGAAATATTACAAAATATATTTTTTAAAAAAACCCTCATTGTCTGAAGAAACACTTTCAGGAAAGAACAAGCTTTTACTGATCAAGGGGAAAATGATTTATCATAAATAAATTTGGAACAACAACTATAAGTATAAAAATACTATTAAATTATGAGAATACATTATGCTTGTCAGACTTGAACCTCTGGAGAAATGAGTGACCACCCAGACGGTGACTGGTCATATCTATGGCTACCCCAAACCAGGCCTGCCCTGGTAAGAAACTGCTAAAGAGCAGGAGAAGAGAGACTTCTGTAACTCATCCAGAGGGTCACCCAAACAGCAACTGTGGTCTAGCCTACTTTACAAGCATACAAGCACACACAAAATATCAACCCTGAACGCAGCAATGGCTTGAAAGAACAATACTTGTGATCAAACAAGACTTATCTCAAGGAGGAAAGAAATACATATATTCATGTACTTTTGTACATTACACAGACGAAAAGCACATGTGAGAAAGAATACAGTCATCTCCGTAGAAGACTTTTAAAGGAGTGTCTAATAAAAACTTCATGTCTATTCTTAATCGAAACTTTCAGGAATCCAGAAAATACAGTAGTCTCAATTTGACGAAAGCCAACAACGGGAAACTTACAGAAGATAGCCACAAATGGTTTAATACTATTCCTGAATACATCAAATATGACAACAGGACCCATAAACCACGGCCACTCAGTAATTATTATCAGTCCCTATATACTGACATAAGATGAGAAAAAGAAATGAATTAGCAATGTTAGAGATGGCCCGCCTCCATCTTCACAGGTGCCTGCTATTTACATATAGGAAAGCCATAAAACTTCACAGCACCAATAGCATTCAACCAAGGCAGGCAGGCAGGCAGAGTCAATGCCTTTCCTATATTCACTTCCATAGTGATTATGAATATATATTAAATATCAAGCTTGACACAAACATAATTAAGTGTGAAATTCCATAAGGGAAATTTTTAAAATAGCCTAAAAATATAAAAACGTACCACAATGCTCCCTGGGTGGAAAGACTTACTACTGTAAGGATGTCAATTCTCCCCCAAATTAATCTAGACTTTGCATGCAATACCAATCAAAACGCAATGGGAATTCTCATGGGACTTGACAAAAGACTCTCAGGTTCATCTGCAGGAGAGAACGTGGGAGAATAGCAGGAACATTTTTTGAAAAACAACTATAAGAGAAAATCTGTCCTGTAAGTTCACTCCAAAACTCTCCAAATAATAATGATGGCATTGACAGAACTTAGAGACAGCATAAGGGACCATGGCGGGGGGCGGGGGGGAGGAGAAGGGAACCTGTGTACTCAGAGGATATGGAACGGGACAGGCAGTGTATACACCTAAGCTGAACAGCAATCTGTGAGGGGATGTCAGTGATTCACCTTCTTACTCACTATCCACAGGGGGGAAAAAAGTCCATAGGAATAAGGAGGTAAAAATAAAAGATAACTCCATTAAAGCTCTTGGATAAATTATTGTCCTAAACACTGCATCTTCAGAGGAAGCATGGGAGAGCCAATATTATTTTTGTGGGTTTTTCTTAAGCTAGACCCCAAACTCCAGAGTCACAGGAGGAAGATAAACAAATTCGACATTATTAAAATTTCATCGGGTTTTTATTGGAATGTCACACACAGAAAAAGAACACAAGTCACCCACGTGTAGCTCAAGAACTTAATAAAAAATTAAAATCTTCTAAAATGAAACACATCAGAGACTATTGGTTAACCGTACTGGGGGGCTCCCCACTCTAAATAATAAGTTTCTATTGGCCCCTGAGAATATTAATCTCTCCTGAACAAAGGTGGCACACCTAATGACAATATGGCCAGGGGTGCTGGTGACTGGAGGAATTTGTTTCATAAGATGTAATTTGGATATACCCACTGTTTTTCCTTTAGTTATTTTTATGTGATAAAAGTTAAACATACAATTTTACAAAGAAAGTTGGTAAAAGAATTTTTCCATTTGAATAAAAGGCACTCAACGTCCTTTCCCTTTGGGGTGTCAGTGATGCACTTCTGATGAGTAGAGTGTGGCTGATGACAGGAGTGTGACTTCTAGGATTTGATCATAAAAAAATCAGCTGCAGTGAGGGGAGCTGATTACCATGCTACAGGGACACCAAAACCACCCAGAGGAAAGGTATGTGCATAGAGGAACCAGCATCCCCAGCCCACGGCTGCCAAGGAGTAAAGGTCTCTCACCAACGGCCACATACAGCCTATCTTGAGAGTGGATGCCCTAGTGTTCAGACCACAAACACAGCCAACAACTTGACTACACCTTGAGCCCAGCCCTGACCCTGAACCATTTAGCATAGCCATGATCTGCTATCTTGCAGATGTCTACTGTTCAAGGAATAACACTTTGAGATGGTTGTCATGTGGCAAAGGCTAACAAATGTGCACTCTACTAGTTTAAAAAAAAAATGAGTTTCAAGATTTAGTTCCAGTAAGGGGAGAGGAGATCATAGCAGATCACCTCTTCACAGATAATCAACGCAGGCCCTGGGAAATACAAGTGCATTTTCAAGGGCATCAGAAAGCAGCCAGAAGAGGGCAGAAATAGATAGAGATCCAGTGGTTGAACAGAGGGAACTATCATGGTGTCCATGTTTAGATAGATTTCCTAGACAGGGGCTCTTCTTGCTCTGGCCAGGCCAGAAGTCAATTGTGACAGGACACAGATTTTTGAGACACTGAGAGCAGGAATCTCAGAAAGGACATGGCTATGGAATAAGACATAGTGTTCACTCCATCTTTCAGCAGATCCCTGAAATATGTGTCTAGGAAATGTTCTTAAAAAACAAAACAAAACAAAATAAAAAAAAAAAATGAAACAAAACTCTAGCAGGAAGACAACAGGCACAAGCCAGGTCAAGCTGTGCAGATGTTGCAAGCTCTATGCACTCCAAGACCTCAGTTTTCCATTGAATACCAATAAATCATGGTAAAAGAGCAAATTATGTTCCTGACAAAGTCTGTAAGACTTAAGTCTCTCAAAATTCAAACTTAAGTCACTGCTACAACAAAATTTAATAGTATTCAGAAAAAAAAAACTCAATGGGCTCTAAATTCTACAATATAGATTACTTCTATTGTATAATAAATTTTATTATGTAATGATACAATAAAAATAACTAAACATGCAAATAAAAGAGTATGTGAACCATTGTAAAGAGGAGAATTAATTGTTAGGAACCTAAAAATCACAGGAATACTGGATCTAATACAGAAGACTATAGTAACTCTTGCTGCCATGTCAGAGAGTCTAAGATAAAAGATACAGTGCAGATGTGGGGAGTCTCGAGGAAGATTTAGAGATGGTTAGAAAAAAATAGAGCAAACTGAAAACTTAAGACAGAAAAATATGCTAACTAAAACTTTGTAATTAGGAATTAAGAACAGATACAATAAAAAGAAGGCATGCCCAGAGACAGTATCACACTCACCATCTAATTAAAAGCAAGCAAACAAACAAAGATTTTCAAATATGAAGAGAGCCTCAGTGACCTATGAGGTGTGTGGAGCAGCCTGGCAACCACAACCTAAAAATAAACACTGGCTTTTTTCTGTAAGTTATATATAGAGAGAGGGAGTGCACAGGACCTCACTGAGAAACACGGCAAACTCCATGCTGGAATAATAGAAAGAAAATTACACAAAACGTTCATTATCGTCACAGGAAAATAATAATTAGGAAAAGCCTCGTCAGGCCTCCACAGGAATGGATCACACGATGAAAGAGGCAACAAGCAGTAAGGATGGCTCCTGACTCACCAAGAAACAATGGCGGCCAGGAGACCACAGAACGTGTTTAAAACATTGAAAGTGGCATGCCAGAATCCTGGTGGGTTCAACTTCCTTCCCAGAAATAGACAGAGACCACTTTCAGAGCCAGGAGTTCCATCCTTAGAACATATATGGTGGAAAGAAAGAATTGACTTACCCAGGATTTCCTCTGACCTCAGTATGCATGGACATGCACCCACATACTAAATGTATAAATAGTTTTGTTTTTTAAAAAAAGACACTTTCAAATAAATTATAGGAGAATTTCTCACCAGAATACTTGAACTTCAAAAAGATTTTTTTAAAGAACTTTTCTAGACTACAGTGACTTGATCCTTTAATCCCAATACTTGGGAGGCTGAGTTAGGATAATTGCCATATGTTTGAGGCCAGCCTGGGCTACATATAGAGCTCTAGGACAGTTTAGGCTTCTGATTGAGACCCTGCTTCAAAAAATAAATTCTTCAGATTGAAAATACTGAAAACATGAAACTTAAATACTACTATATAGGCTCAGAGGTTAACAGCACTGCCTGCTCTTCCAGAGGTCCTGAGTTCAATTCCCAGCAACCACATGGTGGCTCACAACCATCTGTAATGAGATCTGGTGCCCTCTTCTGGTCTGCAGGCACACATACAGGCAGAACACTGTATACATAATAGATAGATAGATAGATAGATAGATAGATAGATAGATAGGTAGGTAGGTAGGTAGGTAGGTAGGTAGGTAGGTAGAGATAGATCTTTAAAGAAAAAGAAAAGAAACACTACATAAGCAGGCAAAAATACCTTTGTATGAGCTGATTTGAGTATTTAAAGCAAGAATACCATCGAAAGCTGAGTCAGGTTACACACACCAGCTTTCTCAGCACTCAGCCGGCTGGATGGCTATGAAGTCAACCTGGGCTACAGAGAGACTTACAGCCAAGTCAGACTGTGTGCCAGATAAAGACTAGAGAGTAGTAGCAATGTGCACAAAATCAAACACATGAGCCGTCCACCTCAAAGCATGAGAGTGTGAATGAAATAATCTGTTTTGGCTTCATACATTACACATGATTTGTATGTGACTTATTCCAGCTAGACAGAGGCAACTTAGGATCTGCATTTTACTCTGGTGAGCAACAGGTGAACAGACACAGAAAGGTTTGGCCCCACGGTCAGCCCAGAGGCACTGTAGAGAAATCCGCTGCAGTGCATTCAAACCCTATGTCTGGGGTGCTCCAGAATTACCCTGCCCAGCAATGGGGGCCAGAGGAGGGGCAGGCAGAAGAGGTGACCATCCATGCGGAAGCTGAAGCTGTGCGTGATGGCTTTGGGGATACTGGCTGCCATGTGTCCCTTGGATGAAGGATAGTGCTATCTCACGTTTGTCTTCCTATACTCAGCCAGGCTCCTTGTCCCACCCCTAGGTAGACTGGCTCCTCTCAGACCCATAATGCTGATTTCTTTGTCTCCTGGCAACTCCCTCTGTTTGCAGCCAAGCCTCCAGGTCAGGATCCAGCTGAGCCTCTTGTTTCTGCCCTTCCAAGCTCACCCAGTCTGTCTCACTTCAGTACTTGGTCTCCTATTGACTTCTAGGCAGCACTATTCATCCCAAAGGCATGCTGAGCTCCTGGAGGCTCCTAATCATGTCTGGCTTCTTCTCCCCTTCAGTGGCTGCCCAGAGCTAGATATACAGTATGTGCTTGAAGATGTTCAATAAATTAATTTTTAAAACATTCGTGCTCCCAGCCCTGCACAGGAGGTACTTTCTTTCTCCAAACCCTGGGAAGCTCAGGGACACAATTTTGCAGTGAGAATGGAGTAGAACCATCCAAGGACAGCACACTGCACTTGGGCAGCTCCTCTGAGTGGGTCTTTGTAAGCATTGCTTCCACTGGCTTGTCTTTATACTCTTATCCACCTGCATGGCCCCAAAGAGTCCTCTAGGCCAGTGTTTGCAAACTACCCTTTCCAGACAAACTCCCTGGGAATCTGCAGGTCTGGCTGGTGGGTCTGGGGTAAAGCAAAGAATCTGCATCTCTAGTAGACATCGGAGTCAGTGATGCTGCCAGATCGGAGTCAGTGATGCTGCCAGATTAGGGACTTGGAGAAGCAAGGCTTGAACAACTCGAACAGTGGGGGTCTATCTGCTCACTCAAAGTAAGATGAATCGTTTTGATTATGTGAGAGTTGCAACGGGAGTGGGAGGGAGTCAGCAGCTCACTGGAGATTAGCTCCATGGCAAAGCCTGCAAATACCGTATCTGATTTTATAGCCATGTCAAAACTGGGAGGCAGCCACTGCATTGCCATACTGTAAGGTGTCCAAGAATGCACAGGCAGGAGTGTGTGAGTGGGCTTAGAACGGAGACCTGATACTAAGTGATAAGTCAAGAAGTCCAATGATAGGCAGGTGAGTTCCTAATTTAATAAACACTTGGGACTGACTTACTCAAAACCCAAGAAATTCTGCAAGGACTGGGTGATGCAGGGAACCGCTGACCCAACCTCCCCACCTCATGTTCTTTGCAGGCAATGCTGATGAAGCTGCAGCCCCCACTAAGGAGGCTAGCAGCTGTCACCTGAGTCCAGCAGAGACATGGATAAGCACCCAAGCAGTCCTTGAGGTTGCCTGGAACCCTTTCCTCTGTTCCACCTGCTGGGTTGTGAACTCAGGGGGCACTTCAGAAAGCCTGGTGACTTAGTTATCACACTGCCAGGCTCCTGTGGGACACAGAAAGACATGGAACCCTTTGCTCCAAAGCCTCATGCTAACAAGGGCAGCTTGAGAAACTGCTTGAGAAAGCCAGATAGCTGAGGCCCCTGGACATACTAACCCCACCAGAAATAAGGTGGAGGCAGAGGGATGACTGGCAGAGAGCACGCCACCACATCCAGAAACAGGAAGTGGCTAAACAGCAACAGGAGATTGAGCCAGTAGGGAAGCAGGTATGTCTGGGAAGAGACAGGGAGCTATGGAAGCCTGTCAGAAGGGTCCATGTGATGGCAGAGGTGAGTCAGTGGCCAGAGCGGCAAGAACGGGATTTTCTGCCAATGGGACGCTCCATGGCAGGAACACAGTAATTCCGAGCTTGAGAGCCACCTGCAATGCTGGCTCCCTGGGCTGTGACGAAGGTGGCACTGCTCCTTTGGGCCAAGCCAAGGCCATACTCAGGCCAAAGGACACGAGGCCCCTGAGCCCCACAGGAAGAAGAGTGCCCTCTATCCAGCCCTTGGCCCCCTTGCTCTCAGCTCATGTTTCACCTTACCTCCTATCTTGGCATTATATGCTATGCCCACGATGCAATAGGAGTTGTTGGCTGAAGCAGCGACTTCTCCTGCACAGCGGGTGCCATGTCTGAAGCAAAGAAAAACGAATAGGAAGAAAATGAGGTCCTGGCCCAGCAATTATTAATGAATCCTGCAAACTGCTTATTATTTTCTACAGCCAAGGTCAGCTTTCCCTATGCCTGAGATGCCTCCCCCTTTTTTTTGGCAGCCGTTCTGGCATATGTATTCAACCAGGCTCTGCCCAGCCCTCATTGCGTCTGGAAATGGCAAACAATGGTTCCCAGTTGTTGTTCCTTCAAGGATGCCTCCGATAGATTCCCAGGAAGACCTGTTGCCAGCATCCATGGCCTTGGGCATCTCTGCACTTTTTACTGTTCACAGACCTGCCTCAGTTCTATGTCTCCTGTGACTAAAGACATGTCTCTCGGCATCCGGTGTCCATGCTCACCTGACTGATACAAAGCAAGGAAGAAAACACTGCGCTCCTCTCTTAGTCCCATGTGTCCTGACAAGCACCCTGCTTGCCTGCACAGCTCTGTTATTCCCACAGGGTATAACGGGAGCTGAGAAAGGTCACTTTTAGTCAAATACTCAGTAGAGGCTGGGGACATTGAGGAAATCAGCAGAGAAACAAATTGCTTTCCCCAGGAATGACCCCATCTTCCAATGTGCCACAATGTGCCACACTGGGTCATTTCCTCTAGTGGAGGCCAAAGCATGGGCCAGTCTGCACAGCACATCTGTGAGGAGAGACCATGGGGAATCGGAATCACTGATTCAGATTTGCAGCAGAATTTAAAAATGGTCCCTTTGGAAGGGAGTCTTTATTTCTCTGGAACTGTCACAGCCCCAAGGCCAGGCCTGCTCTCAGGTCACACAGTGAAATTTGATTCTGCCCTTCAAGGATCACTGCATGGAATATAGATCATGCTTCCTCACCACTTGATGTGTGACCAGAAAGCAGGCCCTGTGCCCCAGGCCTCCCCATTGCTGAGCAGAAGGGCACCTTGGGACGTGAGACAGAAAGCAGCCCAGGAGCTCTGGGAGGTCAGCGTCTGGCATGTGGCACACAGCACCCGAGTGGGCCTGCACAGCACCTTGTGGAACCCACAGCATAATAGAAGACTGATGGATTCTGGATGTTGAATACCCTGCCCCCAATCTCATGTGTTAAATAAAGGCTTAGTTAGCCCCATGGTAATATGATGTAGGGTATTTGTATACTCTGTGAAGACGTGTTCCTGTGATTGATGTAAGAAAATGCTGAACAGCCAATAGCTAGGCAGGAGGTACAATCTGGACTTCTGGGCAGAGAGAAAGGGACTGGGAGGAAGAATCTAGGCACACAGGAGACATGAGGAGACGTGGAACAAGTTGGACATACAGAAATGGAGAAGAAGTTTTTTTTTTTTTTTTTTTTTTTGTTTTTTTTTTTAAAGGCACGTGGTACATATGGTAGAACGGAGATTAATAGAGTCAGACTAATTTAAGTTCTAAGAGCTAATGGGACAAGCCTAAGCTAAGGTCGAGCTTCCATAATAAATAAGTCTCCATGTCATTATTTGTGAGCTAGCCGCTAGCTGTCTACATTGACATTACTGTGAGGGGCTGTATCTTTAGCAGGTAGAGACTCAGGTCATTGCATCCATGCCCTGAGGGAGACTGAGACTCAGATACTTTCTCCTTCTCTTTTGACTTTCTGGTTGATCTCATGCACTATTCTGACCTACTGTGTGTCAACTGTATGTTCCCACCATGATGCTGGCAATGGACCAATGATCATGGATGGGGACAAAGTTATGAGCCAAAATAAACCTGTCTGTGTCGGTTTCTCCTCTCCCTCTTTATCCCTCCTCTTTCACAGGTGCATCTTGCTAAATTGTCCAGGCTGTCCTCTTACTCCTAGGTTCAGAATCACCTCCTGCCTTCCCCTTGAGCAGCTAGGCCCAGAGACAAAGGCCATTGCATGTAGTTTTACCTATTCTTTCTATATCAACAGTCTCCAGCATTTCTTTATCACGATAGAAAATTGACTAACAAGAGTGTTGGAAAGACATGCACAGACCAGTGCCTTGTCAACACTGGAGAAAGGGCTTTGTTACTTTCCTTTAAGTATTTTTAGAAGAATGATAAAAGTTGAGCAAATCAGGCACATTGAGAGAAAGGACAAGCAGGTACCATGGAGCAAATCCCAGAGGCTTGCACAGGTCACTTGACCTCTTCAGGTCATCTGAGGTAGCAACTTACACAGTGTAAACAATTCCCACATGTCACCTCACTTACCCACCCCAAGAACCCTTGAGCTAGGGACATCTACATGGAGCAGCCTCCAAGACACAAAGACTGTTTCAGCAAGGTTTCTCAGATGTGTGCAAACATCACACAACCAGTGGGTGTAGAGCCGAGATTTGAACTCTTTATTTGTCCAGCATCATTCCTGTCTTTCCGTCTTGGTCATAAGGTCAAAAACTCAAGCATGTGACCTGTGTGCTCAGACAGAGCAAACTGATGTTTGGACACAGTCACAGAGAATCCAAGACAAAGGTGATTCTCCTAAACATCTACAAGGCTAGAGACAGGAACATTTCTGTCCAGCCAGCAGAGGCAACACTCTTAAAAGGAAAGGCTAACTCCAAAGAAGGCACCTGTGCCCAAAGAGCTGTGGTCAAGTGGCTTCTGAGGCCTAGACATGCCACGAACAACACCCAGGCAGGAGAAGAACCCAGAGCACAGCGCTTATGCAGGCCTCCTCTTTGTAAGGAAAGGAAGGTAATCCAGGAAGGAGGCCGAGAAGGGACATACTTGTTCTCGTTGCTGGCGTCATATCGTGGAGATGGGTCATAATCATTTCCATTAACATCATAACTTGCATAGGAATCCTAGGAATTAAATCATGATTAGTGACGATTAGAGACACAATGTACAGCAGTCTGGCTTTAAACTTTCCCTGTGCCAAGCATAGAAAATGAAGAAAATCACAAGAGTTGCTGACTGCAACTACCATCCTACATGGCAGAATATATAGTGCATACAATCTTATCTCAACAGTTTTTAGGAGTATGGCTCGGTGTTGTTAAATCCACACACATTTTTATGCAATTATTACCTCCATTTATCAGTAAGACTTCTTCATTGTGTAAAACTAAAAGTTTGCACTGATGAACCAGAACTCCCAACTCCCTCCCCAAGGCCTGGCAACCATGCTACCCGCTATTTTTCTCTATGACTCCAATTGCTTCACAAGAGTCACTCAGTATTTATTTTCTAGGACAGCTAATTCCACTCACCATAAAGTCTTTGGGTTCAAGTTGTCACATATACCAGAATGTCCTATTTTAATATGCATAGTTTTAATTTTAATATTAGTATGCATAGTTTTCTTTACATATCTATACTAATAGTATTCATACAAATTTTCATCCTTTTTAGAAAATATATCACCACATTTTCCAGTGTTAATGCAGTCTTCAAAACTCATCTCTAAGCACTATATAATTATCTCAAAGTAGGCTCTGTGGGCTTTACTTCCCCACTCTTGACACCCAGGTAACTTAGAGGATGTAGTGCATTTTCCATATTTATTGCATGCCGGGTTTTCGTGTTTAGCCCCATAAGAGGCTATTGTCACCCTATTCTACAGATGGTAACATCAAGGAACAGAGAAATCAGGCAGCTTGCCTAGATACCAAGCAAGTGACAGAACCAGTAGCTCCCTGGGCCCAGAACCTGTGTTTTAACCCTGCAAAGTGTGATGGCCATCTCTGCACACAATGTTTCTATTCTCTAGGCTCCGTTCTGGAAGCATATGACTCAAACACGTGATCATATCCCTCTGCAAAGCCTTCTCTGGTGCCAGGGAGGAGTAGAAGAATGTTTGCATCCCTGCACCTTTCCAGGATGACTTTCATTATTCCTCAATTTAATGCGTTTGGGAAGAGAAAAGGCAATTTGTATGTATTTTATAACTGGTGTGGCTGAATATCACGTGTCAAGTCCGAAGCTACACTTACATAATTGGGGGCCAGGTCTGGGTGATTCCTTTCTATGCCGTCATCAAGGATGGTGACCACCACATTCTTTCCTGTGTAGCCTCGCTTCCATGCTGCCTGGACGTTCATCTCTGACCGACAGCGACTGTTCTTATCCGCACAATGCTGAAAACACAGAACACATGATGCCTCTGACGTCGAGCGGCCATAGAACGCTAACACAGATACTCCTGATGTCGACAGGACACAGCATGGCATCTCAAACACACATGTGGCAGCCCAGACAGTCCTGATGCTGATAGGGGACAGCATGGCAATTCAGACACTCCTGATACCCACAGAGCACACCATGGAAACCCAGACACTCCTAATGCTGACAGGGCACAGCATGGAAACCCACACAGTGGCGACTATATTAGGAAACAATGAAGGACAGTGGGCTCCACCTTAGCAAAGACTTCCTTATGTGTGGAGACTCCCTAGTTGCCCTGCATCATTTTCCTATATCACTGTCTCCTGTTGGGGACAGTGTCCAGGGATAGGTCATCTCTTCTCAGTCCATGCTACAGACAGCATCCAAGCTCTTCCCTCCACACAGAGGACTCTGGATTCTCACAGTTTCTTTGAGCTTTCATGTGGGGCAGTGGTTCTCAACCTGTGGGTTGCGGCCTCCACAGGGGTCACATATTCAGATATCCTGTGTGTCATATATTTGCATCATGAGTCATAAAAGTAGCAAAATTATGGTCATGCAGTAGTAACAATGCAATGTTATGGTTGGGGGGGGTTGCTGCAACATGAGGAACTGGAACGTAGAAGGCTCACACTTGAGATGAAGAAGGTCTGTGGAGCTGTCCTGGAAATTCAAGGGGAAAGTTAACCCACTTCAGAGGCATGGCATGCTAATGTCCCAGAGAAGACAGAGGTCCCACGGCCTGACTCACCATGTACCACATGTTGGACCAAATGGGATCGTTGAAATAAAGAGAGTCGCTTCGCACCTGCCTCTTGACTCTGCGTTTCACCTCTTGTTGTTGGAGCCATTTTACCTACCAGAAAGAAATGTAGATGCCACTTACTTTAAGGGTGCAATGTTTCCACAGGTGAAATACTTGCTGTGCAAGCCTGACAACCTAAGTTCAAGCCCAGGACCCAACATTAAAAAAGGAACAAAAACGATGCAATGGCTCATATTTCTAATCCAGCACCCCTACAGTGAGATGGGGAAGCAGAGACAGGAGATTTGCCCAGAAGCTCCAGAGTCACCTACCCTGGAATACCCAGTGTAGCAGTGACTAAAGAGGCCCTATGTCAAACACAATGTGGAAGAAAAGCCATCCTCTGACCTCCATATGCACACTGTGCATGTGTGCATGTGTGTGTGTGTGTGTGTGTGTGTGTGTGTGTTCATGCATGCACATGCACACACAAACACTTTCAAAAAGGCTGGCAAGATTGCTTAGTATGTAAAGCACTTAGTACACAAACCTGAGACACTCATAAAAATGTGGAAGGAGAAAAACAACTTCCTAATTATCCTCTAGTCTTCCCACACATACGATGTGTGACATCTGTGTATGTGCATACAAACTAATCAAAGACATATAAACAGTAGATATGTAGATGATAGATAGATGATAAATACACAGAGCATTTTTTTAAGTGACTCCCACCCCCCAACTTCAGTCTCTTATAGACAGTGTGGGTTTGTTTCCTTTTGTAAGATTCTGAGTCATGGTAGGTGATCTGGATGGCACTCTGCACCAAGGAATATTTTTGACTCACATTTGAAAGCTGCTGGCTTATTATGACTGGAGGTGGTGGTGGTGCTGATAATATATCTGACAGACTTGGAAGTCATTCTACTAAAAACAATGGACTGTGAAGGTGCCAAAAATTGGATTGATAACTGTTGGTCTAAGAAAGGAAACACGGGTATGGAAAATAATGAATGAGAGGGTGAAGAAACTGTTTAGTCAAGCTGGTACTACAGGGCATGAGTGAGAAAATGACCATAATTCATGTATTGCAAATCTGGACAGTGACTAGAAACATAGTACCAAAACATGCTTGGAGAAAGAGCTAAAAAGTAAACAGCAAAGGACTAACAACAGCAATTCTTAGATAGTGACATCATTGCTAATTTATAATTGAAGATTTTATAAATTTCTTCCATGTAATATTACTTGTCTTCATGATCAATCAACAGTTTGAAAGGTAGGACAAATGGCACAGAAGACCAGAGATCTAGGACCCAGAATGACTGGAATAAATCTCAGCTCCACACCTCACAGTGCTTCCTGAACCTCAGTTTATCTGCCTATTAGAATGGGCCTATCATTATGCATTCTGAGGGCCGCTGCATATAGAGTGCATACAAAATACTCACACCAGTGCCCAGAAATACAGCATTATGCTTATCATGTGTGCACATTATTTTCCAACAGTAGGGACCTATTCAAGAACCCAAGGTAGTGAAAGTGTTTTCTTTGGCCTTGCTGGGCTGGCCAGTCCCTCAGCAATGCTTGCAGCTGGGGTTCAGGCTGGTGCAGAGGGGCAATAGTGGAAAGACAAGAATGCAAACGTGCATCCAGCCCTTGCTCTCAAGAAGGCTGGGCCCCATTCTGGGGCTCCCACTAAGCAGACAGTAGAGTGATGTTACTCTACACAAGACTGGCTGCCTACAGGGCTTGTCACAGATAAGAGAAAAAAACAAACAAGGGAACTCAAGGTTATTTGAAGGTTGCTGGGCCAAGGCTGGGCACTATAGGCTGGTCCTAGGAAGTTAGAATTGGCTATCACAGAGAAAGCAAGGAATTAGGTAGCCTGGAGTCAAAGGTTAAGATTCCTTCCTTTCTATAAACCTCAGCTTCTGCATTTCCTGGAGGAGGGCGCACACATTCCGACTGGGAGCCTCACAGGTAGACAATGGCTCTCAAAGTCTCCCTGGTATACAGGGTAAAACCTATAGGAAGAAGAACCATGGCCTGACCCACCACGAATATGATCTAACTATAAATCATCTATGTCCTGCAGGAAAGCTGGGTATGGGGGCTCACACCGCCAATCCTAGGACTTGGGAGGCAAGAGGTCTGATGCAAGTTCAAGGCCTGCCAGAGCCACATAGCAAGACACTGACTCAAAACAACAAAGAATCCCTGCAAAGGGTTCAAAATCAATTTGGGTTAGACATTTTAAAAGCTTTAGCCCCAAGTCCTAGGTAATTTCTAAGTGCCACAGATAGAGATTCCTACAGAAAATAAAATGATAAAATGAGATGATTTGCTCATAACACCCACCAATGGCATTTTACAACTCACCCACATATGCTACTACTTGAACAATTAGTGGTATGAAAGACGTACGGCAGTGTTTCAAAAGCTGCTACACACCTTGCTATATAAAACACAGTGGACTCTTCTGGCTCTGCACTGCCTGAGATGACTATTTCTCCTGTCATGCTGAGAGCCCTTGACTTACTGTCACCCCAAACACCCAGAGCCCCAACGCCACCAGGCCTCACGTCCGCTCTGAGAAGTTGCTGTGCTTTCTGAGTGGAGAAACAAGTTTCCAGTATGGAGTTGGCAGCTGGATGAGTTGAGCACCCCAGCTCCTGGTCATTGCTGGACTCAGGGCAAGAGCCCCATGCTGACACAGTTGAGGGTGACTGTGACAATCCTGGATCTGTAGCACAATTGGAAGCTCCTAATGGTATGATCTCTGCACTACTCTCCAGGGACAGGCCTGCTCATTAGAACAAGACAGCAATCAAGACAGTCTCAGAGCAATGAAATGAGACAGCATGGATTATTCGCCCAGTGTGGGGGTGTCTAGGATCCAACTCTGTGGGCAGGGACCCAAGAGGTCAGCAAAGGCACAATGGCTAGTTTGGCTAGCCGTTACCTAGTCTTTTTCTCAGCCTTTGGTTACTGCTTTATTTTTCATCCATCTCGGGAAAGTACACAGGATTCCCAATGTCACTTCTTGATTATCATAACGAATAAACTAATTTTCCACCCTGATTTATCTGCATAGTAGACATTCTGGGGTCACTTACCTGCTCACTCAACAGAAATGTTGGACACATGAGCATTCCATGTGTCCAGTGCTAGGTTTTGGGGAGATGAGGGTAAACACATTTGGTTCCTGACCAAGGCCAACACACCAATCCTCCACCCTAGCCAGATGTGAGGCTCTGTTTGGGTGTCCTCAGGGTAGAGTCTACGAGCCACCTGACTACTCTAAGAAGGCCAGAAATATGCTTGTGTCCCAAAACCAAGCAGGTAAAGCTTCATCTCCACATTCAGACATAATGCCCCCCCATGCACACAGACAGGTGATTTGCATAGGCATGTTCGTGGACTCTCATTATGTACATGACTATGTGATTTACAGGAAAGAAGCATAGTATTGAGGGTCTCTAATGTATCCCTCATGAAACTGATGCCTTTGCCTGTACATGTAATTATCTGTATTAGAAAAGCAACAGAGAAACTCTGTAGGATTAAGTATTGATCCCTTTGAATCTGGATGCCTCCCTCAGAGTCTTTCTTTTCTGGGAGGTGGTTTAGGGGAGGGGAACTTCTGTCACTTCCAGCCTAGGGAGCTATCCCTTTGCTTCCTGCTTGCAGTAGATATGTGAGCTTTCAGTTTCCTGCTCCAGCCCCCAAGCCTGCCCCTTGCCGCCATGCCTGCCCCACTTTGGATCCTCAATACTCTGAAATTGTAAGCCTAAATAAGGTCCACTTTCTGTAAGTTGTGTTAGTTGTGGTATTTTATCTCAGTAAAGAAAAGTAACTAATGCAGACATTGGTACCGACTGGAGAGTGGGCTGTTGCTATCAAGAACCTGATCATGTTGTTGTTTTGAAGGAACATGGAAGACTTTGGGACTAGAAAAGGTGTTAAATTTGGTAAACAGAGCTTGGCGGGCCATTCTACAAGCAGCCTGGAAGGCAGTAGGGCTGAGAGTAAAGGGACTGTGGGGCCCTGGCTGAAGAGGCTTCAGAGGGAAATGGTATCAGGAACTGAGCTAGAGGCCATTCCTATATTTGGCAAAAACTCTGGCTTCTTTGCACCCTAGCCCTAAGAACTTGCCTGAGGCTAAATTAAAAAAAAAAAAAAGTGATGGGCTAATTTCTTTGGCAGAGAAGATTTCAAAGTGCAATACTGAATCTGTGGCTTGGTTCCTGTTAATGACTCTTATGAAGGTCTACAATGAAAAGGAACAAGCAAAGCAGGAAAAATACAAAATGTACAGTTTAGAGAGGGGGGGAAAAACCCACTAAAAAGCTTACTGGTACACCCAAAGCCAGTGCTGGAGGAGGGGCTGTAACTGATGGGGAGAGGGCTAATCTATCCTGGAACAAAAGGAAGGGTGTCCTCAGGGAAAGACCCTGTGCCCAAAGAGAACCCATGTGTTTTCTGCTTCTAGGAAACACCTGAATCCAAAAGCTGAGGTGATTCAAGGGGGCGGGGCCATCCCAAGCTGGCAGTGCTGTCCATTTGCTGCTGGCTTCGTGAAGGACCCAAGAGAGGAAGGAATTACGGGTTCTTCCCCTGTGGTTTCAGAGAGCCTCTGAGGCAGGGGAGCCCCCCTGTGAAAGCCCTGAGAAGACAAGAGGCTCTAAGAGGCATCTCACAAAGCTGTGAAAGTGAGACCTGGGTCGCAGCGGGGAATCACAGACATTGGAGCTGCCATAGCTCTTCCACATCTGCCCAGGGCAGCAGCAGACGAGATGGAACCAGCCACGAGAGTCATGTGTGTGGGTGGCAGCTATGGCTTTGCTGGGATCTGGTTTTGCTTTAGACCAGCATTCCGCACAATGCTCCCATTTCTCCATTTTGGGGTGGTCACATACATACACTCTGTTAGAAGTATGTGGTTCAGAAACTGTCTTGACTCTCAGAAGAGACTTTGGACCTTCAGACCATGTTGACACCGAGGAACACTATGGGGACTTTAAAAATTGGACCACATAGATTTTGCACTAGGATAAGGCCACGAGTCTAATGAACCCCTCGCCTTAGGCAGCCAGAGTACACAGGAAGTCTTCATGCTTCTCTGGAAGCAGGCTTGGCTATCCCTTCCCACTAAGGCTTCATTCATGCCCTTTGCACCAGATGCCAGACTTTCTGGCCAGGAGAAATGCATGGCAAGACACAATCGTACATACTGACTCGTCTTTCGTGTCCACAGGTAAGAAACTTGGAGAATAAGTTCTAAACTCAAGTAAGCTCATGTCTGAGTGGCCCCAGCCTCCATTTCTGGCTGCACAGCTTTGGGGGCTGCTATGGTTTGTAAGTACAGTGAAAGCTGCTGACTAGCCTGTGGTGCTCCTGAGAGCGGGCAGACCTTGAAGAGATGAGCTCCTGACTGGAGATGTGGCCCAGTGGTAGACTGCTTGCCTAGCTAGCATGAGCAAGACAAGATCCCGGGCTTCATCTCCAGCAACGTGTGTGTGTGTGGGGGTGGGGGGGAGGTTTGAAGGAAGTTATGTCACTGGAGTGTGCTTTTGAGAGGATCTTGGCCTGGACCTTCCTCAGTGCCTTTGCTCCCCAGCTGCCACGGAGCAAAATCTGCCTTCTCTGTCATTTATGATATGGTGTGCTGTCACAGGCCCAAAACAATTAGACAGGGATTCTCAATCTGTGGGTCACGACCCCTTTCACAGGGGCTGCCAAAGACAATTGGAGAACACAGATATTAACATTATGATTCATAACAGTCGCAAAGTCACAGTTATGAAGGAGCATTGGGATAATTTTATGGCTGTGGTCACTACAGCATGAGGAACTGTGTTAAAGGGCCACAGCATCAGGAAGGTGGAGAACCACCGCAATAGGGTTAGGTAAGTATGAACTGAAAGTTCCAAAATTAAGCCAAAACAAACCTTTGCTGTTCTAAAATCAAACTTTAGCAAACAGAGTGAAGCACTGGGGCGTTTTCAAAATGTACAATTATACTTTGTTCTAATCCCTCCCCACTCTGTCCTCTTTAAGTTGATTGTCTCAGGTCTTTGTCATAGTGATGTAAAAATGAATTTAAAATAGGAGTCCAATTATCCTGTGCTGCCCTATGGCCACTTGGACAGGACCTAAGTTCTATTGCTATTGTATTTCCACTATGCTAGGTAATGCATGGCACTAGGATGGAGTTCATTAATGCTTTCTGGATGAGGAAATGAAGCCATGATTCAGATTTTAAATATGAACATGCATCAGGCCGTATGTAACATACAACCATAAATAAACTTTCAGAAACATATTTCTGAGTTGAAAATATGATTTAGATAGATTTATTTTTCTTTTTGAGACAGGGTCTCACTATGTTGCTTCTGCTAGTCTGGCACTCACTCTGTAGCTCAGGCTGGTCTTGAACTCACAACCCTCTGCTCCAGAGTACTAAAGCTAGAGTACAGGCATGTCCTGGCATGCCCACACCCAGCTTGGGTATTGGCTACTGCACGAAGTTTGTTAGTTTTTGTGGAACATAAACAATGAGTGACTTGGGATGGGAGCAAGGCCACTCCCACCATACACAAATCCTGTGGATCGAAAACTGGTACAAACATCTTGATTACTTTAAACTTTATTCTGACCCTTTTTCCTTCTCTCCATTTGTTTGTTTCCCAATAAGCCTATACCAGAATTACCATACACAGTTCTTTGCTCTGGGAAAGAATTCTAGGTAGAAAGAAGGTCCCATAATCTTCCCAGGGTTACACCCGGGTGGCGCTTTTGGCAGTAACTGAAGCCCACACACCGCCTTGTCACAGCCTTATACTTTGTTTTGTAGCAAATGTCCAACTTTGCTCTAGAAAGTTAAAATCCAGCCTCTCTGGAATGCGTGTAAGATGAGATAAAATTTACAGATAGTCATAAGCTCCCACACAAATAAGCAGGGACCTAGTGCCAGAGGGCAGGGGTGGGTAGGGTGGGGAGACCCTAACAGGACTGCAGGAAACAGCCTGCAGGTGTCAATGGTCACTGGTAGCCTTAGCAGGTTCCTCTTCCTGTGAACCAGAGGCACACGGTCAGACCAGAAGCCCAGTTGACACACCGGTCCTGGGTGTCACTAGCAACAAAGGGCTGTTTTGGAAAGTCCTCCCATGTGTTGATGCTGACACAAGAGAGAATAGAACAATACTCAAAGTCACATATGATGATGTCAAGCCCTTTCCTGCCCAGAAAGGTTTTGCTACAGTCTCAGAAACCCTAGCAAGCTTCCCCATGGAGCCCCTTTTCTATAAGTGGGTCTGTGGCATGGATGGATGGAGCTAAGTGACAAAGGACATTCACAGAGGCCTCTATACTGAGGATACAGAGTATAGCATACACTATGCTAGGTAATGCATGGCACTTGGATGGACTTCATTAATGCTTTCTGGATGAGGAAATGAAGCCATGATTCAAACTTTAAATATGAACATGCATCAGGCCGTATGTAACAAACAACCATAAACAGACTTTCAGAAACATACTTCTGAGTTGAAAATATGATTTAGATAGATTTATTTTTCTTTTTGAGACAGGGGTCTCACTATGTTGCTTCTGCTAGTCTGGCACTCACTCTGTAGCTCAGGCTGGTCTTGAACTCACAACCCTCTGCATAGCACGGAAGCATAGCATAGCACAAAAGGGCACACATTAGAACCAAGCCACTAAACTTTAAGCACTCAGGGGTTGGTCTCTACTGAGTCTTGAATGGATTCTGTGCTCCATGCACAGTTGTACCCAGAGCAAAGGTGGCAGCTCCTGGCATTTCTCTCTTCCCTGTGCCTTTCGGCTTCATTAAGGTGAAACAAACTGTAGTCTGTAAATGTAAAAGGACAAGAGAGACTTCTATGTGGTAAGGCAGTCTGATGTCCCACCATGCAAACTGGTAGAGCAAATCAGAGGCCATGTTCCCGAGTACCAGGAACCATCAAATCCTAAAGCCACATGCAGAAGGGAGCAGCTGAAGGAAATAAACCTGTGTGGACAGTCAGATGTCCTGCCAGGATCGTTACGGCTGAATTGTGTCTTCCCCTAGATTCTTACGTTCCAAACCATAAAAATGTGTGGACTTGGCCAGCCCATCTCTGAGCTTTTGCACTGAACAGTGTGATCACAACTAGGGCCCATTAGTGCTGACGGCTCTAAACACCAAGCTACAACCTGCTGGAAGACTCAACAAGAGGCTACATGGAGAGGTAAGTGGGGAAGAGAGTGCTCACCTATGATTGCACAACACCATACAGCGTTTGCACCACGTGGCTGTGTGTGTGTAGACTGAGGGGCAGTCAAGCTGGGTCCATGTCCCTAAGGGAATGGAAGGCCAGGCTGAAGTCCTGAGACTTCTTGGAACTGTGTGGAAATGCTGTGGGAGTGGGCATGGGGTTTTGTTCTCCACAACCTTGATCTGTTTATCAAATGGGCCCCAACCTCACTGTGACTAGGAACAAGGAGACAGACCTCTGGCCACCTTTGTCCTTTGATCTCCAATGCAAAACTGGTCACTTTGAAAGCTTAAACTAAGAACAATGTACTACGTTAGACCAAGGAAATAAAACTCATGGATTGAAACGAAACAGTGACAGCAATAACAAAAAGATCAGGGGGAGCCAGGCAGTGGAGGCTTTAACCAGGCAGGTGGATCTCTGTGAGTTAAAGGGCAGCCTGGTCTACAGAGTGAGCTCCAGCACAGCCAGGACTGTACAGAGAAACCCTGTCTCAAAAAACAGAACAAATCAAACAAACAAACAAAAAGATCACCTAGCCTCATGTGTAAGGCGTGGGTGTGACAGCTGTCGCCTCCTTGGAGGACAGGGGAACTATCACCATAGGCTACTGGCTTCATTTGGGCTGGTCTTTGAAGGATGCCTGAGCCCATTTGTAGTGCTGTACTTCTGCTCGGGGCTGGCATGGAGCAGATGCCAGGTTGCTATGCCATTTGTACACCCAAAACATGTAAGCCAGGGCTGTAGACAATGGGAAAAAGTTAGGAAACCCAGGAATGAAAACACACTCTAACTCAGCCTAGAATCCCACCAGCATCACCCTCTTCTGTCACCAAGGAAATAGGGAAGCAACCCTCTCCCCTCCCCTCTTCACCTGTAGCCACAGAAAAACACTGTAGAAGCCATTTCTTGAATTCTGTTTAGAAGACCCTGGCTTAACAATCACAAGAGATGACAATTTGAACAGTGGGTACTTTGGGAAGGAAGTTAATGCTGCTCATTTATTTGCTTCTCACTTTGCTGAAGGATATACAAGGTGTTGTTCTCCCCCATCACCCGCCACTGGCTTCCAGTCACTGAAAACACAGCCTGTAGTACCTCAGAATGAGACTGTGGTGCTCAAACCCATGGCCTCACACATGTTAGGCAAGTGTTCTACCACTGAGCCACACCCCAACCTCTGGAGACAGTCTTTAAAGAAATAGCTTGAGTTAAAGTGAGGTCATTAGAGTAGGCCTTCATCCATTATTACTGATGTCCCCATGTGAGATTAGGACACAGATGTGCACTGAGGGAGACCATGTGAGGACACAGCAAGAACGCAGCTCTTTGCAAAAGACTTCAGCAGAAACCACCCAGCTGAAACCTTCATCTTCATCTCTGGGCCTCTGTGACTGTGAGACAGAGGTATCTGTTATTTAAGCCTCCCAGTCTGTGGCCCTTTGTCATAGCAACTCTAGCAGATATTGGTCCACATTCCCAGTATCTATCATTTTGGCTTCAGCAACATATTAAAGCTTTTGGAATTCAGGTTTTCTTGTGGGCTTCATTCTAAGTGACTTAGGGTGAACCACAATTTCCATCTAAAACATTTAGATAGAAAGAAGATGGTATGCAAATGAAGATAGGTTGATATTGTATGCACGAGCCTGGTCTGTGAAACTTGAGAGACATTTCAGTAAACATTTATTTTGCATCTGTTAGCTTTTACTGGGCAGCTGCTGGGCTTAGAAGGGAGAATGAAAACAAATGGGATGCGGCCTTGGCTCTCAACAGCTTTGTAGTGTGTTAGCAAGGGATGGGCTTTTGTATCCCCATGTCCAAGCTCCTCTTAGAGCATCTATGAATCTGGTTGGTTTACCTTCCCCTTACCTCTCCATTGGTTCTATTGGTTGTAGCGTACTGGATGATCCAGCCTGTCATTCTAGGCCTCAGAGATACCATATGCACCTCCCCACCCATGCCGTTTCTGTCACTGAGCAGATCCCAAGAAAACTACTAGTTGTGGTTGTCATTCCTATTGAATACTATGGTATGCACCCATCCAGGCTAAATCTGGAACACAAATATACAACTCTAGGAAGAGCAGACCAGGCCTGAGGATTTTGATCAAATGACTGGCTACCTGGTAGCTGGATTATTTGAGACCAGAGGTAGGGAAGAGAAAAGATGGACAAAGATGGAGAGCAATCTATGCAAGTGAAGAGTGAAGCTCTTCAAGGGGGACTCTGAATGCTGGCATGCTGGGCTCAGGGGAGTCACAGGAGCAGGGCCCACTTGAGACAGTGGCAACAGGGTGTTTCACAGATACCTAGGGAGTGTAGAGAAGTTAGCTGTAGACCAGAGGTGACAAGGACGCCCTCAGGAGGATAGCAGGGAAGGTAGTGTTGTAATGCAAGTGAGAGAAATTAGGATGTGGACAGGGCTACACAGGAAGGGGCTGGCCCCCATCAATGAAGCAAGTTGGGGGGAGGCTGCTAACTCAAGCCAGAGAGCAGCAAAGGAGTGCCTCTCTTTGAGGCTGTGAGACCTTTGGGATGCCACTGAGGCAGGTATGCAGGTAACTAACGTTAGAAAATGTTGTCGTGAGGTGCATTTTAAAATTCAAACCCCTTTGCCAGTTGCCATAGCCATACACCCCTGGAATCAGTTGTGTTGCTCTGAAATATGAAGAGGCTGCTCATGGCTGTCTACTGTACTCCCTGGGAAGGGATTGATGGTCTGTGAGACCTCTAGTTGGGGTGGCTCAACAGCTCTCCCTACCCATGCAGGCAGGTCCATCCTGGGCAGGAGCAGCCTGCCCGTTACATAGTCCGTTGATCCCTGCGACCACTGTAGTCACTGGCCGTCTGTGTGCTGCTGTTTGCCAGGAACTTTCTGTTTGTTTGCAATTCAAACAGCTCTCACACACACACTGTCAGATAAAATTCCATCTGTAGTTGAAGGAAAGAGCAGCTTAACTGTTGCATCAGTGTTGGAAAGAAACCTGAGCTTTGATTAAACTCTGGGGCAAAGTCCGGTCCTCTTAAGCAGAATGTCCCCGCTGCAGCCCCCCAAATCACACTGTTACAGCAAAGCACTGGCAGGACACACCAACTAGAAGGCCCCCACCGCCAGAAAGCCGCCACTGAGGCCCCCTCCAATAACATCTTCATCCTTTCATTTCCATCATCCAACTGGCTGAGCACCAAGGGGAAAAAAAAAGGTCTGAACCAGAGTCATCCTGCTAAAATGTCAGGTTTGGAAGACAGGCGGCAGCACCTCAACTATAAGCCAGCTTGGAACGAAATCAGGACGAGTAATTTTTAAAAAATGTGTGAGCCCTTTCAGCTATTGACCGAGGCTGCTGTAACATCTGCCCTTCCTTCTCCAGAAGTTTAGCAAAAGAACAAGTTAAAAACAGACACTTCCAGCTTGCTTCAATGACAGCCCTTAGAAAAACCCAGGGACTGATACTGCACACTGGGAACATGTGGGTTTTTCTCCCTGTGAGAAGGCTGATCAGTAAAGCAAAGCAAACTGGCCCCTTCAAAGACGGGGGAAACCAATAAAGGTTAATTAAGAAGGTACAGAAGGGAATGGCTCAGCAGCTAAAAGCACTTCCAGAGGACCTGAGTTCAATTCCTAGCACCCACATGTCAGCTCACAACTGTCTATAACTCTAGCTCCAGGGGACCCAACACCCTCTTCAAGCTTCCACAGGAACTGCATGCATGTGGTGCACAGACATGCACGAAGGTAAAATACGCACACATGAAGAATACAAATAATATGTGTATTTAAAAACAGAATATAAGGAAAGCGAGGGCACATGCCAGCAGAGGATCCCTGTAAAAAGATGCTTGGCAGGTGTGACAGCACATATGTATCTGTGTGTGTCCAAAGACGAGCATCCCCACTCCACTGCCTCCCTCTTATGCTTTGTTTAAACAAACACACACCCCATCAGTTTTATATGATGTTGGGGAGGACTGTAAATTCCATCACTCATCAAAGCACTTTGATACAACACAGACTGGAGGCAATTAAAACAAAATACCATCTGTATTCCATTGGACTTTATCCTAAGCCCTATAACATTCATTTCCAGTTTGGTCATCCCAGTGCATGGGCAACTACATTCCAATGTCTCTGAATAATATTATATCATCTTTTCCTTTTGTTAATAATATTAATTACAGAATGTTCCAGATGTAAAGGTATCATAACAAGGCTTTGCTAATGTAAGAAAATAGCTCAAATGAGAGAACAAGACCACATCATTCTACGAAGCAGCTAATTTCATCAAATAGTTAATTGGAAATGCCTAGGTAAAGTAAATATTCATCAGACGGACAGCTGATTCATTTGGCTTGCCTTAAAACTAGACTATGTAAACAGAGGTGTTTCATTTGTGGTTCTGAATTCCTAATTGGTTTATACGCTTTTCCTGGTTTATACGCTTGAAGCTTTAATTAGAAGTCAGGGAGACCATCGGCCAATCACTGGCAGGTTGCAGGCAGGGTTGGGATGGTCGGGCTTTTCACCTTTTCCCTCTTTATTTTTTACTGGCAGGATGCTTTGATAGCAGCCCTGCCAGGAGCTAAGAAACTGGGTAAAAGGGATTTTTATTTGGAAAAACTTAACAGCCAGAACCTTGCCATAGGAAGTCTGTCCTTCCTTCTGCTCCCCTCAAAAACACAACTGCAGGGCACGGTGGCTCACAACTGTAAAACCAGCATTTTGGAAACTGAGGCAGGGGGACTGTCATAAATCCTATGTTACCATGGGTTACCCAGTGGGTTCTGGGTCAGCCTGCGACACAGAATGAGCACCTGTCTCAAATACAATGATACAACTGATCCCCGGAAACACTTTGCCCCCAGATCCAAACTGAACGCAGTTCTTTCAACACACCCAAGCAATCAGCAAAGCAGCTCAAATGGTGCATACAAGTAGAACTAGGGCATCTGGCCACTGCCAACCCTTGCACTATGTCCCCACCACCTGCCGGCACGGCCCATGGACAAGCCTTCTATCTTAGCATCACTGTGGCCTCACCAGTATGGGACCTACTGAGAAGATCTTCATTCCATGATTATACAGTTAATATTTATGGAAAAGAAAGGATGCCCAGGGAGGGTTCAACATTGCCAGGGCTGTGGCTCTTGTCTGTCATCTCAGCTACTCAAGAGGCCAAGTCAGAAGGATCAAAAGTTCTGCCAAAGCAAGTTATTTAGATTCTGCTTCTTCAATAACCAAAAGCGGGGCTGAAAACATTGTTCAGTGGTAGAGCACTCGCTTGGCATATGCGAGGCCCTTGGTTCAACTCCCTAACCCAAACAAAATACCACAAAGGTTTAAAACAGGAAGAAGACAACGTGTTCTCTATGTCTCCTATATTGACTATTATTTGAACATCAAAATGCAGTTTTAATTATTGGCAGCCCCCTTGAGAGGGGGTCGAGGGCCAAGTCTTTTGGCAAAGAACACCCATGTCAGAACAAATATTTAGCCCCAGATTTTAACTCTTGGAGAGGTAAGAATTTAAAGGCATTGCAGATTTCAGATGAAGAAAAAGTGAAAAGCATGCTGTCTTTACTGGACACATCAACTACTTGCTTGGAGAGAAACTGTGGTGGGGTGATATGGCAGCAACTCTCCTGTCAGCTTAGGCTTTCCTCTAAGATGACAGTCACTTTCAACATCACAGGACCCATCACCATACCTCTTCGTGTTTTGGCTGTGCACTGGAACCAGGTGGCCTGCTGCCATTCTCTATATGGCCCTGAGTGTGGTGATATCTCGTTTATACTCGAAAAAATAAAGCTTGCCTGAAGATCAGAGGGTAGAGCTAGCCACTAGCTAACCATAGAGGTCTGGAGGTCTATACAGACTGGCAGGAAGTGATGTGGCTGGGCAGAGAGAGGAATATAAGGCCGGAGGACACAGGAACTGGGTCTCTCTTCAGACTGAGGATTTCATGGGGGTAAGAACTCTAATGGCTGGCTGCTCTGCTTCTCTGATCTTTTAGCTTTCACCCCCTAATATCTGACTCTGGCTTTTTATTATTAAGACCAATTAGAACTCGTGCTACACCTGAGGACTAGATCTGCCCAATCTTTCCTACTTGCTCTCATTCTGGAAGTGTGAACAGTATGTATGTCCCAGCTTCCTAAGGGAAGGAAATATCCTTGTTCCTGTGGAAACCATTTCTTCAGGTTCCGCACTGTGAGCACAAGTAGACATATTCATAGCCCCATGTAATTAGGTGAGATGATGTATATTAAAATGCCCAGACACATAAGAATATGCTAATAAACATGAGATCCCTTTCCCTGTTGAAGGAGTAACAGGAATAGCAGAATGTCTCTTATCTGTATCTTGTGTTTAACTACCTATTTATTCGTCCAGGCATCCATCATTGAGTACCCATCCATTCATCTACCCCTTCATCAGTGGCACACTTATCTACACACTCACTCACCCATCACCCTCCCACAAACCCATTCATCCATGCATCCATCCATTCGTCCACCCCTTCACCAGCCTGTCCATTCAACTGTCCATCCATCTTCTCATCCACAAACCTATAAAACATTTACAAATACACTCAGGATATTTCTGCCTTCCATAGCCCACTTACATGAATGGGGACTACTTCCCCTGTACTCCAAATCAGGACGCCCACAGACTGATGCCCTAGCACAAAGTAATTCACCACTGTGACCAGGGATGAACTGCCCTCTCCCCTCCCGCCCCCCCCCCCGCAGCTCTGTCAACAATGAAACCATGACTTGACAGTGCAGTGCCTTGTGGCAGCATCAAAAACTCTTCTTCCATGGGAACTTTATTGTAAATGTTCCCCAGGAATTGTGAAATCCTCTTGTGTGCCAGGCAGTGGGTTCAGACTGACATTTAGCACACTGCTTTTAAGGCGAGATGACGACTATGTTTAAAAGGACGGCCTCGCAGTGGCCATACTTCTTTGTGGTTAGTGAATGTCCTTTTCCCGCACAGCTCTCACTGCCCCGTGACAGATCACATTTATTGCTTCGGTTTTTGGTCAGCCCAGCTGCCAGCTTCGCTGCCATTACTGTAGGCAGAATAAGCCACTCGGCAGGTATTTTAAGTACCTACTGAATAAAGGAACTTGTGAGAGGCCCACCTGTACGCTGTGCATTCCTATCTACTGACGGATATTTGCCAACATTCATTTCAAATATAGGCAGAAAGGAAGCATAACCGACTGACCCAGTCAGTACCCAGTCAGTAGGGGCTACCGGAAAACTTTTCAGATGAACTGATTTAAATCTGAAAGAGATCCCCATGAAATTTTAAGGAAAGAGTCACAATTACTGCCCTGGTATTTGAGCCCATGGCAACCATTAAGATATGTATTATAATAACCAGGAAAGAGTTTCTCTCTGCCTGACCACTACTTTCATTATTAAATACTTGCTTGGAAGGTTTTGATTTGTGGGTAAGAGTCATATATGCATCTTTTGAAATGACTGCATATTTTTATTTTTAACAGTAAATTAACTTTTGCAGCACTGCAGGTGGAACCCCTGGATTCCATGCTCGACATCTTTTGCTTGCTCGACAAGGACTCTACCACTGACACACCTCCCAAACCCTACTGATTTTTAAAATATTGGTATATTTCAACATTTTAACAAAGTCAAGTATTTTTCTCTGGTGAAGACACAAGTCACTGGCATTTAGTGGATCTGACGTGTTTCTACATCTCCTCTACGTTTTATTCAAAGTAGATGCTGAAGCTAATTTTTTAGACTATCACATTATGGTTCACTTTCAGGAGGGTAGAGCCAGTGCGTCCTTTGGAAGGAACCCTGCCCTGCATGTACCTGCGGGTCCATTCTGAGGAAGGTGTGAGGGCCTCTGCTGCTCAGGGTCGATCGCTTGAAGGTCTTGCTGTGGTAAAAATGGTAGTAATCGTCCAGATTCCCGATCTGCAAAACAAGAAGTAGGTTACCTTTCTCCAAAACAGCCGGGCAGACAGTACCAAAAGCTCTCCAACTTGCACGCACCCACGGGTGATTCGCATTGCTGGAGGCATTCGGCTTCCAGAGGAAACATCCTCCCCCCTGCTCCCCACCTGTGTCTCTGGCACACAGTGTTTACGAACCGGAAGTTGTTTTCAGATAAACAACCTTAGGTGACATTTCTGAGGAAGCACACACTCCACCAGAAGTTACTGGTTAATACTGTCTAAGTTTATACTATTGTGGCCAAGTTTTATAGACACGAATTAGTGTTTATTTTGGGTCAAGTACCCCTGAGGTAGCTAAATTAGTGTCAAGTCAGGTCTACTCCAAATATTCATTATAAACACTCTCCTCCCTCTCCACCCCATGGGTAAACCAAAATCTCTAAGAATGGACACTCACAAGTGCATGAAGGAAACCAAAGGAAACACACTGGTCCATCTGCTCTGGGGTTTTAAGAGGTCAGATGAGAACATCCAGACCCCTGGAGTGTCCCAGTTTTCTGTTCGGGCAGTTTTTCAGGACAGATTTCAGCTTGAGACTAGGTGGAACTAAGAGACACCATGTGGCCTGATTCCCCCGCCTTCAAGAAAGGCTGATGCTCATGCCCTCCTGTCATGTCTGCTTGCCAAATGTCAGAAGACTTGAGCATGAGGACACAGCTTTCAAAGGCCTGTTCGTCCCAGCTGCCGCTGGCTAGCCACCACCCTCAAAAGCAGCGTTTGGAAATGCAGATGGACCGAACCTACACAGACACTTCTGTGGCCCTCCTCAGCATGCTGAGCTGCTGACTCAGGGAGGGGTTGAAGATTAAGGAAGCCACCTCTGCCCCCACCCACGATTTCACTTACAAAGTTATCTGTAGTCGATTGGGATCTGCAAACATTTAATGGAAAATCCCAGTAATAAGTAATTTGTGACCTATACACACATTATTATCATTGTTCTATTCATTATTGTTGATATCTTACTGTGCCTAACTTACAAACTAAACTTTATCATAGACATATATATATATATAGGAAAGGTACAGTAGGTATATCTGACTATATTAATATACATGATTTATAATTATACTATACTATAAGTCTACTATAATATACTATAGTATAATTATACTATAAGTATACTACAATATACTATAGTATCCATTTGTACCTATCATGCATATATATATATATAATGTATATTTGTATGTATATACATACATGATATATATTCACATCTTCATGATACCCACTTGTACATATCATATATATATATATATACATGTGTGTATATGTCATGATATATGTGCATGAATGCAACGATATATATTCACATCTACATGATATCCACTTGTACATATCATGTATATATACATGTATATATGATATGCCATGTATATGTTATGATATATATTCATATGTACATGATATTCATTTGTACATATCCTATAAGTCATGTGTATATGTGCATATGTGCATGATATATATCCATATGTACAAGATATCCATTTGTACATCTCATGCATACATATCTATCTCTGTAATAGAGCAATTTATATGTGATGATTTTACATATAGATTTTCAGTCATCTGAGTCATTTAAACTCTTCCCACAGCCACATGGATATTCAATCAATCCCTGTTTATCTCAACCTCTTATGAGTAAAATGGGAATAGGACTACTTCCCCTTATGCTTTTTTGTGTTACTGATTCCTCTTGAATTTAACCAGGACTAAAGTTTACCCAGTACAACACTGTCAGCTGCCCTAACTTCACAGCCATTCTGTCTGCTATAACTTGCCAATGCCCAGTGGAGACTACAGTCCCCAGGAGAGACCAAGGGATTTAGAAGCTATAGTGGCCATTTCCACATCTTTGCACAAGAAGATAAAGTATACAAGAGGTTCTTTTGAATTCTTTGACTATCTCGGCTTCCCCTACCTGCTAGTCTGGCTGCTTCCCGTCCTTACACTTAGGAGAAAGCCCTTTGTTATTAAACAATGAAGCCCCTCTCTTCGAGTTTGTTCTGGCATGTTCCACTCTCACACATGAAGAACATCAAGTACTATGACAGTTGCATATCACCTACTCTGTAGGAGAGCCTAGGGTGGTGCTAACCGGTGACAGCCATTACCGGATGCTGAGAATGGCTCTGGCTCCTTTCTGAGGCCCCTCCATTCCTCTCTTAAGGTCTGAAATGCTGGATTTGGGATAAATCAAGCTGCCTGAACCCTTTCTGTTGGAAAACCTAGAATGACCATCTCTGGGCTTTCATTTCCTTTGACACTAAGTATCACTATGCAAGTTGATTGCTTCCAGATCTGAATGAGAGACCTATGTATAGGAGGAGGCTCTGGGTAGGTAGTAACCATCCCATAACAGTTATCTGCAATTCCTATTCTCTGTTCATTTTCTACTTCAAGACATCTTCTGCCATCACAAACGTCGCTGTTTCTGCCCTATCTTACCCAAGGCACTTTTGTCTTCCTATAGGCAAATCTCATCGCTCACTTCTTTAAACAAGTGATCCAAAGATTGCTAAAGCATGGCCGACCTGCTACCAGCCAGAGGCAATCATGGAGCCTCACTGTACAGTGGTAATTAGTAAATACGTGTGCTTATGAACAGTCACTATGGGTGTGTGGGAGGTGGGGGCTACATAACTGTTGGTCTTTTAAGTCTGAGCATTTAAGCCAGTTCCCTTTTAGGGAAATGGCGAGCAGGTGAATGAAATTTGCTGGCAAATGAATGATTCCAAGTGGCGCCACCCACCATCCTGGAGGCCATTCAGGGCAGCTGAGCCAAGCCAGGGGAGCCATCCCTTCCCTTGATAAAAGTCCCAAGGCCACCTACTCCCCCTGTCTCTGGCCACCTGAGATCATCCTTAGAAATGGCCCACAAGGTCTCAAATGATGAGCTGTTGTCTTGGAAAAGGAAAGGAACAAATGGTTCTCATAATACTAACCAGGCAAATGGCCTCTGGGGTCAGCAGTGGCCAATACTGCACCTGTTTGGACACATGTACACCTCAGCAGGAAGTTGAGTTCCACTGCAGAGAAGGGAACATCAGCCAAGGCATCCCCCTGCCCTTGCAAAGCTAGCTGCTAGCACAGTAAGCTAGCTACCTTAGTGGAGCCCACAGCAGCTGGCCCTTTGTGCCTGGCTCATTTTGATTAGCATAATGACTTCAAGGTTATCCGTGTTGTATTATGTGTCAGAATCTCCTTCCTTTTTTTAAGGCCAATGAACATTGCACTGTATGAATAAATCCATTCACATGTTGATGGGCACAGGTTACTTCCTCATTTGGCTATTGTAGATGCCAATATTTGCCCAGGTCCCTGCTTTCACTTCCTTTGGGTGTGTTCCCAGGTCCTACCTCTCACATTACAGGACTGGACACACCCACTTGTTTGCTTATGTAGCCACTTCCTATTGTTTCTTCTCCACTCCTCTACTCCTCTGGGATTCTCACCTGGCCTGCCACAGCTGCACTCACTTCAGGGTGCATTTCTGAGGCTTGTCATGAGGAAAGAAGGCAAGCCCCAGGCTTGGACAGAGTCTCTCTCAGGCATGTCCACTCTCTTGGTTCACCAGATGATATCTGACAGTGCTCTGACCCTGATTCAGAGTAGCCAGAGGGACTCATTGTCCTGTGACTCTGACTCTCTCTTCCTCAGTATTTCCATTTGCAAGATCAGGTCAATGTATGGGGAGACTGAGGCTGGTACACGGGGGTCCCCAAATTTCTTAATTAGCAACACCTCCATTCTGTCCAAATACCAGCAAAGATAACTGACACTAAATGACATATGAACACACAAATAAGACGTTAGATGACTGTTACTCTCTTGGTAGACCTTCAGGGTCAAACTGGCAAAAGCTAGACTTGTAAGAATATAGGAGCCTCCTAAGACACTTGAAGCTACCAACAGCACCAAACCCCACAGATATTATGATTTCCCCCATACATACATACATACTCACAATACATTAATAAAATTAGGCATAGCATTTAATTACAAACTAGAACAACCACAACAAATATAAACATATCTACAATTACAAAGCAATGTAAGCTGTAAAGTATAAAGTGCATTAGAATTTTTTATTTAATATCTTTAGGCTGAGGTTGACTGTGCATACCTGCCACTATGAAATATCAGCCCTCAACAGCAAGGGACAGAAGAGGCAGAACCAGGAAGCACAATGCCTTTTTTGGAAGAAAACTGGGGCTGGGGGCTAAACACAGAATCTCATACATGTTCAGCATATACCACAGAGCTAAACACCCAGCCAAGGACACATTTTTATCTTTGTTTGACACTCACATTCATATTAACACAGTTGCTTGGCTGTCTGTCCATCCTGGGCTGCTGTCTCTAGGCCACAGGCTGGGATAGTCTATGCCAGCACTGGCTCTGCTCCTATGGCCACTGGCCACAACTCTGCACACCATTTCTCAGGCCAGCCTCCGAATAGCCCGTTGTTGCAGAGACACACTGGATGCCACAAACACTTCCATGCACAGGCGGGGGGAGCTCCTCTCCCCTCTTCTGTGTGGGAACAGGAGGATCTAGCCCCATCAGATCTATTGCCTCCCTATCCTGTCCCACTCTACCCTTCCCAGGCCTCTGCCTGTTCTTTAGCAGCAAAGCTACCTGCTCTGGTGTAAGGCACTGTTTCTTAAATCCTAACATAAAACTTCAATATGTTCTTTTTTACGTTCTTGCCCATGGTATTTTCACAATGTCTTCATCAGAATTAGTCTCTGAGAGCACTATCCAATAAAACAGTTTGCCGAATATCAAATGCTCACGTCTCACTACTCAACATCAATATATAACGATATACATTAGTTGGTAAAATTGGTAATATCATTAAAACATCATTAAAGGCCTTGCTAAATGTTCTCAACCGGAACACAGGAAGAAATGAGATCAAAGAACTCATAGGGAGCAGAATCAAATGTAGCTTAATTCTCCCTAACAGGAGGCTCTATTAGACATTTCAAAAACACTAGATAATATAGGCACCCAGTGCATGCAAGGAAGGTACAAAGAGAGGATGGAGTTAGGAACAACTACCTCATCCTGTCCCTAGCTGTCCCAACTTGCACTGAGTGTGCCCTGCTCAGAAGGCAAGCATCAGATAGCATCCCAGTTCAAATGAATTCCCAACCCCAGGAGCTAGCTGTTAGTCTAACCTTGCCTTGTAGATAGAGGGACTGCAGGTATGCAACAGTAAAGTCATTTCTTCAATACCACGTATCTTGTTAATAATACAGTTAGGATTCTTAGTCATCAAACCTCTATCTTTTGGAATAATTAAAGGCTAATAGCTGCCATGGAGATACCAAAAACCTGATGTCTATCCTTAGTATGAGGTTATTCATACCAGGCCACATGCTTTAGCAAATGCGTACTCATCTCCATTTCTAAAGGGAATTATGGGAGTCATGCATTAAGCTCAATGGTACCTTTTCCATTATGCCTCTGTGTGTATATGTGTGAGGATGGATGTTGCAGTGTTATATGAAGACGTTTTGTTCTGCTGTATGTGAGATACACAAGTATTGAAATCCAGATGCATATATATTCAGATGTGTATATTCATACACATGTGTGTATATATACAGATATATGTGTGTTGGTGACTATAAGTATGTGTGTATGTATGTATATATATACATGACGTATTTTACATATGCATATGGATATATAGAAGTTTGTATATTTAAATATAGAAGCATTCAGGGGTGTGTGTGTGTGTGTGTGTGTGCGTGTGTGTGTTTATGCAGGGCTTGTGACTAAAGATAGGCAAGTCCTTGATTTTTCTCATAACTATCTCATTCAAATGGGCTGCTGGAGCCAGTACTGACTGCCAGACTTCAGAAGCCTTGAGTCTATGGCCCCCCACTGTGCTACACTTCAGGACCAGACAAACAGCTCCATCAAATGTGCTGTGAGGTGGGTGGGCCTGACCTCAGATGCAGATTCTGGTTCTGGAGGTCTGGGTGGTGACAGGGCTTGTGGGTTCTAGAGCAACAGGGGAGGCTGCTCCTCGCTGCCAACTGGTTGACCCCCCCCCATTATCCTATCCCACCCCCACCCTGGGGCTCAACTAGGGGCCATTGGCTGCCCTGGAGCCTCACCTCCCTCTCTCCAGACGGATTCTGAGTACCTGGCACTGTCATGGTTAAGGTATTGGGAGACTCTCAGCATCCCTGTCCTCAGCCTTGGAACAGCACAGGGGTCAGCAGATGACTCCTATCACAACTAGAGCATCACCATCATTTTGCCCACCATCCCAAGCCTGCCCACCTTCTGAGGAGAACCATAGCGACAGTCGGTATCATTGAAGGAAGATACCACCCAAACCTTCTCAAAGCAGTCCCTTAAATGGTCCACTGCACCATCCCACAGGGACAGGCCTCAGGGTGCTGTGCTGGCCCATTCATCTCTTCCATACCACCACACTTCAGCCCCATCCAGCTCCTCCCTGTCACAGAGGACAGCATGAGCCTCTCACAGGGCACATATGAATCTTCATCGCCAAGCCAGGCCACCCCTTTGACACAGGCTTGGCCTCTGTGTTTCAGAGATGCTACCACGTGTGAGAGCCCTTCTCTTGTCTTGTTACTTCACAGCCCTGGGTGAGCTCATGCTTGTCTTCAGGCTCTGACTCCACTAGGCCCTGGCATTTTAACTCTTATCCTAAAGTCACCGCTGCCCCCAGGAATCCTTGCCAGATGTCCCAGACTCAGCTGGCCCACCTGTACCATTGCAACTCTCACCATTCCCCCCTTTGCTGAAATCTCAACAGTGGGAAGTTATAGCACCTGTCAGGGTCTCTGATATACAGAAGCTGGGAAAGCGTAGTAAAACAAAGCAAAATTTCAGAATTCCAGCTCCAAATGGCACCAGGGAGATGCTGTGAGCTGTCTTTCTCATTCCGCCAATAGATCAGGGACGTTTGAGTTCAGAGGCAGGACTGATGTCCCCCAGTCCTTCCCCTCCTGGGCACTGATGTGTTCCTGTACTCTCTTCCTACCAGTTCCCCTCCCAGGACATCTGTGAAGCTGGGCAGCATCGTTCTGTGGAGTCAGGGGACCAATTCATGGCTGGCAGCTGGGGTAGACACAGCTCTGTGCTGTCTAGAAGGCACAGCTCATCCACTCTGGTGCCCGGAGTTTGTTCATGGGGAGCATACCCCCAGATGTGAGGAGCACGGAGAACTTGCAGAGCCACACCTGGGAGTGTGAGAGCAACATCTGAGCGGAGTCTTGAATTTTTATTTTAAGCACAAGTACTTAGTCTCACTCTTGGGTGAGCCCCGTAGTGCTGCCAGCTGGAGCTCACACTGTATTCTTCAAGACAGCACTATTTGAAGTAATGGCGGAGGTTCCCCAATCTAATCATCCATGTCTGATGTGTAGCAGGCCACTGCTGAGCACCAGCATCCACCCCAGATGACATCCAGAGTCTTCCAAAGGCCCACCAGCCCCGGGGCCAGAAAGCTGGCTCTGTGGGGAGTTGCTTAAGTGCATATTTTGGACAGTCCAGGAAAACATCATCCCACTTCCTCCAGCCTACAGCAACTAAATCTCCCCTCAAGGGAACAGCTGATAAGCAGTCATGGGAATGTCACCCTTCAAGGTCTCCGAATGAATGGGTAGTAGATCTGCAGCTTCTCACTGCAGTACCGTTCCTTTATCACTCCTGGAGCCTGCCCTTGGCTGGACACAGATGTCTCCAGCCCCCTCTTCCGTGCAGCTGCAGTGTGCTGGCTTCTGGAGCTGCTGGTCTTTCTTTGGGCTGACATCTTCCAAAGGCCTCTGGAAGAGTCTACGTCTAAGTCACAGTCCCCTGGGCTCGTTATATAACGCTATTGATCCCAGTTGGCCTGCTTAAGAAAAACATAACTAATTAGAGCCCGTAAAAACCTACACACCAAATTAATTCTGAATTGCTCTGGTGACTCTCGCCTCTAAATGTTATAAATAGAGATGGCCACCAGGCCTATATTTAGCCTGTGCCGGGCTACCTGGTATTTATAATTAAGGAAGTCCAGAGAGACAGAATGGACATTTTGTTGTTGTTTTTTTTTTTAAGCACTTTTTTTTACAAACTGCTTCCCATTTCAGTCACACATGCACATAGCCACATTTTGTTATTGCAATAATTACAATCCCACCCAAGTTAAGATACTGCACAATTTCTCAGTCCTTTAAATTTACGTTCTCCCCCAAATGGTGCAATTAGGCTGGTCAACTTCCTGCAAATCCCTGAAAAATAACATTCATTTTTATTTTGTAGACTGCATTTTTTTTCCTTCCTTCGAGTTGCTGAAGCAAACAGCCCAGTTTCTGATGAGGAAGCTTGACTTACCAACTTGGCCTGGGCTCATACTGATCATGGCCACAAACATTCTGTATTCTGATGATCTCCATTTTAAAGAGCTTACCAGTTAGAGAAGTCTTAGTGGTTGCGTAAAGTTGTTACTGTTAATTCCCAATTCTAACATCCTCTGATTTAAAAAGTAATGCACACAACTCTTCCTCCTGAAGTCCTCTATGGTAAGATCGTCATAAGGGGAGGAACATAGTTTGTGTAGGGAAGGGACAAGGGGAAGGTCTAGGGTAGCTCAGGGCAAGGCACCAACCACTCTGGAGCTCAGTAGGTGAGGAAGGCATCTGCCTTGGTGATGATAGAAAGCAGAGAGGCCACTCTGGGCATCAGAATATGAGCAGGTACCCATTTTGGGGGTGGAAATCAATGAACATGTCAGATGGGTTAGTCACAGGGGCATGAATGTATCAATACACTGGGAACAACAGAAGCCAGATTTCCCACCACTGGAGAAGGTCATCCATACAAGGTGGGATTCCAAGAAGAACTCTATGGTGAAAGACTGGAATTAGATATCCTTGTAAATTCAGTTCAGGGACATATATACATGCAGTGTGTGTGTGTGTGTGTGTGTGTGTGTGTGCGCGCGCACGCGCGCGCGCTATAGTTTGGCTAAGTGTCATCCAAAAGGTTGGTCATCAGCCTTTGGGACTATAAAACCATAACAAGAGGCAGAGCCTCATGGCAGAAAGTCAAACCACTGAGAGCAAGCCATTGAAGGGAACAGTAAGGTGCTTGGCTGTCATGAGCAGGCATTTTTGCTCCATTGTACACTCCCACCAGGATCTACCGCTTGGCTACAGGTCCAAAAGCAAGGGTACTATGGGCTGAAACCTCGCAAACTGTGAGACAAGATAAGATTTTCTTCCTTTTGTCACAGGTTCAGAACATGGTTTAATGAGGTATATATAGATACAGAAGCACAGACCCAACCTGCACCTGCAGCCTGAGAGCAATGGTACTGCAAAGCAATGAGCCCACCAGGAGCCCACCACCACCTCCGTGCTCATGCATACCATTTCCCTGATAAAAACAACAGGACTCTGGCGGTGACTGGTTCTAGCCCTAGGATGGGGGCATCAGAAGAATATGCAGTATCATAAGTTGGCAGAAAGCAAGCAAAGGCCCAAAGGACTCTAGAGACATTTCAGAAGGATACAGACTATCCACTGACCAAACTCAGCACGAGACATCCTCATGGGCTATGATCTCTGATTAATCAGGAAACCACGAGTCCCTACAGACAGGAGTAAATTAAAGGTTTCAAAGAGAGATCTGCTTTGATTCATATGGTTCCAAAGCAGTACTATGCAAATTACAAAGGCAAAAAGGGAGATTTTACACTGCAAATTCTGATTAAAAAACAAACAAACAAACAACACCCGAGTCAAGGGGACTGTGGCTGCTTCAGGATGGTTTGCCAACTCCAAACCTCAGGCTGGAGTTTAGTTCCCACTGTGAGACTTCAAGGCTGCAGAAACATAAACCTGATGCTTACAGATGAGATCTCTCAGGGGTGACTACAGTTAGATAAGCTCAAGGGGGAGGCCCCATAACTTGAATCTTGGTAGCTTTATAAGAATAGGGAGAGATACCTCAACATATGAGCATATTCTCCCTGTTCCCTGCCATGTTATAACACCCAAAACCAGCCTTGGACCCTGCCAGCAAGGAAACAATCACCAGTATGGGCTCTTGACTTTGGCCCTCCAGAGCCCTGAGCCAAAATAAACAGCTTTTTCTTTGTAACTTACCCCCTCCCTTGCTATTGTTATCAGCAGCAGAAAACAGGCTAAGATGTGGTCAGGCGCCATGGCAACCAGTATCGCTTCTGTAATGCTTCCATTGAAACCTGACAGACCCAACTGGAAAGACATTTCCCAAAACAACCTGCCTAATATGCAAAAAAGGTTTAGGTCACAAAATGCCAATGAATGCTATAGAGTGGAAGAGATTCAACAGCCATGCCATGGCCTCCCTGGAGGTCACAGTGGAACCTGAGGCAAAGGGAAAATTAGCAAAACTGGGCTGGATTGGAAATTTGGATATTTTGTTCATGGATGTTCATGCATTAATTGCTTTAACATTAGTAATTGTTGCTTACCTTGATGATGGGGTCTTTTGGTACCTCTCATCCTGCCCTACTGCCCAGCCTGCTAATGAGCCCTGCTCACAGAATGTAGCCCTGACTTTGAACAGAATTCTTCTTTACAGTATAAGTCGGCCTCCTGTCACTATAACAAAATACTCTAGACAATTAATTTGGAAGAGAAAATGTTTGTTCTGCCTGACCATTCTGGAGGTCAGACTCCACAATAAAGTGGTCCTGGCTGCCTGGGGTTAACCAGACTGTCGTGTGGATACACATGGCAGAGCCAAGCAACTCGCCTATAGTTAGGAAGCACAGAGACAGGAAGAGGCTGGCCTTCCACAGCCCCCTTAGAGGGTATGCGGCCATGTCCAGATCCACATCTTACAGGTGCCACCACTTCCCAACCACATCAGCTGGGAATGAGCAAAGCCTTTAACACGTGGAGGGCATTCTAGCCACTGTTGGGCACCGAGGAGAGTGAGGCTCACACATGGTGAGAGACTGCAGGGATCTATTGGGGTTCTGCAGCGACTGCCCCTGTTTATGTGACAGATGCACTGAGTTTGGTCATGGGACCAAACAAGCAACATTCTCACCGAGAGTATGTGTTATATGCTTTTATTTTCCTGGGAGCTTATGATTGGTTTGTTTTGTTTCCACATTTGTGAAAGTTGCAATAAAACAAGGCCCCTAACTTCAGAGTCTCCTTTCTCAATGAACAATGTGGTGGTTTGAATGAAAATGACCCCATAGGCTCATAGAAAGTAGCACTATTAGAAGATGTAGCCTTGTTGGAGTAGGTATGGCCTTGTTGGAAGAGGTGTGTCACTGGGGGCAGGCTTTGAGGTTTCAGGAGCTCAAGCCAGGCCCAGTGTCTCTCTTCCTGCTGCCAACTGACCCAGATGTAGAACTCTCAGCTACCTCTCCTGAAGCATGTCTGCCTGCATGCTGCTGAGTTTCCCACCATGCTAATAATGGACCAAACCTCTGAGCCATAAGCCACCCCATTAAATGCCTTTCTTTATAAGAGTTGTGGTCATAGTGTCTCTTCATAGTAATAAAACCCTGAGTAAGACAAACACTTAATGAAATTATGGTCAAGGCAAACACATTGGCATTGCAAACCTCAACACCAGAGAAGAGAGGACAGGAGGGTCAAGAGTACAAGGCCATCCTTGGCCACATGATGAGTTCAGTGCCAGCCTGGATTCCATGACACCCTATCTCAAACAAAACAAAACTATTAATGGTTTAGAAGACAAAAGATGAAATGCTTCAACTCCTGTAATGTACCTCTGAAACACTCTCTGTAGTTGAGTTGTAAATGATAGATGAGTTATCTGAATTTTGTCACTGTTCCCTCCTCTAACCTAAGTAGACCCTGAGGGACCCTGGAATGCTATAGAAGAAATAACAAGAACAAGAGGACTTATTCCAAAGAGGGTGACATGTGTGGTAGGGAGGCTGCAGGAGGCCTGTATATGCCCATAATGTCCCCTGGTCACTCTCTGTCAGGACTCATGACCCCTCCACAGGACGTGTACCCTGTAGCCGACTCTTTACTAAGGATGGAGTCATACCCTGTGTCTCTGTTGCCTGCTAACTACCTTGATCTAACCACATTTGGCCTCTATAGTTGGGAGAGGCAAACCATGCAGAGATCCTATGGTGGGAGACAGGGTTCCTGAACTCTCGCCAAGAAGCCAATATTTGGGTTGCACATGAGTTACATACCATGTTTTTACCATTAGTACCTTATCTTAATGTTACTACTACTGTAGAGCCTGCCCCAAACATGCCTTGGATCCATGCAGCTAGTATTTGGACACTGGTTCAGACTGTCCTGCCTCTAGAAGGCCCCTGCTTCTGTCTTTTCCCTGAGTATAGAAGAAGCAGAGTGATGGCCGTACCTTCAGAAAGTCCTAGCTGGAAACCTCACCATGAAAAGGAACCCTGAAAGAAGCCCAGATTTGCTCATAGAAATGAGTATCCCTGACTTAATGCCCTGAAGTTCATCTGGGCACAATGGCTGTGCACAGCACATGGCAGGGGGGACGGGGGTGTCTATACCATCTGGTTCAGAATAAGCTCACGCTGAGTACTCATGCTGGCCCACTACCTTTAAAGGGAAAAATGACACAGGAAGGGAAGGAGGGAACTCTGTCACTCTGTGGAGTGAACTCTGTGGAGGCCAGACAGGGTGTTGGATCCTCTGGGACTGAAGTACAGACCATTATGAGCCAACATGTGAGTGCTGGGAATCGAACCTAGGTCCTCCAGAAAAGCACTCAGCTCCTAACTGCAGAGCCATCTCTCTAGCCCCACAGGAAAAACCTGACATTGCTTTTGTAGATTCTCTTTTCTTACATGCATGAATGTTTTGCCTGTGAGCACCTCTATAAGCCACATATATGCCTGATGTCCTTGGAAGTCAGTGGAGGACACTGAATCCCCTGGAAATGGAGTCCTCTGATCCCTGCCAGCCTCGGTTCCTCCTCCCTTGGAAGAGAGGGGTTGGCTTACTCTCCTGCCACTTCATGCTGACACCTGCGGCCTCCAGAATATTTGCCCATAAACAACATAACCAAAGTAAAACCTCCAGAGCACTGGTCAATTCAACTAGTTGCTTGAAAGGAAAAGCAGGAGAAAGCAGTCCACCCACTGTGCCCTCCTTATCTATGACTCTCTGAGATGAAGCACATGTAGTGTCTCACACACCATGCACCCGAGGAAGTCCTGTCCAGGCCTCTGCACCTCTGTGTTTACTGACAGCACCACTGGGTACCACTGCCTTCTTCTCCAACTGATGCTTTTATCTTATCCAGCCACTACAGGTCTCCATGGGCACCCATCCATTCCCTCATGGATTCCCTCAATACAGATGTGAGCAGCCACTTGAGCAGGGCACGGTCCTCAATATTAGAGACCCAGCAGGACCCATGGCAGCCTGAGCCTGCTTCAGAGGAGGGAGTGATAAGGAAAAATAGAACAAGATGGAGGATACATGGAAGAGGCTATCCTGTCCACCTGGGGCTGGAAGGACATCACAAAACATTGCCACTTACCAGAATGTGTTCCAAGATACAAGCAGGAACCTGCATTCTTAGAAGCTTAGCAGAAAGAGCATATCTATTGTTCCTTCGATGGCAGATGGCAGATGGTGGGGCATAACAGAGACAAGGAATTCACCTCCAGTTATCACCTTGCCAGACTACACAGGAACTCCGGTGAGACCCAACTCGGCAGCAGAGTGAGGTCTTGGCTTTGGAGCTGAGCTGTTCATGCTAGCTCTGTTTAATTGAAAAGGGACTTTGGGTACAGCTCCTTCACTTCTCTGGCCTTCATTTCCCTTTCCATGTAAGGAGAACACTAGTGTTCCCCTACCCAAGGCTGCAGGAGAAACAATGGTGGCATGCAATGCAGGAAACGCATTAGAGGGGACTGGTAGCTTCTTATATATCATTTCTTAAAGACAGGAACATGGGTGCCCCTTACTTTAGGAGGACAAATGTACCAAATGAAACTGGTTGTAATAACAAAGTCCATTTGCCCTTTAGTTTCTTTTCTTTTTCAGGTATACAGTCAGCCCTCTGTATCCTTGAGTTCTGCACTTTTGGATTCAACTAGCTTTTCTGAAAATATGCAGGAAAAAAATGGGGGGTTGTTATTAACGACATGAGCCAATTACACGTTAGGCCTATGTGGCTACTAGTACATCTATGCTGACAATGTGTAGCGCTCATATAGACTTTTTCTGGGACTTTATTCCCTAAACAATACAATCCAACAATTTACGTCATGCTTCCACTGGGTTAAGAATGGTTAGTCATCTCAAGGTGATTTAAAGCACACAGGAGGGTGTGTGCAGACTCTCCATACACACCACACTATTTTATACAAGGGAACTGAGCACGCACAGGCCTGGCTATCCATGGGGACCTTCGAACCAATCTTTTACAGATACCAAAGAAAGACCCTACTTTATTCCTGGTTCCATGGGGTAAATAATCCCACTTTGAAAGAGTCCCCAGAGGTCAAGATGAACAAAATAGCATCTTGCTGGCTAGGCCTCCACCCAAAGGGGCAGCAGGAGTGGAGGAGGGTACTAGGGTGCAGAGCCATGCACAGGCACTCCAGACTCCTACCTGCCAGGCATGTGACAGCACCCATGTCTAGCAATCCACTGTATTTTCCAATTCCCCGAAGCTAACGTTTCTTATCCATTTACTCTTACTCATCTGAGTTTGCAATATATGGCTCGTTCCAGGCTGAAACATTTTTTAAGTCTTAGAGTTCTGATTCTGCAAAACAAATTCATGCCGCATGTCATCTCTTATGTTCACAAGACTGCAAAGACAAATTCACTTTTAGCTGGGGAGCTGCTCTTCTGGGTCTGTGAAATCCTGTCTGATGGATGTACGCTGTCTGCTAGAGATGACAGCTGGCATCTCTGATACCCTCATCACCCTATACTGGTGACATGTCTTCTCCAGAGATGTGACTGGTTCTGGCAAGGCTTTTGGTGACTTATAACGTGGTAGCCTTACAAGTCTTGCTTTCCAAGGGCCCCACAGCTACCCCTCACGTGATCGGGTATCGATCATACATGAGGAACTGAGGTGGCTGCCTGGTGCCTTCCCTCAAAGAGTGACAGGCAAATCCATCCAGTTATCCCAGGATGGGAACAGGTGTGATGACTGAGGTGGCTGCTATCAACCCCCAACTCCAGCAGTGTGTGGTCATTTTATCCCTTGTGTAGATCTGAGACACTGCAGCAGGCAGTCAGCATGTGTAATGGGTTTTCTACATATCTCTGACCCGAGGTACAAGCCCAAATGCCCTAAAGAAGCCAGGGAGGCAGTACAGACCAGGGCGTACAGCCCCTGGCTCACCGCATAGCCTGGTTTCACAAGCAGACCCTCAGCACAGACTCAAGCAAGTTTATTTGCCTATCCACAAACATCTACTTCCAAGGACGGCCCAAGCCTGCCTTCCAGGGTGCATCCCCCTGCAGGCTCTCCTTAGAAGGACTGCAGCACCACAGAACATGCCTGGCAATGCTGAAGGTTTTGGAGCTGTCTGCAGAGTGGGGACAGGCTGGTTCTCTAAAAGATGTGTCCCATTATGTTGTTCTCTAATGGCAGTGGAAGACACAGACTTTGAGAAGCATCACTGGGTTCTCAGGTGCAAGGCTAATTACTTGTTACAGCACTCTGTAACCTCGCTGCTGAATGCAGGCTAAATTTAGCAACTTTTGGTCCGTCTTTGTCAGCTTCTACAGAAGTCCTCCTATCCGCCTCACATGACAGAAAACGAACTGCTCCTCCACTCCCATTGCATCTGACCTCCGGGCATAGCCTGCCCATCCTCCCCATCATACTTGAATGTGCCTGGAGGCTTATGCAGAGTGCCACAACACCATTCTACAAGTATGGGGACAGCTGTGTGTGGCTGCTCTCCGCTGACAGGGGGACTTCACAGAGACCAGGATCAGATGAGGAAATGGAGACACAGCTGGTCTGACAGGGCTACCCCAGCCCTAACACCTCTGGAAGTCACAGGCTGGTGTGGCCGGGGAGTCACAAAGCAGTGGTTGGGACCTCCATACTGGTCAGCTTCTTACACTTCCTGCTGTTCCGGCTGTCCTTCAAAGTGACAGCCAGCCTCCTGTCCTACCCAGCACCTGTAATGTTTCCCTGACATCATCGCCAGCTGTTCCTGCCTCCTCCCTCGTTCTGCGCATCAGATCTCTTCAGAAGACTTCTCCCTGAGCCCTCCTCCTCCTCCAACAAATAAAACACTCATCTACCCCTTCCTATGCCCTTGTGTCCTCTAAGCTGCTTGATATCCCTTCCCAGTAAGTAGTGTGTATCCTGTTTTCTCGGCCCTGTCGCCCTGGCCTAAGCTACTCTGGCTCCCCCTTGCACTCTCAGAAATGCTCTGGGTTATGCAATCACTCATGTAGCCAAGGGCATGTCTCCAGGGAAGGGGCATACAGGCCAGTGCAGTTGTCATGGCTTACCCGAGGTTCCACTTCCTCTTGTCCTCCCCATGTCGCCTACCACCACTAACGGGCTCATTTTCCTCCCCTGTCACCTTTCTGCCACTGACACAGGGCAGATAGCCAGGTAAATTACTGTCCTGATCCTGATTCCTTCCCTGACCCCTTTATGGCAGCAGCCATGAACACGGCCCTGGACAGGCCCCACACCAATGTCCCTCCCTCACCATAGGTCACATGACCGCCATCATTCCTGGTTCCATGGTGACCTGATTCTCCACTCCTTCAGGCAACTATGTCAACCATGTCCTCTTAGAACCCAAATGACCTGACTCCCTCCTCTCTAGTTCTACTCTCACAGATGAGGATATCCTTACCACATGGCCAATCCCACTGCATTATTGAAGTCACCATATAGTGGCCAAAATGACCCTCCCCTGCAACCCAGGTCTACCCAGATCCAAGCTCTGGCATTCTCCAAGCACCTGCTTCCCCCACACCCCAGGAGACAGCTCTTCCCTGACTATGAAATAGGGTCCTTTCCCTCGGCCTCTGGCCTGGTCCAATCCTCGCCTTCTCTCTCGTCTCCTCTACAGAAGTCAAACCACAGCCTGGCTTTCCCTCAACAGTATTCATGTTTCCCTTTCTGCTCAGGCCCTCTCAGGCCCTCTCAGCCTCCAACTAAACCCTACTCACCCACCAGGCCTCCTCTGTGATGGCTATTCTTGGTTGTCAACTATCTGGAGTGAGCTACAATCCAGATATGGAGGGCACAGTTATGATTTGGATCTTGAAGCAGGAAGACAACATGCCTTGAATAGAGATCTTGAGGCTGGAAGGCACAGACTTTTGATCTCGATTTTGAGGCAGGATAACCTAAGCCTCTAACCCAGATCTTGAGGTGGGAAGGGGCACCTTTATCTGGGCCACACCTTCTGCTGGGAGCCTGTATAAGGACAGTGGGAAAAGGACAGGTTATCCGCTCCTCACCCGCTTGGCCTCGCCTTTCCAGCACGCCCATTCCTCCATTGGCATTGGATCCCAGCACATACAGAGGACCAGCTGAGACACCCAGCTTCGTGGGACTGAGCAGCCACCGGATTCTTGGACTTTCCATTCACAAGTAGCCATCGTTGGACTGCAGCCTATAAGTCATTCCAATAAATTCCCTCAGACAGAGGACTGATTGATTCATTCCATAAGTTCTGTGACTCTAGAGAACCCTGACCAATACACTGACACATGAAGTAGAGAACGTTGGAGCCATGTTACCAAGAGGCTTGCTCCAGCAGGTGTAATTCTACCCAACAACAGTGGAGGACATTCTTCTCCACAGACTGAGGAGGTTCCAGAACCTAAAATAAATCTTTCCAACATCAAAGAACTAATTCCCAAGATGATATCCAATCTGAAGACAATTAAGTTAGCTATTGATAACATGAAAAGATGAAAAGTCTGCATGTAGAAATTAGCATATATTAGCATACATGTGTAGGTATTGCATGGATCACACATCAAAATGTGGTCTTCAGATAGGCATACTGCAATGACAGTGAAAGTGTTGATGGGAGAACTAATGAGCACCATTGAATATGACATCAGAAGGGACAATGCATCCTCTCCCACACTAGTAGAAGCAGGGTTGATGGACACTCAAGGTATCAAGAGTCCAGCTAAAAAGGTGTGTGTGTGTGTGTGTGTGTGTGTGTGTGTGTGTGTGTGTGTGTGTGTGTGTGTGGTTTGAGACAGATTTTTCTCTGTGAAACAGCCCTAGCTGTCCTGGCACTCACTCTGTAAACCAGGCTGGCCTCAAACTCACAGAAATCTGGCTTCCTCTAACTCCCTAGTGCTGGGAATAAAAGTATGTACCACCACGTCTGGCTTAAAAAGATATTTTTAAGTTCAAGAAAACAGAGAGGAAGAGAGTTAAAGTTAGGAGAAGAACTCTGTAAAACAGACAATAAATTAGTAATAGGGAAAAGCTAAGCAGCTGGAAACACTTCTTTAAGAACCCAGCAGGAGAGATAAATCTACCCCAGTACAGACAAGGGGGAAATGCTCAGGGACAAAACAAAAGGAGAGGTACTACTGCAGGTAAGGCCCAGGACTAAAGGGTAATGAGGAGACACTCACTGGGGCGCTACGCTAATACATTTGAACACTTAAGGCAACAAGAACAGATGACTAGAAAATTATGATTTATGAAACCATCTAAAGAGAAGAACTTGGCTCTTCCACTAGAGCAACTGAAGCAGTGGGGAGACATCCATCTCTTACATGGAACTCCAGTGCCTGGATTTAAAGGTGAGCACTACGCAATGTTAACGAATAGACCGTCTTAGTCTTGCACAAACTGGTCCAGGAAACAGAAAAAGAGTAAAATTTTACGAGGCCAGGGTAATATTGGAGCCAGACAAGGGCTGTATCGGAAGGGGAAATTATGGCTCCTCTTTGGCCATGAGTATAGAATCTCGACTCCCAACTGGCTCAGAAGGCCAGATTCAGTGAGGAGTCGGGAACAATAAGGTGTATTTTGTTCATAAATGCAAAAGCATTTGAACACTAGAAAGCCAATACATTTAACTCTTTCTGCCAGCAAACTGAAAATATTTTTAAAGTTCAAAACCCCTATGATTGAAAGTTTTTTAATCTTGTAAAAGACTTCTTGGCCTTTTATGAGTCGATCTTCAAAAATAAAACATCTGACAGCTGTTGGAGGGCACCCTGTAATCCTAACACATGGGACATAGGGGCAGGACATCATGAGTTCAAGGCATCCCTGGGTACAAGAGTTCCAGGGCAGCCTGGGCCACTTCAGACTCCACAGGACAAACAACAAACAGGAAACATCAGTCTTCATGGGGACACATTTGAAATATCCCCTTTAAAATTAAGAGCAAAGGTGAGAAGCCTCGTGGTCAATTCTTTTATTCATCATTATGTTGAAAGTCCAGCTAGCTCCAGCCACAATAAATCACATTATGGCTTATTTGAAAAGAACAAGGGACTTTGTAACAATGAGTCTATAAAAGAGACCTATATAAAAGCATTGTCTTTCTATAAACTGGCAACAACTGTTTACAGTGCCTATATATTTGATAAAAGGTGTTTAAAGTCTTACAGATAGAAAATTACAAAACATTGCTAGTCATTAAAAAATACTTAATGAGTAAGATGACATGCATGCTATGTTCATAGACTGGAAGGCCCTGTATCATTGTGATCCATTTGATAAAATGTATCAAATATAGTTATATGTTATGTAACTTTTCAGTCAAAATACTGAAGGAATTTTGTTGGTCTGTTTGTTTTTCAGAAATCATTACATTCCTTCAAAATCAAAAGGGGGGAAGACAAGAAGGCAAGAATAGCCTAAAAACTCCTAATATTGACTGAGGTTTGTCCTGTCAGATGTCAAGACTTATTCTAAAGCTAAGGAACTAGAGTCTGTGAGATACTGACCCAGGAACCAACTTAATACACGGAACAGAGGACAGAGCCCCATGCAAGGGCAGAGCTTGGTTTTCAGCAGAACGTCACTGGCAAACTGGATATAGAGCACTCAGCACCTGAGCCTGAGGTGGGGATATCAAGAACAGAACAGCCTGAGAACACATAGGGAGACCCTATCTCAAAAGAGACAGCAAAGTAACCAAAAAGCAGGACATAGCCCAAAGAGAAACTACTCAAGTGCTGATCCAAGGAGAGACAGATGTTCTGTGGGGAAAAAGTCAAATCAAATCCTGTTTCACAGTAAACAAATTTGAGCAAATTGAGACCTAGGTGTGACACATGAAAGTAAATCCTGCAGCTAGCCACCTGGATGTCTGATTCACCCTCTCAATGCACAATGCACTCCCCATCTCTCCCAGGGTTCTGTTCTAGTTCTCTTTTGTTTTGTTATCATTGTTGCTTTTTTTTTTTTTTTTTTTTTTTTTTTTGGTCAACTTGACACAAGGTGGGTGGAGTCAGCTGGAGAGACAGAACGTCAGGTAAGGAATTGCTTCCATCAGACCAGTCCTTGGACATGTCTGTGAGCTATTTCTTGATTGATGTGGGAGGGCCCAGGCCATTGTATCTGTGAACACCCCTAGGCAGGAGGTGCTGGGCTATATAAGAGAGCAGGCTGAGCAAGTCAAGGAGAACAAGCCAGGAAGCATTGCTTCTCCAGGGCTTATGCTTTAGTCTCTGCCTCCTGATTCATAACCCCGAGCTGCTGCCCTCACTTCCCTTCTTGATGACTGTAAGCGGTAAGATGAGGTCAACACCCTTTCCCCCTCTGGTGTTTCTCCTAGCAATGGAGAACTAAGCTAGGACAGAAACTGGTACCAGAGAGTGGGATATTGCTGTGACAAAACTGACGGGGTTGTTGTGGGGAAGACTGTGGGAGAAATTCAGAACGTTGGCCAGGATGCAGCCTCCATTTCAGTGGATATTACAGTGCATATTACAGAAGCCAAGCCCATGGGTTCACTACCAAGCAGAGAGGTAGGTGTGACGTGGGGCTGGCCTGTGCAAAGGAGACAAGCTGTGTGTGCTGAGGGGAGCAGAGCAGAAGGTATGGCACTACCCAAGCAAGCCCTTTGGGACCAGAAGAGTGTGAGTCCCCAATGTCGGACAATGAGCTACTACTCGTACCGTTATAGTTTGGGGTTTGCTTTGATTTGACTGTAATTGTGCCCGAGTTCTTTCCTCTTGGGATAAGATAGAACTTGTTTTTTATTTCATAGGAGCTTACAGTTGAGATGCTTTAGATTTTAAAGAGATATTGGATATTTTAAAGAGACTTGGAACTTAAAAATAAATGGTTGGACCTTTTAAAGGCTATGCTATGTCTGATATGGTAATACTAACATGAGATCTTAGGGATAAACAAGAAGGGAAGGCCATGATCTAATAGTGATATATTTGTGTGTCAGGTTGCCGAGGGCTGACTGTGCTGATTATTCGTTTTTAAATTAATTTCACACAGGCCACAGTCATCTGGGAAGAGGGACTGTCAACTGAGGAGCTGCCTCCAACAGACTGGTCTGTGGACATATCTGTGGGGCATTTTTCTTGATTAATAATTGATATGAGAGGACACAGGCCATAGTAGGTGATGCCATGCCTGGCAAGGTGCCCCTAAGTTATATTTTAAAAGCAAGCTGAGCAAGCCATGAAGAGCAAGCAAGCAAACTATGTTCCTCCAATGCACTTGCCCTGGCTTCCCTGTTCCTCGGATGACCTCCCACTATCCATGCACAAGAAAACAGCCTTCTCCACAACATGCTTTCCCTCAGCAACTGTGGATGACCCACAGGGCTGGGACTCATCTCTCAGGGTTCACCCACCCCTTAACCTGCCTAAACCCATATTACAAACCAAGTCATTAGGTCCAGAGACACGGAGCTGCCTTGGTTAGGGTATATGGGAAGTGTGAGAGACGGGTTCTTCAGCATGAGATCCAGGGATACTACATGAAGGGGCCTGATGCCAGCTAGACAGCAGGCAGATGTGGCTGCCTTCCTCACATGGAGCCCAGCACAAATAAAAACCAGTGCCGCCCCATGATGCCGAGCTCCCAGCCACTATACACCCTATGTTCTCAAGTCTAAGAGCTGGGCCAGCACCCACAGTCTCTGAAGGAGCAGCAGAGCTTGAGGAGTCTTATTCCTAGCGATATTTTAAGTGAATGCTGCTGCTGGTGGACTGGTGGGAACTTGAGGAAATGAGGATAGTAAAGGGATTCATCGTGTGACATCAATTAAGATATCCTGCCTCCCACTCCCATGACAGGGTGAGAAGCCACTCAGCTTCCCCACAGACTTAGGAAAATACCCTAGGGAGGGGAAGCAGATAGGCCAGGGGTGCTCCATCAACATTGGCTCCCCCACATCCCATGGGTGCCATAGAACACTGCTACCAGAGGTCAGTGGCAAGCAGAGCTGGATAACTAACTGCCCTACTCACAGGACTGCAGGGTTACTCATGCCCTGATTTACAGGACCTGGGTGAGGTCAGGGATAAAGGCAGGCATGCAGGCAGCTCAGGAAGATGCTACATGGCACAGATTCCATGCCTCGGTTTCCTTATCTATTATATGGGAAAAGTGTCTGGAGGAAATAAGGTTGAGTTTTAGGGGCCATTCCTTCTGCGGTAAGAGTTTGTCACCCTTGCCCACTGCCTTGTCCTTCCTCACGATGTCTTTATCTCCTTTTGTTGGAGGTGACTGCCCTCTCCTCCCTCTGGAGTCACATGCACATTTCCTAGGGAGTTGGCCACATTCTACTGGCACTGGGCTGCTGCCACTGCGGTCTAGGCATCTACAACACAGTCTGCCCCTCATTAGACTACGCGTTAACCCAACACTAAGAGGTAGCTGCCTCCTGGGAATGCATGGGATCTTTGCCCTCCCTCTTGCTCTTTCTGCCTTTCCTTTTTTTTCTTTCTCTCTGTGTAGCTCTGGAGCCTGTCCTGGAACTTGCTCTGTAGACCAGGCTGGCCTAGAACTCAGAGATCTGTCTGCCTCTGCCTCCCGATTGCTGGGATTGAAGTCGAGCGTCACTGCCGCCTAGCTGTATTTTCAATCATTCACAAGACAATGGAGAGGCACTACTTGTGGAGGGAACACCATAGACAGAAAATCTTACTTGTATTTCTAGCCCTTCCTCTCCTTTATAAAGGCTGTAGAATCTAAAACTCTTGATTTTCCCAGACTTGCCTGAAGCCAACAAGGCCATGTAACATAGCTATAACCCCTGAGATGGATTACAGGCACAAGTCCCTGGGGAGGATGGCCCTTTTTGATTGAAACGGAAAAGGTCTTTGTTCTATTTATTCATCTCCAAACCCTGCAGTCTGCCTAGTCCCTGGATATTAGACTTCAAAGTGTATGTGTATTATTAAGCCCATATTGCCACAAGGGATTGCCCTCAAGAAGGACTTCCTACTGAGAGTGGCAGAGAGGGGAGTGGAAGGGTCACATGACACAAACAAAACAAAACAACCTCCACAGTGTTTATCACCTCCTGAACACATTCCTAGCTACACTTTAACGCTTCTCTGAAACTGACAACACATGACATATGCAAGTGGTATATTACTTCCCAATGGAATGCAAACTATCCATGAGTGGCAGCAGCAGTGGCTTTTAGACAACTGGTTAAATTAAACTACAGCAAATCTCTCATTTCACATTCTAGACTCTTAATGTCAAAAGACAGGTGGTGACTCCAAGACTCCAACACCCCAAATTCTATGCTTTTTCAAAATCAAGTGTGGAATCAACCCAGGAAATACGTGAGGGAGTAACCAAAGGAGGCAGTCCTAATACATGGCAGGCAGCATCCACCCTCCTGGTCCTAAGCCACTGGTCACAGTGGTGACTGGCTAGGTATCCACTAGGGACAATACCATTCTCCTTGAGGTCAGGGCAGAATGAGGCTGTCAGTTAAGAGGACCACATTTTTATCCACACTAACAACTAACAATAGGCAAGGGCTCCCTTCCAGAGGAGAATATTCTCACGGCAATCTCCAACAGCTGGCTGCCAAATTCTGTTTTTGCAATGATGACTGCAATCATACATCACAGATGAGTGATTTGACATCCAAAGATGTTACGTGGGCCCGCCAATTGTTGATCAATGTGTAGGCAATAGTGTTCAGATCATATCTAAATCTTCTGCTTGTGTTCGCCTAATGGCTCTGCTTGCAAAAAGCTAGTCCGTGAAGGTAGTCCCAGAAAAGGAAAGGCTGGCTTTATGCATTATGGGGAAACTTAGCTACTGTGAGGAGAGCAGGATGAAAAGTTACATTTCTATGACCTCCTTAGAATTTTTGCTCATTTGCTGATGCCAATACTCTGCAAAGTCCTCATACATGATGCCCAGGGCAAGAAACATTTGGGGAGAAGATAAAAATCTAACACCTCTGGGTGTGCAATGAAAGTGCGTACCTAGGGTAAAGGACAGCACCAGCACGGATGGAGGATGCCTGCGGCAGCTTCCTTACAGACTACAGGCCATCCTTTGTGGGCTTTTCTGTTGACTCCAACTAGTTAACACAAGCCAACTGGCAGGTCCCACTATTTTATTTTTCTCCTATTTAAAAGAGAACTCCTTCTTAGTCCTGGGTGGCAGGGGCCTCTCTTGCACAAGTCTTGGTGGGTAGGAACCCTCCAAAGCATGCTAGACAGGGGAGGAAGGCCCCACCCACTGCTGAATGGAGGATGACAGCAAGGCAAGTCACTGTGATCAGCTCTTCAGTCATGACATGTCCCAGCGGCATAAGTCATAGCTCATGAGTTTAATCTAGCACAGCTTCTGCCTGTTCTGTCCCAAGTGTTAACAGCTACAGCCTCCATCAGAAAGACGAAAGGAAAAACAATATTTGTTTCCCCCCACCCCACCATCTTCATGGTGCTGTAGATGGAAGCCACGGCCTTGGACACACCAGGCAGAGGCTCTGCCTCTCAGATAGCTACCTCCAGCCCCCAGCCTCACCAGCTTTGAATTCCTGCTTTAAATGCAGAGCTTTCCTAGGGTGACTCCAATACCAGCTTTGAATTCCTGCTTTAAATGCAGAGCTTTCCTAGGGTGACTCCAATACACCTAACACTGGGCAGACTGGTATGTTCACACTGGGTAGACTGGTATGTCTAGCTCCACTGGCACAGATAACCATCACTACAATGATGATGGTGATGATGATGATGATGCTATTAGCAGCAGCATGGTCACCCGAGGACAGGCACTATTCCAAGCACACTCTTATTGGCAATGCTACTAACTTCCATTTTTCAAAAGAAAGGGTTGAGGTACAGGAAGGGACAGTCGATGTCAGAAGAGAGATTCTTATCACCCATTCCTTCATTCATTAGATTTTTTTTTTTTTTAATATTTACTACATACTGGCACATGCCTTTAATCAGGGGCAGAGGCAGGTATAGCTCTATGGGTTTAAGGCCAGCCTGGTCTACACAGAAGCTAAGACTACCTAGTGAGACCCTGTCTTAAAAATCTAAAACTAAAACTAAAAACTAAACTGAAATTACATTTATTTGTGCCCTACATGCATACGCACCTATTTGGAGGTCAGAGAATGAATGGCTGGCAGGAACTGGTTCTCTCCCTTCCACCACGTGGGGTCTCAGGTGAACTCAGGCCCTCAGGTTTGGTGGCCAGTGGCTTTGTCACTAGGCCATCTGGCTGGCACCTACTCATTAGACTTTAATCTGAGTTTTCTCCTATAAGTACATGTTCTTCAAACTCTACCTCATTGCCTGAAAAGTGTCTGATTTCAGATTGCCTGACACAAGTGGCTGTTTACTTTGTATTAGAGCCCCCCCAACTGCCTTTTGTCAGTGGTCAAAACTCCCCCATTGTGTCCGCTGAACAGGATGCAGAGCACCATAGTGGCTATTGGGGGAAGGCGTCACAAATTATAGCTATTTGCATATTTTATTATATTTAATAATTTTACTATGACTCTTAAAGCACATTAAGTAGTTAATTGGCTTTATTTCCTTTTCCACATTTTATTTGTCTCTATAATGTAATTAGTGTAAACTCCATATTCGCTTTCCCCTTGAGTCAGCTTAACACTTTCTCCTTTTCATTATGAAATATTTTATGCTTCCTTCCAAGTTTTCTCCTCACCGAGTCCTGATTTTAATTTGCTCTTGGGTACAATGTGCTCTAAGACGATTTCATTTCAGAAAAGAAAAAAAAAAAGTTGCATCTTCCTCTTGGTACGGAGTCTCTTTTCATTTCAGCACGTTCCCTAGCTTAGTTTAACGTCCTTTCCTTTCTATTATGTGTTATGTGTTCCAACTTTTATATCCCTCCGGCGGTTGTTCTAATAGAATTAGGAGAATCTATAAATAAAAGCTGCTTCTTAGAATAATGCTTTCATTCTTCTCCTCTGTCCCCGCCCCGACTTAGGAATTTACCAGCAGACCCTCTCAGGCAGAGGCTGTGCCCAAGAGTACTAGAGTTGTCTTTGCTGCATATGGTCTGGGGCTCCCCTGGGGAAACGGGCAGGAGTCCAAACTAGGGCTCCCATTCAGGACTCTGCACCGCAGCGGGGCAGCGGCAGCTGCTCCTGCCCCTTGATTTCAAGAGTCAAGAGAGGCTGAGAAGTCTTCAGGAAGTCGCTAGGTCTGATCCTGAAATTAGGGAAAACACAGTCGAGCAGGCGGGAGAAGATAATTAGTAGAAAACAAGCCAGACTGACTCTGCCAGGGTGTCTGCAGCAGGCTTATCGCTCCTGCACAGGAAGTTCCTATAACTGTGTGATTGGGTTCATTTGCATTTTCTGCACCTCCACCAGCACCAAACTAGCAGGTGAGGGCCACCAGGAGTCACATTTGTCCATTCGGGTGCCAAGGTGGCCTACATACACCCTACAGAAGTAAGTGTCCCAAAGTCAGACTCATTGCTATTGCCGTGATGACATCACCGGCTCTATTAAATCCCTAGAAGTCTTCTAATCTTCATCTACAAATAAGACTGCATCATTAGGACAACACCGGCTTCCTCCTCAGGGGCCACATCCGCCACGCCCTAAACGTCTTTTTCTCTTAACATCTTATTATGGAAATTCTCAAACATAGAGCAAAGTTGAAAGACACCTGTGTGCAGCAACACCCCCACCACACCATTCCACCGATGTCCCTGCCGTCCCCTCAGGGGTCTCTTCCTGAATCCACCTTTCTTGGTGGGCTCACTACAAAGTAAACTGCCATATCAGCACAATTCCTGAGTAACACGTCCACATCCTTATCGAGTTCAGTATTTACTTAGGGTTTTATTTTTCTACTTTTGAGGCAAAATTTGTCTATGAAGAATTGAGCACATGTTCATACCACATCTGTTGAGAGCTGATACATTATATACATATGACTTCACTCTTCCTACCAAGACATCACCCCGGAGTATCTGTGAACCTTCCCATCAAGCCCCCACCCAAAGCTACAGCTTTCTACAGTTGGAACCATCTGTCGCATGGTGTGATGTTTGTGAGGTCTTTCTCACATAGCTGTTGTCTGTTTCCTTTTGTGTGTGGTGTGGTGTTTGTGAGGTCTTTCTCACATAGCTGTTGTCTGTTTCCTTTTGTGTGTTTGCAACAGGGCTTCTTTGCATAGCCCTGGCTGTCCTGGATCTAACTCTGTAGATCAGGCTGGCCTCTGCTTCCTAGTGCTGGGATAAAAGGCGTGTGCCACCACCAACCCACCAGTCTGTTCTTCTTACTGCTTGTTCTGTGTCCCGTTTCTCATACTTGCCTAGGAGTGATGCCAGCAAATTTAAAATTGTGGTAAAAGTTAAATAGTCCAGGAAACCTCATAATCATCTGAGGGGGTAGTAAAAAACAGTACCCCAATAATGCTGAGAAACCAGCATTGACACAGGCAGACTGGTGATCCGCTCTGACCACAGAAGCTTGCTGGCCTGATTCTCTCAAGTGGGAAAACCATGGCACTAGTTCTCCTATTCGCTAGAAGGGCTGGTTATGTCATTCATATTGCTGACATACCCCCTGTTGCTATGACAGGTTGATATAGGAATCACACTGGGATCACGGCTAACACACCTCCATGAAAGAGCTTAAGACAAAGGCAGGGCATTTAAAATGGACTATGTAGGTTTGGCAGAGGACTATACTCGCTGGCTTTGTCCATTGTCCCTAATGACCAATGTGGCATCAGTTCCATGCCTATGATGCATGCAGGAACATGGCCCAGCCTCAAGACTCGCAATCTAATTCATGCAGCCTGGCAGCATGATTCAAATAAAACAAACAAGACAGCAGGGAGCATGGCAGCAGGAAGCATACAGGAAGGCTCCTCAGCCTTGGGGAAAAGATCTCTCAACAGCAGGACCAGCCACTGACAATCTGCAAGAAGTGGTCTATGTTCAGGATGCTGCGAGGCTGGCTCTCTGGCCTGGACACAAGCTGGGGCTGGCACAGCCACAGGCATAAATCAAGCACAAAGGCACATAAGCTACTAACTTCAGGAACTACTGACTGGAAAGTAAATCCAACTTCGAGTAAGAAGAGCACATTTGGCTTTAAGATGGGACTTCCGCAGCTCTCCATAGCTGGACTTCTGACACAAGAAGAAAGCAGAAAAACCCACCCAGGTGAAGATGGGCCCACCCTCAGAACTTAGGGGATTGCTATTAAGACCAACAGGACAGAAACAATTGTGTGGTTTTGTGACTCCTAGCTGCCCAGCAAAGCAACACAGTGACATCAGTGTGTCCACATCTACTCCCAGGATTCATCTGGAGTTGAAGTTGATTTAGCAGGAAACAGAATCAGTTTGGTTTTCTGATGTTCCTGAGGTGACTAGCTATCAAAAGGTAGAGAACTATATCCCTTGAAAAAGAACTAAGAAATGGAGTGGGGAGTCAAGGATTAGAAAGTGAAAATGACAATGTTTTGTATAAGAACACAAATCATTCCCCAAGTGAGCCAGGGGTGCGGCTGAAGGGCAGAGCACTCCCTAGCTTGTATAAGGTCCTGGACTCCATCCATAGCACTGCCAAAGTAAAACAATTGTTTAAGTGAAGGGCTCAGAGGATCCTGAACTGGCTGAGGCAGGGACAGAAGCTGGTTGGAGCCATTGAAAGGAACCCAGCTTTCTTGTTTGGGCTAATAGTATCACATTCCTGCAAATGACATATTAGAGACTGCAAAGAAAGGTGTTAATGAGCTCTTGACAGCAAGACAAAAATGGGTTCTTTTCTATTCTGGAAAAACAGGGCTTTATCATGAGGAATATAAAGCGAGTGAGGATTTGTTTAACTTTAAAAATCAGCGGCATAAGATGGAGATGTATGTGAGATGGAGTCCAGCGACGGCCAAGAATGGACTTATTTTTCTGTTAAAATCTGTTCTCAGACAGACACACCTAAATAAACTCCAAGCGAGACACAGGCAAGGATCCAGGGACATGGGGTCTGACAGACACCAAACCGCAGGCTTCTTCCATGACCCTTGAAGAGAACATGCATAAAGCTAAAACTGTCATAGGAGGGGGACTGCTTGGGTGCACAGCCTGCCTGCCCCAGCCCATCTTTGTAGCTCAGCACTGGCCAGGCATCCTGCCAAGCTTGGAGGTACTACACACCTTTAGTGAACAAAAAAAGCAGCTGATACATACCCCTGCCATATAATGCCATCAGATGTGTGGCAACGTTAGATCTACCCATCTTTCTTCTCCCTCCCTCCCTTTCTTTTTTTGAGACAGGGTCTCACTGGGTAGTCCTGGCTGGCTAGTCTGGAATTCACTAGATAGACCCAGCTGGCCTCAAACTCACTGCCTCTGCCTTCTGAGTACTAAGATTAAAGGTGTACATCCCACAACAGCTGTCAAAATTAAAAAAAAAAAAAAAAAAAGGAGTGTGTATGTGTGAGTATGTATGTGTGTGAATATGTATGTGTGTGAGGATGTGTGTGTGAGTATATTGTGTGAGTGTGTGTGTGTGTGTGTGTGTGTGTGTGTGTGTGTGTGTGTGTGTGTTTTGGTGATGAATGCATGGAGGCCAAAAGAGGGCGTCAGATCCCTCAGAGCTGTTACAGGTGTTTGCAGGACAACTGGATGGTTTGCAGTGACGCAAGGATCTGAACTTGGATCCTCATGATTATGCAATCAGTGCAAATTATTTTACATGCATGAATGTTCTGTCTGCATATACGTCTGTGCCCCTGTCATTGGATCCCATGGCACTGGAGTTACAGATGACTGTGAGCTGCCATGTAGTAGGAATCCAGTTCCTCTAGAAAAGCAGTTGATGCTCTTGACTTCTGAGCCATCTTTCCAACCTCCACTAAACCCCTTCCCCCCCTCAGAACTCTTCTCTCTCCAACCTTGCTCTTTCCTGGCTGATTTTTTCCTTCACTCTCTCTCCCCAATGGCTCATTCCCCACCTGCCCTGCTCTGTGAGTGGGATGGCTAAGCCTTTCAGACAGCACCACCAGGCCATTGGAAGCCCCAGAAGGTGACTGCATTCTTCATAGTTGGAGACTCTGCTCACAGCAACCCCCACCCCATCCTCTCTTCGCCACTCCTGCTGGTTGCTCCCTCAGAGCCCTTTCCTGAGATTCTCTATTTCTTAAGGGGATGCTTCTGAACAGATTGCTTATGAATGGGATGCTGAGTGAGATACTGTACAAACACCATCTCCTGTCCTGTTCCTCTGTGGGGCCCTCAGATGTTACAAAGCTTTCCCTAGACCCAGGGCAAAAAGTTCCTGCTCCCTGCTGTTACCCAAAACAGCTCTATATGTTCCCCTTCCGTGCTTACATAAGTTCCTGTTGGCTGTAGACAGGAATCTAGTTCTGCTCATCCCTGAAATACACAAAGGGCAGGCCTGATGCCTTGCAAACAGTGGCATTCCCAGTTCTATTTCAAAATACAACAGGCAAACAAACAAACCCTCTGAACAAGGTGCAAAGAAATTGTTGCAATGTTCTGAAAAGAAGGAAGGGAGGGAGGGAGGGAGGGAGGGAGGGAAGGAGGGAGGGAGGGAGGGAGGGAGGGAGGGAGGGAGGGAGGGAGGAAGGAAGGGAGGGAGGAAGGGAGGGAGGGAGGAAGGAAGGGAGGGAGGGGAGGAGGGCACTGATTCTCAAAATACATAGAGTATACCTATCAGATCAAAGACAGACAATTCAACTGAAAAACTGGGCAAAGAATATGAATAAGCAATTCAGAGAAGACTGAAAGTGGTGAATAGATACGTCAAGAGACATTTGACTTGAGTTGCAATTACAAAGAAAGTCAACAAAAGTAATCTTGCATTATAGAGTTGGTAAGAACAGCAAGAGACCAACTTCATCCCAAATTGGTAACCGCCTTCTCACACCCTTCTAGAGACAGTGTCAATCTTCATCCACCCGCCTGGGAACTACAGCCAATGCCCAATACAAGGTAACATGCATATACACTATGATACATCCCCTCAATTGCTGGAGCCAGGCCACCTTAGTCCAAATGTTAGCTCTGGCATTTACAAACTGTGAAGCCATGGGCCTTACTTCTCTGTGTCTCAGTTTCCTCATCTGAAAGATGGGGATGATGGGCACCGACCTCATAGTGTTTCTAAGATAAATGAGTCAATACAAGGAAGAACAGGTGGAAAATTACCTGCCATGGATCCAGGACCAGACAGGTGTCTGTGACTTTCATTATCACATCTGTTCTTGCTCTTATGTATCCTATGAGAAATTCCCATGCATGTGCCCAGAGAGGAATGAAGAAGAAGGATCATGGCAGTATGGAGATAAGGCAAATGAAGATCTGAAGGTAAATAGTGCAATAAGATGTCCACCACAGCCATAAAAATGGCATAGAGTTACTTATATTACCTAGGAAGCAGGCAGCGCAACACTTCCAGGATGGTTAAGACAGCTGGGTATTAAAAGAATGCTTATCTGGATCCAAGTCCAATGTTCTATACGTGCAAATGTTCATATTTTTTCTTTCAAGAAATAAAAACAGAAACATATATATTGAGACGTGAACAGTGGCGATATCAGGGGAAGGGACAAGGGGAATGAGTACAGCAAGGACGTTTTGGGTTTGTTTTTTCCCTCTTTATACATCTGCACTATTTTAACTCTGTGGTAGAAAAGTAACTATAGCAAACATGAGTAAGTTGGGTTTTTTGGTTTTGTTTTGTTTGTTTGTTTCAGTGTTGGAGATTGAACCCAGGGCCTAATGAGTGTTAGGCAAGTACTCTACCACCAAGCTATCTCCAGTCCTGTAATTTTTAAAAATAAATCTATATGTTTATTTATTTTTATTCTATATGGATAGATGTTTTGTCTGCATGTGCATCTGGGCACCATATGTGCCTGGTGCCTGCAAAGATTAGAAGAAGGCATCAGATCTCCTGGAACTAGAGTTATAGATGGCTGTCACCTGCCACGGGGCTGCTGGGAATCAAACCTGTGTCCTCTGGAAGAGCATCCAGGGCTTTTAACCATTGAGCCATCTCCACAACTCACAGCAATTCTGTAAACTTAAAAAATTCTCAGTAAGTATCACAAGTTAAACAAATAGTTCTAAGTTCTACAAGGACAGAAAAGTGGGACTGAGCACCTGTCAATAGAGATGTGATCTGGTCAGTGGGGACAGAGAATCAGCAGATCCACCTCCCCACAAGGTCCCACCTTCCCACAAGGTCCCAGTGTTAGATCAAGTGCTCCCAACACAAAGAATCCCTTGACCTAAATCTCATGGAAATGCTAAGCAAATTATCTGTCAGCCGCACAATGGCATGCCACCCATTAAAAATTACAATGGAGAATAGTTGCTAACTTAGGAGGGATAATTTTCAAAACTATACAGTCCATTTGTATAAGTCATCCATGCATATAGGAGTGTGTGTACACACATATATTAGCACAAGTATGTGTTCTATGCCTACACAGTTACAGAAATAACTGTGGGAAGATGGCTCAGTGGGAAAAGCATGTGCTGTGTAAATGTGAGGACATGAGTTTGGACCATCAGAACCCACATAAGGCTGGACCCATCTGTAATCAACAGCCCTACAGCAAGATGGGAGTTGGAGATAGGAGCATCTCGGATGTTCTTGGGCCAGCCAATCTGGCATTCACGATGGTGAACAAGAGATCCAGTCTCAAACAAGTAGAAGTTGAAAATCAATGCCTGAAGTTGTCCTCTGACTGACATGTGTGTCATGGCATTCACACATAAAAGCCACACACAAAGATTAAAAACACAAGCAAAAAAAAAGAAAAAAGAAAAAAGGACATGGTCCAAATTTTATCTGTAGTCTTCCTTGGGTAGTATAATTATGGATGATTACTGTAGTTTTCTGTTTCCAATGTTTTCTGCATTTAAAATTTGTAATGCATTGACTACATTTCATTGCTGCAATGGATGAAGACTATTAGGCTTTGTAGCTTATCTGTGCCACCCTCAGTGCTGCCCTGGGTCCCCACCAGGATTTTTCTTACTTCTAGGTTCTACTTTCTCACTCCGATGCTTAGAGCCATTATAATGAGAACACAATGGGTCTGCTAGGATGTGGATATACACTAGGATGGGTATATACACTAGGATGAGATATACACTAGGATGTGGTATACGCTAGGATGGATATACACTAGGATGGGGTATACACTATGATGAAGATACACTAGGATGGGTATATACTAGGATGGATATACACTAGAATGGGGTATACACTAGGATGGATATACACTAGGATGTGGTTATACACTAGGATGGGGGTATACACTAGGATGGGTATATACTAGGATGGGTATACACTAGGATGGGTATATACTAGGAGGGTATACACTAGGATGGGTATATACTAGGATGGATATACACTAGAATGGGTATACACTAGGATGGGTATATAATAGGATGGGTATATACTAGGATGGATATACACTAGAATGGGGTATACACTAGGATGGATATACACTAGGATGTGGTTATACACTAGGATGGGGGTATACACTAGGATGGATATACACTAGAATGGGTATACACTAGGATGGGTATATACTAGGATGGATATACACTAGAATGGGTATACACTAGGATGTGGATATATACTAGGATGGGGGTATACACTAAGATGGATATAGACTAGGATGGGTATACACTAGGATGGATATACACTAGAATGGGTATACACTAGGATGTGGATATATGCTAGGATGGGGGTATACACTAAGATGGATATAGACTAGGATGGGTATACACTAGGATGGATATACACTAGGATGGATATACATTAGGATGGGCATATACTAGGATGTGGGTATACACTAGGATGGATATACACTAGAATGGGTATATACTAGGATGTGGATATACACTAGGATGGGTATATACTAGGATGGGATATATACTAGGATGTATATACACTAGGATGGGGTATATACTAGGATGGATATACACTAGGATAGGTATACACTAGGATGGATATACACTAAGATAGGTATACACTAGGATGGGGTATACATTAGGATGGATATACACTAGGATAGGTATACACTAGGATGGAGTATATACTAGGATGGATATACACTAGGATAGGTATACACTAGGATGGAGTATATACTAGGATGGATATACACTAGGATGGGGTATATACTAGGCTGCGAGGGCATAGAGTAGGCAGAGGTATACAGTAGATTAGGGAGGGTATACACTAGACTAGGGAGGGTATATACTAGGCTAGGAGGGTATACTCTAGGCTAGGAGGGTATACTCTAGGCTAGGAGGGTATACTCTAGGCTGGGGAGGGTATCCTCTAGGCCGGGGAGGGTATTCTCTAGGCTGGGAGGATATATAATAGGCTGGGGAGGGTATACACTAGGCTGGGGAAGATATTCACTAGGCTGGGAGGGTATATACTAGGCTGGGAGAGTATTCACTAGGCTGGGAGGGTATATACTAGGCTGGGAGGATATTCACTAGACTGGGGAGGGTATACACTAGGCTGGGGAAGATATTCACTAGGCTGGGAGGGTATATACTAGGCTGGGAGGGTATACACTAGGCTGGGAGGGTATACACTAGGCTGGGGAGGGTATATAAGAAACCTTTCCTGCTCTTGACAGTCTTGGATCCAATGTAAAAAAGCTGGTCTACGGCTGGGGTGTGGCTCAGTGGAAGAATGCTTGCCTAGCATGTGTAAGGCCCAGGGGTTTGATCCTAGGCAATGCTGGTCTGCCTTCATTCCTGCATAGATAAGCCTTTGATGTAAGCTCTGGGTCAGAGGCCTGATAAGAAGGGAGGATCCCAAGTACAAGGCACCCTCACTTAACAGGGCCACAAAGGTACCTTCCCAGGGCACCGCCCTTTCTCCCCAACCTTCCTGCCTGGACTGCAACTCTCTACTCTTTGCTGGTTGGGAAACCTGACTCAAGCCCCCACTGGCTCATACATCACCTTCTCTTTGTGCCTTTCCTAACAGGGCTGACACTGCCAGGGTAGGGCCCACAAGTCAGGCTGCCAAGATGTTGAGTCGGCATCCACTAAACTGTAGTAAATTACTCAACCTCTCTGGGGGTCAATTTGTCCAGCTGTGTGGTGAAGTTAATACCAGGAGTCTAGGCATTACCAGCAGCATTTGGTGGCTAGGTAAAGGACCAGGTAAAAGCTGGGTAGTGACAGTCATGGTGGGAGTGGCATTCGCTGACTACGTTGCCATTTGAATAGTCACACCTGAGGAACAGTGTAGTCAGGATCTGGACTGCCACTCCAAAGACTAAAATCATCACAGAAGACTCCCCGCTGAAGCTTGGGGCGGGCCAAACTCTTCCTACGCCATCCTTCATGCCCTCCATTATTTATTTCTTCCACCCCAACTTCCTGGCCCTGCTGGTTTCTTCTGTCTTTTGTCCACTCAGAGCAAAGGGATCACCCTTACTCTGGGACACAGGTCTCAGACCCTGGGTCCCCAGATGTGTCAGTTCTGCCTTGTAGTGGCCACATGGCAGGGACGGCTGAGGTTATTCCTTGGCCTTGATCTTTCAGTCCCTACAGGTGACTCTGAAATCATGGAGCAAGACCTAGTGCTGCGGAACATGTCACTCAACAGCAAGGGACCAAGAGATGTCACAGGATAGAAACCCATACATGTCCTTGACAGTTACAACCAGAGAACTCCACAGCAGCTGTGACAATAAAGTTAGTGTTTTCCCTTATTCGGGTTCTCAGTGAGTGGACACAAGAAACCACAAGTCCTGGAATAAAAACATGGTAAAGGTTTCAAGTTAACTGAGCCTACGTGCCAGCACAGGCTGGGTCCTAAGGAGATAGGAAGTTGGAGCCACTGCCACACGATGCTGCAGTCCAGGGAGAAGACACAGCTGCACACAACTGTGGCCAAGCCCTTCACGGGGAGCTCAAGCCTGTCAGCAGTAGCCGGGTCACAAAAGACTATCGCAGCCAGCCCTCAAAGATGATGCGGTTCCCCGTGTGGGTCACACGGAGAATGTGAGCAGTAACAAATAACAGATATAGAAAGAGAGCACAGGTAAGATTTCCAGAACATCAAAGTCCTGGCTCTGCTGGAGTAAGTAGGAAGGAGCTAGGCTCGAGATTATGCAGGGGCAGACAGGCCCCTCCCCAGGGCTGTGTGTGCCACACTACACAGGAGCCTCTGATGGTTTGGAAGCAGGGAAGAGACAGTGTAAGCCTTGTGGCTCTAAAGGACCTTCTGAGAAGGGAGTCGGGGAAGGTAATGAGGCAGCAATTCGGGTGTTAGCAGAGTGGAAGCATGGGCTGGCCTGGGCTGTGGCTGCTGGCTTGCTGGGTAAGGGGTGAGAGGCAGCCGGAGGTAGGGTGGCAGGAATTTTTTCTGGGGGCTGCCAATACCAGGGAAGGGAAAAATCTAAGGAAATACTCTGGTTTCTGGCCTGGAGGGCAGGGAAAGAGAGAAGATGGACAGAAAGGCAGGCCACGAACTTCCAGAGAGGGTCCTGAATTCCACAGTGGCACCCTCCCCTACACACACACACACACACACACACACACTGCTTGTATCAGATCACACAGGTAACCTAGGCCTCTCCTGAGCAAGAAGGATGCTCTGTGATCATTTCTGAGATTGTCACCAGGATGACTAGAAACCAAAGGAGAAAAGTTTAGAAATCCAGCTTGCTTCAGAAACACAAGGGATTTGTTTACCCTGTGGCAGGAGTGGCCTGGCTGGTCTTTGAAAAGTTGGCCCTAATCAACAAGAGCTGATGATGGCCAGTGGCAGAAATTTAAGAGTCCTATGAGGGTCCAAAAACTGAGAGTGATGGCCTCCTTCCTGGCCCAGTTCAGCAGGGGACATGTGCAGAGTACCACTGCAGATCAGCAAATCTGGCTAGACCTCAGGGCACTGCAGGGCCCTGCGGGGTGCGGCTTGTTTGTGCCCAAGCGGCCAAAGGGGAGACAATGAGACTATTTCTTCCCCTCTGCGGTGCCACCATCTCGACACTGAGGGCATTGATGGGCTGGTTACTATGGGAACCCAAGGCTACTGATCCTATCCCATGGAGTGTGAGGCTCCCAACAGCTGATGGCTATTCATCCTGGTTCCCTGCAGGACCAGACAGAGGCCTTGGACCCATCACTGTTTTCAGATCCCTCACATCAGAGGCATGAAGACACCAGGAAGATGCAGGATTCAATGGAAGGATAGGACTTGTGGGATGGGAGGTATGCATGGCAGGACCCCAGCACTGCCAGGAGACATGGGGCTCTCAGCTCAGTGTGGAGCTGACCTGACCCAGAAGCAAAGGGCAGCGTCCCAGGAGGGTGTCCTCATGCATATGCACACACAGGGCTGACTGAATTTGAAAAGCAAGAGATTAAAATAAAAAGCAGTGGGAGAGATGTTCAATAAATGAGGTCTGGGCCCTGACCATGAAGGCTCACAACCTCTACAAGGACTCTCTAAATGAACATATATCCCCAGAGATAGTTGTAGAATCGGAACTGACTTCAGAAAGAACAGCCAGAGGACCAACCAGAAAGCCCAGAGTCTAAGTGGCAGACAAAGCGGGAGGCCATAATCATCAGGGATGACAACAGCGATGAGGAGCCCGAAAGACAGCTATGTCCTCTGGGCTGGGGCACTCGGGAGGTGAAGCTGAGCTGGGAAAAGATGAGGGATAGCCAGGAGAGTGAGGCCCATCCTAGGCAGACAGGGTAACATGAGGAAGCCGGAAGGGAAGTTCAGAGGTGTGCAGCTGGAGCTGGGGTGTGAGGTGGTGGCAGCGCAAAGGCTTTGCAGCAGCCTGATATGCAGGCAAGTGGGCTGGGGGGCCTGGCCTGTAAGGCACAGTGGCAGGAGCAGCAGGAGCAGGGGACGATCAGTTTGGGGTGAGATGGGATTGGTTAGAGAACAGATGTGAGCAACTGGAACCCAAGGCCTCTAGTTCAGGCACCAGAGTAGAAGGTCCCTTTGTGAAATGAGGACACAAGAAGGTGAGTTTTACAGCTAAGTATGCTCAGTTGGTAAGTACAGTTATAGTGACTGAGCGCAGCACACTAGCGCTAGAGGGACTAAGTTTAATGTTTTAAAATCTATAGAGGATGTACGTTTCAGTGCCAAGAAGCCCACTGTCCTAGACAGAGCGATGTAACATGCAGCACAGCGCATGTGTGTAAACACACAGGTAACACATGGCACAGCGCATGTGTGTATACACACAGGTAACACACAGCACAGCAAATGCATGTATACACACAGGTAACACACAGCACAGCAAATGCATGTATACACACAGGTAACACATGGCACAGCTCATGAGTGTATACACACAGGTAACACATGGCACAGTGCATATGTGTATACACACAGGTAACACACATGACAGTGCATTTGTGTATATACACAGATAACATGCAGCACAGCGCATGCATGTATACACATGGATAACACACAGCACAGAGCACATGTGTATACACACAGATAACACACAGCACAGCACATGTGTGTATACACACAGGTAACTCATGGCACAGCACATGTGTGTATACACACAGGTAACACATGGCACAGTGCATGTGTGTATACACACAGGTAACACACAGCACAGAGCATGCGTGTATACTCACAGGTAACATGCAGCACAATCATATGTGTATACACACACGAGTACCGGGTGAAAAGGAGGAGAGACACTGACTGTGGCTTCATCAGCCACTCACTCAGTTGTTTATTTCAGCAGGAATCGTAAGGCTTCCAGTAAGAGCGTGGCTTGCCCTTGATTGAGAAGCAGAGACAGGGTCCACCTGCCAAAGGTGATGAAAGTGGAAAATGAGCCACCGAGTGTGGGTTTGGGCCCCAGTCTATCAATCATGGCTTTGCCAGGCTCTAATTGGACCAATGCCTCATGACCAATAGATGACATCTCCCTACAGGTCTGACTGACATAAGGGTCCCCAAGCAAGGACACCCACACAAGAAACATCAGTCAATGTAAGGACATGCCAGGTCAGCCTGAGGTCACAGCACAGTCTTGAGAGCCAGGAGGAAGACAGGCACTGGGGACAGGTGTGGAGAAGTACTGTGTGCAGGTCCTGGGAAGAGGGGAGGCTCCTGTTCGTCTTGGGCTAGGCAGAGTAGGGACCAAAAAGTTGCCATCTTTGCAGAGGCTGAGAGACCCAAACAAGCCTGGGATATGTTCCCAGGACAGCAGGGAATTGACAGACACTGGAAAACAGTGTCTGACCAGCCCCTGTGTGGCCCTCAGACCACCCAAAATGCAAGGCAAACTGACGTCCCAGTGTCTGCAGGCCCCCTTGCCCTGTGGTACTATTGTGTTTCTGATGTGTTCTCTGGCGTTGGCCTGGGAAATACTTGAGCACTTCCAGTGGGCTGGTCATCTGGCCAGCTGCTCAGGCCCCATTCCATGTCTGCTTTTGGACATTGCCATTAGGGGCCCTCCTGGATCCACACACTCTTGCCAGACCAGTGCCTGTCACTGCTGTCCACCCAGCCTCAGTGATTCAGGAGGGCAGTCTAGTCCATCAAAGCCCCATCCACTCAGTGGAGATGCCAAATGAGGCAGTACCACATAAGCCTCAAAAACCCCAATCTTGTCTGCAACCCCAGTGTACATCCAGGACCTCTCCCAGGCCAGCTGTGCACAGCCTGCAGGACAGCCTGAGAGCAAAAGGCAGTACTCAAGAACTCGGTCACAGATGACTGGCACTGTGGGCTTTGCCTTGTCCCCACCAAGCCCCTGGTGATTCGACTGGCACAAGTTCTGGCCCATTATGCTAACACCTGGTTAAGGCTCCAGTTGGATCTTTATTGTGAGCACAAGTTGTCCACAACGCAACAGTTTTCCTCTGCTGACAAATGGGTTCCACAGGCTTACCTGAAATTCTGGGCCAAAGATGGCCCGTTCACTAGCTATTTTAAGAAACACTATTTAGGGCAAGTTCAAAATCATTTAAGGCTCTTAGATCTTTTAGGGCCCTGGCAGCCAGCCTGCTCTTTTTATGTTCAGACTCAGAACTAACAAATTAGCTCAATACCCCAGGCAAAGCAAAAGCACAAGGGGAAGTATGGTGTCAGAGTGCCACCCTTCAGATAAACATCACCTCCAAGAGCTGGAGATGCCTCACTACTGTTCCAAGTGAGGAGAAAACGTTGTTGCACGCCCAGCCCATAACCACTTGCCTTGCCTAGGAGTCATCAATGTCAAAGGTAAGCATGCACATGCGCTGGAATGAGGGACCTTCTGCCAAGAGACAGCCAAGAAAAAAGGAGTATGGCAGAGGGGTTGGGCAATGGCTGGAAGCCAGAATGCTTGGTGCTTGGTGCTGCTCTACCCAAATACCCTGTGATCTGTGGCCAGGCCTTATGTTCACTGAGTCACTATTTCCTCAACAAGTAGAGGGGCTCTGCCTGGGACTTCTTAAAACAGGGACTTCTCTTTTCTTTCTTTTTTCCCGATACAGGGTTTCTCTGTGTAGCCCTGGCTGTCCTACAACTTGCTCTGTAGACCAGGTTGGCCTCAAACTCAGAGCTCTGCCTACCGCTGCTTCCCAGAGTGCTGGGATTAAAGGCATATGCCACCACTGCCCAGCTTAAGCAGGGGCTTCTTAACGGAGGCCCAAAGGCACCTCGGGTGTCCATGGATATGTTCCAAGCAGTCCAGGAACACCGTGGCACGTGGGTCTGATATACACTTTTCCTTTCTTTCCCCCATTAACATGTTATGTGTAGATGCATATGAGGATGTGTATGCATGCTGCAAGCAAACATACACAGCATCCTATGTAATGTATGCTGACTTGAAGAAAAATGTAAACTGCCTGAATATAATTTGTACCTAAGCCAGATGCATTTCTTTCAGTGCAGGCATTCTCTAGTACCCACAGATACCACAAACAAGGGTGCTCACCTCCCTGTACAAATGATAGGGTATGTATAAAGAGCATCTTCCCACACGCTTTAGATCACCCCTAGACTACTGTGGACACCTAATCCCATGTGGGCCTGTGCAAGGAGTTGCTCCATATTGCTTAGGGAAGAACAAAAAGTCTAGTCTGTCCATGTCACACACACATAAGCATTGTTTTCTGGGTAGTCTAACCCAGTGTAGTCTAAGACCAAGGATGAGAAACCAGAGGCCACATAGGACATATATGTGTACCTTGAGAATGTGACATTAACAGTATTCATTGTTTTTTTCAGAGGACCAGGTTCAGGTCCCAGCACCCACAACCAACTGTAACTCCAGCCTCAGGGGATCTGATACCCTCCCTCTGACCTCCATGGGGACCATACACACATATGCTGCACATACACATGTATGCAAAACACCCCCATTCATGAAGCAAAACAAATAAATCTTTAAAAATTGTTTAAAAAAGGAGTAAGAAAGCTACAAGTCTCCCCTTCTTAGAAGCTTTTATAAACTAGAATTTGAAGGATATTCTTTCTGCCTAGGTGTCTGAACTTTTGCTATCCTTATGCTCATCCACCGAATAATATGTTTTGATTTTAAAAGCTCACATAAATATTGTGCACCTGAAATTGCCTTTAAAACTAAACGCTGACTGAACAGTACACATATATGCCTCCATTATGATTCTGTAATCACTGTTTAGTAATTCCACAGTGTGGCTATTCTGACTCACTTCTTCTCTCTTCTCCTGGTGGATGTTTAGGCTGCTTTGCCCTTCATTTATGTATATGAAGTAAATTCTCAATGGGCATTCTCCTCATAGTCCCCTTGTACACATGGCGAGTTTCCCCAAGACAAGCCTTAATATAGAGGAGCTGGTGCAACATGTCTCACCAAATCCTCTCTAAAGTATGCACCAGTTTCAGTGAGGAACAGGAAGAGGTCTCAGGGCTTGACACTGTGCAGGGTTTACCCATTTGATAGGTGTGAAATAGTGTCACTGTCGCCTTTGGGCAGCTCCCAACCAGCCCAAGCACCCCCTCTTTATTGGCCATCATTTCCTCTGCTCACCCGCTTCTCTGCTTTTCTACTGAGCATTGGACTTTTTTTCTCATTAATCTGTATTTTCAAAAGTAATCTGTGCTCTGATTTTTGTTATCTTCTCTAAATACTTTTCCTCTCTCAATACTCTTTGAGGGCTTTTCTTTGTACAGAATTTTTATTTTCACATAGCAACCTCTTTCTTTTTGTACCAGTTTATTGCTTGTAAGCTCTAGTTTTACTAAGGTTTTTAATCAAAAAGAAAAATGCAGGCTAAGAGAAACCTCTAACTACCGCCTATGGGAGTGGCATGAGCGTCGTCGGGGTTCTGAGGCATGGGCTATCAGTTGCTGCTTTAGATTTCTAGACCAAGAACTGTATTTACTATCTGCCCATTTTAAAATCCTAAATTCAAATTTATTTTGCTTAAGACATTGCCTCCTTTCCCAATGTCACAGGGCAGGGCATTATATCTTTCTAAAAATCTTATGTACACTCAGATCTTTAATCCCATCTAGAATTTACCATTGTATACTGTGGGCTAAGACTCTAATTGTCCCTTCACGTGGACAGTCAGTTCTTCCAGAACCACTTATTAACTAAATGGTCCATCTTGCCTCATCCATCTGTAACTCTTCCACTGGCATGCACAGGTTCCCACGCACACTGGCTTCGAGCTCATTCCACGGATGGGCGGGACCATCGCTGGACCAGTGCCCCTCCTTGCTCTTCTTTCCCAGACTTGTCTGAGGGATTCTTGGACCTCACTATACAGAATGAACTCTATACTTTATCTGTGGATCCCATATACAGTTCAGTCCCACGTAGATTAATGCATTAACTGGGTGAAATAATTTTTGAGGGGTTATAGGTGTGGTTCGATGGCATTACCCTAGCAATGATCCCTCCCCAGCACCTCAGAAACAAAAACTTTATCATTCTTTCCGTGAATTCTCCCCTTTAAATAACCCAGCTTTTATGCTGGGGTGAACTACAGTTTTTCTTGTCTTCTGTTTGCTGAGGTGCAGGTGGTCAGAGCTCTAGCAGCCCATTCTCCTCCCTTACAAGGTCTCACAGCTAATCTCTGGTTCCCCTTCCATTAGCCATATAGCTATGTCAACTATCTATGACAGTATTTGACTCTTCCTAATTTTTACTTTTTGGGTGTGTTCAGACGTGCACGCATGTGTGACTCCCCAGCACACATGTGTGGGTCAGAGGACAGCTTTTGGGAGTCAGTCCTCACCTTCCACCACGTGGGCCCGTGGATTGCGTTCAGGTAATCAGACTTGGCAGCAAGCACCTTTACCTTCACACTGAGTCATCTCACTGGCCCATAACTTGTATTTCACGTTAAAAACAAACTTGTTGCACTATCTGGAATGAGGCTTAGGGAGGGAAATAGTGGCTAGCTTGACTTTATTAGATGGATGCTTTTTAATGGAAAGGGACAGAACCTGTATCAGACTGAAAGAGATCTGTAATTTGAGAAAGGTGACTAATAGCTGGCCTAAGTTACTGTGGGTCATGTTCAATAAATCAAAGCAGGTTATCAATTGATTGACAGTAAAACAGAACGTTAAAGTACAGCCAGATGGATAGACAAGAAAACCAAGATTGTGATTGCCCATTAAGGGTTTGGGAGAGAGTCACACAAAGGTGATCTCCGAGGAGAGAATGCAGCAAGAGGCAAAAGCAGCCATCATAATGACAGAGGTGACACATGGCTACTGTGTGAACACAAACAGCCCCCTCCCCAACCCCCAATCCCATTGTCTCATCTATAAGGCAAAACCAAAAACATCTACGACTTATTTGTGAGTCACAAATTCTCCTGGTTGAAAATGGTAATAAGATTTTTAAAGAGTTCTTACTGAGTAGATAGAGGTTGGAAAGTTCTGGGCCGTTTCCACATTAGCTGTGTACTTAAAGGTAGGAAAAGAAAAGCAGGTTTGGGAAGAAAGAATAACAGGGCTTTCCTTGAGTAATTACGCCCAAGGCAGCTCCCACCCCCAACTCAGTCATCTTTCAGTTCACAAATGTCCCCATCATGCCCAGGACCAGGCCTACCAAGCTGAGTGACAGACTGTGGAGTCAGTGGCTGCACTGTCTAGTGAGACCTAAGGGCCACCCAACTTTCCCCCAACGTGATGGGACACATGCCTCAACAAACTTCCCACCCCACAGGCAAAATCGGGAGCACAGACCTTGTTCATAAGCAACTCAGTGAGGCCCAGTGGACTCAAAAGCTAGCAGGGTACAGCTCAGAGTCCAACTTCATTTTAGAGTCTGCTCATTTTAGTACTGGAACCCAAATCCCAGCCACTTTGTAATTTACCATCCAGTTTAAGAATCATTTTCAGCTGAAACAAAATCCTGGGCCGCCCTGAGCAGGGTCACAAGAGAGTGGCAGGAATGTGGAGCCCTAAGCAAACAGGAGAGTGGTCTTCAGCTCAGACAAAAGGCCCTGGGAATTTGACAGCTACGGAGAGAAATGAATGAAACCAGAGCCACCAAAAGACAAAATCTTAGCTCTTAGGATGTCTGAAGACAGAAAAAAGCTGATCATTTTTTTTCCGATAAACTCTGACCTGCCCCGGGATCTGACTTCACATAGAAGAATCCCCCCTTCCAAAAGGCCCTTCTACCTCACATCAAGTGCCGGGAAAATGCCATTTCCATCAGCACCACAGCACACTTTGCTGGCTTCTGTCACAGATAATGACGAAACTAAATTTAACACTGGCTGGTCCTGCAGTTTGAGTTATGAGGCCACGCTTCCTTCATTTCACTTGATTCTCCTGAGGTTGTGTAGTTTGTCGATCTGTAATGGTGCTGAGAGCTGCCCTGGTGGGACTGCACACTTGAGCCTGCTGAGGCCCTCCCTGCATGGGCCATAAATTGAGATCAACCAGCCCCATTGCCCCTCTGCAGGGCTGCATCAGGAAAAAGAGCCCTATGTTGGCAGTGCTCGGGAGCTGCACTAGCTTAGTGCCCAAACTTGGCTCCTCTTAGTCTAAATGACAGCCAGCTTATACCTCCAGGGGTGAGAGAACCCGCATCCCATGACTAGCGCCTTGCTTCTGAACATCACCCGTTTGTCTCATCAACCCCAGGCAGTACAAAGCCACTACCCTTATGGACGAGCAAGTCAAGAAGTGACATGTCCAAGGTCATGCAGCTCGTGTGTAGACAGATACCGTTCTAGCTGCAGCCAGAGCCCAAAGCAAAGCTATCATCCTCTTTGCCTAGAGAGGTTTTAAGCTCAGAGTCCAGCCTCCAGCCATCACGCTGTCTCCGGGTCCTGCTTGCTCCCAGACCCAAACCTGACTTCTGGGCACAGGCACCAGCGCGCCACACCGAGGGAAAGCCCGTCCCCGAGTTGCGGGCCACGCTCAAGTCGCCCAACCAGCGCCTGATTGCCTAGGTGCGCACACCTAGCCAAGAGCCCCTCGCCACCCGTCGAGGGCAGAATGGCCCGAGAGGCGGAGCTAGGGCTCGGAGGCCACGGGAAACAAGTGGACGCTGGGGATGGCGCAGCTGGACAGAACGCAGGGACCCCTTGGACGCCAACTCCAGCGCGGCTGGGCAGGTGTCGGCACCGATCAGGGCTTTCGAGGCCACACTTCCGAGTGCGAGTGCCCGGCGACACCTTCTGGGGACCAATGGCCTCAGGCCCTTCCGCGTGACCGTCCACGCAGGCCACCAAGTCCTCCCCGCCGAGTGTCCCACTGCACCCCCCCCTCGAATCCCCGCAGGGCGCCCCCGCTGTCCCCAGCGGTGCGGGTCGCCTTCCCACGCGGCGCCGCCGCCGGCCGAGCTGGCAAGGCGCCCCCTCGCGCGTGGCCGCCGGCGGCCGGGAAAGTTTGGGGCGCGTGGGGCCGGCGGTACTCACCTGGCCCAAGTTGAGGTAGCCGTGCGCCGCAGCCACGCGGTCCGCCGCTCCGGGGCCGCCCAGCACTTGCACTGCCCAGTGGTTGGTGTAGACGGGGCGCGGCGGCGGCGGCGCGGAGCAAGCGGCGGGCAGCGCGAGCAGAAACAGCCAACGCCAGGGGCGCAGTGCGAGCCGCGGGAGTCCGTGCCGGCCGGCGTCCCCTGCGCCTCGCGCGACATCGGTGGCCCGGGGCGGCGGCCGGGGCCCGGGCGCTGGCGGCGCGCGCGGAGGCATGGCAGCGGCAGGCTCGCGCGGCGCCCGAGCGGCGAGTGCGCCGGGGGGTGGGGAGCCGCCTTTTAAAGCCGCTCCGCGCCGGGGAAGCGCCGCCGCCGCGGGCGGGAGCCGGGGAGGAGGAGGCCGCCGCGGCGCGTTCCCGCCCGCGCGGCCCGGTGGCGCCCCTGGGCCCGCGCTCGTGCGGCAGTCTCCTGGCCCGCCAGCAGCCGGGGGCCGGCGCAGGGGAAGCCCGAGACTTTGGGGCCCTCGGGACACGGCGCTGATCGGGGTGGCAGCCTCGGCCCCGCGCGTTCTGCTAAGAGCTAGGAGGGCATCCCACGTGAGTTTCCCATTTCCCCGAGGAGTTGACTTAGGTAGGCACATTTCTACCGGTTGCGCCCCTGGAGGCTGAACTCACCTGCTGGGGTCCCCAAGGCTACTCAGCCTTTCTCAACTTAGCTGCAGCAGTGAACTTGCCAGTGTACCCGGATCTTAGGGGAAAAGATACCAAGGAAAACACTGGGGTGTCCCAGAACATGGGCTGACCTGAATACCACATTAAACGGGCAAAGGGCATATGGAGAACTTAGCTAGGGTTCGTGCGAGTATTGGGGACATTGTGTCCGAACAGGACTGAGGTTGCTGCCTAGCTAGAAAAGCTATGCAGCCTATGGAGGACTACTTAGTATCTGTGTGATCTTGGGCACCTTTCTGTCCTTGCTTTCTGTTCTTGTAAGATGGGGCTAACAATAGCATCTATCCTCTGGCTCTCCCTTGCAATCAGCTGACAAAAATGTTTGTTTTGACGAGCCCAGGGCCTGCCACGTGGTTGGTGTTCACTAGATTGTGTACACTCTTAAAAGCACCCACTGAGCTAGGACCAGTCAGTAGGAAAGTGAGTTGACTCATCCTCCCCTTCCCCGCCCAGAGCAGCCTGGAGAACTGTGCCCACATTCACACCATGAACAAGCAATGATGAGAGGCTAGGATGGCTGCCATCCTCAGAGGACCCATGGGGTCCCAACTGGCCCCCATGCAGAAAGCAAACCTTCAGCCTGATTAATACAGGAGGGGAAAAGGGAAACAAAATACAGCAAAACAAGGCAGAGAAAGCCTTGGGGCAGTAAGGAAGACACTTTACCAATGCTCAAGTTGCAAGAACAGCTGGTTCCGGTTTTGGCCCTGTTTGGTGTTCACTTGCCTGAGTCTATTGCCAGGTAGATAGGACAGAAGTGAGAGGGAATACAGGGTAGAGAGAGTGTAGTATCTACGGAGGGCCACCTGAAGTCCTTTCCAGCCTCCCTTTCAGGAGTCCTTGGGTTTTATAACCCACATGATTCTTCCTTTCTACAAGCATGAGTCACCCTAATGAAGTTGGGAGAAAGGAAGGAAGTATGGTGGGAGGCCCAGCCAGGACAAGCCAAATTCAGGCCAAGGGCTCCCTTTAGCACCTGGGGCCTTTGCTTTTCTTCCCCAGATCATAACCAACCCTGCTGTCCCTGGCCAGATCCACTGTACTGCAGAATCGAAGCCTGGATGCTCCCTGGTCCCCAGCCCGCTGGAAATATGTGAGGCCGTCACACAAAGTGGCCAGCCAGCCCTAGAGGAGAACACACCATACCTGTTAGACAAAAACAGTACCCAGAGCCTTCAGTCTCCCAATGCCCAGCCAGGTGGACCCTAGAGAAGCCACTGGGTGGAGGAGAGTGGAGTCAGAGGATCCATTCTGTTCCTTTCCAGCAATCTACCTGGACAACCTGAGTCCCCTTCCTGGTTCTCATAGGCCAGCCCATCTCTGCCTCGTCCCAGATCCTCCACTACACTCCAAGAGCATGGCCTGCTTGAAGGCCCTGCACACTGCACAAATTGTAGTTGATAAGGCGCGCCTCATACCTCCCAGGAGGGCACCCTGGTTTCCTATAATCATTTGGTAGATTCAGGGATTTAGCATACTGACCTGAGAGGAGACTAACATGCAACTGGATTTTGTATTTGGAGGAATCAGAATTATTTTATTAACAAGGCTGGTCCTTTGGGACTAAACTTCCTGCTTGTTGTATAAGTTCCTGGCATGGCTGTAGGATGGCCATCTTGCCAAAATGAACATCCTAAATCAAATCGCCTCCTGTGAGTTTCCTATTGATTTACACGGTGACAGGATTAACTCAATCACAGGAGTCCCAGCCCTCTGAGTTGAGATAGGATCTGTAATAAAACTTGCCTCCTCTTCCTGCAGGGAGGGGATTTCATTACTCACTCATCTGTGCTCTCCAGATGGCCCTGAGGTATACACACAGCTCCCAGGCTGGGGCATTGGGGGTGGGGTGGGGTGGGGGGGACATGGGAAGTGCATTGCTGCATCCTTAGATTGAGGTCAGCCAGGCTGAAGAACAGGAAACCCTAGAAAAGTAACTGGAGATGGCCATGTCTCAGAAGTTAGAAAATACTCACACAGAGATGTGATGCTTTCACTAACATTTTCCCAAACAGAAGACGAGCCACTAGGAGGTGATAAGGAGTTGTGTTTTTATACCTGTCTCTGGTCTCTGTACAGCAAGAGCAGGATTGCCTAACTGGACCCCCGGCATAACCCTAAGTAAAGGCCAATGCACAGCCTCTTGGGATTCAAAATCAATCTCCATTAAAGTGATAGAAACTTGACTGCAAATTGTACCTTTGAGAGTATACTAGGTTGTGCAGGCCAGATGCTAGCTCTGTCACATGGGCAGCTCCTTTAGGGTCTGGAGAAAAGTGAGCACTCAACGCCCTGGCCACACGCCACTCACTTGGTGTGTGATCTCAGACAAGTTGCTTCAGTCCCCTCTGCCGAAAGCGTTGCTGCTGTCCCTATGGAGGGCACCGTGAGTCTGACAGAAGCTGGTTGGTATGGAGCCCAGCACCGGGCACCCAGCAGGTCAGTTTTTAGACTTGACAGCAGTGGTGACCATGCTGCTGGGTACCAGGGACTCCTGCAGGGAGGGGATGCATGTTTTGGATGCATGTGGGTGTGTGCACCCATACTCGAGGATGCCTGTGGAGGCCAGAAAAGAGCAATGGGTTCCCTGCAGCTGGAGTTACAGGTGGTTGTGAGCCACCCAACATGAGTGTTGGGAATCCAACTCCTGTCCTTTATAAGAGCAGGAAGTTCTGCTAACTATTGAGCTATCTCTCCATCCACTGACGTTTCCTTTCATAATACCTTAGAGCCGGGAAGGCAGCTTAATTGATGGAGTGCTTGCTGTGCAAGCATGGAGACCTGAGTTTGGATCCTCAGCATCCACATAAAAACAAACAAAAGTGGGTCCAGCAGCACTCACCTGGTTTCCCAGCAGTGAGAGGCAGTTGGGGGGATTCTCTAGGGCTTGCTGTCTGGCCAGTCTAGCTGACTTGGTGAGCTCCAGGTTCAGTGAGAGACCCTGTCTCGTAAAGTGGAGAGCAATTATGCGGAACACAGTGTCAACCTCTGGCCTCCACACATACATGTTGAAATGTTCATGAAGGCTTGGACATATGTGTGTGTGTGATGACTCATGATGTCAGTGCCTTTAAGACACAGCTCAGTAAAGAGACCCGAGGGACTGTCACAAATGTACTTGCTTTTCCCTCCTCCCTGTGGCTTCTATTGACATCCACAGAGCTTTGATCTTTCTTCTTGCTTGTTTTCTTTTCCATCAAAATTGATCATGATTATTCTGCAAAGCGAAGGCTCCTTTTGAACTGGTTTTCATTGTCAAATGCTACCTCTTCCGTTTCTATCTGATCACACTGGCTGCTTCAGGCTGCTCTGTGTTCGAAGGTGAGATACCTACCAGGACTTAATGCTTCCCAACAAAGTGTACTTCCTTGAGACCAGACAAACATAAAGGTTTCCACTATGAAACACTGATGTGACTACAGGAAGGAACCTGAGGCAGGGGAGTAAGGCTCTGCCCCCACTCCCTATACCCCCCCAAAAAAAAAACCCCACTGACTAGACCCAAAGGTTCCCCTAGCCACACCTACTTCTCTACCAGCTTGTATTTCTTCTTCTGCCTTTTCATTCTCTGGGAATCCTATCCACAGCTCTCCCCTGATGGATGGGGAAAGTTCTTTTCCCTTCCAGCCCCACCTCCCAGCCCCCTAGGTTCTGTTCCCTCATCCATAAAACCCTCCTGGACCAGCAAACACAGTTCCCATCCCACCTTCTGATTCTCCCTTGTGTCTGCGCCCTAGAGTTCTTGAGGAAGAACCCCCTGGAAATGGCTTTCCCGTACACATGGTTATCTTGCATCCCACAACTGGTATCCTGGGGCTCTTTTCATAATCCCATGCAGAAGCTGAGTGTTAAAAAAAAAAAAACATTCAAGACCCTGGGTGGTGGTGGCTCACACCTTTGATCCTAGCCCTGGGGGGGAGTGGGAGGGAAGAGGAAGGTGGTGGATCACTGTGAGTTCAAGGCCAGCCTGATCCACAGAGTGAGTTCCAGGGCAGCCAGAGTGGTTATATAGACAGAGAGACTCTGTCTCAAAAAACTAAACAAACAAAAAACAGAAACAAAAACAAACAGAAACAAAAAACCAACTCAAAGTCTAAGATGCTGTTCCAAATAGAGGCACTTCGATGTGTTACCTTTTCACTTTGTAGGATCTCCTAGGCTCAGAGCTAGGAGTGACAGAAAATTATAACATCGATATCCCCTCTTCTATAGATTAGGATACCTTCGGTTACAGAGCACTCGAATGACCACTGGAAGGAAGCACAAACAGTGAAGATAGCTTACTCTTTCACCAACAGGCAACTCAGAGCCTTGGTGATAGGGAGACGGACAATGGTTTTTCTATACTTCATCTGGTTTTGTCCTGTAGTTTCTAAGTGACTGCCACAGCCTGGAGCATCCTTTCCTCCCACAGCCTCCATGGGAAGAAGGCAGGTGTAGTCCACTGCCTCTTGAAAGCCTCTCATCTCCTTGTGGAGCAGAACGCCACCCCCCACCCCACCCCTAGCCCATTTCCCCTTGGGTGCCCCTGGCCAGGCCTGGGTCACAGGCTCTCTTCCTGCAGCCCAGTTTTCCAGGATGCTGTGACTGATCATCTTGGGTTTTCTCCTGGAGGGACATTCTACACCCTGCAGCATGTTGCTGCCCTAGATTGAGCAAAAGAAAAATTAAGTCAGCAAGAGGCAGCAGCCGCCTGAAGGTGGCTGGGGACCCAGCCTGTCTCCATCTCCCCTCTCTGTTTCTACTGTATTTCTTTCTTCTAGATTCTGCTCTGCTAACAGCTGGCTCCAACAAATGTTTCTTGAAAGGAAGAAAGGGAAAGGAGAAGGACTGGGTTCAGAGAGAAGAAAGCAGTTAGTAAAAGGAGGGAGAGCAAGGCTCAAGTGTTATTAAGCGAAACACTGCTTAACAGAGCTGCCATAAGTAGCTTTAACCTTCTCCAAGTGTCCAACTCTACGATGGCAAAGTGAGGATCTAGCTGTGCTTATGTGAGTCCAGCTGCCGGATGTACCCTTTGTTCCTCTTTAGAGATGCCCTTGATTCCAGAGTGGGTTCTCAGTTGATGCCCATGTGTTTTCCCAGGTGAATGTAACTCCTGCACCTGGGCTCGCTGTCCAGGCAAGGTGAATGGAGTCAAGGAGAATGAATGGGAGTGATGAGTCTACAGTCACTAGAAGATCTGGAGTTAGGTTCTGTCTACAAAGAGAAGCCTGCTGTGTCCATAGCTGTCAGGGAGCTTCTTAGTGCAGGCTTGCAGGGATATAATAGAAGTTAGTGTTCAATGGGGTTTTTACAGATTCCAAAGCTTTTGTCTTCCTTCAGGGAAATCACAAGCCAGGGAAGCTTTATCTCCTGCCCCATCTTTCTCCAAATCTGTCCAGATCCTCAGAGAATATACATGGTATAGGCTGATGCGGCCCGTACTCTCCTGTTCCCGATTCTTTGTCCCTTCCCCGACCCTTCCCCTCAGCAGAAGGGCCTCCATCCTAAAAAGTATGCCTGCCATCCTGCCCTACCTCTCCTTCAGCATCCCTTCTGTTTCTTGTGTTGGAGCTGCCAGGCTTCTGGACAAACAGTGTCGGCCTTGCATCCACCCAGGAGCTGTCCCTGTGCTGCCGAGGGCAGGTGGAGAAGAAGCAGAACCTCCCTGACTGGTCGGCCTCACCCCACATTCATGCTCACACACCTACCATGACACCTGAGGCTGGCTTTCCTGCTGATTCAGTCCCTCCAGTGCCACACCCCCACTCCTGGTTTAATGCCTTGTTCCATCTTTCCCAGGAGATGGTCAGTCCCCTGCCTCTCTGGCTTCCCAACCTTGTTGTAGGGGGTCCTGGGTCCTTGCCTCCCCTCTGTGCTGCTCTGAATTCCAATCCCATGCCTGGCAATAAACATGCTTCTTGATTGTCAAAACTTCTGCTTTGTGCTGCATGCATCTGTTGAAAACCTTTCTTCCATCTACCTCCTGGTCTCTCCCTTCTCTTTATATAAACAATCCTGAAGAATCTGCCTTGTCCTCGGGTCGGTTTATTCCCTGCTTTAACTGAAACCCACCTGCACCAAGTCCCATCCTCAGAACCCTCAACACTCACCACCAGCAGCCTCCATGGTAATAAATCCAGTGTGTGTGTGTGTGTGTGTGTGTGTGTGTGTGTGTGTGTACACTCACACCATAATAGTACATATGTGAAGGTCAAAGGATAGATACTATAGCTCCCTCCCCCTCCTCCTACTCCTCTTCCTCCTCCTCCCCTTTTTCCTCCCCCTCCTCCTCCTCCCACTCTCCTCTTCCTCCTCCTCCCTCTCCCCTCCTCCTCCCCCTCCCCTTCTCCTCCTCTCCCTCCTCCTCTCCCTCCTCCTCTCTCTCTTCTTCTCCCTCCTCTTCCTCCTCTTCTCTGTGATTTCTGGGGATTGAACTCAGGTCATCAGGCTTGGTAGCAAACACCATTACAGGCTGTGCCACCACACCAGCCCCAGCCCTCATCTTTAAACCCTGTTCTTCACAGAACTCCAGGCACTTTCATCTGCTCAGCCCAATCTTCTTCTACCTTAGGGACTCCAAGGCTGACACATGGTGGCCCCAAGCCCTGGCAGCCTCTCAGTCACTCTCCCGGTGATCTCTCATTCTGGTGACTTCAGCTATGTTGCATATGAGTGACTCCAGGTGACAGAACTGTCTCTGTTTGAATGTTGGAGGTTGGTCACAAACTTCCCCTCTGCACTCCACATCAGCCTGGATGTGGTTGATAGTGTGTCCCAGAGGTTCACGTTTTGAAATTTAATCCCCACCATGAGGCATCAGATCAGGAGGTGGGAGCTCTTAGTGATCAGAGGCGTGGCCTCCGGGAGGTGATGAGGGTTAGACAAAGTCATCAAGGCAGAGGCTTGGATGGAGTCTGGTGGCTCTATAAGAGGGGGAGAAAGAAACAGGAAAGGCATGGATCCACACATACATGTACACTCTCTCCTTGGCACATGACACCTTGCAGTACCTGGGAACTATTTCAGATGCACCTGGAGAACCATGAGCCAAAAGACACACACACACACACACACACACACACACACACACATACACACACACACACACACACACAGAGAGACAGAGAGAGGTAGGAAGGGAGAGAGGGGGAGGGAGGGAGAGAGACAGAGAGAGAAAGAGACAGACACACAGACACACCGAGAGAAACCTCTTTTCTTCATATGGCTTCCCAGCATTGGGCATTTCATTACAGTAAGACAGCATAGACTCATACACACCTCTGCTGCAGTTATAGCAAATGCCAGCTCTGTCTTCCTTTTGCTCAGACCTGAGACTGGGGTTAACTCTCTGCCCCTGGTTCCCATGTCTCCAATGCCAGTAAAACTGGTTGTTTCCCCCTGGATACCCACTCCGGATCTGACTGACTCTTACCACACCCTCTGCTATCCCTTTGGTCAAATCACCTCACCTTCCAGCAACCTCCAACGACTCCCCTATCTTGCCTTCTTCAATATGGAGAACATTGTGTGACTGAAATCAGGTCACTTTCCCCTCAGCTCAAAGTGTCTCCCACAGCTTTCTGTCTCATGTAAAGAGAAGCCTAGTCCCCAGAGGGTCCACATGCCCGCCCCCCACTTAATTCAGAGTGGAGCCTGCCAAGTATCAGAAGAGCTTTGAACTGGATGGATCAAGGCTGCTTGGAGGAAACGATTTTCATGCTGAGCTTGAAGAAATAAAGAAGAACTATGCATATAAGTGGTCCATCACCCAGGCCAAAGCAAAGAAACAAAAATCACACTAAATATTTCTGATGGAGGAAACCAATGACTTGGGTAATAGAGGAACAATCCAGGCACAACCTAGTCTCTCCAGCCCCTGACAGTGTCCAGGAAAAGCACTCCAGAGTGGACTAGCATGTGCAAAGGGCCTGGAGTAGGAGGGAGCTTCCCATGCTAGAAGCTGGGGAGGAGGGAGGGAGGGGGTAGGAGCATCGAGAGTGTAAGGAGGAGAGGGGGGGGGGGATAAGGACTGATACGCGTCAGGTTGTGACGGCTCCCGGGGCTTTGGCAAGAGTTTGGTGTTGATCAGAAGAATAGAATGCCAAGGAAGCTGTACTCCAACCAGCCTAGCCTCAGTGGTTCCCATGCCTGTACCTATACACTCACTGTGACTTCTCAAGGCCACACCTGCCTCTGTCCCACACTGTCGGCTCCTTACTTACTATCTGCTGGTTGTCCCCTGAAACTCCAAGCCACCTGTTCCAGCCTCCCTACCTCGTCCAGACTCCACATGGCCATGAGTGTTCCTTGTGGCAATTACAGCCGTGTCCTCTATCCCAGGAACCAGGGTAGCCTCTGCTAGACTTCTCTCTCCCATCAATCCACCCTACCCCATCTAGCTCCTCTCCATACATGCCTAAATATCCTATAGCTTGCAAAGTGTCCCTGCTTCAGCTGCTGCCCATCAGTCCCTATCTCCAGCTTTCCCGAAAGTCTCAGTTCCCAGGCCCTCCATCTGGTCTTCCTGACCAACAGGGAAGAGCCCAGACTTGCAAACTATAGAGCATCATCATTCTTGGGTTTCCTACCACCACCACACAGGGCCCAGGTCTGTTTCCAAAGGCACTGGCCATTCAGGCCTGGCCACCCTGACCTCCATGGCACATGACCTTCTGTGTCTTTCCATACATTAGTGCTCTCTCTCTCTCTCTCTCTCTCTCTCTCTCTCTCTCTCTCTCTCTCTCTCTCTCTCTCTGTCTGTGTGTGTCTGTGTATGTCTTTTGGCTCATGGTTCTCCTGGTGCATCTGAAATAGTTCCCAGGTGCTGCAAGGTGTAACGTGCCAAGGAGAGAGTGTACATATATGTATGGATCCATGCCTTTCCTGTTTCTTTCTGGTCCTTCAGGAGGGACATCCAGATGTCCTCTACCTCCTTCCATAGAGAGAGCTCCAGGATCACCTGTCATGGGGTCTACCCCCTGCCCTGGAGGACTAGCTGGAGCACCTCACTGGGTGTAAGACCACATGACAGTGTGTAATACTCTATTGGTTCAAATAGCACAGCATTGTCCAATCACAAAGTGAGGGCCAGAGCCAACATGTGATGATGGTAGAAATGCTGGAGTAGACTAATTGCCTGCTTTGTCACTTCCTCACTGTGTGACCTTGGAGGAGTCAGTTAACCTCTCTGGGCCTCCATTTTCCCGACCGAGTATAAAATGCATGCAATATTTATGTTTACTACTAATGAGTTAGTATGAAGCCGGGCTCTTGACAGCAGTGCATAAGAGGGCTTATCAAAAGGTAGACATTTTATGGTATGTAGTTGCTTTAGTAATATGGAAGGTTCTAGACGTGTCTGTGGGGGTGCAGTTGTGGGTCACAGCTGGGCTGTCCAGCCTCACCAGACCTTTTCACATCTCCTGTATGCGATTCAGTCTACCTTCCCATTCCCCTTGGCATCCCTCAGCATCTGGAGGTGCTGGGCTCTCCCATGTGTGGCTGATGGAAGGCATGTCCCCTAATTTGTGAACTCACCTTACTCAACCGTTCTGTTTGATGGGTGGAACATCTTGAACACAGAGGAAGGGTCTTACCTGTGATGGTGTGAAATGAGACCAGTCCTGGTGACTTGATCTGTTTGAATGCTTGGTCTCCAGTTGACAGAAACATTTGTGATGGATTAGGAGGTGTGGCCTTGTTGGAGGAGGTGTACAACCAGGGATGGGCTTTGAGGTTTCAGAAGTCCATGCCCTCTCTCCCTCCTTCCCCTCTTTCTCTGCTCCTGCCTGTGGGAAAAGATGTAAGCTCTCAGCTACTGCTCCAGAACCATGCCTGCCATGCTCTCTGCCATGATGGCCATGGACTCCAACTAAACCTTCGAAGCTGTAAATCCCAATAAACTCTTCTTCTACAAGCTGCCTTAGTCATGGTGTCTCTTTACAGCAATAGAAAGGTAACCAAGACATTCCTGAAAACCACACTCTCCCTAGCTTGCTGAGGGAATTGTTAAGATTCTGGTGATGAGGGGTGGGTGAGATGGCAATGAAGTTACACGTAAGAGGGAGAGGGAGAGGCCTCCCTACACAAGGGTCTTGTCTCTTCTTGCCAAACAGCCAGAATAGCTCTTAGATGAAGACTCGAGCTTTACTCAAGGGGAAGCTGAACTCCCCAGCTGGTCTGTCAGAGTGTCCATACAGATCTGGCTGTGGGTGACTATCTGCAGAGATGCCATCTGAAACTATACTCCCAGGACTCTGCAGGCTGCTCTATCTACAGCTCCATGGAGGACAGAAGAGGGGAGGGATCAGGTTCCCCAAGCCCAGCCCAAGGAAGCTTGGAATGACTGCAGGTGGCTACAAATCTTTGATTGTCACACACCCAGAACCCACCCCGTACGTGCTCCAGGTAGAAGGCCCATGGGTGGTATGAACACAGTCCTTTGGGATGAGAATTCAGAACACACCAAAGGCAGCAGCATGCTGGTCCCTGTGCCACTGCATCCTCTGGAAGCTCTCTGCATCCCTGTCATGCTTCTCAGCAGAGGGACAAGTCACCCTGTCTATCAGCACTCGGGAGGGTTCCCAGGACATGTTTAGAAGTCAAGTCGTCTTATAATAGTGGCATTTGGGAGTTGAACAACACCTTTAAAAAAATCTTTCCAGAGAAGCTTTTGGACACCCAGGAGCCCTGCTGTCAGCTATGAATATTCTCTTAAAAATAAAAATTATAGTGCACTTAAAAAGGAGCATGTTATGTCAGCACCAGTGCTAAGACAATTTATTACTTACTACAAAAAGAAGGCCCCAATGATGTGCTAGCAGCTGGCTCCACGGGCTGTGAATTACAAGCCATTCCCTCTCTGGCAGGAATAAATCCTCTTGTCACTCAGTGCTCTCCCTTGACAGGTAGCACACAGCCAGGGGTGGGCACAGCTCGAACAACGTGCCCATTACCTGGGAACCATTAAGCCACACTGCCTGGCTGGGCTCAGATGCATGTTATCACAGACATATGATCACCCCTCAGGACACATGCCCTTTCTGACTCGAGAAAGCAACAAATGTTGGTGAGTTCCAATAGGCTGAAAATGAGAGTTCAGTAGGGAAGGAGAGGGTCTGAGATAAAAGCTCTTATTGGGGTGCTGTGACTTGAAGGTAGCACCCCTCACCTCCTTGAGTACCTTCTCTTCACCATAAACAGGGAAAGTTGAGCTAAGAGGAGCACTGATCTGTAGAACCACTCCCACAGGCTCATGCTGCATCTGAGGTGCCGGGCTTCCCCTATGAAGGAACCACCGGTCCCAAACTCAGTAAAATCAGTAGCATACCCCATAGCCATTTGTTCCTGACCACCTGCCTTGTGTCAAGATGTAAGTACCCAGCTATACCACCCAGTCAACCATCTAGCCAAGCTAGTCCAACTTCTTCAGCTTGCTCTGAGGGGGGCTTCCATAGGAGCCTGCTGTCTAAAGCTGTAACCAAACACAAGAACACCAGGAATAAGCAGCATGGGTAATCGCCCACAGCAAACACAATGTGGTGTGTCCATTACACGCTTGTGGGACTACATACTTTCATAAAAGGCTAAGGGAACAACTCAGTAGGGTTGCCAGTAGATACTGGATGTGCAGTTAAATCTGAATGCCAGATAACCTTGAAAACCTTTTATTGGGAGTATGTATCTCTCTTAGTTCTTGCTTTATTGCTGCAAAGAGATGCCATGACCAAGGCAACTCTTATAAGACATAGCATTTAAATGGTGGCTTGCTAAGTTTCAGAGACTTAGTCCATTATCAACATGGCAGGAAGCAGACAGGTAGGATGCTAGAGCAGTAGAGAGAGAGAGATAGAGAGAGAGAGAGAGAGATAGAGAGAGAGAGAGAGAGAGAGAGAGAGAGAGAGAGAGAGAGAGAATTTTCAAAGGCTTTTGAAACTTCAAAACCCACCCTCATCAATACATCCTCCTGCTCCAACAGACCACACATCTAATCTCTCTCATCCTTCTCAAACAGTGCCATTCCCTGGTGATTATGCATTCAAATATATGAGCCTGTGGAGGCTGCTCTCATTCAAACCACTACATTCCATTTCTTGGTCCCCAGAGTCTTGTAGCTGTATAATAATGAAAAATACATTCAGTCCAATTTAAAAATATTAAAAAAACCCATAGTCTTTTAAAATCTCAACACTGTTTTAAAGTCCAAAGTCCTTCTAAGACTCACATCAATGTCTTTACTGTAACCTCTTCTAAAAAATCAAAATCAAGGGATACCATTTAGACATGGCCAAGTCCAAGAACCACACACAACCAGTCCAGGAAATGGCACAGAAATGGCATCAAGAAACTCTGGTCACAAGGATACGAATCTCTTAAGGGGGTTGACCCCAGGTCCCTGAGGAATGTGCGCTTTGCCAAGAAACACAACAAGAAAGGCCTGAAGAAGACGCAGGCAAACAACGCGAAGGCAATGAGTGAGTGCATGCGCAGAGGCCACCAAGGCCCCTGTGAAGCCCAAGGTGGTAAAGCCCAAGATGCCAAAGGGTCCCGGCTGCAAACTCAGCCGTCTTGCTTTCATCGCTCACCCCAAGCTTGCGAAGAAGATTAGAAAGTACATGGCCAAGGGTCATAGGCTCTGCCAACCAAAGCCCAAGATTCAAACCAAGGCAAAGGTCTCGACTCCAGCTAAGACCCAGGCTGCAGCTCCAGCTCAGGCTCCCTAAGGCCCCAGGCCCCAGTGAAGGCCCCATAGAAAAGGTTTCTGCCGCTGTGAAGACAGATGGACTAGCGTGACACATCTACACACTCTGCAGATAACCTGTGCCCTATGCTGCTTTTACATATAAACTTGAGACAAGACCTGTTTAAAACAAAATCAAAGTCAGAAAGCCCATCACATGCTTCCAACACACAGTGGCACAGAATATATGTTACCATCCCAAAAGGGAGGAAAAGGATCATAGCATAGAAAGACTGGACCAAAACAAGACCGAAAGCCAGCAGGACAAACTCCAGATTTTGCATCTCCATGTCTGATGGCAAAGGGTTCTTTAGATCTCCGACTCCTTCCAGCTTAGTTGACTGCACCTGTTTTTCTCCTGGGCTGCTTCTACACTCTGTCGGACACACTCCTTGGCATCTTCAACACAATCCAGGCTTCCCCTTCACAGCTTCATGCAATGGCATTCTAGGCCTGCAACCACATACTGCCTGCCAAATGCCTGGCCTGTGTGCTTCCTTAACCGTGGAGGAAGACTCCACAACCCATTTCTCATATCCTTGACTCTAAAACCAGAACCAGATGGTCAAAGCTGCCTGCTGGGGCTGGAATCTGGCTCCTTTAGGACTCATATGCAGATGCCTTGACTTGTTGAAGCTGGAGGAAATCCCTCAGATGTATTCCTTTCATAGGCTACTGGATTAGCTGGGTGGTGTTTTGCCATGAGGATATCACTCCCTTTATTTCACTTCAAATTAGGACTTTAACCTTTTGTCTTCTTGAGCATAGCTCTTGGTTCAAACTCGACCTTTCCTGATGCTCTTTTTCTCCCCAAACTGTACATTTTGTATTTCTCCTTGCCCTTCTTGCTCCTTTTCCGTGTATATCTGCATAAGAAATATCATTAATAACCATGTGACATGGTCCACACTGGGTTGTCATGAAATCTCCTCTACCAACAGCATCCATTAGTCCAAAACTCTCACTTTTGCCTCATGCAGACTTTTATGACAAGGGCAAAAAAGCAGCCCCATTCTTTGCCAAAATATTACGAGAATGAACTCTAGGCCCACTGAAAATATAAGAATATATGAACCTCTGAGCCAGGCATGGTAACACATGCCTTTAATCATAGCACTTGGGAGACAGAGGAAGGAGGATTTCTGTGAGTTCAAGGCAAGCCTAGTCTATAAAGCAAGTTCCAGGACAGAGAGCTGCTACACAAAGAAACCCTGTCTCAACCACCTCCTCAAGAAAACATTTAAATGGGGGCTTACAGCTTAGAGGGTTAGTCCATGATCATCACGACAAGGCCACACTCCTAATCCCTTTCAAACAGTTCCCCTTCCTGGTGACTAAACATTCAAATATATGAGCCTATGCCAGTGTCCTTCAAACCACCATAGTATTGCACATGGTATTTGGGGTATATTAACATTAATACAATTATATACACTTCTTTTTAACTTCAAGTTCAAACTTACCCAATAAGTTATTTGGTTTGTTTACTTATTTTTGTTTGTTTGTTTTGAGATGGATTCTTGCAAGTAGCTTAAGCTGGCCTTGTATTTTCTTCTTCCTGCTTTGGCCCAACCCCAGTAGATGGACACAGACAATAGTCAGTACTTCCACCTTGTTCTGAGGTCTTTTTTTTTTTTTTTTTTAAACTAAACTGGTGATATCAAATGGAGGTGTTAAATGCTCAAGTTGGGATTGGGTAGGAAAGTGTTTATCATTATTTAAATAAATAAATAATGACAAGTTTTGGCTAAAACTACAGAACACAGGTCTGGAGAGACGGCTCGGCAGTTAAGAGTGTTTACTGCTCTTGAAGAGGTCCACCATTCCCCTCCCAGGACCCACCAGCAACAGGTCACAAACCCTTGCAACTTTCATTCTAGAGGATCTAGTGCCCTCTTCTGGCCTTTGAGGGCATCTGCACAAATTGGTGCACATAAATTTACACAGGTGAACATGCTCACACACAAAACAAATAAATTATTTTTCAAGAATACAAAACTATGGAACATTTTCTGTTGGGACCAGGAATGGTAGCAACACAAATTAGTTTGAGTATCTTGCTGGGCAGATTCTATCCATTTAGAATCCAGACAAAACCAAAATAAAGTAAGACGGAATAAAAACAAAGGGAGAAGAAGAGCCCTAAAGACTAAATGAAGATCTGTAGGAATCCATGTCCCCAGGGAGCACTGTGCTTGGGGTGGGTGGTGGCTCAGAAACCTGGCACATTAGGGAAGTTCTGTCAGCTGATACTTCAGGAAAGAGTGATCCTAGTCTCTTGGGACTCTGTGACAGGAAAGAGGAGAAGAGGAAAGAAGAGCCCATTGCCAGGGCCTGAGAGGGGAGCAGCACCATGGGAATGCTTCCCAGCTCTCACTGCCCACAATACCTTTTCTCCTTTTCTCCATGTTATTGTTTCTTACTCCTCTCCTTTTTTTTTTTTTAATGACCCGGAAGACATTTGTCTACTACGGATAGACCATCAGGTCTCAATATGGACCAATGTGCATGTCCATTATGTCTCCACCTCCTCCCTAGGAGACTAGGTTCTGGTGAATTTCTAGATGGAGGGTAGAGCAGGTAGGAACACAACAGCCTATGTTGGTTTCCAGTGTCCACAGCAAGATCCAATTAGTAGCTGAGCAAAGAAATCTATGTGTTTGTGGCACATGTACACTCACACAGGAACACATGTATGCATAAAAGTAAATTTAGTTGGGCAGTGGTGGAAATTCCTTCATGCTCACCATTTTTTCTGGGTGTTCTGAATGGTATTGTTTGAAAACAAGTTAGTGATTTTGAGGAAAACCTCAGACTAGTTCACTTTCCCCATAGCCCTCTGCCACACAAGCTTCAGGCCCATTAGAAGGTCAGCCTGAGTTTGGGGTAGTGCTGATGTGGAAGACACTGCTCCCACCTCTGGCACAGTGACCATCCTGGAGCCTCATGACAAACAGATGACAAGTATGGAAGGCTCTCAGGCCTCGACTTCCAAAGGAACTGCTGGCCAGAATTAAAATTGATGTGTTTTAATGTTGAGCTTTGAGAACATGGGACTATTTGCAACTCTAAATTTTATTTTATTAACGTGAAACATTTCAAATTGTTTCTCAGAACATACACCATAGAAAACAGTGTATTATGAAACTTAAAACCTACCTAGTCTACCCCTTTCTTCACCTTCATTCCCAGAGGCCTCCACATTAAGCCATTTCTGTGTTTGGTTTCTCTGGGACATAAAAGCTTAATTCTATCTTTATCTCCATAGCAGTTTGGGTGTTGTCTATGGAATTCCTGCCATGAAACACAGGCAATAGCTGATTTATACCATCTTCTCCTAAATCTTTATGACTGTGCTATTTTTAGTTTTTTTTTTTTTTTTAAGCTGGCTATACAATCTTATACTTAAATACAATTTCTTGTTCTATTATTTTGGATAATGTCTTGCTTTCTCTCAGGTATTCCTAACTTTTACCTCATCAGAGTTGATAGTTCTATATGCTTTTTGTAAACACAAGTATCATATGTTGTCCACAGCTTCATTCTAAAATACTGAAAAACAAACAAATGGTAAACATTATTATTATTATAACTTTGTAGATACTATTCCTTAAAATTCAGTCATGGGGGCCAGTGGGATATCTCAGCCAATAAAGTTCCTACTTCAAGATTAAGACCCCAGGTTGGATCCCTTACCCACAAAAAAGGTGTGCAGACAAGATCGTTGGGACTCCCTGGCCAGCCAAACAACCATAATTGGTAAGCCCTAGGTCCCAATGAGAGACTCTGTCCCCAAAATCGAAGTGATGTCTCCCGAAGAACAATACCAAAGGTTGACCTCTGACCTCCACATGCACTAGGAACACATACACAGTTCAAACAGTATCTTAGAATTTCTTTTTTCTTTTCCTATAGCTCCATTGTAAGCAACATGGTAGTCTACTTGTTGAATTCATGACACATTTTTGTCTTGTTTTTATTTAAATACAGACTTGAGTTTCTTACATGTTTTTCTTTAAAATCCTAATACCCTGATATGTCCGTTGTTAAAAAAGCGACGTTCATTGGCTCGCTCTCCCTACTTATCAGGTTCCTCACAATCCTCGAACCTCTAAAGTATCCTGTGTCTTCAGTAGAAAGGGTGCCTCTTTAAGTCAAATATCATTTTGTTCACATCTTTAAGAAGTTTCTGAGTTCAGTGATATTTCCAGAATTTTCTCTTTGACTACCTAATGGTCCTGTGAAGATGGCTGGGTCCAGTATTCTTTTTGTTCCTTTGAGAGCCTTTTCTTTTATTCGTAGAGGCTTTCCTCTTTGTGTCTGATGTGTTAAAATATCTTGAGTCTATATCTAGGCATGGGTCTTTTATTCTCCGCCCCCTGGATCTTGGGGGTGTCTTTTAATCGAGGGGACTAAGCTAAGGTTCCCGGATGCGCTGCTTTAGTTCAGGGTAATTTCTCCTTCTGGCCTTTACTCTCACTGTATTCTTTGAAACAAAGTTGAAACTTATTAAGAAGTAATTGTAGTAGAGGTTGAAGCCTAGGTGTTAAAGGAGAGAGAGGGGGGCTGGGTGCTCTGGGAAAGAACAGTATACACTCAAGGATTGGTGAGGCCTCATCAAGAGATGGAAACACATCTGAGTGTCTTCACAACAGTGGGCATGATTTGGGTGACCTTTGAAGTTATATGACTGAAAATTTTGGAAACTTTGCCCTCCCTTTTCCTTGGTAAATGAGATGCTAGGGTGTTTCCTGGATAGCAGGATAAGATAAACCCATTGGCTGTAAGCATTGAAGGAATTCTCCTTCTGCTAGATTACTAGGGCATTAAGACACATGTTTGACTGTAACAGAGTTCGTGACCATGTTTTTAAGCTTGGTTGGTAGAGAGGTGGGTTGATCTGGGAGGAGTTGGGTGAAGTATGACCAGAAATATGCTGTATGAAAACTTTTATTTCAGTCAAAACACAAAGTGAATTTACAGCTAAAAAGGTGTGATGTTAAACTCAAAGATCACAGGCACTTTGGCCTTAAACATGGCTCATTGCTACTTTAACATTCTTATTTGAAGTATCTCTGTAAAAAAGAATGCAATTTCCATACTGGTAAGCTTTGTGGCATATTTTATTAGTTGTGCTGAAATTCTTTATTCTTATCTGACAAGGCTTCAAGGTAGAGACTCCTTTTCCTTCTTCTTCCTGTTAATATCTCTGACTTTATATCCTGCCCCAGTTTTCCCTCTGAGGCTTTGATGCCTTAGTTGATGATGACCAAGGATCCATTTCCTGAGGTCTCTTCCCCACTGAACAGGGATGCGCCTATCCCGGCACTGACATGCTTGATTTGTCTGATCTAAGAGGGAAATGAAAAGGTCCTCACCTGGAGGTCAGAGGGTCATCATTTGATGAGAATTGAAAAAGGATGTCAAAGAGAGGGCATCAAACCACATGAGCAATAAAGCATACAGCAGACTGATGGGCCCAGTCCCAGCATTAGCACCAAACACAACAAAGACATTTTCTCCCGAGGTGCCTTAAGGCAGACTCTGACAGAAATTTAGTTCAGGTATGTAAATTTTAGGGCACCGAGGATACATTGTCTCAGTTGTCAGGAGTATATACACAGCATTTACTTTAAAAGTTGCATAGGCTCCTTTGTGGTGCTCTCAGATGTAGTCAAGTCTTTCTCTGTTCTACCAGCCAGCTCCAAAATAATAACACAGAGACTTCTTATTAATTATGAAAGCTCAGCCTTAGCTCAGGCTTGTCCCACTAGCTCTTGCAACCTAAATTAATCTGCTTGTATTAATCTACATTTTATCATGTAGATTAATTTACCTTTTTTTTTTCTCATCTTGTGCCTCCCATTTTCTCTCTGTGTCTCCTACTGTCCCTTCTGTGCCTGGATTATCTTGTTTTCTCTCTCTTCCCAGAAGTCCCACCTATCTCTCCTGCTTAGCTATTGGCCATTTAGCTCTTTATTAAGCCAATCAAAAGGTGCCTTAGGCGGAGACGCATCTTTACAGTGTTGATGGGGGATGTACTTCTGTATATATGTTTCTCTTATTGGTTGATGAATAAAACATTGATTGGCCAGGAGAGGCAGGAAAATAGGCAGGACTACCAGAGGAGGAGAATACTGGGGAGAGGGAGGCAGCAAATTGAAGCATCATAGCTGAGGAAGGAGTAACAGGTCTGGGCATTCTCCCCGGTAAGCCAAGTCCATGTGAAAATACATAGATTAATAGTTATGGGTTAATAATTAAGAGAGAGCTAGCCAGTAAGAAGCCTGAGCCATTGGCCAACAGTTTATAATTAATATAGCTTTTTTGTGTTTATTTGGTGCTGAAGGGCAGCAGGACCTGGCAGGACAGTAACCTCCATCTTCACAGTGAAAACAAACATACCATAACACTCAGAATGCAAGGGCTGGTAGTGTGCAAGACAACTAACCTCAGCATCTTAACTTCCGAGTTTATGAATGAACCCTCCTTCCCCCCACTGTGCTGTAAACAAAACAAGGCAAAAACAAAACAAAAACAAACCCAGAGCCAAAACCTGAAATCCAAAACACTGAAGTTTATATATCGAGAATGTGGTAGACTACAAAAAAAGGACTTCAACAGTACAATCCATTAAAATAGAGATTTATAATGACATCAACAATATCTAAGAGTAATACTACCAAAAAGCAGTTTAAAGTATAAAGTAGTGTGACCAGAGCTGAGTGACAGGAGCTTCCAGACTTACATGTGGGAATGATCTGTCTTATTTAAGAGGTTAAAATGTCTGTTTTTAAAAAGAACTTTGACACTTCTTAAAGATTTGTTTATATATTTCGTGTAGATGGTTACTTTGTCTGCATGTACCTCTGCACACCAGAAGAGGGTATCAGACAGTTGTGAGCTGCCATGTAGGTTCTGGGAATTGAACTCAGAACCTTTAAAAGAATAGTGAATGCTCTTAACCATGGAACCATCTCTCCAGCCCCTACACATCTCAACAGTTTGCAGGTAGAACAGATTTCTCCAAGGAGATCTTGAAGCAACACTCTCAGAACCCTGCTGGACAAGGCCCCCCTCAAAAGATGTCAGTGGCAGGAGGAGCCACAACTCTACACTACCAACTGAAAAGGCCCAGGACTGGCTTTCAGAGACCTCTACTCAGGGGGAAATTGGTTTCTTGACCACGACACAGAAAGAATTTCAGGACTCAGTATGAAGCAAGTTGTAGCTGCTCAGAGATATTTTGGGGACCAGAGTGGTAACTAGGTGGGTAAAGGTGCTTGCTGATGAGCCTGATACTTGAGTTAGATCTCCAGGTAGGAGGTAAAAGCTGATCCTACAAGTTATCCTCTGATTCAATGTGTGTGCCATGGTACATGCTCTCCTGCCCCGAACAAACAAACAAAATGTGTACAAATATATTAAAAATTTAAAACAGAAACAGTTTAATATATACTAAAGCATGGGTATTGGAGGAGTTGGGATAGCATATTTAATTTTTATTTAATTCAATGAACAAATAAGGCTTTCTTATTCCACTCCCATGGCCTCAAAAACATTTCTTTCCCCTCCTATTCCTCCAATAAAATAGTATCAACTTTGAGATAAATCTATAGTTGGCATTGATATTGTTATGACTATGTAAACAGTATCTGAGGCTGTGGCCAGGTACAGCCACCCTTGTCATTTCTCTTAGACAGTTTGTGTCTCCACTGGGGTCAATTTCTTGCCATTCATTTGTTTTCTATGTACCTGTCATAAATCCTGCCCATCCTTCCCCAACAGAAGAGAGAGGATTTTTTTTTTTGTTTTGTTTTGTTTTGTTTTGTTTTTTCCCCATGAGAACTACTGAAAGCCTTGGAGATGGATACCTCTGGAAGCTCTGGTTATCTTTAGTCTGTCTTGATGTCTGGAAGTGCTCGTCATCCTTGTTCTGACTGAACAGCTAAGGGCTTGGAATTCCAAGTTGGAAGTCCCACACATGGCAAACTCCTTGCTTAGTTTCCAGTGTTGCCATTGAGCAATGTTTGCAGTCCTACCTCAACCCATTTGTCCTCCCAGAGCTGCAGTAATCACTCTATGCCCACTGTTGTGACACTCCCCAGCGTGCGTGGTGGCTTTCATTCACTCTGCTGGCCACTCGATGAGTGTTTGGGGCCAGAGAACTTTGACATCCAAGAAATGTTCTCCAATCATTGCTTTGGAAGCTGCCCCTTCTCATGACCTTTCTCCTCATTTAAAAGAACTTCCCTCAAGCTGCCGACTCCACTTTGGACTCTGTTTCACTAGTTTATGGCTTCTACTTTCCATTTTTTGGTTGTGATTGTTGTAGTTATTGGGAAATTGCCTCAACTTTCTGAATGCCTACTGGTTTTCTGCTTTCATGCTTTTACATTCCAAAACCAGCTTTGCCTCTAAAATGCCCCTTTCTATAACAATACTTCTTTTTCTGCCTATTGAGTTAAAATAAATATATAAGCATTCACTTTTAAAATTTATAGTTTACCAAGTTTTAAATCATTTAATTTGTTCTTTGGGAATTTTATCAAATGCCCTTTCATCATATTCACTCTCAACTTGTTCAAGATCAACCCCAACTCATTACCCCTCAGCTTTATGGCCCTTTTTGTTTTCAAAATAACCCATTAACCCCGATTTGTGTTGTCCACACATTCCTGTGTGTGGAACGGCGTACTGGAGCATAATCAACCTCCCAGAAGCTATATCCATGAAGAAAACCAACTCCCCTTTCCCTAAAGGCTATCTATCTGTAGCTCTTCAGTTAGATATTGGGGCTCATGAACTCCTTCCACCTACGTGGTAGAATATTGACAGGCTTGCTATTGTGAAGGTCTTGTGCAAGCAACCATAGCTGTTATGTGTTTGTGGCTGCAGCAGTCCTGCCACGTCCAGAGATATGGCTTTGCTTCAGTTGCCCCCTGACCTTTGGCTCTCGTAATCTTTCTACCCTGTCTTCCAAGATAGCCCTTGAGCTGTGTGTGTGTGTGTGTGTGTGTGTGTGTGTGTGTGTGTGTGTGTGTGTGTGTACTTGAGCACGTGTTTGAAGCTTATAGAATGGTGAGTTTCCATGATGCTTTCAAACATCCTTAGTGTTAATCATCCCTTCCTCCACCCCTCCTTTTCTGCCCTACCCTCCCATTCCTCTTTCCACTTAAGCTTCCCTCCTCATTATTTTCCTTGTTCAATTCCCACCACCTGTGTTTTATTACATCCTTTTCTTCTAGTTAGCTTTCCATTGCTATAATAAAACACCATGGCCAAAAGCAACTTGGAAAGGGTTTATTTGGTTTATACATCCCAGTCACTGTCCGTGAAGGGAAGTCAGGGCATGAACTTGAAGCAGGAGCCTCGAGGTAAGAGCTGAAGCAGAAGCCGTGGAGGAGTGCTAGTTCTGGCTTGTTTGCCATGGCGTCCTCAGCTTACTTTCCTATAGCACCACCTGCCCAGGCTTAGTGCTGCCCACAATAGGCCAGGCTCTCCCACATCAATAACTAATCAAGAAATGACCCACGGGATTGCCTACAGGCCAATCTGATGGGGCAATTTTTCTATTAAGATTCCCTTCTCTCAAATGACTCTAGTTTATGTCAAGTTGACAACAAACTAGCAACCACACCTCTTCTCCGAGATCTTCCTTCCCCCTCCTGAACAATGGTCTCTTTCTGGATTCCCGGATTCCATTTCAGAATGAGAACACGAGATATTTGTTGTTGTTCTGAGTCTGGATTACAGCACTCAGTATACTCTTCCAGCTCCACCCATTTACCTTCCAACTTCATTTTTCCTTACAACTGAATAAAATTCCATTGTGTATAGGTATCATATTTTCATTACCTATTAATCAATGAATGGGAATATAGGCTGTTTCAGGCCCTAGTTATTATGAATAGAGAAGCTGTGAATTTGGATGAGTATGTGCCTCTATAGTAAGGAAGAATCCTTTGGATAGATACCCAAGAGTGGTATAGTTAGGTCATACAGCAGAACTATTTTTTAGTTTTATGAAGTTGAGTTTTATCTACCACACTGATTTCCACAGTGGTCATACAAATTTGCCCTCCTGCCAACAGTACATGAGGTGTCCCTCTACTTCACATCCTTACCAACATTTGTATTAATTACTTTTCTGTTGCAGAGTGAGTTCCAAGACAGCCAGGCAACACAGAGAAGCCCTTTCTTGGGGGAAAAATCAAAACAAAACAAATAAGTAAATAAATAAACAAGTGATCTTAACTGCTGAGCCACCTTTACAGCCCCTAGCATTGAGATCTGTGATCCATTTGAAATTGATTTGTATACAGGGTAAGAGAAAAGGATCAAGTTTCATGCTTCTCACGTGTAGAAATCTGCCTTTCCAAACACCACTTGTTAAAGATACTGTCTTTTCTACCATCTGTGTTTTGGGCGTCTTTGTCAAAAATCAAGACCAAGTGGTTAAATATTTGTAGAGTTAATCTGGGTCCTTGTTTCTATTTCATTGATCAAAATGTCTCTTTTTGTGCTAGTGCTGTGATGTTTCCACTACTGTGGTTCTGTTTCAGCTATTAAGGATGCCCTACTAGTTGGGATACAAGAGGATTGAAACACCACCTCCCACTGTCCTGAAGAATTCAACAACTTTAGTGTGTGTACATACCTATGGAGCTTACCTATAATCAATTCATAATGCTGTCACTATAGATTGGTTTACATTTTCTAAAATTTTATACAAGTCATGTATTATTTATGGTTGACCTTTTTTGACCCAGCATTTTTCTCCGTGTTTTATTCCTTTTAATTTGTACATCATATCCTGTTACCGCATTTTGTTTAACCATTTACTTGCTGATTGATGTTTGAACTGTTTTCAGCATGAAGCAAGAACAAATCAAGCTGTCATGGGTGTTGGTGAGCAGGACTTTGTATGGGTCTGAGAAAACACCGGATCAGAATGGCCATACTGTATGGTGTGTGTGTGATTACTATTTAGGAACTGTCCACGACCCTGTAACCAGCTAAGCCCTGCATTTAAACCACAACTCTATTACCTCAGGATTCCTGTGGGTGATGTTTCAGGGCTTGATTTAGTGCTAAATTTCCATGCCACCCTTATCCGGGTGATCTATCCATCTCTGTGTGGCCCAAGTTTCCACTGCCTCCTATTAAGCTAATTATCCATCTCAATGCTCAATTACTGTGGCTGCTTAAAAAGTCATAGACGTAGTCAGGGAAAGCAATTGCTATTTGTTTCTTTTCAATTTGTTTTGCTTCTTGGCATTTTCTTATGAAATTTTAGATGTTTTGCTGCCACTTTCTACAAAACACCCAGTGGGATTTGGGTTGTTATGTTGTTCTTTATATACAATTTAGAGAAATCTGTCATTGGTATGATTCTGCATCTTCTGATGAAGATGAATGTGGCATCACTCTCTGGATTAAAGTTTCAATCGCTGCTTTGTTTTGCAGTTTTCAGTGGAAAAGTATTTTCTTCTCTCTCTCTCTCTGTCTCTCCCTCTCAGATTTTATTTTATGTGTATAAATCATTTGCCTACATGTATTTATGTGCACCATGTGTGTTGGGAATCCAACTCAGGTCCTCTGCAAAGACAACAGGTACTCTTAACTGTACTTAACTGAGTCATCCCTCCAGCCCCCAATATCTTATCTTTTCATCAATCTTAAGGCACCACCCTAAGTGTCTGGGGCTGTCCTGTGGTTAGAGGACATGCTGCACTGGAAGTGATCTTATTGTGTCTCAGAACTATGTCTTCTTACCTTTGCCTCTTCTTTTTGTTGGACACCTATGAACTCCTCCTTGAGGTCCCTGTCAAATATTAAAAAGGCACAGGAAAGTATTAGGGGAACTTGGGGAAAAGAAGGGGTAAAAGTGTTCTAGAGGGAGGGGTGGAGCTAAAAGAGAGTAATGGATACATATGATGAAAATGCATATGTGTATGGACTTATCAAATGATATATAAGATACTTTAAAATAAAATATATGATGGAAAATAAAATACATAATAAATTATCATAAACCATAATCATCCCACTGTGCTATATATTATTTTGCTATATATTATATTCCTTGTCCAACCTGTCTCCATTCCCCCATCTCCCTTCCCTTTCTTTTATTCTTTTTAAAATACACTTTACTGTCCCAGCAAAGGCCTGTTTTCCTGTGTCTGTGTGAGGGCACATGCTCTTGTGTGTGCACAGAGCAAAGACCTGTTTTCCTGTGTCTGTGTGAGGGCACATGCTCTTGTGTGTGCACAGAGAAAAGGCCTGTTTTCCTGTGTCTGTGTCTGTGTCTGTGTCTGTGTCTGTGTCTGTGTCTGTGTCTGTGTCTGTGTCTGTGTCTGTGTCTGTGTCTGTGTCTGTGTGAGGGCACATGCTCTTGTGTGTGCACAGAGCAAAGGCCTGTTTTACTGTGTCTGTGTGAGGGCACATGCTCCTGTGTGTGCACAGAGAAAAAGCCTGTTTTCCTGTGTCTGTGTCTGTGTCTGTGTGAGGGCACATGCTCCTGTGTGTGCACAGAGAAAAGGCCTGTTTTCCTGTGTCTGTGTCTGTGTCTGTGTCTGTGTCTGTGTCTGTGTCTGTGTCTGTGTCTGTGTCTGTGTCTGTGTCTGTGTCTGTGTGAGGGCACATGCTCCTGTGTGTGCACAGAGAAAAGGCCTGTTTTCCTGTGTCTGTGTCTGTGTCTGTGTCTGTGTCTGTGTCTGTGTCTGTGTCTGTGTCTGTGTGAGGGCACATGCTCTTGTGTGTGCACAGAGCAAAGGCCTGTTTTACTGTGTCTGTGTGAGGGCACATGCTCTTGTGTGTGCACAGAGAAAAGGCCTGTTTTCCTGTGTCTGTGTGAGGGCACATGCTCCTGTGTGTGCATGGAGAAAAGTGTCAGCATTCCTCTGTCACTCTTCATCTTATTCCTTGAGGCAGGGTCTCTCCTGAACCCAGAGCTTGGATTTTACAGTCAGTCTGGCATCCAAGAAGCCTCACAAGCTTCCAGTCTCTGCTCTTGATAGTGCTGGGCTAAAGGCATGTGGGAGTCTGTGCCCAGGTTGTTATATGGGTGTGGGGATCTGAACTCAGGTCCTCGTGGTTATACAAAAAGAATTCTTAACATCTGAGCCCACCTCCTTCCTAGTCTTTAGGGGACACTATTCTTCTGAGATACATATGAGAGAAAACACCTGGGACTTATCTCACTCAATGTGCTCCTGTTTCGTCTGTGTTGCCACAGAAGGCAGGGTTTTACTCCTTGGTGGCTGAGACTATTCTGTTATGTGTACACACATCCATCCGTTCACTGATGGACATGTCAGTGGATCCTGTATTTCATCTGCTGTGAATGATTTAATACTTTTGATTGTGCAGTTGTTATGCTGGTATCTTGGGGTACACACTCAATAGTATTAGGCCACATTATACAATAGCACAAGGTCTCATTTCTTGAAGAACTTTCATCATTTTCCACAGTGGCTGTATTGATAGCGTATGGGCGTCCCCTCCCCCCACCCTTGCTGTCATTTGCATTTTTGTCTTACTGACAATGGTCCATTCTGCCTAAGGTAAGATGAAATTTTGCTTAGGTTTTGATTTGCATTTCCCTGCTGATTCCTACTATTGAACCCTTTTCCTATACTTGTTGACCATTATCAATCTCTTGAAAAATGCACGCAAAAACCAGCTGCTACTCTGTGGAAAGGAACCCATCCAGTCCACGCTTGCATAACTGTTTTATATTTTAGATGCTATTATAAGTGTATTGATTTCCAAAAGTTTAATTTCTAGTGATTCATGTCCAATATGTAGAAATGCATTTGGCTTTCTTTGCAAGTGAATCTTAAATCCCAGAAACTGCTATGCTTATTTCTTAGTTCAAGCAGGCTTGTGGTAGATTCTCAGAATGTTTTCTACAGAGATGGGTTGTGTCTACACCTTCCTTCTCTTTCCTGGAAGAAGTTTTTCATCTTTCCTGCCTCTCTCTTTCCTCCTGTGAACAGTAATTCCTGGAAAGAAGCTGTGTCTGCAGAGACTGACTGACTGGTTAGAGCTGCAGTGCTGTAGAGAGATTGGAATGTTGCAGGTCCAGAGGCTAATTACCTTATCTTGGGCTAATTTTAGTCCTCTGGGATGACCATTCCTTTCCCACCTCTGTATCTAAATGAACATCTTGTGACTAACCGGTAACAATTTCTTGGAACCTATTAACTTAGGAGACCACTAGCTTCCCCCAACCCAGAATCTCAGAATGCCACCAGACAGCACCTGGGGCCTTTAGAGAAGCTTCCCCATCTTGCTGTAAGCACTTCTCTAATGATGATGATGATGGTGATGATGACTATGGTGGTGGTGATGATGTCCCAGGCTGCTTTCTATGAGGTAAATTGGGGATGTGCCAAGTCAGGGCCAGCCATCTTAGGCAAGCTAATTAAAATAGACAAGTTAAAGAGGAAAGCAGGAAAAGGGGACTTAGTGTGGCTGCATCGGGAAGAGAGACAAGGAGAAGAGCAACCCTGGAAGTCCGTCTGACTGGGTCCTAACGTAGGTCAAAGTTCAACAGAGGGCCAAGGATGTGCATATTGAAGCAGTTTGGGTCAAGGTAAAGTCATGCTCACCTGGACTCATCATTATCTGAGTTTTTACATTATGTACTTCACACCAAATTGGCTTAGAAGTAAATGTTCATGTAGACTAAAATTGGTACCTTGGCCCAGCTTCACTTTGGCTCATAGCAAAATGAAAATTCGATGGAACAAAATAAAAAGAGACAAAGAAGAGTACATTTCATCAATGTGTGACCACACAGGTAAATAGCTAGAGGTGGCAAATGATCCTGAATCTTTCTCTGGGACAACAAATAGGAGTTTTTAAATTCAAAATTTTAACTTCGCTTTTAAGAACAAGACTAGATACCACGTACACTTCTGGTCAAGATGTTATCTTCCTTCACCCATATCCGGTTCTGGTTCTCCTACGCGGCTCCCATTGCTGGAGGGTGTAAATTAACTGTGAGAGATAATGATCCCACTGAGGGATGTGTTCTTCTATTAGACAATTGCCCTCCCTTGAGATACTAGGCTCTTTATTCCAAAAAGCTCAGGTCTGTTTTTAGACATGTATGTTCATGAACGTAAGTATAAATACAAACGTTTAAGGATTTTTGAAGATATTTTTTGACCACTACAGCCTCTTTAAAAACAAATAAACAAACAGGTTTTTCAAGATCCTTATTTTAGCCAACCTGATTTAAGAGAAAACCCTAAATAATTTTTAATTGTCATTTAAAAACCTACTTAGAGGCTTGCACAGATATCCTAGTGTTTATAGCACATCTCAATGTGTTATAGCACCATGACACATCTAAAAACTTTTTTTAATTAAAAATTATAATAAAATCATAAATGCCAAACTGTCCTTCTCTGGATGCCATCTCCTACTTTGGATGCCTCATAAACACTAACAAAAAGTAAATGATTCTTTTCTAACAACAACAACAAGAACAACAACAACAACAAAAACATTTCAAGGATTTCAAGGTACCGCCTGTTATAATAATGTGATTTTTTTTTTTTTTTTATGATTTTTTGAGACAGGGCTTCTCTGAGGCTTTGGAGCCTGTCCTGGAACTGGCTCTCGTAGACCAGGCTGGCCTCAAACTCACAGAGATCTGCCTGCCTCTGCCTCCCCAGTGCTGGGATTAAAGGCGTTCACCACCACTATCCGGCCAATATCGTAAATTTTTAAACAAGTAACTAATTTAAATTTGGTTGAAAAAACAGTATCTATTAATGTACTTTACCTGTGTTTGTGTATATCAGTTACATGCCTGTTAGGCATGTAACAACATGTTCTGTTCTTCAGTTATAGCCTCCTGAGCTTTCAATTAAAATCACCTCATTAAAATGGTTTTCTAAATTTTGCAATAATAATAATAATAAAGTTAGGGTTAAAGTACATTGTGAAATTTTGTTTAAAAATGAATGTGGTTGTAACTAAGTTAAAATAATATACCATTTTAAAGGTGAATTCAATACTCTGCAACTGTGGTGGCAGAAAGCAGAGGCAGATGGATCTCTAAATTTGAGGCAAGCCTGGTTTATATAGCAGGTTCCAGAACAACCTGGGCTAGACAGAGAAACCCTGTCTTGGAAAAAAAATCCAAAACATTAAAAATCAATATGCTGAGATAAAATTAATGGTTTATTTTCTATAACTGTATTTTCTTAAGTATTGAGTTGTTCTTAGCATTCTTTTACTAAAGAATTAGAAACCTATGATTAAATTTTAGGGTTTTTTAAAAAATGTTTTTCTCATTGGACAAGGCTTTTGCTTTATGAATAATCAATCAGTCATTACTTTAACCATAAAAAATTCTCTTTAGAGAGTGATACTTAGAATATTAATTGCGTAGTACTTGTAATAGGCAAGTATTTAAAATTGTTTATAAATTTGATCTAGTAGACAAGCAAACAAAGTACAATACTGTAAAAGACTTTGATAACTGAAGTTCAAAATTAAGTAGAGTCTTCCTCAAATGATTAAAAAAAATAGTCAATTTAATCGGCTAAAGGGAAAAAAAGATATCACACTGAAGACTCCATTCTGATCTAAAGATAGTGGCATATCCTGGTAGTGCCAACTCACTCCTAGGAGGCTCCTAGGAGCCCACTCATGGGGATTTCAAGAACTCAGGGTGGTCCTTATCTTCAACGCCACTGCCAAGAAAGTGCACAGAGTACCTCAGAGTAACAGCCCTCATCTCACATTTTATGTTTTGTAAATGCTTTTAAAATTAGATTTAAAATTTTAATGATATTTACTATTCCACCAGAAGTACTTCTAAGTGACAAATTAATACTAATCTTGATTTTAATCAGTGGCACATGAAATAATTTGTCCTTACATTTGATCATGCTTTTTTGTTTTGTCTGTTTATTTGCCATAAACCCCTACTCTATTCAAAACTAATGTTTAAAAATTACAAATATTCTCATTGTCTTTATAAATACTTGCATATATATTCTCATTATTCAGTATAATTTGGATAAAACAAATACCTAATTTTTAAATTAAACTTTAATTCCTTTTATTCTAGGTAGAGATACTTAAGCTTTGAGTTAACACTTCTTATTGAAATTATTCAAAAGACATTAATATCTAATAACATTCATGATGTTTTATATATTAAACATGTACATTTTTGTCATTTATGTTTGTTTCATCTGTTACTTTCACTCCATTAGGCCAAACCCTGTTAATTTTAGATGTATTGATCCCTATGTCACATGCAAATCTTATGTCAAATATGGAGGGTGTAAGACAGTGTAGATCTGGATCTTGATGGCTAGTGGTTTTGGTATGACCCAGGGTTTCTTTCTTAGCAGCCTTTACCAGCCACCCCTCTCTCCTGAAGACTGCCATCCTGCCCACTACTCAGCCTCCTCTATATCAGATCCCAGGAAAGAGCCTTCCTAGCTACAAAAGACCTTACAATATTTAATAAATAATATACGCTCCCCCTCCCTTATGCACAAAAAGTGGTGTTTGATCAATGTGGGGACCTGGCAACAATAGTTCCTGGAAAGAAGCTGTGTCTGCAGAGACTGACTCACTGGTTAGAGCCACAGTGCTGTAGAGAGGCTGGGTTGTTGCCGGTCTAGAAGCTAATTACTGGTTCTAGCTCTCTCGAGTAACCATTCCTTTCCCACCTCTGTATCTAAATGAACATCTTGTGACTAACCAGTAACAATTTCTTAGAACTTATTAACTTAGGAGACCACTAGCTTCCCCCAACCCAGAATCTCAGAATGTCACCAGACAGCACCTTGGGCCTATAGAGAAGCTTCCCCATCTTGCTGTAAGCACTTATCTAATGTACCCACCCAGGTATTTTAAACTTCCTGTGACTTCTGACTTTCATTGTTCTGTTAAACTATAAAACTGCACAAAACTGCTTCCACATTGAAACATGGAATTTGGGCTAACCTAAATCTGTGTCCTCCAGGGCATGCTCATTCAAAATGGGTATAGAATAAATTTTCTTATTCCCTTTAAATCAGAAAGATTCAACATGAGCAGTGAAAGCCCACCTGTGAGCTCTCAGATGCTGTCCTGAAACTCACTATGAGATCAGGTTGGCCTCAAACTTGCAGAGATGATCTGCCTGCTTCTGCCTCCCCGAGTACTGAGGTGAAAGATATGTGCAATCATGCATAGCTCTGGGTTTGATTACTTTGGGCTTAGGTTGTTCTGTTAAGGTACAAATCTATCATCCCCAAGGAGCTCCGACAAGGGTAAATTCCTCAATGTGACACGATGCACTAAAGCATGGTGGTGCTTTTCTTTTCTTTTCTCTTCTTTTCTTTAGAAATAGGCTTTATGTGTTAGGGGAGTGTTAGTCTCCTTCTTAAAATTCAGCAGAGAGTGTGGATGGTCCCCTGCTAGCAACTTTCCACACCCAGCAGCAGATTTGTCACTGTCCCTGAGTATACACCACCATAGTTCACATTAGAGTTTAAGATTCCTTTCTTTAAATGTTGTGTTTTAAAACAAGTGAAAACAGCTGCTCTAGTAAGGCTGCAGACTGTAGGCTTCCAGGTAGATGGCCTTGTGTGGAAGGCAGAACTGTGGAGACAGTTCACGAGGACAGAAAACACTGCATGATTATAATGTCAGCTTCTGTCATCACATATCTCCCAAACCCACACAACATACGGCATCAAGAATGAATTCTAGAGTCTAGAGAGATAGTGCAGGGGTTAAGAGCACTGGCTGTTCTTCCAGAAGGTCTGGGTTCAGTTCCCAGCACCCACATGGCATTTCACAACGGTCTATAACTCTAGTTCCAGGGGGTCTGATATCTTCTTCTGCACTATAGAATCCTGAATACATGTGGACATATAAGTTCACACAATCACACACACATGCACATAAAAATAAAATATAAATAACCTGTTTTAAAACACAACATTTAAAGAAAGGAATCTTAAACAGAATGAACTCTAATGTGAACTATGGTGGCGTATGCTCAGGGACAGTGACAAATCTGCTGCTGGGTGTGGAAAGTTGCTGGCAGGGGACCCTCCACACGCTATCAGCTATCATCTTTTCTTCTATCTCCATTTTTTTACGTGTGTGTGTGTGTGTGTGTGTGTGTGTGTGTGTGTGTGTGTGTGTGTTGACCAGAAGGCAACCTCTTGTGTTGCTTTCCAGGATGCAACCAGTTTGTTTGTTGAGACAGAATTGGTGCTCCCTAAGTAGTCTAGACTGTCTGGCCAGCAAACCCACGGGCTCCTGATCTCTGCCTCCCTATTGCTGGGATTACAAGCATACACCACTGTAAGCAGCTTTTCTGCGAGGCTTAGAAATTGAGCTCCAGTCCCCAGGCTTTCCAGGAAACACTGTACTGACTGAGCCATCTCCCAGCCCCTTCTCGTTCTTCCTGTGTCTGGCGCTGTTGGAGGTCATCCCTGGGGGAGCAATCTTTTGGTCTGCTGTGTTTGTTCCCTTTCTGTCATCTCTGTTTTCATCCCTGGGAGGTCTCCCCTGCCTCTACTCTGCTTCTGGAGACTCTCTCTTTTTTATTAAATTTTAAAATTATCATTGATTAATGGTGCAAAGAGGAAAGGAAGGGGCTGAGGCTCACAGGTTGTTCAAAGACATACCCCACTGACCAAAGAATCCACAGCAGGCATCATTTCTTACACACACACACACACACACACACACACACACACACACACACTCAGTTTTAAAAGTTTTTCTTTTTATTTTCTGAGACTAAAATATCATTATATCATTTCTTTCCTCCCCTTTTACCCTTCAAACCTTCTCCTATATCTCCCTTTTTCATTAATTGATTTTATATTTATAATATAATCTATAATCATATTAATACACATATAGTATTAATGTGAGAGTAGAAAATATCTTCCCCAGGGGAGAGCACACCAATTGATTATCTAATGCCAAATGGTCAGCTGTGAAGACACATATACAAGTAACACTATACAGAATGAGCAGGCCTCACCTCTTCAGGCTTCTTCTACCTCATGATAATGCCTATCCAGAGCCCAAGGCTTTAACCCGTGGCCCCTAAGGACATTCCTGATCCAAGCTGGAGGACAAGTGGAGATGCTTGTGAGCAATCCATCATCTTAACCTGAGGTCTGTACTCCCCTCTTTACAAGGGCTTAAGCTTCTGTGGAGTGTACACATACTGACTTATTTCCTAGAGACCATCTAAGCATGCCATGTCCTCTTGTTTACAGGAACAATAGAGTCACCTTGGATGAGTATTAACCAAATTTGCTGGAGCCAGATCTGTGATTCCAAATGATTATCAATGCTGCAGCAGGGCCCAGGCTGGAGCTGCATCCCAGAATTAGAGTGAGTTAGAACTGGAGAATATGCCCCTTGGGTGATTCTGGCCTGAATAATACATCATCCCTCTGCCAGGGCTGGAGACTACAGCAAAGCATATATCCAAGGGGCTGGTTACTCAGAGGTACACAGCTCAGCTCCCTTCCAAGCACAGCTGTTTTGATGTTGCCATAGAGTTCCCAAGACAATGCATCACACATCAGGGAGATGGGCCCTACAGGAAGGGGGTCTTGAAAAATTCTGATGATTGTTGAAAATAAGGCAGCTACTATTTTACCTATAGAAAGTTGTGTTTCTCCCCCTGCCAACTGTAGAGAGTATGGATCCAGGTTACCTGCATCTGGATAACATCTTTGCTGTTGCTTCAGATGAGCCCCCAGTTGAAAAGAAAGGCCCTCTTTCTCCTTTCTCTGGGAATCTCTGAGCCAACACCAAATCAAAGTGTGGGTCTCACAACAAGACTGTGATGAGCCGAAATTTCCTGCCTCACAGGGTTGGAGATTTGATTTCAATCTCCCTGAAAAATCTGTCAGGGAGGATATGAAACAACTCCACACCTACAGCCGATCTGTCTTCAGCTATTTACAGTTATGTTTTAAAAACATATCATTTAAATATGAGTGGCAACTTCCTGTTAAGCTTTGGATGTAGCAACCAACAAGAAATATGGCTCTGAGTAGTGAGAGAAGAAAAAAAAAATAGTTTCTGTACACAAAGCCCTACCCTAATAAACAGGCAGAAGTACTTCCTGACCCACAGCACCAAGAAACCATTTGCATCCCAGCCTCTGCTGCATTCAAAATATTTTTACTAGTCCAAGTGCAAAGTATTATTATCATTAATATTAAGTTTATCCTTCCTGGAACACGCCCAGGCTGGGGTTCTACCCAAAGGCCCTGTAGAAGCCAAGGGTAAGGATGTTGATCTCGGCAGTTAGTTTGGTTTTAATTCCCTTCATATAAATTTTGCAAAGCTGGGGACACACATACACATTATTGTGCTGATGAAACCTACGCCCAACAGCCCGAGGCCCCCAGCAACCACCCCACAAAACCATCACAACGGAAATTCCATAGCAGTAAACTCCGAGCTAGGTCCCCAAAGGGGTGGAGGGAAGAGAGGCATGGACAGTTGTGGAGACACTGGGTTCCCACAGCAGGCAGGGAGCACCCCTGACAGTCTCATGAAAACAGCAGCATGGAGGAGAGAGAAACGCCTCTATGTACTGTTTGTTCACCAAAGCAAATGCTAATGTGGGTACTCCTTTTGTTGAAATCAAAAGCTGAAAGCAACAAGAGTGACAACAAACTCAAAGCTACTTTTCATTGACCCCTGTGCCATGTGAAAGAGGCTTGCTTTGTAAGCAGTTTGCTGAATTTCCACAGAGACACCTGTGCTGACCACACTCAAGACCCAGAATGTTAGCAGCTCCTGGGAGGTGCCCTGGGCTTCCTCTACAGTCAGGACCTGCCTTATCTAGATGGTGAGTGCCATCCAGAACCCTTCCACATATTACTTCCTAGGCAGGAACCAGAAATCACACAGACTACATTAAGGGCAAATTTATGTTGGTATACTTGAAATGAGGCTGCAAAAACAGTGTGTGACAAGAAGTGACTTACCCAGAGATGTCCTCAGTTTTCCCAAGGGATGGGTGCGTTTATCCTGACAAAGGAAGAGAGACAATGGTGCAAGCTGCTCACGGGAATGTGTGTGAGAGGGTCACTGTCATGAAGGACACCAAGGCCCTGAAAGAAGGCCATGTTTGGAAGGAGGACACTAACATCAACCATACTGACATCTATATTGTATTGCTGTCATGCCAGCACCTGGGGGCAGGAGAGCAGCTTGTCACCATCACCACTCACAGAACTAGGTTCAGAAGAGCTGACTGGTCCTAACTCCTCCCCAGTGCCGACTGCTGGTGATGAGTGTCACACAAGCTCTCACCTGCCCTTGGGAAGTTCACAGTCAAGTTGCGAAGAAGATTAAGTTCTGGGGTCAACACTGCAAAACACAGGAACAGTGGAGACATGCTGCTCACCCAAGGGCTTGTTCACCTGCATGCTACTAACAGCAGTGCCTGCAGATGGATGAGAGGAAGGGTCTCACCTGAGGTGTCTGTCCATGGGAGTGAGCCTACTTGCGATGAAACAGGGCAAAGGCTATTTGGGATCTTCCATGAGGGGTGTAGAGAATGAGTGTGAAAAGGGGCTTTATAGTCAAGGGGAGGCTCCAGAGCCTGCCAGAGTAGCTAGTGAATTAAACAATGATGTTATCCTGTCAGTCATTCCAGCTTCCACCCCCAGGATACCAAGAACTCAGGAGGCTGCTGTGTTTCTAGGTTCTCTCCTCAATCTTTCCACCTTGTCTATGGAGCTACATCCCTGAACATAACACAACGGCTGCCTGTTTGGCCTTGGAGCCTGCAAATTGCCTCTTTGCTTTCAGTGGGTAAAGAAGAACAAACCTACTATGCTTCATGGGCTGAAATGTGGTGGCTAGGCCTCTGGGAAAAGACAGAGAAAGCCTCTGGCCACTGGAAGATGCTGAGAAACTTTTCCTCAGATTTTCGTGAGTACAGAGGATATGATTAGAGTCTGCCGGTGTCTGAGAGTGCTAGTGGTTGCTGCCCAGTGCCTCCAGGAACCAGTGTGATGTTAGCAGGAGGCCCAGGTCCTTGTTGAGTGATCTGGAGAAGTCCACTGTGACTAACTTCTTCATCCTAACGACAGTGGCTGGATCACAGGCTAGCAGCCCCTCATTGTGACAAAGGTGTCCCATCTTTCTATCCCTTCTGCCTGGATGGCATGCACTCGTGGAATTATATTCCTTTGTTTCACAAGGGAAAAATCAAATGCTAACATAAAAACAAGATTATTTCTCTAAAATGTTTACTTTTTTAAAGTTAAATGAGTTTTAATGGGTTAAAAAATAAATATTGTACATATCAGTGGGATGAACATAAGTTTTATATTTTATAACTACTTTACATTGTTTCTATATGTCTGAGAATTTTGTCTGCTTGTGTGTCTATGTACCATATGTGTGCTCAGTGCCTGTAGAGGACAGAGAGAGTGTCAGGCCCCTAGAACTGGAGTCGCAGATGGCTGGGAACTATCATGTGGATGCTGAGAATCGAACCCAGGCCCTGTGGAACCAACAGCAGGTGCTCTTAACCACTGAGCCACCTCTGCATCCTTGGCTCTGTATTTTGATAGCTGTAGAGATGATGTAATGTTTAAGTCAAACATACATTTTTTTGAAGTCCTTCTAGGTTTTGGAATATAGAAGGTGGTGTCTCTCCTGAAAGTAGCCTTGCTACATAGTCTGAGAATTAGTCTCCACATATGAAGAACAACACATACACAACTGCTCTACAGGAGAAACTGTGTCTCTGAGAAAGAGATACACAAGTCCTAAGCCTCAGTAACTGTGAATGAGACTTTATTTGGTCTCATTTGTATTTACAGTGTTTTCTGGTGTACTCAGGATAAGATGAGGTCATGGTGGGTTAAGGTGGGCTGGAATTCAGTATGGGTGATGCCTCCATAGGAAGAAGGATGTGGGGAGAATGGCCTGAGCCCCTGGAGAATGTGATGGGAGCTTGTGACTGAGAGTCAAGGAGAGTTAGAGCTACCCTGAAAACGGTAAGACAAATTCCTCCCCCGGGGGCCTAGATGGAACAACAGCTTGACTTTGTATTCCTGACCTTCGGGACTCAAAGACAATAAATTCCTGTCATTTTTCAGCCACCCAGCTTGTGGTACTTTGTTACAGTTGCTCTAACACAGATAATCATCGTTTAACAGGCCTTCCCAGAGATGCTGAAACAAGCCTGCCTCCTCCTTTCAAGGTGGATATCCTGCAGGCGATCTAGCCAGTGGAATTTGGAATGTATCTTCAGGCCATGGTCCTCAGCGAGGCTGAGGGAGGGTAGTAGCAAAGATCCTAGGCTTTGGGGTTTGTGTTCAGATCTCTAGCTGGCAGATCTTTTGGAAAGTTATTTTGCATCTCCCTACCCCAGCAGCCTAATCTGTAGGACAGGAATAAATTTTTGAGTTTCTGGAGAGCAAACAGGTTATCAGTGTCTTAGTCTGACTTTTTTTTTTTTTTTTTTTTTTGTCAGCTTGACAGGAATTAGAGTTATCTGGGAAGAGGAGGAATCTCAAATGAGAAAACACCTCCATCCAGACTGCCTGTAGGCAAATCTATAGGGCACTTTCTTAATTAAAGATTGCTATGGCCAGGCCCAGTCCACAGAGGTGGGGGTGGGCGTGTCTGGACAGGAAGTCCTGAAAGCTAGCCATGTCAAGCAGCATCCCCCAGGCCTCTGCCTCAGTCCCTGCCTTCCGCTCTGCTCTAACTTCTTTCAATGATGGACTATGATCCAGAAGTGTAAGCTATGACAAACAAAACAAACAAACAAGCAAAACCTGTTTTCCTTATGTTGATTTTGGTTGCGGTGTTTTATCACAGCATTAGAAAGCCCGGCTAGTACACACATTCAGAACAATATCTGGCTCACTGTCGGTATTAAGAATGAAGTGTATCATGGCCTTGCTATCTCCTTCCTCCCATTGGTTGCAGCATAACTGCATTGGGTCATTTGCTGGCCTGCACTGACTTAGCGGTGGGTGGACAGACAGTCAGACGGATCAGGGGAGGATTTGGAGTTGGAACAAGGTCAGAGGCTGAGGCTTGGCAGGAAAAGTTAACAGCAAAATCCTCCTGAGTGAGGATCCGGTGTTCTGGGAGTGCCAGGAGGTGGGAGACTCTTGATAAGGGATACAGAAGGGGCTACATCTACTAGGTGCTGGTCAGGTGGGGAAGTGGATAAGAGAGGGAGAGAAACTCACCCAAGGTCTCCTGGCCAGTAGGGATGTGTGAACTGCTGTTCACCCTGCTGGTGTGTGTGGTCAGACCTACACGTGCCTGCACTGGGCCCTGTGATGGTTCATATCCACTGCCAGCTTGGCTGGGTTTGGAATCACCCAGGAGACACACATCTGGATGTTTCCATGAGACCTTCTGAAGAGGGTTAACTGAGGCAAAGACCTGCCCTGGATGTGGGAGGCACCATCCACGGGCTGTGGTGGGACGGTGGTCACAGAGTGACAAGGAAGGAGGAAGCGATCTGAGCACCAGCTCATCTCTCTACTTCCTGAGTGTGGAATGTGACAGTCTGTTTCCATGTCCCCTCCACCACGCCTTCCCCTGCCATGGTGGACTGTATTTCCTCAAACCGTGAGCCCAGATAAAACCTCCGTTTCTTATGGTGTTCCTGCCTTGTATTTGGTAGTCTCAAGAAGGAAAGCAATGTGTATAGTACCCCATGTCCCCTACCTCTGTACCCAATTGGTTGTGGCCTGTGTTCTCCCAGCAACACCCTGACTACGGCCCTTCTAAAAGCAGCCTCAAGGCCCTGATTGGGGCATCTGGAGCTGGACTCAAATTCACTTTCCTGCTCTGACTGAACAAATAAAGAGACGGCAAAGGTGCCTTTGACAGAAGCTGTAATTTGGTTAAATTGACTAAAAACTATACATGAACCCATGCAGCCCTGTGTTTGTGGTTGCTGTGAAACAAACAGGCCCAGAAAATCTCTAGCAATGTTTTATAGCTGAGAGAAATGTAAACACTTCTGAGAAGCCCATGGAGGGGGGTGGGGGAGTGGCGACAGCTCTCACAGGAGCCCAGAGCCCTGCATAAACCATTTCCCCTCTATCCTGGGGAAATGCCCATTGGGATACAGTCCCACCATTCTTAGCCTTATTTCCATTCTTAAAAATAGCTTACTGACTAGTATCCTAGCTCATTTGTAAGAGTGTTGTGAAATATTATTTTAGCTAGGCAAAGATGTATTACATTTGTTTATGCTGTAGAATATAACTTTAACTGTGTTACATTTGTTTATGCCACATTTGTTTAATATGTAAGGATGCATACTTAATTATGTAAATATGTATTGCATATGTTTCACCTTGCCTGCTTAAGGCACCTGATTGGTCTAATAAAAAGCTGAACAGCCAATGGCTAAGCAGAAAAGGGGTAGGAGGGGCTGGTGAGTGGAGAGAATAAATAGGAGAAAGCTAGTCTCAGGAGAGGGATGAGATAGGAGAGGGGAGAATGAGGAAGACACCTGGGAAAGAAACCAGGCAGAAGACAGACAGACAGACAGACAGACAGACAGACACAAGAAGCAGTGAAAGTAAGATATATAGAAGGAAAGAAAAACAAAAAAGCCCAAGACAAAAGGTAGATAAAGAGAAACAGATTAGTTTAAGTTAACAGAGCTAGCCAGAAGCCTGGCAGTGATGGTGCACACCTTTAATCCCAGCACTTGGGAGGCAGAGGCAGGTGGCTTTCCGTGAGTTCAAGGCCAGCCTAGTCTACAAATAGAGTTCCAGGACATCCAAAGCTACACAGAGGAACCTGTCTTGAGAGAGAGGGGGGGGGGAGACAGACAGACAGACAGACAGACAGACAGACAGACAGACAGACAGACAGACATAGAGAGAGAAATGAGCCTAAGCTCGGCTGAGTATTTATAACTAATAAGTGTCCATGTCATGATTTGGGAGCTGGCTGGTAGCCTAAAAGAAAGAGCCTTGTACAAAAGAGCCTGGCATGCCCAAAGCCCAGGTTTATAGCACATCCCAGCACACACACACACACACACACACACACCATTCTGATTAACTAATTAATGAACTCGTCCATTACATCACACTTCCTTCATTTGTTACCTTTGAATAACACCTATGGATTCTACACCATTAAAACTGAGAAATTCACACTTTTGCTCTCACCCTACTTCCTCCAGAGTGTGATTTTTTGTTTGTTTTCACATTTGTTAAATTTAAAACTATGAATGTAGTTACACGCTTTTGCTTTTCTATTCACTTGAAAGACTGTGGGCCCACAGCTGGGAAATCTGTTCACAATGGCCTGCAATTGAGTTTCCTGTTCTTTCTGAATTTGTATCTATGTGTTAAACCGGAATACATGCCCAGGCAGTGGTGGTGCACATCTTTAACCCCAGCACCGGCTCTGCGCACATGCGTGCCTGCGTGCCCCTCTCTCTCTCTCTCTCTCTCTCTCTCTCTCTCTCTCTCTCTCTCTCTCTCTCTCTCTCTCTCTCTGTGTGTGTGTGTGTGTGTGTGTGTGTGTGTGTGTGTGTCTGCAGAGGCAGACAGATCTCTGTGAGTTTGAGGCTAGCCTGGTCTACACAGAGAGTTCCAGGACAGCCAGGGCTGTTGCACAGAGAAACCCTGTCTTGAAAAAGCAAAAACTAATAAAAATAAAATAAAAGAATCAAGGACAATGGCATCTATACAACTTCATTAATACTGTTAGTCTGTGGTTTCCCTTTTCAGTAGGGCTGTTGGCTTATCCAGGGCCACCAAAGTAATATGTTCTTAATGTCAAGATCAAATGGATTCTTTCTTTAACATACCTCCTTTTGCTCAAAACCAGGCAAGTGAACCCCACAATGTGGATGCTGGAAACTGATGGAATTATGGTCTTTGAAAGAGCAGCAGGCACTCTTAACCACATGGGTTATATAGGCTCTCATGAGGCCCAGACTCACTCAAACTTACTATGTAGCTGAGGCTGGATTTGAACTCCCAATCTTCTTGCCTCAATCTTTCAAATGCTGGGATTGCAGAGGTGAACCACCATACCAGGCACAATCACAACAATCACAACATTTACAGCCTTTTGCTTTTTTTTTTTTTCCTCCCTTAAGTGTTCTAATTACCTTTCTATTTTTACTCACAAGGAATATCCACTGCCCACTCCCCAAGCTTCACTTTTCCCCAGCCCTCTTGTGCTCTCTCATCTGCACCGCCAGGATTGGAATCGTGGGAACTTGATTTCCCAGCTTCCCTTGTCAGCAAGTTTCTTCCAACGAGAGACTTTGGAGCTAGACAGAGGAGGATGAAAGCAGAGCTTCCCTCCTGTGGTGGTAGCTGCATTGGCAGCAGGGGTGGTGATTGTGGGAACTGTTAGGGTCTAGGCTCTATAGCAGCAGGCAGGGGGAAGAATCCAGGTTACTTGTTGAAGTTGATGGTGATCACATGCTGTGGTGGGCCCTAATTTCTGTTTCATTCCTTCAGATCCAGACTGAGTTTGCAACTTCCTGTGGCATTGGTTTCTGGGTATTAAGGGTTGAATGTTTGCATCTCTCTCAATGTGGTGATTTTTGCTTATGATCTAACAAATAAAGCTTGCCTGAAGATCAGAGTGCAGAGCTAGCCACAGTGATCAGTCACACAGGCAAGGCACACACCCAGCCACCACACTAGTTAGCCATAGAAGCTGGGTGGTACACACTTCAGTCCCAGCGCTAGAGAGGAATATAAGGCGGGTGGAGACAGGAGTGCAGGGTATTCAGTCTGCAGTCACAAGGACAGGATAGCCCTAGCCTCGGTAGAGGTAAGAACTCTCTAGTGATTGGCTGCTTTGCTTTTCTGATCTTCAGCTTGAACCGCAATATCTGTACCCGGGTTTATATTATCTTTGCTACACTCAGTCCATACGTAGAAGCCCTCATCCTGGCAAACTGCATTTGGAGACAGGGCCTATTGGAGTTAATTAAGGTCCAATGCTATTGTATATTTGCAGCCCTAATTTGGTAGGGTTGGTGTCCAAAGAGATGTCAATCATGGAGCACACAGAGGGAAGGCTGTGAGGACACTATGCCTTTGAAGTTGCTTTTCTACAGGGCAGGGAGAGATTGCTCACCAGAAACCATCCTTAACAAGCCTTGATTGTGAACATCTAGCCTCTAGAACTACAAAAGCATAAAATTCTGTTGCTGTAGACGGCCTGAGCAGGCACACACTTCTACCACCTTCTACTCCTCCGTCCCCTTTTTCCAGTGGCTTTCTTTCTGTTGGTACTCTAGTTTGGGAGCGTCTACTCACCAATGTGCCGTCTATTTCTTTTAGTCTCCCTTCTTTCGACTTCTTACATTTCCTTATTAAGCTTTCAGAGCTTCAGACTCCACTATCTTACTGCTGTGTCCTTGCCCTTGATCTACTTTTTCCATTACAGTTTTCCCTTAGTGCATTCATTACAATTATCTTACATTCCCAGTGTAACTCCTCCCTATCTGCTGTATCTGAGCCTGGTTCCGATGCACGCTTTTTTCTTCACGCTGCGTTTTTCACTTTTAGTCTGCCTTGAGTTGTTTAATTGGATATCAAACATGATGTACCCACTAAAGCAGTAGATGAAGCAGGACTTCCCATGTGAAATTTCTCGTTTTCCTGCCCAAGAGTATTTACTGCTCACTGTAACTGCAGGGGTCAGAGGTTCATTTTTCTCGAGAGTCCTTATTTTTATTTCTCTTTGGATTTCCTTAGGGAAGTCTTCTTCCCAACAGAGCCTGTGTCAAGCAGTTCTTTCAGGAGTACTCCTGTGATTACATAAGAGCCAGGCTGATGTGGGCAAAAGGAAGCGTTCCGCAGCCCGGTGGTTCAGTGTTGGTCTTCCAGGGAACCAGAGCTGCTGGACTTCAACCTTTGCAAATGTTTCTTGGTATAGCTAGTTACTTTCTCCATGTAGGAGAGACAGGAAAGCTCCAGGGATGCAACTGGGCATTTCCACCTCCCAGGCCCTCTGGGTTCTTGTAGCATCCCCAGCCAGTCGAGCTGAGCTATGTATCTTCTTCTGAGAGCAGCCCTTGTTAAGAACAGAACACTTAGCTGGGCAGTGGTGGCCCACCCCTTCGATCCCAGCACTCAGGAGGCAGAGGCAGATGGATCTCTGTGAGTTACAAGCCAGCCTGGTCTACAGAGTGAGTTCCAGGTCAGACTCCAAAGCTACAGAGAGAACTTTGCTCCACAGAAGTTTCAGTGTGAACGTACTCTGGTTCATTTGATAGAGCATCCAGATGGAGTTTTTGTTTTTGTTTTTGTTTTTTTTGTTGTTTTCTTTTTGTTGTTTTTTTTTTTCAAAATTCACACAAGTGTGAGGCACCCCTCACACTGGTCCCCTAGAGTTTCTCTCAAACATGTCCACATGGAACCCTCAGCAAAGTTGTCACTTGTGTCCTACTCTCAGCCAGTCTAAATCACTAAATAAATTCTCACTATATTGCCCAAGCGGGTCTCCTGCTCCTGAGCTCAAGCCATCCTCCTGCCTCAACATCCTGAGCAGCTGGAGGCTAAAGGACATACCAAACATGGCTCTTATGGAGGTGTTTGCTCCTAGATGTTTGCTGTGAGTCTCTGTATCCATCTGTGTTAGTTACATTTCTATTGCTGTGAAGAGACACCATGACCAAGGCAATTTATAGAAGGAATTTATCGGTACTTACACTTTCAGAGGGTGGGTGCATGACCGTCATGGAGGGAAACATGGCAGCAGGCAGGCAGGCAGGCAGATCTGAGTACTGACATCTGATCCACAAACACAAGGCAGAGAGCATTATTGGAAATGATGTGAGCTTTTGAAATCTCAAAACCCACCCCCAGTGACACACCTCCTCCAACAAGGCCACACCTCCTATCCTTCTCAAACAGTTCCATCAACTGGGGACCAAGCATTCCAATGTATGAGCTCCTGTGGCCCCTCCTCATTCAGACCACCACCCCATATGTCTTTCCAGGTTTAAAGCCAGCACTCAGCCGTGGGACCTTCATTCTCCAACAGATGTAAGAAGTAGTGCTGATTTTCACGTTGCTCAGTAATTTTCTTGCAGTGTCAAGGAGTAATGTTTAAAAGATCCTTGTATGCTGGTGTTTCAGCCTTTAGAGCAGTTATCTGACTTCAAATGCTCCTACTTGAGCTACCTTGAGAAGTTTGTGTTCTGGGCTGGCATTGACTGATCATATCTTCTATTGCACTAAACCTCCTGCCTGGAAGTATCCATCTCAGAGTCTCCAAAACTGGTCCCATACTCCATAGACCTTATCCCTGATGGATCTCATGTCACTACCTATCAGGTTATACCCATTGGTCCTCGGATCCTGTGTGGGTCTTAACTTATCTCCTTGCTTTGCTGGTGTACTTCCTCAAGAAACTCCCTAAGAAAAACCTGTAGGATGTCTGCCTTTACTATTCCTCCTACCCTGGAGATTTTTTCTTGTTTTAATCAGAATCTCATTATTCCAAGTAGCTCAGTCCCTCAAGGTTGTGATTCTACTGTATTGGCCCCCTGAGTTCTGAGACTACAGGCATGAGGCTACCTCCTGGGTGCTTAGTCCTAACATTTTAAAACACTTTTTCAAAGAACTTCATGGTCAAAATATTATCATATTACTTTTTTACACTCCCCCAAAAGTCTGGGGCCATTGTTTTCTAAAACCTTCTTAGATTTCAGAAGTTCTCATTTTTATTTCTTCTTCCTGGAAACTTGGCTATCTTCATATATATATACATATATATATATCTTCATATATATGTATATGTATATACATATATATATATATATATACATACATACATACATATAGTGTATTCTCAAATTTCATGTACTTGGATCTACATACAGACATTTTATTATGAATCTGGTATGGTACTTAGCTCTTTTGGGGGGAGCACTTCTGATTCCTCACCTTTGGGCCAGTGTCTTCAATTGCTTCTGAGATTATCCCTTTTCCTAACTATTCTGTGCTTATTGCCTGGCATTCTGAGTTGATTTATTGTGACTCTGTGTTTTTCACTTATATTGTTCAGCTTCTCTCTATTTTCATTCTAAAATCTAGGAAGCTTCCCAACTTTATCTTATCAACAGTTTTGAGTTTTAAAATGATTTTTTTATTGCAAAAGTAGGCTTACTTTCTAAGTACCTGTATGTGTATATGTCTGTGTGGTGTGTGTACATGTGAGTTGCAGTACCTAAGGAGGCCAGAAGAGGGTGCTGGTTCCCCAGGAGCTGTAATTACAGGAGGTTGTGAGCTCTCTGATGTAGGTGCTAGGAATTGAACTTGGTCCTTTGGAAGAACAGTATAAGCTCTTAACTGCTAAGTCATCTTTCCAGCCCTAATTATTTTATTTAAAAAAATATTTTTCAAAATGAATTGCATATATTTGTTTTATGTGGATGGATGTTTTGTCTGCATGTATGTCTATGTACTATGTGCATGCCTGGTGCCTGGAAGCCCAGAAGAGGGTGTCATTTCCCTGGGACTGGAGTTACTGACAGCTATAAACTGTCATACAGATTCTGGGAATTAAATCTGGGTTCTCTGGAAGAGCAGTCAGTGCTCTTAACCAATGAACCATCTTTCCAGCCCCCTCCCTCTCCATTTTTTGAGACGATGTTTCAATACATAGCTCTGGCTGGCCTAAAATTCCCTATGTAGACCAACCTGGCTTTGAACTCACAGAGATCTACCTCCTATGCTTCCTGAGTGCTGGGATTAAAGGTGTGCACCACCTGGCCCAGTCTATTACAATGCTTATTCAAGCAATTTATTTTAATTACAGACTCCATAAATTTTCATTCCTCTGAAGAGACCAGTTCATATTTTGAGGAATATCTTTTGCTCTGGAACATTTCTTTTCCCTGTGGGGTCGGTTGTTCTCATATTTCTTCCTCACAGAGCTTGGTCTTCTTCATGTGTCCAATGGGCCTCCATCTCTCTGTTGTCCAAAGAGTGCAGCACCAGGGCGACTGTGCTGGTGCCTGGTGTGCAGTGCATCTTGCCTGTAACAGGTCTGCATGCCCACACAGTAGCTCCCCAAATTGGGAGAGTGTAGATGTTTAAACAAAACCAATGGCCATTGCTTGAGCTAAGCTTCTGTCGTAGTCCCAAGCATAACAGACCGCAAGTCAAAATAGAGTCACATATGTTAAAGAAGTCTCTGACAGGTAGGCCATCAATGACAGTGAGAACAGTACCCACTACAGGGAGTCATGTAAATTCACCGGCTCACTGTAGACCACCTACATGGACTAGCTCAGATTGGGTCCATCCACCCACTTTGAGTTCTGGGTCATGCTGAGGCTCCCATCCAGGCTGTGGTTTGAGCACTGCCCCCATGGCATCAAATCTGTTCATACTCAAAGACTAGTTCTTCTTGGAAAACATGTCCAGTGTCCCCCAAAGTGTCTGAAGATGCTTGGAGGCCATGGCTGACTATAACCACCCTGGGGAGCCTAGGGTAAATGACTGAGCAGTTCCCTACACAGACTTCTACTTAGACTTGTTCTTCAGGTAGCTCCCCATCAGCCCCCAAGCCTGTTTGCTTGTGCCCCTGAGGTTCAGAAAGGTTGAGGCACTGGCCTCTGAGCTTCTCTCTTACTTGAGCATCTCTGAAGGCTTTGACCCACCCACCCCCAGTCCCTAGCTATCAATCCCTTCCAACAACCAATGACTCTGTTTCCAGGCTGCAGTGTGGCCTGGGAACTTACTCGTCCTCTCCCTCAGATTTCCCAAGAAAATACCTTTTATTCTGCTTGTAGTTTCTGCAGTAGCTAGATCACTGGTTGTGGGAGTACTATTCAGACACCATGTGTCACTCACAAAGTCCAAGATGTCAATACTGACAATTCTGAAGTCGGGAGTGTTACTGTTTTCTCCATATGGAAAGGGGGAGAGTAAGATGCAGAGGGGCCACGTGGCTGTGGATTCATGACTCCCCACAGGACTCTGGTGCCTCTCCTCCCTCTGTCGTGGGGGAGGTCCTAGTGGTCCACCCTGACATCCCACCACGAATGACAGCATTACAATCACCTCCTACTTTTGAAAAAAAAAATAAAGCTACTAAAAGATCTTTAAAATATTAAAGAGGATTGGAACTCATTTTATGCTAAGGTCTGCATGGTAGTCCTTGAGGTACATGGAGGCAGCACTAAACTAGTTTAGTCTGGAGGTGACTCAGTAGCTCTTCAGAGATGCAGTGTTATCTTGGAGTCTCACAAACTGGGGCTAAACTTCTCTGGCCTAACAGAGGGAAAGCCCACATCCTGCTTTCTACTCACATACGGTGCCCGGAGGTGGAAAGAGAGCAGGGAGGGAGAGCCTACTTCCTTAGAAAATGCTTCAGTGGCCCTTCCAGCCCAAGCCTTACCTGGGAAAGAGAAACCAACCCACCTGTGTACAGATCCCTAACAATGCAAATCTGAGGCCAGGGAAGTTAGCACAACTGAGTCCAGGTAGAAGCAGAATGTTCCAAAGCCTGTGGCTCCCACCTAATGCCAAATGGAGACAGACCTGGCGGCACAGCACAGCTTGTCACAGCTGGTACTCCTGGCGCTCCAGGGTGAACCCAATGTGTCCGATGGTGCTGTGACTGGAGGTGAATGAGACAGCTGTTTACAGAGGAAGGGAGAGGGGGAAGGAGAGAGGTAGAGGAGAGAGAGAGAGAGAGAGAGAGAGAGAGAGAGAGAGAGAGAGAGAGAGGGGGAGTTTCACATAATTTAATAACCAGAGAAGCAACAAATTTAAGCCAAAATGTCACTCAGGGATGGGGAAGAGCAATTACATAAATATTTAAAACAGACACCCCAAGAGTGGCGGTGGAGCAGTTTTCTGTTAATACGTAACAAGAACAACTGTTTACAGGAGATAGGAACAAATAGCCCCTATTTGCTGAGAGCCCTTGGGAGAGACTACAGCACTGGTATTCCTAAATCCCAACAGCTCCAATAGGGCCCAAATCACCAACCACGAGGCCACAGGGGTGGGGAGGCCACAGCTGTCCCCAGAGCCTGGTGAAATCTGTAAACACACAGCCAGGGGTCAGCTGTCTTGCTCCAGACTCCCAGTTTTCAGGAAGCCCAGCCCTGCAGCTGGGCCTGGGAGGTGGCTGCTGGCTATGCTGTCTGCCGTCTCTCCTGAAGGCGCTGGTCAGGCTGTTCTGGCCCCATGCGGTGTCCTAGACAGACATCACACACGAAGCTAGGTGCTTGCAAGCAGAGACACAAAGTCACAAACTGGCTTGCATGTCTCCCAGGTCACTCTAGGGCCTTCTGGGAACCAGACTGGAGTATCTACGGTTAACAAGCTAGGCTGTTTGCAGGGTTGGGAGATAAGAGCTTTGTTCATACCAGCCTCCACGTCCACCAGCCCATCTTTTACCTACATCAGCTCCCATGAGTCTCTCTTCTACTCTGCTGTGCAGAACTCACTCCTAGACACTCTACAGGAGGCCTGGTTCAAGACCAAGGAAAACTGTCACCTTGAGTTCATAAGCTATTTCCAAGCTGCCACAGTTGAGAACACGTGCGTGTCTAATAAGCCTGTGCCCTGTTGCATCATCTAGTGTGTTTATTACAGAGTTGCTCAACCCTACACCCACAACCCTGGCCCCTCCTGGCATGTCGCTGCCAACTGGTAAAAACCACGGATGGCCTTGACCTATTGACAACCTTCCAGTTGTTTGCACACCTGGCCAAAAGAGAAGAAAGACAGAACAAGAAGTGTGCTCTGAAAAGCCCACAGAAGGACTGGGGCCTGCATGACAATATTTGTTAAAGTCAGTTTTAGTTGGTCAGAGCTAGAGTTTGGGTAGATATTTAGTGCAGGATTTCAGAAAACTTTCTCTTGTTCATTTTCAGAACAAATTATGTTGGCTGTTCAGATTATTAAAACTGTAGTCATTAATCTTTCTGATTTGCCAAATAGACCTGGATACCAGAAACCTGAAGGAACATTTGAAGAGATTAAGATTAAACAACATGAAACAACCAGGAAGAATTTCAGTTCAGCTAAATGCTGGCCCATGGGGTCTAGAGACATCACAGCTATTGAATTGCCATTTAGTGATCTGAACAATTTATATTTTGATTGTTGCTATAGTTTCAATACCCCCCAACTCAGGTTGGAATTTAGTTCCCACTGTGACATGTTGGAGGGCAGAAACAATCTGACCACCAGAGTGAGGCCCTCGCTGTTGAGTTCTGTGGCTTTATAAAGAGGGAGAGAGAGGCAGGACACATGCATGCTCTCTGCTCTCTTGCCTTTCTGGGTGAGATCCCTTGCTGGCGGGCATTCTGCCAGCAGAGAGCCATTACCAGAAATGACCTGTCAACCTTGGATCTTTACAAAAGTGGCCTGAAGAAGGCCTCTTTTCTTAGCCTTCTTTAGCCAGGCAAGGTGTCATGTTTTACCAATAGGAAACAGACCGATAAATGTTGCCAGCTTCAGAATGGTGCTCTAACATCTGGGGAGTCTCTTTCTTTGGTGAGAAGCAAGACTTTGCTTTCCCGAGAGAGCAGTGCTATTCTCTCCCTGCCTTCTTGAGGGGATTAGTATAAGTTCTAGAAGTCCTATACTGTGGGCAAGCATAAGGATTTCACTTGGCTGAAGCAGCTGGCCAATGTCCTAGGCACAAGTAACAGTGCCATGTTCAGCACGGACAACATCCTACGTCCTACATATGTCCAAGGATTATGGCCAAGGACACCCAGCAGGTCTGGATTCTGGATCATTTTTCTCAAAGCCATTCAGCAGCTAGTTATCTATAGATCAATGCAAATCCTCTTGTTATATTCCTTCCCCGATGATAACCAGACTCCTCTGCTGGCAGAAGCCCTGGTGGGCATAGCCAGAAGTGGCCCTCCATTGCTGTTTGAGGGCCATCTCCTTCCCTGGTTGAAGGTGCATTCAAAACTATCAGGGTTCCCTTGGCGCAGTGTCATGCCTTGCTCATATAATGCACAGCCTATCCTGATGTCCCTCCTGCACACAGATGGACTCAATTGCCCTGAGAACTGCACACATCAATCAAAACTTGGCAGCCTGCTCAGGTGAGCAGCATGGGGGTGCATGGTGTGCTCAAGCATTGGGGACTTCAAGTCTGGAAGGAGTTTGTCACATTCTGAGTTACAGGCGCAGAATGCAAATGAGTCTTCCTTCTTCGCTCTTCTCAAAGTGGCTTTGTGGCCACTCACCTTACTGAAGCAGCGGTCCTCATGGTGGGCTGAGTGACCAGACACACTTCCAGGGCCACTGTATCCCAGCCGTACCTTGCAGCACTGATTGTAAAAATGGGGCTGACACAAGTGCCCCATTACTGAGCAGAATCAGGGTTTCAAATAACAGCTAGGCATGATTGTTGTATAGCCGTCTTCCTGTCACTGTGATAAGATACCTGAGAGAAGAAACTTAAGGGAGGAAGAGTTTATTTTGCTCTGGGAAGTCAGGCAGTAGGACCTTGAGGTGGCTCCTTGCATGCACCTGGGGCAGGATGTGGAATGTCATGACCACTACTACTCAGCTAGCTTTTTCCTTTTCACCCAGTTCAGGGTTCAAGTCCATAGAATGGTGCTACCCACAGTTAAGGTAAGCTGGCTTTCCTACTTCAGTTACTGTGGTGATGCCTTGCTTGGACAAATAAAGCCTGTCTGAGGGTCAGAGAATGGAGCTTGCTGCTAGCTAACCATAGAGGTCTGAAGGTAGCTGGGCAGAAACAGGATATAAGAGGGAGAAACAGGAAATCGCTCTCTTGTCTGCTGAGACTCTGAGGAGGTAAAGTGTGCTGTGGTTTGCTCCTTCTCTTTGTCTCCCAGCATTTCCCTCTACATCTGACTCCAGCTTTTTATTATCTAGACCAAATAAGACCTTCATTTACAGTTAACCCAGTCAAGATAATCCTTTACAGGCATGCCCAGAAGCCTCCTAAGTGACTCTAAATTCTGCCAAGTTGGCAATCTGCATTAACCCTCAGTCATTCACATGTGAGCAAGTGGCCATTCTTATGCTTCCTGGGTTTTAGAGGTGTATTGAGTCAAGTGAAGAAAAAAAATCTACAGAGGGGTGGACATTCTACACAATGGGCTCACATTCTAAGCCATGAGAAGACTCCCCCTCCATTATCCCTTCAGTCTGAGTACCTACTGTATGCATAAGCTTCATTGAGTGTGTGTAGCCATGGGTACTAGAGTCTGGGCAGGATGGTTGGCCAAGTTGGGACAAGACTTGGGGGGCAGCTGGCATTTGGGGTCCAACCTTCCCAATTAGCAGTAAAGGAGTCACGCAGTCAGAAGGACCCTTATAGGAGCTGAAGTTTGAAGGACTTGGGGGTGTTCTAGGGTATAGGGAACCCACTCCTTACACTGGGGAGGATGTGGGACCCCTGAAACCCCTGCAGAGAGGGTTTCCACCACCCAACTCTCTGACTATGCCATCCTTGAGTGCCATTCTCTAGATTCAGGCAGAGGTTCACTATCCGCCGTGGATCATTTGTATATCTGTAGCCTTTGTTATGTCTGTCCTGCTTAATGCTCTAGCATGTTTAAAGTGTATATTCATGAAGAATACAGTCTTACTTTTAATGTATCTGTTAGATTGAAAATTCCTATTTGTACACTGTGATAAAACACATGCACTAAAATTCCCCATTGGTCACAACACACGATGACTTCAGTCCAGCCATTGCTACTTGTTTTCAGAACTTCCTCATCTTCCTAAGCTGCAACTCTCCAGACCCTTCTCCCCGGGTCCCAACAATCACCATCTTACTTCCCGTCTCTGCCTCCACAGGAGAAATTCCACTCATGAAACCATGCAACACTGACTTTCTGAGGCTTCCTTAACTCAGTGTTCTCAAGGTTAATCTGTATCATAGTGCTGGACACAATTCTCCATCTTTCACCTGAATAGTCTGTTCCCATGGCCCACGTTTTCTTAACCATGCACTGACTCTCAGCACTCCTGTGTTTTAAATCAGCAATAAATTAGTCGCATTGGCTTGCTTTCTTCGGCATCTTCATCTCACTGGGGCTTGCTCTCACAGTCCCTTCCCTTTTGTTGCCCCTCCCCTGGGCCTGTTTCCCCTGCCACCAGGCCTGCTCCTCCCACTTCAGTATCCCTGTTGATGATGTCTATGTGCAAGACCCATCTGTCATCCCTTGTTCCCATGTTCCTACTCACACCCTTCCCATTTCCACATGATTCTCTTCCTGACTCCTTGTCTATGCTTTGTGTGGTGAATTCAGTCCCTTAGCGTTTGTTGTCAACTTGACACAATCTAGAAACCCCTGGGAAGAGTCTGTCATGAAGTGTCTATGTCAAGTTGGCCTGTAGGCATGTCTGTCACGAAGTTAGACATGTCTGAGGCTGGAGGAGGCGTGTGGAGGGATTTCTTCAGGCAAGGGAGGAGCAAATGGGACTTGGAGTCAGGAGGAAAGAGACACCAGAGAGAGTGGATGGGAGGACTGGCAGAGCCTCTGTGCCCTTAGGTACATGGTAAGAGCTATAGGCCTCTCTTCCCATGACCTCTGCTTTGGGGAAATGAAAAAGTTCACCAGTGGGGGACATACCTTACAACAGTCCTTTATGTGTTGCCCTAATAGAATCCCTATGACAGTTGGTTTTAATGTCAACTGCTCACAAATTAGAATCACCTGAGTAGGGAGACTCCCATGAGGAATTATCCTGAGCCTCTTAACTGATTTGGGAATCCCAATCCCAAATGAGTGGCAATGTCCAGGTAGTAACCCAGGTGGAAAAGAACATGGCAGTAGGGAGATCACTTGACCTCCACCCCCTTGGTCTTTCCTCTTGCTGCTGAGCTGATTTCCGCTGTTGTTGCTGTTGCTGCTGCTCATTTCCTCACTGAGATCTGAACCAGCATTCCCAGGCCTCCACTATCAACACAGGATCACTCCAGGACAGTGGCTCTCCAGGAACCCTCTAGATTTTCGGTGCCAGATTGGGACTGGTGGAAGCACCCAGCCTTGTGAGCTGAGCAGCTACCAGGTTGTCTGCCTTCCCAGCATGACACATCCACTGTGGGACTTCCCTGAGTGCCATGACACCCGGCCTCAAGGACCAAGCAACTACCATGTTCTCAGCATCTCAGGTGTAAGACCGAGGCTGGATATTTTATAAAGAAAAGGGGTTATTTGACTTACAGTTTTGTAAGCTGGAGCTTCAAGATCAGGTGGTCTTCTGTATTCCTTGTCAGAGGGACTCCTCTAGGTTGTGTCACATGATAGCAATGGTTTCATGGCAGAAGTGTGTACAAAAGAGCTATCACATGACAAGACAGTGGAGTCAGTCTCTTTCCTTTTCACTATGGTGGGAATAACTGGAGTCCAATGAGAGCTAGTTTATTCCTTCCCAGGGGTAGAGTACCCAATGGCCTAAGTACCTTTCACCGAGCCCCGTGTGTTATTGCCTCTCACATTGCCACACTGAGGACCAAGCTTCTAATACATGAACCTCTGGGAAGAAGCTCAAGCTGTATTCAAAATCTGGCTCCAACCCCCATGCAGCACACCCAGTCTGTAAAGCATGCTGTGACCACCATTTTTTTTTTCCCCAAGAGATGGTGTCCCGAATGGACATGGTGAACATCATGAAAGGCATGGTAGACAGAAATCATCAGACCCACAGCTTCCCCTGGCAGCATCCATCTCATCTGGACAGTGCAATAGACCCATGAGAGCAACTGGAACAGAATTGGAGAAGAAGGAAGTTGGGGAAATTAGCCTTTATTAGATAGGGCTCTAGCTGGCCAGGCTCTGGTTCTAGGATGTTGGTTAATGTGTCAGTGCTCTCTCTCTCTCTCTCTCTCTCTCTCTCTCTCTCTCTCTCTCTCTCTCTCTCTCTCTCTCTCTCTCCTCTTTTACCCTATCCTATCCTCTCCCTCTCTGTCTCTGGATCCTTGTCAGTGCCTTCTTTGTGAGGCCATGGCAAGGACTTCTTTGAGCTCAGTTTTCATGCTTTGGATGGTATTGAGCTCTCCAAGTATCTGTTGCCGTGATAAAACATCATACCAAAAGCAATGTGGGGAGGAAAGGGTTCATTTGGCTTATATTTCCACATCACTGTTCATCACTGGAGGAAATCAGAGCAGGAACTCAAGGCAGGAACCTGGAGACAGGAACTCAAGCAGAAGCCACAGAGGAACACGGTTTACTGGCTTACTCCTCGTGGCTTCACTCAGCTTGCTTTCTTATACAACCCAGGACTAGAAACACAAACCAGACACTAGAAACACAAACCATTAATCAAGAAAATGCCCCCAGAGACTTGCCCACAGGCCATGTGATGTAAGCATTTTCTCAACCGAGATTCCTCATCCCAGAGAACTTAAGCTTGTGTCAAGTTGAAAAAAATAAAAACAAAAAACAAGCAAGCAAACAAACAAGAACAAACTCTTTGGCTTATGACTTAAAAAAAAAAAAAAAAAAAAGGTATCTAGAACCAGGGCTCTCAATTCTCATTGAGCTCTGACTTCTCCAGCATATTGCCTGCCTACCATAGAATCTTCCTAGAACCATTCTACAAATGGGTCAAAGGGCCTTTGGGACTGCCAGAGTTAATACTGATTGTCAGCTTGACAGGACCCAGAATTACGTAGGAGACAAACCTCTGTCCATGTCTGTACAGTAGTTTTTAGATTTTGTTAATTGAGCTAGAGAGATCCACTCTAAATGTGGATAATGCCAGTCCATGCACTGGGGTCCCCAACTGGATAAAAGGGAGAAGGTGAGTTGAGTACCAGAATTCAGTCTGCTTCATGGCTGAGTGCCATGAGACCAGCTGTCTCACACTCCTGCCACCAAGGCTTTTGTTGACACTCTGAATATATCCTCAACCTGTGAGACAAAGTGAACTTTACCAACTTTATGGTGCTCTTCTTAAGTAGCATTCTCGCATTCTTGCAGCAATGGGAGAAATAACTAACACAGAAAATCAATACCAGGAATGTGATTTGTAGGCCCTTTGAACTCTTTGATGGGAGGAATGTGGAAGGGTTTGTAGCTGAGGGGTAGAGGAGCCTAGAGAACCGATTAGTGGGCTCTTCTGGTGGGAATTTGAAAGACTAGAATTCCAAGAGAAATGTGAAAAATGAAGGCCTAGTTCATGGGATTCCAGAGAACAAAGACTCAATATGGAACTGAGCCTGGGAGACAATTTTAGTAATATTCTGGCAAAGAATCTGGCTTCCATCTGCCGGTGTTCCGAAAACTGAATCACAAGGGACGGACTACTTTGTTTGGTGGAGGAAGTTTCAAGACGGCTAGCTCTCAGGCCGTGGCATGGCTACAGCTCATTGAGAGAGAATAGAAAGATATGAAAAGCTTGGCATGCAGGGGACTGTGAGCAAGTCCACAGCTGTGACGAGGAGGCTGCAGAGAAAGTAAAGAGAAGTTCACCATTAAAGAGAATCTGGGGCAACGGGAACTGTGCTCAGAGGCCCAGACCCCAGCATCGAAGGCTCTGTTACAAAGTCATCTGAAAACAGAGAGCTCAAACTGAAAATACTACAGAAGGTCCCTGCTCAGAACCAACAGCTACAATAAGAGTTTCCCTAAGGTCAGCACACAGAGGCCAGGAGGCTGATTTTAAGGGGAAGGCTGTATCCTGAGCAGCCAGCAGAGCTCAGAGACATCATCTGTGTGGTCCTGGTTTTGACAAGTCAGGAAGGCAAGGGGGGACAACAGGAATGTGGGGAAGAAAGGGAACCCCTCATGCTAGTCTGGCTGTATGAAACCTCTCACCGCTTGGTAGACAGAATTTCTAGTACAATTAACATTTGCTGTGAAGTTTGCTGTCACTGAAGAAACGTCCCCTTTGTGTACAGGCATTTCATGGGAAAACAGCATTGAAGCTGTGTTAATGGCAGGCCTTATCCCTCTTCCTCACTGACTTTGATTATAGTGTAGATATTCTCACTTCTACAGGCTTGTGCTCTAGAGTTTTACATTATCAATTGTAATCCTGTCAAGTACCCTTCCCCCAGGAACCACCCAATGGTTTTATTTAAGTAACTCTTTAAACATAATAGCTTCAGAACTCACCATGTTGTGTGAAGGCATTGAAGTGCCTTAGACACTTTTGCTGTGATAAGACACCATTCTTAGTCACCTGCTCTATTGCTGTCAGAGACCCTGTGAGCAAGGCAACTCTTATAAAAGAAAGCATTTAATTGGGGGCTTGCTTACAGTTTCAGAAGGTTAGTCCGTGATCATCATGGCAGAAATCAGGCAGGCAGGTACTGGAGCAGTAGCTGAGAACTTTACATCCTGATCCACAGGCGGCAGGCAAATGGAGAGCCTGGTATGGGTTTTTGAAAATTCAAAGCTCACTCCCAGTGACATACCTCCTCCAGGGACACACCCAGTCACACAAGGCTACGCCTTCTAAGTCTTCCCAAACAGTTCCACTAACTTGGCACCAAGCATTTAACCTTATAAGCCTGTGGGACCATTCTTACTCAAACTACCAAACCATGACCAAGGCAACCTATGAAGGAATGTGTTTAACTTGGGGCTCATGGTTTGAAGGGGTCAGATTCATGACGGTCATGGCAGGTAGCTTGGCAGCAGGCAGGCAGACGTGGCGCTGGAACAGCATCTGAGAGCTTGTATCTTGATCAATAAGCACAAGGCAGGGGGCTAACTGGAGGGATGTGGTCTTTTGACACCTCAAAGCCCACCTCTAATCTTTCTCAAATATTTTCAGTAACTGGGGATGCAAATATAGGCACCTATGGGAGCCATTCCCATTCAGTCCTCCACAATGTTCTTTGAGCCTTTCTATCCAACCCCTTTTCATGGCCTCGTAAAAATGCCTCTGTGAGCACATGAGCAGGGCACGTGTGTGCACACTTGTGTGTGGAACCCTCACCAGTGCATCTGGGGCCCCAGGTCAACACTGGGCCCACTTTTCTATCGCTTTTATCTTCTCCTTTTTTGTTTTAAATTATTTATGCCATGTGGTGGTGCATGCCTTTAATTCCAGCATTCAGGAGGCAGAGGTAGGCAGATTTCTGTGTTTCAGGCCAGCCTGGTCTATAGAATGAGTTCTAGGACAGCCAGGGCTACACAGAGAAACACTGTCTTTAAAAAATAAGAACACTAAATAGATAAATATTTCCTTTTAAATATTTATTTATTTTATGTACATGAATGCATGCCCAAGTGTGTGTGTGTTCATGCAGTGTCTGAAGAGGCCAGAAGAGGGCCTTGGGCCCCCTGGGACTTGGTTTACAGGGAGTTGTGAGTCACCCAGGATGGATACTGGGAACTAACCCAGGTTCTCTGGAAGAGCAGCAAGCAGTATTCCAGCTCCTCATCTTATAATGAGAGTGTCTATCTCTTTCTGAACTTGGAGCTTACTTGTGGGCCTAAACTGGCTGCCCAGCAGCCTCCTGGGATCCACCTGTCTCAATTTCCTAGTTATAAGCGTACATTTCCACACCCATGAGCGTTGTGGATCCTGGCAATACAAACTGAGGTCCTTGAGCTTGAAGGGTAAACACTCTATCCACTGAGCCATTGCTCTAACCCCTAAGACTGCCTTTTAATAAACCTCAACTCTGCTTTGTGCTGGCTTGTTTAGGAATTCTCTTCTGTATCAGAGGCAAGGATCCAGATTTATCTGATCCTTGAGTTGAGATGCCTAAAAGATTAAGGGAACTTTTTAGGCTGCTGTGGCGACAGCTTGAAACTCCATCCCTGCCATAGCTAACAGTTTTGCTGGCATTAAAGGTAAGTTTGTAACAGAATCGTGGAGGCTTGAACCAAAGTAACATGAGTGTGTGTCAGGCTCAGAGTCCCTTCAGGGACCACCCTGTGAAGCTGAGAAGGGAAACCCTTTGTTGCAATGGAGGCCCCAGCATGCCGGGACTGAGGGATGTCCACCAAGCAAAGCTGGAGGCATGGAGGGAAGCCAGACTAACAGAGAGGGTATGTGTGCTGCAGGCAGCAGAGCTGGGATGTGGGACCTGGGGAGCCCAGGTAATTCCATCACAATCTCCAGATTTGGTGTTTGCAGTACAGCTTCAGTGTCGCATGGGCCCAGTCTTTCCTCGCTGAGCCCTCATTCTCCCTACTACAACAGGAACATTTATTCTGCTCTCTCAGTTAGGAGATTGCCTTGAGTCTCAGAGAGAATTAGACTTTGGACGTTTAAACAATCGCAACCATTACAGACTACAGGGACGAAAGTCACAAGACTTGAAATCAGACATTTTGCATCAACAGACTGCTAGGATCCTGTGGGGCCAGCAGAAGAAGATCGCAGCTTGAATGCAGTGTGTTTGGGTGTCAGCCTACTTGTGAGGGTAACTATTGGTTGTCAGCTGGACAAGATCTAGAGTCACTTAAGCGGCCATGCCCTGGGAATGTCTGTGAGAGAGTTCCTAGACTGGATTACATAAGGTACAAAGATACACCCTAAACGTGAGCAGTGCCGTTCCATCACTCGGGGCCTGGACTGAATACAGAGGAAAAAGCAGGTCAAGATGCAGCTCCCTTTGCATCGGGTAACCATCGCCCCTCTCAGCTTCCTCACCCTCTTCCCACCATGTACTACCTACTGTGGTGGACCATCCCCTCAAACTGTGGATCAAAATATACCCTCGCTTTCTTAAATCTGTCCCGTATTCTGTTACAAGAAGAAGAAAAGTAGCTAATACTGGGGTTTGCAGTGAATCTGCCCTGTGCCCTCTGGGGACAGGGTCACAACGACTACCCAACACAGACAGTAGTAGAAGAGGTTGTGGGTCCTGTTGTTGTGGCACTGTGGCACCCCATAACATCAGGGACACCATGAAGGATGATGGCTCCATCATCAGGTGGTACCCAGGGCTGCCTGCCCACCTGGCTGCTTCAGGCTCTGTATCACCAAAGTCACTGCCTACCGGTGCCCTCTTGTAAAGCCATCTATAGGCTGCATTCTCACCAGCCTGTTGTATCCCAGAACCTCAGAATAGCACATGCTCATCTCACCCATCATCAGGGCTCACCTCCCATGCTCCTGCCTGTGTTCTAAGCACTGAGCCCCCCTCAATGTGGTCCCTTTGTTCTCATCACCAAGAGTCATCCCACCATACAGGGCCTTCTCCTGTTGTCTCACGGAGGAAGGGCTTTCTCTCACTTCCCACTTTCCACACAGTGTGTTCTTTCCGTTTACGGGACATTCTTGCTGATCTTGGCTTTGGCTTTAGTGGATTACTTCCATTTCTGTTTAAATGAGGGGGGGGGGTTCAACACACAAATGAGGAATGTAGCTAAAAGTGGAAGATTCGAGGAGACGCGTTTTTTAAGTCAGTGCAAATATTTTTGGAATTTAATTTTCCTTAGGGGGGGAAAAAGACTTGCAGACAGAATGTCTGCATCCTGTGTTTGAACACCAGTGGCCTCTTGTGTCTTTATTTGTAAACCAACTAGTGATATATGACTCCACAAGCCCTCACTTCCCTCCTGGCAAAATTAGAACAATGGCGGCTCTCTTCCTCCTGACTGCCTCCCCCTCTCTTTCTCCCTCTCTTCTCCTCACTCTCCTCTTCCCTCCCTTTCATCTTGCATAATTGTGGGCACATTGGACCGCACCTTATAGGAAATACTTAGCTCTATGAGACAAAGAGAGTCTATAAAGTGAGGCTGGGCCACTCAGTCACAAGGTCAGTTTCGGCATAAGCACTGCGAAGGGGACCTGGGAAGGTGGCAAGCCTCTCCCACTCTGAGAAGTGGAGGTGGAAAGTATGAAGGACAGAAACGCAAAGCCACTGCCCATGCTCAGTCCTGGGGCGTGGTAGCCGTACTTGATTGACACAGGTAATGAAAGCTCAGGTGTGCAATGCTGGTTAATTTTTGTCACTTAGACACAAACTACAGTCACCTGGGGAGAGGGAGCCTCACGTGAGGATGTGCCCCCATCAGATTAGCCTGTAGGCAAGTCTGTGGGGGCACAGCCTCCATTGATTGCTGTGGAAGGGCCCAGCCCACTAAGGCCGCTGTCTCCTTTGGACAGGTGGTCCTGGATTGTATAACAAAGCAGCCTGAGCAAGCCATGCAGAGCAAGCCCGTAAGCAGCACCCTCCACCGTCTCGGCTTTGTTCCTATCTCCAGCTTCCTGATTGGAATTCCTGCCATGACTTCCCTCAGTGATGCACCATGACCCGGAAGTGAAAGCCAACCAAACAGGTTCCTCACCTAAGTTGTTCGTGGTTACTAGGTTTCATCACAGCAGTAGAAGAGCAAACTAGGGTACCTGTTATCCTAGCTACATGGAAGCTGAGGCAGGAGAATCACAAGTTCAAGGCCAGCCAGGGCAGCTGAAAATGTAAAAATCAAAAGAGGATTTTAGATGTTACACAGGGGTAGACAGCTGCCTAACATGTACAAGGCCCTGGGTTCAAATCCCAATACCTCCTCCAAAATGCTGGCAGAAATTATCTCTCTTTTCCAAATTGCCCAAGCCAGTTTCAGGTGGTCGATCCCGAAACTGAGGATTCCTTTCTAACTAGTGCCACCTGCCCAGCTTGTATACCCCATTGTGGTTCCTAAGACGTCTAGAGCTGGGGATAAAAGCATAGAACTGTTTTCAGGAGATGGACTGTGGTGACACATGCATCTACCCAGAACCCTCCTTAATGGAAACTATTAAAAAACACCAGTGTTTGAGCCACAGGTTATTGGTTAAATATCCCATAGCATGCCCATAAACATGGGAACCACATAGGCATCCAGGCAAAGATTGACATGGGAAACCATCAGTAGCTCATCCTGGGAAAACATCAGCTGAAAACTCATCTTTGGCAATGGGATAGGAGATAGGATACCTCTGACAGTGTGGAGGCTGCTGACTAGTAAGGTACAGGAAGTCCTCCAGCTGCTGGTTACCTTGGTAGCAGGGTAGAAAACAGGAGTCTACATGTACCACATCTCATGTCTTTGAGCTATGTACATGAGGTGAAGCTGTCACACTGGGAGACTGTCGGTCATCAGTAAGAGAGGATGGTACCCACCACTAACTGGACTCTGTGGGTTATAGGTGGTGGGGGGGAAGAAGGCAAAGAGGCCACCACCCTGAAAACATGAAGTTGAGAGAGAAATGAGAAGGGGTGACCACGAGGAATTGGATGTGGGGGAGCAAGGGGTGGATCTGATTTAAATGCATTGTATTTATGTGTGAAATTACCAAAGAATAAGTGAATTCTTTAAAATATGATTGGGTAGTATGATAACATTAAAATTTAAAATGGCAGTTGGGGCTCAGGAGATGTCTCAAGGAAGCACCTCTTGCTCTTACAGAGGACCTGAGTTTGGTTCCCAAGACCCCACACCTCTGAGTATCAGCACACATGTGGTATACATTCATAACACACACACACACACACACACACACACACACACACACACATACACGCATGCATGCACATAATATGTGCACACAAGGATAAAGCTTTTAAAAATTTTTAACACAGCATATTAAAATTTTCTGCAATGGCTCAGAGTGTTTCTCATCCCTAAAACCTTCCTGTTTCCTGTCTAGAGATAAAGCTTTCTTCCCTCTCCTTGGACCTGGCAGGCTGTATGAAACTTATTCAGTGTTTATGAAACTTATTCAGTAGTCCTCAACCTGTGGGTCAGGACCCCTTTGGGGGGTTGAACAACCCTTCCACAGGGGTCACCTAAGACCAGCTGAAAACACAGATTATTTACCTTTATGAAGCAGCAATGAAAATAATTTTCATCCTGTGGTTGGGGTCGCCACAACGTAAGGGACTATATTGAAGGGTGGCAGTATTAGGAAGGTTGAGGGCCACCGCACTAATTGGAGTTTGTGGAAGTGATATCTACGATTTCTGCAGCTAGTTGGAAGAGCCCTTTAGATCAGGCTCCCTCTACCCTGAGACAACTCCCAGAACCCAGCTGCCATGTTGTAAGGGAGCCACAAACTCGTGAAGAAACCAGGCGGGACCAACGGCCACCAGACTGCGAGATGTGAGAGAATAGCCTGCTGTGATTTTGAGCATTTGCTGTTCCACACTGAGAACCGGACATCATGGGGCAGCGATGAGCCACCCACCTTGTGCCAAATTCTTCTCCTGGCCCAGGTTAATAAGTGGTTGTTTGCTGTGTTATTCAGTTCCAGAGCAATTTGTTTCTCAGCTGTAACAACCTAGAGTAGCATGTGGGGCGGATGTGGTTGGAAACTTCAGAACAGAGGGGTTGGGGCAGCTGTGGACTTGTTTTCCCATAATTCTTAATTTTTTTCTCTCTATGTGTGTGTGTGTCTCTCTCTCTCTGTTTCTCTGTGTCTCTCTGAATTCCTTCTGTCTTTCTCATGTCTGCATCAAGACAGGCTCTCATTCTGTAGACCTAGCTGGCCTGGAACTTGCTTTGTGGATCAGGTTGGTCTTGAACTCACAAAAATCTGCCTACCTTTGCCTTTGTAGTGCTAGGATTTCCCAAAGTATGGTTTATTCATAATTTTAATGTTTCAACAATAAGTTGGCATTATTTATACTATAAAAGTAAAAACAGTATGAATTTCTCATATGAAAGAGGGTCACGGCATTTATCTAAGAACAATGTGCTCAGACAGCCTATGCCTTGTGGCCCTGTAAGAAGTAGATGAAGTGCAGCAGCAGCAGCAGGGAAGGAGTGTGAGCCCTGCCAATGGGGCCCTGCTCCCTGTGGGCCTGTCTTCTCGCCTGAGTTTTAGGTGGGTGTGGCTGGCCTTTGTGAAGGATATTATGGGTACATATGTGTGCTGAGGTGGGAGTGGGCACCTGCTGGGTCACTAATACATTCCTGACCAAACTTTTCATCTTCAAACACCCTGCAGACATGAGGTTAATTAAGAGGCTTTAGCCTGAGATGCTGCAGCTAAGAATGGCACTAAAATATTCATGCGAACTTCTGCATTTCGAGTTTTCAAAATTCAAGTTGCCACACATTGAACAGATACACTGTGGTTGTGAAATACAGCAGCCAAGGCCATGACCTACCTCAGATTTTCTTGAGAAGCTGAAGGGTGGAGGGAGCTTCACCAACTATTTCCTAACCCTAGGCCCCTTCTTTTATATCTGCCCTTACTTCCCATTAATGAATTCCTCTATGGAACCCCACCATCGTCAGGGGTCAAAAAAGTTCCATAACTGAGTGAGACCTCTCTGTTCAGGATTAAGACTTCAGTAGAAACAGAGGGGAACACGGCTTTTCTTTGCAGCCTTCTTATTATTTGCCATGGTTTGAATTTCTGAAGAGTCTGAACCAAGGTGGCCTCTCTCTCTCTCTCTCTCTCTCTCTCTCTCTCTCTCTCTCTCTCTCTCTCTGAGTGTGTGTGTGTGTGTGTGTAAGAGATAGAGAGAGCTAGCTTGGTATGAGTGTGTGGTGTATGAACAAATGTGTGTACAGGTGCACGTACCTGTTTGCACACAGAGAGGCCCAAGGAGGAGGCTGACTGTCCTTTCTATAGCTTTACTTTATTCCTTTGATTTGGGGCATCTAAAGTGAAGCTGCAAGTCCCAGCCACCTTTCTGATGTCATTCTCCACAGACACACAACCTCACCCAGCCACTTTTCAAATACTGGGATTGAACTCAAGTCTTCATGCAAGCATTCTTATATTTTTGGTTGTGAGCCTAGCCTTTAATGGCTGAGCCATCCCTCCAGCCCTCATGCAAGCATTCTTATCAACTGAGTTGCCTATCCAGCCCCAGTACTGGTTCTTGATCTAAACATTTGCAGCACATGAGACCCAAGAAAGTCATTGTACTTTTGGTTGCAGTGTTTGTTTCCACTTGGGGCTCACATGCAGATTTCAGAAGGGTGCAAGAGTAATGGGAAAGTGCAATCCCCACGTCCACTTCTGGGCATAGGCATCTCCAAATGGCAGGAGGCTTGTTGCAAGAAGATGAAGTGGAAAAGGAAGAAAAGGGTTAAAGGTCTCAGCTCTCCAGCATGGAGGCCACAGGTTACTGTAACTTGACAGCATAGAGAGAATCCCTTTTCAGGGCAGGAATACAGACCTTCAGAGGCAAGACAGGGGCCAAGGCTCCCACGGTGGGGACTAGAGTAGCTGATGTTCAGTGAGGTCCCAGGGCTGGCGTAGTGGCAGAGGAACCAGAGTCTAGGATCCAGGTCTAGGCAGTGACGCTGCTCTGGGATGGGAGTGGACAGCATGGCTGGGCTGCTTCGGAGTGTGGCAGTGGAAAGACTTTGGGAACAGCAGGGAGAACCATCAGAAACCTACTCCCACCATGAAGCCCAGTTTCTAGGTCACAGTGGGGTTCACAGGGTAGCCAGCCTCTGGGGACAGAGTAGAGGAGAGCAGAAGAATCCAAGTCACTATGGGAACAGAGCTCCAAACACATTGTTCTGTTCGAACTGGGCAGGCCCCCAGGGGTCTTATGGGATCCTTAAATTCATCTCCAGAGGTTGGGAGGGAAAGCCCAATGCAGCTGTGGTCAGGTCCTGGGTTATGACTTTGTGTTAGCTTAATTGGTCAATTAACTAACTATGGGGGGGGGGCGTGGGCAGGCTCGTGCGCACATGCGTATGTATGCAAGTCATGGCATGTACCTGAAGATCCGAAGACAGCTAGCAGCAGCGGGGTCCTGAGATGGAACCGAGGTCATCACACTTATCAGACTTGAATGCAGCCACTTCACCGGCCCAGGCCTTGGCTTCTGACTGTGACCTTTGTGTCCACACAGCCCAACTCACTGTGCCCTTTAACTGGCCTGAGGGTGGAAAGCTTCCTCCAAGAACCCTCCCCACAACCTAATACTTCTTTCTCGGCTCCTCTTCTGCCCACCTTTGCACCTAAACAGTATCCTGTTGAGCGGCCAATCTGGTCAAACCCTTGGTTTTATCATGGCTCTCAGAACTCACCAAAGGGCATAGTGTGCAGGGACTTAGGCATATGCTGTGGTGCTACTGTCCTGTGGAGGAGACAGGCATATCTCAGCATGCAGCCTCCTCTTCAGGCAGTCCAGAAAACACCCCAGCATGGGGGCAGTTGTGGGCTTTTCATACATCTGCCCTTCCTACATCCCAGACTCCACTCACAACATCCCCCTCCCATGTTTGTGGGTGTTCACTGGGCGCAGGAAGAGGCCTCACTTGAGCTAGAAACCAATACAGAGGAGGCATAAAACCCTCTGTCTGGGGGCTGGAGAGATGGCTCAGAGGTTAAGAGCCAGAGGTCCTGAGTTCAATTCCCAGCACCCACATGGTCCATGTATAATGAGATCTGGTGCCTTCTTCTGGGCTGCAAGCACACATGTAATAAAGAAACAAATAAACCTCTGTGTATGTAATCAGAGTGGGCAGGGAGGCGAGTCCTGCCCTGGCTGAGTTGCAAGTATAGGCCAGGAGGAATAGCAAGGGTACATGTCCAGGGCCTAAGAAGATGCCCTTGGGAACTGGTGGATCAGGGAGGCCTGACCCTTCTCACTACGCTTGCCTCTGTGTGGGCCCTTGGTGAATCTCTTCTTTGCTTCTTCTGTTTCTGTTAGACAGTCTGGGAGGTACTTACTTCCCTACCTTTGATTTTCTCCTCACAGCAAAGACAGTGCTTTCAGTGGGCAGAGGGGTTGTGTATCAGTGAGGATGGGGGAACGGTGGGGGGCGGGGGCACAGCCAGCAGCTAACTAGCTGAATTCCCTAACAAAGCAAGATTGGAGTTAAGTTGGAACTGGAGACCTGACCCATGTGTATCCCAGACCCACGAAACTGGGCTGGCCTCTCTTCACAGGCTGGCTCCCACAGCAGTGCCAGTCTGCCGATTTCTGAGAATGTGTTCAGATAACAGGCCCCACCCAGGACCTGCCCCTCCTTTCTAAGCATGCAACTTTTAACTATTTCAACCTAAGCTTTCCTTACTCCCCAGCTCTCCTTACACTGCTGGTAAGAAACTGCTACACAAGACCCTCCCCTCCTCAGTGTGGTAACAGGAGACCCCGTTCCACAACAGTCTCTGGGAGTCCAGTGCCCTCTGGCCACCCTCATCTTGTCTCTATCAGCCGGTGATTTCCTGGGACTCTGGCTGTGACGGTGTTTCCGGTGTACCATGTCACAGAACCCACCCTCACCCCCTCACCCCTACATCCCCTCACCCCCGTCTGCTGACTCCATCTGGACAGCCAGTTATGACCTAACCATACGTGTGGGTGGAGAGGGGTCTGAAGGGACCCAGTCTCCAAATAACAATATGGAAAAACTGCTAAAGAGACCAGTGCTAACACGGGTTGCAGCAAACCTCATTCATTAAGATAAAAAGTGAGGAAAATTGGCACGGAAGGAAGGAAAATTACAGGGTATTTCCTGAGAGGAATATATGGGACATCCTTGGAAATTTCTCGAGGCATAATAAGTTTACTGTCCCTCTTGGAAAGAAAGTCTTGCCATGGCTCACCTGTCCCTCTCATCCCCTCAAAGCAGTTATTTATGGGTGTAAAACATTCCCTGTTCCGAGCAACTTACAACAAACACTGCTGTGAGAGTCTCCCCTCCCAGGGAAGAATTTGGCGCACAGTCAGGACCTGAGGTTTGGGTATTTGCTTGCAGCCATTAACTGCTACATAAAGCCTTGGGGGGGGGCTGTATCTGGAAAGAAGCCTGTGCTATAAAAGACCATTTAGACCAGTGGGAAACTTCTCTTTGAGTTGTCGCCTGAGACTTCAGTCTCCAAACAGGAACTCCCAATTACACATTTACTGGATAAAGGTGTGGGGCTACCTGAGTGGTAATTAGAAACCCCCTCTTTGAACCCACCATTGTGGGTGCCCAGATCTGGCTCCAGAATTACGGCCCTCATGACCACAAAGGAGCTCAGACAGAATTGCTTGGGGATTCAGGCAAATAGTAGGGCTGCTCTCTCCCCTGCTCAATTAAGAACGCTTTGACCTTCTTCCCTCCTGTTTTTAAGACGACTAATTAAAAGCCCGGGTCCAGCTGCTGTGGCACATGTGGAAGGAATGGTTCCGAGTGCAAACACCTGAAATTGACCCAGACACAAATGTGTTCCGCTGTGGAAGATGCACGCACTCTATATGGGACCTACAGTTGAAAGGATGGCATTTCTGAGATCGCATGTCCCAGCCTGGTTCCTTGCCATGGGCTTTAATGGCTGTCAAGATGATCTCCTTGCACGGGCAACACTCTCTTTGTTGACTGTGATGATGGTCTCTCATGGTTGGAAGCATGAAGAGGGTGCATGCCCACCCTTACCCTTGGAACTTTGAGTGTTGACTTTGCATTTTTCTTAATCACTCTATTGGTGACAGCATCACAGACACCCAGAACCTGGCATGCCCCCATGCCAGCACCCAGCCTTTGTGGTCAGGATTACAGTTACTGAGCTGCATCTACAGCACAAAGTAGCACCCATCAGAGGGCAGCTGCTGTTGGTCAATGATGAGCCAGCTTCTTGGGTGAATTTGTAACGGATTCCGTCCACATGCTCACCTACAGCTTGTTTTCCTTGTTTTCCAGTCTCCATCCATCAGATCTGCTGGGCAGTGTTCCAAATGTCCCATGTTTCTCACCCATTACAATGGCTGAAATGGGAAAGAAGGTTCCCACCTCTCAGGAGTCACAAGAGAGTAGATCTGGAAGGAAATGGCAAAGCCATAAAGATGAGGTGTCTTTGATATCGACAGTGACACCAGTGTTGGGAAGATTCAGAGAACCCACCCTTCCTTACCACAACCGAAAGCTAAGGTTCTGCCATCTTTCTGGAGGGAATTTTGGCACCACTCAACAGCCCTGAGATCAAAAAGTCTAATTTCTGCTTCCAATGATGTATTAGCTTGTTTCAGACCACGCCTCCCATTGAGAAAAAGCTGCCTAACCACCAGCTGCCTGAAGACACTGGAGTAAACCATGGACAGGGAAGACTTGAAAAGGTCTCCTCTCCTGGAGAGAGGAGAAGATCAGGGTGGGGGTGGGGGGTAAGCCTGAAACTGGGTCCCTCTTCCTGCTCCAAGGCATTGACCAGTTCACAGTTGTCTTGCGATGCTGAGAACCCCGAGGCAGCGGAGAGTGACATCAAAAAGCTGGGCAGAACTACATCATTGGGCAGGGGGCAAAATTGGCACAAGTGGCTTGCAAAGGGAGAAATCAAAGAAACACCCCAGCTCTTTGGAGTCCTACAGAGCCACCTGTGGTGACCTTCTACCTTGGTGCATCTGACTGTCTGGCTTCTGTACTGGATCTGCCTGTTCTGAGAAACCCTTTAGTTCAAGGCAAGCCGAGGAGGTTACTCAGCCTAGGTGTACTCTGAGACTAAAGCTCAAATGTGCAGGTTAAGTTCTCTCACTCATTCTGAGTGATAGGCAGAGGTAAAACCAAATATTCTCCAGAGAAGGGTGTTGCCTAGGTCCTCAAGTGTCTTCTACAATCAGAGAAGGATGCTTACTGACTTTAGTCCCTAGTCCCTTGTATCAATATAGAGAAGAATGCCACTCAGGATCCCTAGTATCTTTTACAGTTTTATACAAATGCCTAATATTTAAATAAAAAAAGGAAACAGATATGAAAAGTGATGAGATTGGGACAAAACTGTGGGGGTGGGAATAAACATTAGAATCAGATCCACTGGAGATTCTGATGCTGGTGTTACAATACTCATAATCACTTTAAAATAGCTGGGTGTGGCATGCCTTTAAACCCCACCCTTGGAGGCTACAGCAGGAGGATGAGTTGGAGGGCAGCTAAGGCTATGCACTTGGTACTGTCCCCAAAAGCAAAGTGAAAAACCTTTACAATAACGAGGTTAATTCATGCCAGAAGTAAAATGATAACATGAATATTTTTAGTAACTTCACAGAAGCAATAAATAGAAAACTTAGAACTTAAAAAGGCAGCTAAACTTAAGGTAATGGTTAAGTTTAGCCAAAGCTGGAGAAAATAAATAATTATGGTGGCAAGTTAGAAAAAAATATATGCAGATTAAGCATAAAAAGACATGTAGATTTTTATACTTTGAAAGAAAGGCACAATTAGAGATGGTGGGTTGGTGGGAGAAAGATGCAGTATGACTGAGGTTGGTCTAAAAGTGAGGAAAACAGAGCCATCTACGCAGGAAGAGCAAATAGGGCAGGTGGTACAGCTCACCCAGTAAGGCAGCTTGCTGTGTGTACTTGTGGGATAAATAAAATAAGAAGAGCTGCATAAATGAAAACCACAAACACATAAGCCTAAAACTGGAAAACAAACAGAAAAATCAAGAAGCAGCCATTGACCAAGCTGTATTTTCTCCAAAAGAAACCATGTCAGCCAGTGGACAATGGAGCCACAGGTTCAAAGCCCTGGAAGGAAATGATGCTGACCTAGGGCCATATATCAAATAAGAGCATTCATGAATAAAGGAATATATGAATGAATAAATAAATAAAGAGGCAAGTAAATCTAAATGAAGACTGTGAAGCAATCGTGGTATTTCTAGAACTCTGTGTAATACTTCAAAACAAAAGGGATGAATTCACCATTCTACAAGATTTTAAAAATATTTTTATTTTATTTGTATGAGTGCTTTTGCCTGCCTGCATGTATGTATTCCAAACATACTTAGCACCCAATCAGGTCAGAAGAAGACATTTTATCCCTAGAACTGGAGTTACAGACAGTTGTTAGCTGCCATGTGGGTGCTGGGAACTGAACCCAGATTTTCTGCAAGGACAGCAAATGTTTTAATTTCTGAGCCATCTCTACAGCCCATGGTAGGAGATTTTAACATGCCTTTCTTAATTATCAAGGATATGGAGAGCGACAGTCCATGAAGAAAGATAACTAGTTAAATAACTTCACTCCCAATTATGGACCATTCTTTTTTAAAAGTTCTACATAAAATATTAGTTACATTTGACCAGAATTTGGAGATGACACACACCTTTAATACATTCCTAATGACTGAAATTCCACACAGGGTATTTTCTCACCACACTATAATTAAGCCAGAAATCAATAACTACAAATGTTTTCAACATAAATCATATGCTTCTAAATAATCCATAAGTCAGAAGTGAACTCAGGAGGAAATAAGAAAGTGTTTTGAACTGAATGATAATGATAAGAATATATGGCCTCCTGGATGTAATATTGCACACCTTTAATCCCAGCACTTGGAAGGCAGAAGCAGGAGAATTTTTGTGAGTTCAAGATCAGACTGGTCTATGTAGTGACTTCCAGGCCAGCCAGACCTACATAGTGAGACTCTGTCTCAAATAAATTGTGTGTGTGTGTGTGTGTGTGTGTGTGGTGTGAGGGGGGTATGTGGGGGGTGTTCAGGGTATGTGTGTTTGTGCGTGTGTGTGTGTGTGTGTGTGTGTGTGTGTGTGTGTGTGTGTGGTGAGTGCGTTTGGGGTATGAGTGTGTGTTTGTGTGGGGGGGTGGGTGTGTTTGGGGTGTGTGTCTGTGTGTGTGTGTGTGTGGTGGGTGCATTTGGTGTGTGTGTGTGTGTGTGTTTGTGTGTGTGGTGGGTGCATTTGGGGTGTGTGTGTGTGGGTGTGGTGGGTGTGTTTGGGATGTGTGGTGTGTGTGTTGTGTGTGTGTGTGTGTTTGTGGGGTGTGTTTGAGGTGTGTGGTGTGTGTGTGTGTGTGTGTGTGTGTGTGTGTGTGTGTATGATATAAAATCTGTGAGAAGAAGCTGCACTAAAGTGGATGTGTAAGAGAAATTTTAAAGGCTAAAAATTAATGAGTATGCACAAATACTGTATGATTTCACTTATATAAAATAGCTGCACTAATCAAATTCATAGACACAGAGAGTGGTGGTTGCTGAGGGTTGCGGCGGGGAGGAGTGGGAGCCAGGGTTTCTTGGGTGTTATGGGGGTAGGTGGTTGTGAAATTTGGACCCAATGCTGCTGCACTGTACACTGAAAATGGTTAGATGGTAAGTTTTGTTCTGTGTCTTTTACTGTAATTTAAATTTTGTTCTGCGTCTTTTACTACAATTTAAAGTTTTTTAAAAAAATAATTTAGTATCCACCTTAAAGATTTGGGAGAATAACAAAATAAGAGTAAAGGAAGGAAAGGGGTGGGCAGGAGAGGGGCAGAAGTATAGAGAGGAAGACACGATGTCATTCCGTTAAAGGAAGCCTTGGGTGGTTAGGAGCTAATAATTCATGGTGGTTAGGAGCTAATAATGGCTCTTGGGTATTGTCCTGATTTGGGGTCTGGGAAGATCTTTATGTCTCATAATGACCAGCCAGACCCTAGGTGGGGGTGATGCATGACCCTATGCAAATGGCTTTATTCAGGCACAAGAATCGGGATGCCATTGGAGGCCATCTGTCAGATGAACTTCAGCAGCTGGGAAAGGACTACAAAGGGGGATTCTCAACAGATCTTCACACCTTGAAGAAGAAATGAAGTGAGAAGTAACCCATATGGCATCAGAAATACAACAGAGGCTGTGTGAAAGGTCTTACAACAATTAGAAATAAAGAGGGAGGACTTATGGGTAGTTTTATACCGATCAACTTGAAAATTTATCTGAAATTGCAAAATTACTTCCAATTGTTCAAAACTAAAAGCAGAGGAAATAGAAAATTACATAATTTTCTGTCTATTCAATGTATAAATAGGAATCCTTCCTGTGCTGATTTCAAAGAAAAATTGCCCCTCAAACGTAGTGGTACCATTAGGAGGTGGGAATTTGTTGGAGTAGGTGTGGTCTTGTTGGAAAAATGTGTCACTGTGGGGTTGAGCTTTGAGGTCTTCTATGCTCAAGCTACTCCCAGTAAGATAGACCATTTCCTGTTGCCTAAAAGTCAAGATGTAGGGCTCTCAGCTACTTCTCAAGCACCATGTCTGCCTGCATACTACCATGTCACACCATGATGAAAATAAACTAAACCTCTGAAAACATAAGCCATCCAAATTGTTTTTTCTTTATGAGTTCCCAAGATCACGGTGTCTCTTCACAGCAATAGAAACCCTAAGACCCTTCCTATAAAGAAAAATTCAGACCTAAACTACTTCAGGGCACCAACCCACATAGTTAAGTTATAAATAACATTAACCTAATAAAAAAACTGTTCCAAGAGTAGGAAAAACAAAACAGGAAACACCATTAACATATCAACATATAAGGAAAAATAAGGAAAGAATATAAGGAAAACATATAAAGAAAGAATAACCTTAATGCCCAAACTTGGGAAAATCATTATAAAAAGTAAAATTTCAAACATTGCAGGTTTATCCTTCTCATAAATACAAGTATATATCTTAAAATATTAGACAGCCAATGATGGCTAATATTTTGATGTATTTATATATCAACCTCATGATACTTCAAGATATATGAATATTCCAAGATATAAGGTTGGATTAATATTCTAAAGTTAATTTAATTCACCACATTGACAGATTAGAGAAAAATCTCCTATGTCTCACTTGATAAAGGAAAAGGGGGCTTGTACAATTCAACATTTACTCATACTAGAAATCTTACATAAGCTAGGGATGGAAGGGAGCTCCTAGATCAGTTAAAGGAATCTACAAAAATCTCATTGCAAACATCACATTGAACCATGAGATAGAGGAAGCTTGTCCCTTAGGACTAAAAAGGTAAGATTTGGCTGGGTACTCACGCCCAGCCCTGAGGCCACCAAAGCACACAGAGGTGGATATGTGTGTTCCAGGCTCAGAAAGTGATGCTAAAGGTCTCTGACAGGCAGATGGGGCAGGGGGAGGGATCATCGTGGCTCAAATGCTAAGACCACAGCAACTAAAGCAAAAAGCATTTAACTGGGGACTTGCTGACAGTTTTAGAGGATTAGTCCATGACCATCTTGCAGGAGGCAAACAGGCATGGGCTGGAGCAGGAGCTGAGAACTTTACATCCTGATCCACAGGCAACTGATAGAGGGAGAGACTGGGGCTGGTGTGGGCTTTGCCCACCCCAGCGATACACCTCCTCCAACAAGGCCACATCCAACAAGTCCACACCTCCTCCAATGAGGCCACACCTCCTAATCCTTCCCAAACAGTTGCACTAACTATAACCAAACATTCAAACATAGGAGCCTATGGGGAGGGGGGCTTTTTTCATTCAAACAATCACACCAAGGAAACTGCACAAACGTTCAAGTTCACTCTCAGGGAGTGAGTCAGTTTCTTCAAGAATCAGCTTTACAAGAACCATTCATGCCTGTCACCAACCTAATCACCTCTTCAAAGCCACACCTCCCAATCCTCTTATGTTGCAACCAATTTTCCACAAGAGCTTGGGTGGAGACAAACCACATCCATACCACTGCAGCTGCCGTGGTGGAGCTCAGCCCCAGGCAGGATGGCCACCTAGGTCAGACCCAAAACCAGCAGGAGCATTGGGTAGCCACACATAACAGCTCTGTCCAGGGCCACGTGCATCCCCACAACCCCTTGGGGCTCTCACTTGACTGTGGGGCAGAAACAGCTGAAGTGACCTGAAGTCCTTACTCATATTGGTAGCTTCCAACAACTCAGACACCAGGCACGTGCCTGTTTATAGTAGGAAGAGTTGATCTCTTCCACTGAGCTCTGGCAACACGAAGAACTATAAAATCTCATGGCTGCTCATGCACCTTCCAAAACTGGGAGAGGCATGAGATGAGGCCCAAGACAGTCTTTACTCTGTCCCCTCAGAAGAAATAGCTTGAGAAAACCAGATTCAGTGTCCTGTGCACTCAGAATGTCCTCGGGTGCTTGGGGACACTGGGTCCCTCCTGCTCCCCAGTGCTTGCTCCATAGTTGCTTGGTGATGACCTGTAGACAGTGTAGAGTCTACAGGGCGCCTAACTCAGAACTGAATAGTGTGGTGTGTCCCGAATGCCTGGGCACCCCTGCTCCCAGCAAGAACCCAGGCTCTAGCTTGAGCAAGGGTGGCCGATGAGGAGAGCAAGAGGACTAAGCTGCTTTCATGGACAGATCTTACCCTTTCAGAGCAGGCCTGCAAACTTGTGAGGCATAGGTTCTTTCGATGTGGAAACCCTGTCATGGCACTTTCTCTTTCAGAGGTACAACATGACAACTCTCCATCCGGGCCTTCTGTTGAGCAATTGGAAAGATCATTACAAGTAAGCATGATGGGTGTCACCTGGCTGCTTCATCCTGTGTTCTTTTTTGATCCAGAGGCCCATGTTGACATCCCAGAAGGGAAAGCTCAGCCCTCACCCCCATGCTCCAATGGCCCCAACAGACTTTCCCAGCGGGACCCCATTTCCACTCAACTCATTCCATTTATACTTCCCAGGGACTTCCCCTTTAAATAAAAATCTCCCCTAATTCTGGCGTGTTACAGATCATGGTAGAAAACATTTCAAATGTAGGGAAGTGTAATTCTTTAAAACATGAATACCCACAGGGGTTCGGGCTTTGCATGTTTGTTTCTACACCTGTGACACTCACATGAAGTGTTCTTAGTCTGTAGATTTGGGGCCTGACTGGTGGAAGTAGGTCACTAGGTGACAGCAGGGCTACTCACTGTTCGTGGAATGCAATATGAAGCTGTTACATAAAACAAGCCCCTCTTCACTTGAACTGTTTCTAGAAGGCATACCAAAAACAACTGGCATAGGAATTGTCAAGTTGCAGGGTCAGGCCTCAAAGAGCTTGCTGTTCACCCCTCAGACTTTCCATGGACACTCTGCTCTGCTTTTGTCTTTAGAAGAGGAAACTTGTCATCCACATAGAATTGGATGCTTTGTCTCTTTCACTTAGTATCTGTTGTTGGACACTTGTATTGAAAATTACTCTGAAAATGGATATTTGATGGTCCCGCTTTTCCCTGGGACATTTCTCAAATCTGGAACAGGAGAGGTAGCCCAACAGCTGAGACCACTTGATGCTCTTGCAGAAGAACAGGTTGGTTCCCAGAACCCACATCAGGATGCTCACAACTGCCAATGACTCCAGTTTCAGTGAGTCTGATGCTCTCTTCTGGCCTCCAATGATACATGCATAGACACACACACTCACACAATCTCTCTCTCTCTCTCTCTCTCTCTCTCTCTCTCTCTCTCTCTCTCTCTCACACACACACACACACACACACACACACACTCTCTCTCTCTCACACACAATCTCTCTCTCTCTCCCTCTCTCTCTCCCTCTCTCTCTCTCTCTCTCTCTCTCTCTCTCTCACACACACACACACACACACACACACACACACACACACACACACACAAAACCTTTAAAAATGTGTTTCTAAAATTTCCCTGGTCACAAACATTCTGATTTCCCTATATTTCTGACACAGTATTTGTCATTCATTGTGCTATGAAGTCTGTTCTCTTTCAGACATTGTGTACATGTGTTCTTCAAAAAACATGAAATACATGGTATTGATTTGAAATAACACAATCTGCAGCAATAATTTTGATTAGTTTAGGTTTCTGTTGATGCTGAAACAGACTACTATACACAACAAAAATAAGCAATGTCAGAAGTCTGGCATAGGCCTCCTTGATTTCAAAACAAGACCTTAGCAGGCCACACTCCTCTCTAGTGGCCCTAGCTAGGAACCCACTCCACCATTCTTCAGTTTCAAGAGAATGTTCATCATATTCCTTGGCTTGGGGCATCTTCTGCCATCTTCAGAGCCTTCCTGTAACCGTAGAATGGAAGGGTCTCTGATATAAAGGATTTATGTGAGGAGAGGGGGCTCCCATAGAAAATCCAGGAGTATCTCCCCACTTCTAATTCTTAAACAGTGATCACCCCTGTGAAGCTCCTTTGGTCCTGAGGCATAACAAAATCACAGGTTCTGGGCATGAGGATGGGGCATTTTTGGTGGGGCCATCATTCCACTCACTACAATGCTAATGACTGTCATTTGTTGAGTAGATGTTAGTGCCAGCAGTGAACCAAGAGTTTAACAGAGATTATTCCATTTAAATCAGTTTTAAACCCCCAAGGCAGATACTCTTCCTATCCTCATTGGGCCAATGGGAAAGCAAGGTGAGAGCTGTCATTTGGAAGTCAAGGCTAACCTTCTGGAAGACATGAGTTGGCAGCTACAGAACCCTATTACCTTATTTTCCCTGAAAACAGTGTAGATCCGGACTCTTGGGAGTGTTGCTATTTATAAATACTGAGTGGGCCAACTCTGTTTTGGATCATCAGTGTTTGTCATGTGCCCTGAAACCCTTAGGTGAGAAACTGCTCAAGCGAGCCAGGCATAGATGTCCTTGGCTTCAGAGATGGCCCAAGCAGCCATGTTGCCAAGACTGGCACTTTATTTTTCATGGAACTGGATGTGGTTTTGTGTGACTACCAAGTGCCTGTCCTTAAAAACATTTCCATAAGATGAATTTTAAAGCGGCCATAGTGGCTTGTTTCATCTTGTCAAGTTGTGTTCAGCCCCAGCGTTTTCTCAACAGATCCCCTCAGCAGATGTGGAAACTCAGCATAGTGTCCCCACCATGCAACAGGATGGCACCTCTGACTGCACTTTCTGAAGACAAGGCTGGGTCACCATCCAGCAGGTGACAAAGGAAAAAAAGAACAAAGTATCAAGTCCCAGTGTCCTACCTCTGAGGCAGGTCGACTGACCCTTCCCCAGAAACCATGTGACATCACTGAAATGATGTGACATTAGCATTCCTGGGGAGAAGGTCAGAAATCAGGATGGCCAATTAAATTTGACTTGGATTGTAATTCAGATGAACAATGAATAGTTTTATTCATGTGTATTTCTCCAAAGCACACTGGCCTCACACCCACATATAACATTATTTGTTGTTTGTCTGACATTCAAATTTAACCAGGCAGCCTGTATTTTCTCTGGCAGCCTTCCTCAGGAGGGGAGAGGCCCATGTCTAACTCAGCCACCAACTGCGGTGAGTTCCAGCCTTGTGGTTTAACCTCCGTGACTCAAAAGGAAACAGATCCGTGTCCTCAGGGTCCCCCTCCGGGAGTTCCTTTACTTCTTTGCAGCCGGTCTAAATTCTTCTAGGCCACACTCACATCTTGTTACCTCCTCCAGGATGCCCCTCCTGATTACTTTTCATCCATTTAGTTCAAGACGGAGGAAAGCCTCTAGGATCCCAAAGATTGGGTTTACACACTAATGGAAGATGCGGAGGAGAAAACAGGACCCTTCAAAGAATGTGGAAATGTTTAGAGGTGTAACACAGTTTACACAGAATACATGTGCTATCAAAACGGCATGATAACCTATTAATAAATGCTTTTTAAACTTTTATGTGTCACTTAAAATAAATTTAAATCAAAAGAAAATGAGCCGTTCATTTCCAGTTTCGAAGAAGATAGCGTTATTCTCTATTAGTGTTCCCATCCCAGACGGAAGGAAGCCATTGGGAGATAGGGAAGAACCGCTATTTGGAGCTCTTGCTGTACCACAAACTGCCCGTAGGAGGCACCCCAGCTTTAGCTGAGCATCTATTAGTATTTGGATCCTAAAAGGATCTTTCTTCCCAGAGAAAAGTGTGGCAAAATCTCTCTGCTCGAAGAAGGGGAGAGACTTGAGGCCGTGAAAGCCTGGGAATACTTTTCTCAGAGTGAGATCCCAGGAAACATCCACCAAGACATTGGACAGTGGGTGGTCTCTAGTGTCTAACCAAGTTTCCGCAGTGTAAAACTGTTCCTTGGACCCACAGATTCAGCAGACTGTAGTTAATAGCATTAATCATCTCCCAGGAAGGGAAAAAAAATCCCATGGAGTAAGCTGGGTCTCACTTCAGGAGTCACATAGGGGAGAATCGAGAACAGGTCTCAGGGGTGATGAAAGCAGCCATGGGATTAAGGCCAGGAAAGTGGAGCATGGGTGAGACCAGGTGTCTCCAGTCAGGCTGTTATCAAGCCTGACAGGGGAAACCATTTCCATGAAACTGGGATCAGGAGTGTTGAGTTGACACCCAGGTTTCAAAGAAGAATACAGTAGATAATACAGAAGTAAAATTGAAACCCTACCACCAAGGAAGTGGACGCCAGGCTAGAGCTCAGAAGAGCGAGGGGGTAGGGGTGGGGTGGGGAGCCAAGGGAGATGCAAGGCAGCAGCAGGGGTGGGGTGGGAGGGCAGGCGGAGGGTGGAGAGGAGGCAGGAGACAACGGAAGGACAGGATGGCAGCAATGAGGTCTCAAGGGAGAAAGGAAGGGAGAGGGGAGGGGAGAGGGAGGCAATGAGACCCAGGATAAGAGGAGAGGATATGTGTCCAGGGAGAAAAACAGAGGGATCCAAGAAAAACCATGGGATTCAAGAAGCTGGGAAGCCAGTGGGATCTGGAGAAGGGAACAATGGCATTCTGGGGCCTAGGGGTCCAGAGGCAGGTGGTAGGGCATCAGGTACCAGGAGGGCTGCTTGGTAAGAGTGAGCATGAGGACGGAGTGTGGACAGATGGGTAGCAACTGAGTGTGAATCAAGGACTTTGATTGCTTGGCAAAGGCTTACTCTTGAAGTCATGGGAAAAGGAGGTAGGAGTGTGAGCAGATTTTAAAAATCAGGATAAAAACAATGTGAACGCCAGTGGGCAGTGAGCACCAGTGGGCAGTGAGCACCAGCAGGCCTGTCTGTGAGCACCAGTGGGCAGTGAGCACCAGTGGGCAGTGAGCACCAGCAGGCCTGTCTGTGAGCACCAGTGGGCAGTGAGCACCAGCAGGCCTGTCTGTGAGCACCAGTGGGCAGTGAGCACCAGTGGGCAGTGAGCACCAGCAGGCCTGTCTGTGAGCACCAGTGGGCCCTGAGCGCCAGTGGCCATGAACACCAGGGGCTGAGGGGAGGCCACATCAGCTGTCAGGGTTAGAGATCCTCCTTTTGCTCCTGGTCCTTAGGTTTTCTCACTCTTGGGAATTGAAACAGAGAAGGACTAAAATCCTTAAGAGTGTTACCATTTGATTTTATGCACCATTTGGAATTTTTCTCCAAGACAGGAAGTATTTCCACTTAGAAGAGAAAGTCAGTCTTATATACCAAATGGTTGTCATCCAAGAAAATAAGTAAAGTCATTTACAGACAGGTCCTGGTGTGCAGATGCTGTCCTCCTCCTCCTGTGCTGGGGATTGAACCCAGGCCCATGTACAGACACCCTTCACTAAGTCAGCGGTTCTCAACCTGTAGGGTAGCGGCCACTTGAGGGAGGGGGGAGAATCAAACAGGGGTTTGCTCACGGGGGTTGTCTAGACCATAGGAAAATATAGATACTTATATTATGATTCATAATAGTAGCAAAATTATAATTATGAAGTAACAATGAAAATAATTTTATGGTTGGGGGTCACCACAACATAAAGGACTGTATTAAAGGGTCACAGTGTTAGGTAGGTTGAGAACAACTGCTCTAGGCTATAACCCCAGACCCCAGTTGGGTCTTAATCAAGAGAAGCCATTTAGAATTTCAGGGACAATGAATGATGAAGTATTTCTTGTGGTAACGGATAACAAGGAGGCCCAAGTGTTAGAAAGAATGGAGGTGGGTGTGGCCAGTGTGAGTGTGGGTTTTACATCATTAAGAGTGTCTTGGTACTCAAAATGTGAGTATTTTAAAGGATATTTGTATTTATTTTAATTATGTCAATGTTGCTGTGCCTGTGTGTGGTAACATGTACATAAATACAGGTATCATGGATGCTAGGACCGTTGGATCCCCAGAGCTAGATTTACAAGGAGTTATGACCTGTCTGATGTGGGAGCTAGAAATTGAGCTCAGATCCTCTGGAAAAGTCATCATATGCTAAGCCCTGAGCCATATCTTCAGCCTTGTGAGCATGGTTTTAAAAAGATTGCTTTACCAATTCCTAGGAAAAGTGTTGGCATCGGTGTGTCTACATACACCTCCCCAGTGGTCAAGGCACAGAGGAACAGGATGGATGCTACTTATGTTCTGCATGCAGAAGCAGCTTGGCAGCTCCCTGTGGTAAGACAGCTTTGGATGGGCATCTGCAAACGCGTGGGTCTCCCACTCACTTTGAGGCCTCTCGTCCTCTCTAGACAGGCGAGTTGCAGCTGTTGGAGTATTCTTTTGGAAAAGCCTTTCTAAAATCTTGTGATGTTACTACTTTCAGGGCGAGCCCCCTAACTCTAGCGTCTGGGTCTTGAGGGTTATTTGTCCTTAGCCTTGTCTGGCTTTTAGGACTTATGACAAGAAGTTTCTTGACACTGTATCAGAGAAGGCATTAGTCTTGGCCAGAGCTGGTATGCCTCGTGTGTGTGTGTGTGTGTGTGTGTGTGTGTGTGTGTGTGTGTGTGTGTGTGAGAGAGAGAGAGAGAGAGAGAGAGAGAGAGAGAGAGAGAGAGACAGAGAGAGACAGACAGACAGAGAGAGAGACAGAGAGAGAGGGGGACAGAGAGAGACAGAGAGAGACAGAGAGAGAGAGACAGAGAGAGAGACAGAGAGAGAGAGGGAGACAGAGAGAGACAGAGAGAGACAGAGAGAGACAGAGAGAGAGAGACAGAGAGAGACAGAGAGAGAGAGACAGAGAGAGAGAGACAGAGGCAGAGACAGAGAGAGACACAGAGAGAACTGGTGCAGAGTCTTGGTTTTAGCAGGCTCTTCTCTGATCAGCAGCCTCCATGGAGGAACTGTGCTGAGCTGTCTTCAGCATAAAAGTGATTGCTCTTCCCTGGATGTGCAGTGGGAAGGGAGAGCCTGCTTCTCCAGGATCATACTCTGCTGTCACTCCAGACTGTTGCAAGATATGTGATTACACTGTGTAAAGACTTGTCACTATGACTGGTTTAATAAAAAGCTAAATGGCAATAGCCAGGCAGGAGGTACAGGTGGGACTTCCAGACAAAGAGAGCTCTGGGAAGAATGGGGAGGGGGGGAGTCACCAGACACAGAGGAAGCAGGACATGCAGGAGAGGTAAAAGCCAGGAGTCACGTGGTACCTTGTGGATGAATAGAATGGGTTAATTTAAGTTATAAGAGCTAGCTAGAAACAAGCCTAAGCTAAGGCAATGCTTTCATAATTTGTAAGAAGTCTCTATGTCATTATTTAGGAGCTGGCTGGTAGGACAGAGAAAGACTCACTACACAAGACAGATCTTCCTAGGGAACATTTTCCAACAGGTTAACCAAGGTCAGGCCACTGTCAACTGTTGTTGCTTTGCTTCCTGTAGTATCTGTTGACTGAGGCCTTACCACTGGGGACAACATCAACAAAACATCTCCCACACTTCCAAAGGGACACAAGCAACTAGGAAAGCCACTGTCAGGTTTGCTGACGAAGTCTAAACTGGTTTTGTATCTCCTGACCTGGTGGCACCAGCCGACCAACAGTAGAGGATGCTGGGAAGACTGAGTTCAGCGGGGACAGAGAGCAGCTAGAGGTCTGCACCTGCAGCCTGAGAGTTGTGCCCTGAACCAAGTGAAGCAGTGGCGGAGAGGACGCCATCAGACCTTTCTGTTGCAGGAAGACAGAAGGGAGCATGGGATTCCCTGATTCTCCAGCCTGTGCGAGAAGAGCGTGATGGTTCCTGCTGAAAAGTCCCAGGTGTTGTTTGCAAGTGGAAATGATTAGGGTGTGGTGCCTGCTTCCCCCTTAGATACATCTCAGGATTGGGGGCTATCAGGAGCAGCCACAGGGTCAGGAGGAGGCCCCGGGTCCAGATGGCCTCCGTTCTATCATCCTGTGTAATAGGGCCAGCTGGAAACAGCTTGAAGGTTCACTGTGTAGTAGCTAATATTGTCAACTTGATATGGTCTAGAATCACCTAGACAGTGCTCTATACATGCCTTGAGGGAATCTCTAGATGAACTGAGGCAAGAAGACCCACCCCAGGTACAGGTGGTACTATCCCCTGCCCTGAGATCTTAGACTGAATAAAAAGTAAGCTCTGTGCTAGCATTTATTCAATCAGCTTCTTGGATGTGGGAGCAAAGTAAGCAGCTAGGCTTCTCAAGTTTTGCCACCATGATGGACTTGATTCTAAAACAAACCCTTCCTGGGGTTGATTTTGCAGGCATGTTGTCCCAGCAATTTGGGAAGTGACTAATAAATCCTGTCCTACTAGGACGGGGAACTCCTGCAGATGCTTTGGAGCAGTGATGGGAGGGTATCAGTCAAGGTCCTAGAAATTCACCCTGGAAGAGAATTTTAAATTAATATATTGATATATTCTTAAAAGGTGTCACTTTTAATGAGCTCCGGAGCTTTTGCATAGCTCAGTAAAAATGCCTTAGGTTCTATTCCTCAGCACCACCAGAACAAAGTTATTTCCATTTAGTGAGTATTTGCTGAATGTTTACAGTGCTTACCCACTACTGCAACCCAGATACAGAATTCTGATATCACCCCCCCCCCCCAAACTTGACCTGTACTTCTGCAACTGTGCCGCTCTGCTGCCCATCCTCCACTACCACAAGGAGCCCTGTCCTCACAGTCTTGCCTTCTCAGGAGTGCCATGTAAATGGAATCATACAGGACACAGACTCTGGGTCCAGCTTCTTCCAATCAGAAAAACCCTTTCATGTTCATCCTTGCTGTTGCATGCCCCTAGTGGTTTATTGCTGCTTATTGCTAGGCAACAGTGGAATAGTCCACGTTGTGGGCGTATTGCACTACAGGAATGTGCATATATGCGTGGTGTTACCTATTTCCCTGTTGAATGACATTTGATAATATTGGAGGGGAGAATGGCTAAACAAAGTTGCCACATGTATTCAGGTATTTGTGGATATATGTCTTTGTATCTCTTAAGCAGATAGGAGTAGACATGCTGAACCACAGATGTGTGTTCAGTGTTGTGAGCTTTTCCCATAGTGCCTGAGCATTCTGCACTCAAGCAAGCAGCATGGGATTCCAGTTCCTTCACACTCTCACAGCTGACGCTGTACTGGTGTTAGCCATTCTAATACCCACATAGTGGCATCTATGCAAGTATTCATTTGCATTTCCCTAATATTGAACCTCTTTTCATCAATGTACAAGTTCAATGCAATCTTCATCAAAATTCCAATGCAATTCTTCAGAGAAAGAAAGGAAATCTTAAAATGCATGTGGAAAACACAAAGACTAAAGATGCTGAACAATAAAAGAACTACTGTCGGCGGCATCATCGTTCCTGACTTCGAGTGTTGCTATGGAGTTATAGTAAAGGATCAACGTGCTTGCATGAAAATAAACATACCGAACAGTGGAATAGAACTGAGGGCCCACATGTAAACCCACACTCCAACAGCCACCTGGTGGCCACACTGGGAAAAGAGCTCTCAGAGCTTCCCTCAGTGGTCTCCCAGGTCTTCTCATCTCAGGGCATTCACAGAGGGACTCCCTGCCTGGCTCTCT